>JAKSZU010000001.1:211714429-212356929 GCA_026018925.1 Tupaia tana | reverse complement strand
AAACACATTATCAACTAGCCAAAGACAAGGACTGCAGAAGTCAGCCCATTCTGATTGCTACTTTGACTCTACTGTCTGTTACTGTAATCATACCCATCTTCCCTTCGATGAGTGAGTGCTGCCACTTGGTCCCTGCAACCCCAGGATCCAATTGCTTCCGTTATATTTAGGCTTCTCAGTTTATTAGCTGCAGTTTCCAATGTAAGCTCTAGCCTATGGAGAATGATCGCTGAGCTTTTCAAGAATGTTCCTCCCTACAATTTAATTTCATACAGTACTGGTGAAAAGTAATAGGTCATTGGGAAAGTCATGGTGTATTTTTCTATAAAACAAAAAACTAAAAACAAAAAACAAAACAAAAAAAAGCCATGATTTTCTTGATGGCCCAATATGTTTTCTGAACCCTTCCAGTGTGGACAAGTAGATTTTAAATGATAAATTCACTTTAATATTCTAATCTCCCCAGGCCTTGAAATCCTTTCCTCTTCATTATAACAAAGGGAGTTTCGACATTTTCAATTCATTCACTGTGGACCACCTTTTGGATCATGTTTCAGCCAAGCTATCAGTCAGAGTCCTTTCTAACTTCCTGGTCTGCAGCATTAAATGCAGGAACTGCTTACTGAATCCACATCAATAAATTCCGCTGGATCCAACTTATGTTCTTTCCACCATTATTCCACATCCTTAGTATTTATTCCCCAGATTTCTGCTTGTATAAATCAGTAAACACAAGTAGTTTTTTATGAGTATAGCATTCCTCTCCATGGGTCACACCTTGTATCTTACTTTTAGGAGCGTCGATGCTAGTTATAGATCTAGAATAAAGAGAGGTGATTGGGGGAAAGTTTTGAGATCTGCATTGCCTTGTTTGACAACTGCATCAGGGAAGCTCATTACCATTTTCTCAGGCAATACAGGATTAATCCCTTCAAACTGAGTTGGAAAGGCCACCAGTATTAAAGGCCAAAATCACTGGAGGTGAGGTTCCCACTGCTAATATCTCCAACTTCATTGGGGTCTTTCAACATGTCTCTGTCCCAACTTAAAAGATACCATTCTTTCCCAAACAATACCTTCACTTTACCAGTGGCTACCCTGTGAGTCTGGAAGTTCAACTTGCCTTGTAATTCAGTAAGTTACAGGATAACAGTCAGCATTTAATTTTCAACAATCTTAGTTTTACAGCTATAGGAAATAAGAGTCCTTGAGGACACACATTTATTTATTTATTAAATAACCTCGAGTTACTTATTCTGTTCGTCAGGTGGGAATTTGAATCTCTGAGCTCATTGTTTTCTTTTACCACCTTATCCAGCAACATTAGAAACCACCAGCAACTTATCATATTTGTTAAGTTTTCCAGAAATATTTTAAAGTATCATATATACATTGGCCAAGCTCTTTACTTCTTATAATAGTTAATTAAGCATATCTAATGCAGATATTTTGCACATCTCTATGGCTAGATCATACCATGGACTATCACTTCTCTCTTGACTCATAAAAAATAGAATCATTAGTGTCTTTAAATTAGAGAGCCTATTTAAGAAACCCAAAAGATCAATTCAGAAAAATCCTTAAAATTATATTCCTTGGGGCCAGCAGGTGATGTAGCTATTTAGACTCTAGACTCCCACATGATCATCCATGATTTGAATCCCAGACCTCGCAGCTTAAAACTCACACCAAGTGTAAGTGCATGTGTGCCTAAAATTCTGAGAGAAGAATGGTGGAGAAGGAATGGCGGCATGGCCATCAGGCCTCGGGGAGCTCATTTTCTGTCTCTCCGTCTCTCTGATGACAACATATGCCCTATAAAAAAAAATCCAAAAAGAAATTTTTAAATAATTATTTTATTAATTTAATTTTATTTGTTTTTCTTTTAAAGTATACCAAAGAGAGGCAGAGAGAGAAAGGGAAAGTGAGAAAGCATGCTGCAAGGTCTGGGACTCAAACTATGACTGGTCGTGTGGGAGTCCAGCACCTTAACCACCATGTCACTTGCCAGCCTCTCTCAAAAATTTTTTTTAAAAAATTATGTTCCCCTATGGGCCTACTCTGAAAGCCTAGTGGTTAAGGGAGCTGGATCCTAAATGGGTGACAGTGGTTTAAATACTAATCCCAGTGTTGAAAAACACACCAGCCACATGTGCATGCATGTCTCAATAGGAGGGAGAAATAGAAAAGAGATTGTGGCATGACCACACTCCATTGGTGGGATGCCTTCTCTCTCTCTCTCTTCTTTTCTCTGGTGGGCACACGTACCTGCCAGCAATTAAAAAAAAAAAAATCTGTTCCTCTAGAATGATTTCCAGTACAAAATATGTATTAGTTAGGGTTCTTCCAAGAAACAGAACCAATAGAGTACATGTATATTCTACTCCATATTCTACTGCATCTAGAGACCTGGGAAAGCTGGTGGTGTATGTTAAAAGTCTAAGAGCTAGAGAGTCAATGCTATAGGTTCCAGCCAGGAGGTCTAGAAACCAGAAGAACTGAGAGTAGTGACACAGGGGATACAGGGGTAATCATCCAGTTCCCATGCTGGGTCTTGTCTGATGCTCATGAAGAATTAGAAGCATGAACAGAGAGAATAATAAGCAGTTTTATTAAAGGAGGAAAAGCTTCTAACACAGTGGAAGGAAGGAAGCCCAAGGAGGTTGCTGCAGATGGGTCATCATGACCTAGTTATAAAGGATCCTGATGAAGAAGAAAAACCTTTTTCTTTTTGAAATGGGTTATAAACCCAGGTCCTGGAATTTAACACACCTGGGAGTCTGTAGTTAATCTCAGTCGCCGTTGGGGGCTGGAGAGGGCAGATGACACTGTTTTAGATCATGAGGGAGACGTCCTTATCTTTCCGTTCCAGACTGTGACTGGTTTTGATCTTAACGGAATCCATCATCAAGCAGTCATAAATTCCTTGCAATGGGAGCATAGTGAACATTTACCACAAAGCAAAACCACAGTAATTCAATTATGGGGAGCTCCTCTCCTGTCTACCTGTGAGCAGGGTCTAACTCCTAACTCATTAGAAGATCGATGTCTCAGCTGTAACATTCATGTAGAAAACGTGCAGATTTTTCCTTCCTCCACCTTTTGTTCTATTCAGGCCCTCAATAGATTGAATGATGCCCACCTACATGGAAGAAGGCAATCTTTATTGAATCCACCAACTCAAAGGTGAATCTCACAAACACCAGAGACACCCACCCAGACACAACCAGAAATCATGTTCTGCCAGTATGGACACTGATCTGGTCAAGCTGACACACTAACTATTGCAATGGATTAATAGGGTTAAAAAAAAAATCACTAAGAAGTAATCTACCCTAAAAGCTCTGGTAACAACAGGACCAGAGGTAAAGGTAAGGAGTGATAGTTTAGGGTGCAATATTAAAGCAGTATTGAAAGTATACCTCTAACCACTTTGTTATGTGTTATATAGAATACATAGAATGAAAAAAGGAATGTGCAGAAGTTTAAAAAGCTGAATTAAATTCTATTACACTCAATGTCCCTAAACAACATCTCTAATAAAGCAACATAAAGATGGATGCAATTAATGCCACTCACCTGCCAAATTGATCAGAACACTGTGAAAGTTGAATGCTTCTGTCAGCACCTGGAGAGATCAGGCTACAAACTTTAGTGGTGAGCTCAGAAACCATGGGGTAACAAGCTGTAAGCATTGTCAGCTTATAAGAAGTGAGAGTAGCTGAATATTTAAATATATTTATACATACAATTGTATGTCCTAGTTATATAAAAATTCAGAATTTCTTTTGGCATTTTTCAAAACTCCAATCTAGTATTTTTCATATGTTCTATCAATTATGAGACTGATGAATTGGAGGACATAAAAGCATTGAGAATAGTTATGAAGACTGGAAGACACTATGGAAAGAAATTAGAGAGAAAAAATAGAGAGGTGGGACATTTGTGGGACACAGAAATAGTTTATTACCTGTTAATGATATAGTATAATATTCTCAACTGGACTGGTCTGAGAGTATTTCTTATTGGGTAAATTCTCTTTGCAAGCTAAATGAGTTTTGTGATTGAATGTATAAAAAAATAATAATAGTAATAAAATAAAAAATAAAACAAATTTTCCAGAGATTTTCTGAGTTTATTTTTCTGTTTTTATTTTAGTGGACCAGCTATTGCTCATTCATTAATTTTAATTTTATTTTTTTCCAATCAATATGTAATTCTTTGTTTAATCCAATTTCTTTTTTAAATTAAGGTTCTAGTTTTTCGCTATAGGGCGCGTGTGCTCGCCAGACAGACAGAGAGAGACAGAAAGCGAGAAATTACCCCCCGGGGGGGATGGTCACGCCGCAATCCCTTCTCCTCCATTCTCCTTTCGGGATCTTGGGCACGCACGCACACGCACCCGGCGTGAGTTCTAAGCCACCGGGTCTGGGACTCAAACCGCAATCTACTACGTGGGAGTCCAGCGACATAGCCATTACGCTAACTGCTGGTTCCCAGGCTTGGTCCTTCTTAAACCTTTGAATGGTTAGTTTAATTTTGCTTATCCTTTACTAAAATAAATAATTTTAAAAGTAATAATGTTGGCAACCAGCAGTTAGCGTAATGGCTATGTCGCTGGACTCCCATGTAGTCAACCGCGGTTTGCGTCCCGGACCTGCTGGCTTAAATCTCACACCGGGCACGTGTGCGTGCGTGCCCAAGATCCTGAGAGGAGGAGGAGGGACTGCGTTGTGACCACCCCCCCGGGGTGGGGGGTGACGTCTCACTTTCTGTCTCTCTGTTTCTGTCTGTCTGGCGAGCGCATGCGCCCTATAGCGAAAATCTCTCCAAAAAATAAAAAAAAGGAATAATGTTTACACAAATCATGTTTGGGCTTCATTGTATTAGTTTCAAAATGCAGTGCCATTTTTTTGTATAGAAATTTTTATTTAATGTATAGTATATTTATCAATTATACATAAAGTATAATTTTGAATCATATCTTTTCAAATTTATAAAAACATAGATCACATAATCAGTAACCAAAACAAGTTTCACACAGTCTACCCTAGGACTGAATAAGTTCATTCTTCAGTTTTTAAAGTTTTATGTCATTATAACATACATATGGTTTTATTCTCTACAATCCAGTGCAATCCTATCTGATTAGGCAATAAAGACTACCTAAAAATATTAAATTCAATAGATTCATTCCAAATATTTGAAAATTACATTGGGTATCAGTGGCAAATTTATGCGAGAACCTTGCAGTTTTTGAACATTATCTCTAATGGATATGAACTAATGTGAAGTTAAAATATATTATCTGTAATACTTTCCATCATGACTTATTCAAGAGAAGATTTCAATGAATCACTGAAATTAATTACTAAAACCCATCTATTCTGGGTAGAGCATCTGTGTTAGGGGAGACATAACAGATGATCTTCTTTACCATAAAATAAAATAAGTGTGAGTGATTTTCTTCTGCCTTGTCTTTTTCTGAATATAAGGATAATACAAAATTAAAGTGTATTGCTATACCCTATCAGTGATTCATCATTTCCTATTTCATGAGAGAGAAAGCATTAAAACCATTTATATAACCAGGAGTACGGTTATATACATTCTTTTTTGTATGTTTATTTTGCCATAAGGACTGCATGCTTGCCAGAGAAAGGCAGAGATGGAGAGACAGGAAGAGGGAAAGTGAGGAATTATCTCGCTAGGGGGATAGCCTGCTTCACAGTCCCTTCTTCATTCTTCCCCTGGTATTCTGGGCATGCATGTATACCTTCCTGGCATGATTTTCAAGCTGTCAGGTCTGAGACTTGAACCATGGATGGCCATGTGGGAATCTAGTGCCTTAATGACTATGACAATTGCTGGCCCATATATGCAGCCTTTAAACATTACTTCTAATTGATACTAATTAATGTGAACCAAGAGTATGATTACATGAATGATATTCAAGGAAGATGCTGTTTCAAATGTATACTAAGGATTAATATCACTAATTTTCACAGTGCTAATGAAGTTAATTATTAAAATATTTAAGGTGTGTAAAGCAATAAGATATTTCAATGTAAAGACAAAATGTAAATAAACTATTTTCTCTCTCATTGAGAAACATCATTGTGTCTTTAATATTAACATCCTAGATATATTGTTTTATAGTTCTGAAAAACATGGTTACTAAATATATATCATTGTCATAGTTACCTTATATATTTTAAAAGATTCAATTTCTGAATGCAGAGAGTTTAATTACACCAGTTCATAGATGTTATATCACATTGCTTTAAGCTGATTTTTAAAGGATAGTTAAACTTCCCGTAAAATACCTTGTACAATATTCCTGATATGAAATAAAATCCAAATAAAATGTCTTTGAAAGTTTAAAGAAGCTAATTACTGGTTCTATTGAAGTATTTTTTGAAAATGGTTTTTATAGTTTGCCAGATAAGCAGCAGCTTTCCCAAAAGGGAAATACAGAAATTATTCATAAAGTGGCATTTTACGCCCAGGAATTTTCCTGAAAATTAAAAGCTGTTTGAAGAAATTAAAAACCTTTCAGGGAAGGGGCAATAAATTGTAAATGTTTTAGATTATGGGGCAAAATCTAAGGTCATTTTTCATTTTAAACAAGGAAATAGCAATGGAAAAACATTGAAAGAGACTGAATCAAGGCGTATTGAATATAGTTACAGTTCAGCTCTTACAGGAAATGGATATATTTAAATGTAATATTATGTTTAAATTTGTTTTAATATATTCACTTATAATTACCTACTTGTGTTCATATTTGCGCCAGTATTTATGTTTATATTCATGCCAAGGTAAATTTTCCATATTGAAAAATAAAATAGGTGAACTTGTGCATCTAGAAATTGTAAACAAATCCTAAAATCCATGGAATCAGATTGACAGGAGCAACAGAAGCACATAGGAAAATAAAGGTGATGGGCAATACAGGAAGAAGACAGTAATGGGGGTTTTCCCCTACCAAAAACCAGATATTAAATATGGACATAAAGCGCAAAACAGCTCCCTAGAGACCCTGGAGAATTAATACAAGCAATAGATGATGGTGGGGAGTTCTCTCTTAGCAATAGGAGAGGGTATAAGACTCCATTTTCTGTGGCTTTAATCTGGAAAATCATAACGGGACATAATTAGCTGTGAAATATTTTTGAAAAATTTCATTTCTGGGGACCAGATGTTGGTGCAATAGTAATGCAACATGAGAAGATCTTTAATTTGTGTCCTGACATCTTTCTGTACATGCCAGGAGCCTACATGTGTCCCTGATACAGGATGTTTGAGACTAGGGATGGGTCACAGTGTGAAGACCTTGTGAGGGGTGGCTCTATTTCCTGCTCCACAAATAAAATAAACTTAAAGAAAATGAAACATCTCAAATCAATAACCTATGCTTTCATAATTAGAAGTTACACAAATACAAATTAAATCCAAATTTTAAAAAAGATAATAATAAAGGTAAGAGCTAAAATCAAAGCAGTTTGAAAAGGTAAATACATTACTCAATGTAGAATAGAGAAACCAGAATAGATCTTCACCCCTAGTGTCAACTGATAGCATTTTTAAGGTGCAAAATAAGTCAATAGACAAAGAATGGCCTTTTCAAAAAATGTATCTTTAAACTTTGGACATCCATATGCAAAATTATGAATCTCAATTGATATACCTTATACAATATTATTTTAACATGTGTTACAACCTTAAATATCAGCCATAGAATTATAAAACATCTAGTAAAAACATCATAATAGACAAACTTGAGACTTTGTGATTGGAGGCAAAGAGTTTTAGATACAACACTGAAAATACAGCTCATAAAAGAATATATAAATAGTGCTTTCTCTCTGTGAAAGCCATTGTTAAAAGAACAAAAGGGTAAACAGTTGTAAAACACATATGTTTCTGACATACAACTTATCTAGAAATTATAATGGAGTCTCACAACTCAACAGTGAGAAAATAAACAAATAAAAATGGCAAAATATTTAAATAGAGAAACTACCAAAGAAGCTATATGATGGCAAATAAGCATTTAAATATGCATTAATCTTCACTGGTTAGAAAACTGCAAACTAAATATAATGTATATACCACTATATACAGAATGTATGGAATGGCTAATGAATGAACTAAGGGCTAGCCTGTGACCTGATGATTGATGAGACTGTATCCCACATATTCAACCATGTAGTTCAAATCCCAGACTCAGCAACTTGGAAAACACTGGGCATGTGCCATAATTCATAATTACTAAGACATGGAATCAACCAAGTTGCCCAACAACTGATTACTGGATTGAAAAAAAATGTAACACCTATACTCTATGGAATACTACTAACCATAGAGAATGACAAGACTCTCTCATTCAATACAAATTGGATGAATACAGAATATTGAATGCTAAGTGAAGTAAGCCAGACCATGAAAGACAAACATTGTATATCTCCACCAATGTATACATACTGCAATCTATGGCAGAAATTGAAAGATTTGAAGACATCATAGTAGAGAAGGCAAGTGTAGATATGAGTTTGAATAGGAGTTGGGTGCATAATGGGGAGTAGGTGGAAGGAGCTCAGGAGAAAAGCATTTAACAGACACAAGAATGTAAGCTTCTTCATTGAAAATTATGAATATGGCAAAATCATTGATTTGATTATCACACACTGCATGTATGCTTTGAAAAGCCATATTATATTCCACAAAGATGTGCATAATTAAATGTAAACAAGAAATCCTAAAATAAAATAGGGATGGAGAAAAGAAAACCACACCAGGTATGTGTATGTGCATACATGCCCAAAATTCTGAAAGGAGAGAGAAAGGGGGAAAGGATTTGGGCTTGACATTGCCCCATGAGGGATTCTTTCTTGCTTTCCTCTCTCTCTTTGTCTCTAGCGAACATATACACTCTTTGGTAAATAAAAAATAAAAACAAAAATCTGAGAACACCAAGTGCTGAAAATACCATGTAAAACTCTTATATTCTTAGGGGATAAATGGAATAACACTTTCAAAAATGGCTTGGCTATTTTTTTATGCAGTTAATCAAACATTTATTATAGGAATCAGAAATTGCATTCTTCAGTTCTTACACAAGTGAAAGGAGAACTTACATCTACAGAGAAGAACCTGTATGGGAACCTTGGTAGCCACATTATAGACTCTAAGATCTAGAAGCAAACCAGATATCCTTCAATCAGTAGTAGATAAACTGGCATATCTCTACAATAAAATAACATTCAGCAATAAAATTAAGTAGCAACAAAAACAATGTAGACTATATAACAATTAATTCCATGTCATAAATATAGCACAGTTTAATTATCCATTTGACTACTGATGATTGTGTGAATGACTTACAGTTGAATTTTTTTTTTTAACAAACAATACTATTGAATCATCAGGAAAGTCATGGTGTATTTTTCCATTTTTCTATGCAAAAATGTATCATGGCTTTTCTGACGACCCATATTTTCATTACTCATTTAGGCCAAGCATACCTGTATTGTTTCCTGAAATGATATAATAAGGAAGAGTTAGTGTGGATCAGAGGATATTTCTCTTAAATTTTACTAGATGATGTCAAACTATTTCCAAACTAACCACACCATTTCTAGTTCTACCACAAGTGTATAGATGTTTCCTTTACTTCATGTACTTAGCAAAGCTTTCTTTTGTCAAACCAACTTTCCCAGTATAATAGGCACAGTGTATGTGACTGATTTTTTTTTTTATGTGCAAGGCATAAATACTAATGAAATAGAATACCTTTCAGATTACTGGACACTTGAATTTTCCCTTTTGTGTGTAAATATTTAAATCTTTTGTTACTTTTCTTATGGGTCATCGGGAAAGTCATGATGCATTTTTTTACATAGAAAAATAAGGAAAAACATGTCATGACCTACCGACAACCTTAGAACTTTATTTTGTTTTTAGAAGTTTTTGCTATAGGGCACGTGCACTTGCCAGAAAGACAGAGAGAGACAGAGAGACAGAAAGTGAGAAAACTCACCCCAGGGGGGATGGCCACACTGAATCCCTTTTCCTCCATTTTTCTCTCGGGATCTTGGGCATGCATGCACACAAACCCGGCATGAGTTTAAGCCACCAGGTCTGAGACTTGAACTGTGGTCGACTACGTGGGAGTCCAGTGAAATAGCCATCACCCTAACTGCTGGTCCCTCTTGTTTTTTTTTTTGGCCGAACGTTTTTTCTTTCTTAATATGCTGGATAGGGAACCAGCAGTTAGCGTAATGGCTATGTTGCTGGACTCCCACGTAGTCGACCGCGGTTCGTGTCCCGGACCCGGTAGCTTAAAACTCAAGCCGGGCGCGTGTGCATGCATGCCCAAGATCCCGAGAGGAGAATGGAGGAGAAGGGATTGCAGCGTGACCGTCCCCCCTGGGGGGGTGATTTCTCGCTTTCTGTCTTATGTCTCTCTCTGTCTGTCTGGCGAGCGCACATGCCCTATAGCGAAAATCTCTCAAAAAAAAAATATGCTGGATAAAAGTCCTTCATCAATTATACATTTCAAAATGCCTTTTGTGATATTTTGTTTTTGTTTTACATTTGAAACATTATTGATAAACAGCTTTTAGTTTTTTATAAATTTAAATTTATAATTTTAGAAAATTTATAATATATAAATTTATATATTTATTATATAAATATATATATAATATATTTATATTTATTGTATAAATTTATAATTTTATAAATTTATAATTTTAAATTTACCTATCATTCTTTTCCTGTCAGTGCTTTTCACTAAAAAAAAAAAAAAAAAAAAAAAAAAAAAAAAAAAAAAAAAAAAAATTCCTTGCCAAAATATAATGAAAGTTCTTTTATATTATCTTCTTAAATTTTAGAGTCTTGCTTTTCAGATTTAGGTTAATAATTTCACTTTTGGTATAGTGAGAGATTGAGGTCCAATTACATTTTTCTCCATGTATGGTTTGCAACTTGTCCCAGTACAATTCAATAAAAGGGGTATTCTTTCTCACTGATTTTTAGTGTCCTCTTTCTCTCAGGTCAATATCTTATAACCTATGGCTTTGCTCCTAGAGCATCTAGTTCATTATGTTGTTTATTTTTGTTTGCTTTTTTCTTTTGCTTTGTTATGCTTTAAGTTGAGAGAGAAAGGGGGAGGCGCAGGCACCCTTGACAGGATCTTAACACTGAAATCCTCCCCCTATGTCTTGAAAAAAGCCAGGACCTTGGCTGTGCCGAGTGGCATGACCTGCATACTCAGGTAGATCGATACGTAAACTTAGGACCTTCCCACATGTCTTCCAGCGTTGCATAGCAGCACCCTTACTGCATACGTGTCTATGGCTAAGCAGAGAGATTTCTAGTTTTTTGTTTCCCCTATTTTTCAATCCTTTAGTTAAAGGGTGCCATTCTAAATTATGTAATTTATGTAATTTTATGAGAAATCTTTTTTTTTTTGGTAAGTTTTTTTCCACAGGGCACATGCTCTTGCTGGAGAGAGGCAAAGAGAGACAGTGAGAGGGAAAGTGAAAAATCACCTCCTGGGGGTGGGGGGATGGCCACACCACAATCCCTTCTGTTCCATTCTCTCTTGGAACTTTGGGTACATGCACATGTGACTGGCATAATTTTTTAAGCCACCAACTTCAGGACTTAAACCATGGTTGGCCATATGGGAGTCCTGCATCTTTACCACCATGCCACCTGCTGTCCTCTTTATGAGAAATCTTGCTTTCTTCTAAATCCTTCTACTATTGGGGGGGTTACATTTTTAGTTTTGGGGATTTTTTATTTTTCCTTTTTTCTTTTTTTTTGAGAAATTTTTTGCTATAGGGCGCATGCACTCACTGAATATACAGAAAGAGAAATCATCCCCCAGGAGAAGGGCCACACTGCAATCCTTTCTCCTCTATTTTCCTCTTGGGAACTTGGGCACATATGCACATGTACCCAGCATGGGTTTAAGCCACCAGATCCAATGAAAAAGACAGAGAAAGAGAGACTTTCCATATGATGCACAGTTACAGTACAATCCTTTTTACTCCATTTTTCTTTCCCATCAAGATTTTGAGCATGGACATTAACACACTTAGTGCATTTTTCAAACTGCTGGGGCTGGGATTTGAACAATGGTCAGTCATAAGGGTACTGGTTCCTTTCACCACTGTGCTATGGGCCAACCCTGTGGACTTTCTTCTTGGTCATTGTCTCCTCAGTCATGCAAGTTTCTAGTTTATAAAAGCAATAATGTAGCCATTAAGTTTGGGAGTTAGTTCTATAACCCAAGAAGAAAATATAATTGGGACCAGCACTTGGCATAAGGGCTATGCTGCTGGATTCCCATGTAGTTGAAGGCAGTTTGAATCCTGGGCCTGGTAGCTTAAATGCTGGGCGCATGTGCATGTGTGCCCAAGATACCAAGGGGAGAATGGAGGAGAAGGGATTGTGGCATGGCCATCCCCCCGGGGATGATTTCTCACTTTCTGTCTCTCTGACTCTCTCTCTCTTTCTGTGAGCACACTCACCCTACAGCAAAAACCTCTCCAAAAAAAAAAAAAAGAAGAAGAAGGAGAAAATATAATCAACATATATATTTTATTTAATTTTATTTTGGCCCATGAGTGTGTTGGAAAATGGAGAATTTAGTAGGATCTGTGCTGGTCCTGACTCCAATGTAAAAAGGGAGCAGAGGACCAGAAGTGATGAGTTGAGCATCAAATCGTTGCTGGAAGAGCCTGTAAATCTTTCTGCATGACTGGGCTGTGATCAGCCATCCCTATGGTAGCATCACATAAAGATTAGGCACATATCAGGTTGTGTTCCACTTAAAAAAATAAACCAAATCAAAACAGAACTAGTTCCTATATTGGGTAAAACAATGCAAACATATCAGAGTTGATAAATCCTTTTTTATGTTTCTATCAATCAAGTCGAGAGATCCTTTCTCATAAACCATTATTGATTGACTCAGAGGAGTAAGACTTTGCTAGTCTGGACAGATTTTGAGAAGTTTTGAGAGAGCTAGCTACAGACAGTTTAATCACTGGAAGATAGAGTAATGTAGACAGGCCCAGAGAGTGTCAGAATTATTAGCAGTCCCTTTGGATTTTTAATAAATGGAAGTTAGCAAGTCCCAGGATGATGGCAAGTATGGTATGATCTACTAACAATCATTCTGAAGATCTGTTAGCTAGTAAAACAGCTGATAGAGGTTTCTTCTATACACAGCTACAAAATCCTCTTACAGCAACAGCTGATTAGATTGTGATAGGACAGCAAAGAGAGGCAGCAGTGCCCTGCTTAGCTATGTCCGTCCCTTCTGGCAAAATAGCCTGCAGTAGCCCTAAACCAAGAGATTTACTACCAATTCCAAGATGAAATGATTCGGAGGCCCTCTGCTAATCAAATGGTTTTCAGAGACACCATCTGGATACTTTATCTCGAAATTGTTTTGTATGCTTTCCTTATTTATACCTATTTCAAACACATGTACTTATATACTAGTATTCTCACTCAAAGCGTTTTCATTTATTTGACAATATAAACTGTGTACCTTCCATATGCCTAGCATAATATTCTAAAATCTCTAGTAACAAAGGAAAAGAGGAAATTAATGACACTTACATTTGAATTAACCTTGAGGTTCATTATGCAAAGTTGAGTATAGCACCATTTTTATAAAATGGCTTTGTAAGTTTTACAAAGTAATGTTTAGTGGAGCTGGTTGTGAATTAGGACTGAGGTAGGTACATCTTTTTGTTTTTACAGACAGATTTTTAGTATAGGGAGCGTGTGCTTGCTAGAGAGAGACATAGAGACAGAAAACAAGAAATCACCTCCCACAGGGCCATGCTGTAATCACTTCCCCTCCATTCTCCTCTCAGGATCTTGGGCACACATGAACACACATCTGGTGTGAGTTTAAGCTGTTGGATCTGGGATTTGAACTGCGGTCTACTAGGTGGGAATCCAGTGATGTAACCATTATGCCACCCATTGGTTCCTAGGTAGGTACTTTTAAACTTTACTATATATGTGAATCCTCTGGGATTTGTTAATGATTTTGTTGCAATATTCTGAATTGGAGCCCAATATATGTAATGTCTAACAAATTCCAAAGTGATTTGGAATTTGATTCTTCTGGTCTGTAGACCATATTTGATGCTGTATGGGGTGTTTCTCAACACCAAGTAAGACTTGGAATAAGCTTATATACTCCCAAACCCGACCAAAGAAGATACTGCTACAATAGGTCTAAGGCAAAAACAGGTTGCGATAATGAACATTTGCAGCTTAAAACACACATCTGAAGGTTCTCTTAGTTCCTATCATCACATTTAAAAAGATTCTTAATTCTAGTCTAAAAAATTACTTTAGCATATACGTATTAATACATTTTAGCAAAATTTCTAAAAGCAGGTAAGTGAACATTATTCACAAAACAATCTATACTGATAATCAGATAAACATCATATTTGAAAATTAATTTAGAAACAATATTAAATAGGGAGATCATGTTATCAAACTTCCCATCACTTTACCTCAGAAAGTTATACATAATATTTTAAAGACTGTTATCGACTTGACAAAAGTTATTAAATTTTAGGTGGAATTATATTTGAGGCAGTATTGTAAATGATCTTTCCTCAATTTATAGCTATCTCTAGTTGAGAAATGAAGTTGTTTTCAGGGATAATTTATTCATTGATTTTATTTTGTATTCTTTCTACTTTGGAATATAAAATAGTAACCTATCATACATGAGATCAGAAATGCCATTTCTTTAGCATAATGCTCATTCAGGCAAGAAAGAAAAACAAAATAATAACTGAGTCTATGTGTTTTTTTTCTTCTGATCATGGCGATACCCTGTGGTTGTCCATGCCAGTGTTGAGGCAGAATTTTATTTTTCATTTTAAAAACTCTTTTTTTTCTTTTTAGATACCTTTTTCCTTTTTCTTTTAAAAATACTTATATCTTATCTTTAAAATTGACTTTTTCATCACCTTATAATTTAATTTTATTTTTACTTTCATATATAGCACATATATATATATATTTCATATATATGTACATATATACACACATAGATAAGCAAATAGAGGATATTTTAGAATAAAATTAATTTTATTTGAAGAAATTGGTATATATTTTAAAGTATAATGAGTTCTCCTGATAACTTCACAGGTTATTTCTGTCAAGGCGCTTACTCAACAATAGGCTATAACTTAGTATGTACAAGTAGAGCCAATCAGCATGCTGTTTGTGTTTTCTAAAAGTATAACTTAAAAATAACTATCTCTTATCTTAGATTATTTAGCAATATTGTCACCTTGAGCCTCTAATTTAGTCTTTAAATATTTAAACAATATATTTAAGTCCATTCTGTATTATAGTTGCTATTATATTAATTTTTAACATTATAAAATATAAAGGAAACATCAAATTTTATTGCATAACTACTAGTAATACCCAATAATTAAATATTCTATTTAATTTTATTAATTTGAAACACAATACTTGCATATCTAATTTACAACACTAAAGTGTAACAGCACTATTGTAGGAGTCAATTCGAGCAGCAGATTATCAATCTGTTAGACTGTAAGGACTGTGAAGAGACTTGAAACAAAATGAATAAGTGAGAAGTTCCACTTTTTTTTTTCTTTTTGACTTATGCTAAACATGCATCAACATTTCGAGGTGTTTATTTGGATTACACCGAGTGCAGTGTAGTCATTATTTCATCAGTGTGTTCTTTCCGTGGCATACTTCCTCACATCTCATATATGCCTGGGTGCATTTACATAATTATTTCATCAACAAAATTACTTTCAGGTAAATATATACAAACCACTTCGAAGAACAGTGATATTTTCATAAACTCCCCTTTTAAAATAATTTTCTAATTTCTGAGGCTGTCTGAATTTTCTGTTCTCTTAATAGGTAGATGAAATTTGCCCTTACTTCTGAACTAAACTATCTACAAATAATGGAATAAAATTTCACTCTTGATGCATATGAATAATTACTATTTGCATATAGTTATTTTGGGAGTATTCTGACATTCAGTTGTTATTACTAAATGCCATATTCATTTCACCTGCAGTGTTCAATGCCACTGCATTATATATTGTTAGCATCAAATAAATCATATAACAGTAATTCATTTTTTTTCCAATGTAATGAAGTGTTTCTAGTCAAAAATGCCTGGCTATGTAAAATTAGCAGTTATTTTCCTGCTAGATCTCTCAGAGTTTGTAATATGTTAATGCACATTATGACTGTTCAAGAAGAAGACTTTCCAATTACTTTTTTATTATGGTACCTATTGTTTGAAAAAAATCTCTCTCAAGACCATTGAGTTATGAAACAGAATGCTTTTTGAGAGAGTACTGTACAAGAAATAATGGGAAGATACTCAAATTTTATTTTATTTTAAAAAACTTTTATATTATTTGTTTAATTTTTGTAGAGGTTTTTGTCTTAGGGCATGTGCATTCGCTGGAGAGAGACAGACAGACACAGTGAGAGGAAAAGTGAGAAATCACCCACCAGGGGATTGACCATGCCGAAACCCCTTCTCCTCCTGAGATCTTGGGCATGCACACAAGCAACTGGCCAATTTTGAATCAACAGAGTCTGGGTCTCAAACTGCGGTAGGCCATGTGGGAACCCAGTGATGTAACCACTATATCATCTGCTGTTTCTGATATGCAAATTTTAAAAGTCACTCATCTTAATAAATTTTATTAACTACATGCCATTGAGAAGACAATATGGGGATCAGCAGGTGGTGTGGTGGTTAAGGTGCTGGATTTCCAGATGGCCAGCTACAGTTTGAGTCTCAGGCCCAGTGGCTTAAAAATCATGCCAGGTGTATGTCGGTGCATGCTGAAAATCCCAAGAGAAGAACAGAGGAGAAGGGATTGAAGCATGGAGATTCCTGCGGGGGGATAATTTCTCACTTTCTGTCTCTCTCTCTTTCTCCGGAAAATGCCATGCCCTATGGCAAAAACTTAAAAAAATAAAAAGACAATATGGCACTTTTACAGAGCATTTGAATGAGATTAGGAAATAAGGTAATTTCCACAAACTTTGAGATTATAGATTGTCCACCAGACTATAATTTATCTGACACTATGTAGGAAATCTCCTATGACAGAGACAAGTAAATGCAGATATGACAGATTTGAAGACACCTGACTCTACCCTGTAGGGTTTAGATCGCTCCTAGAAGATTGTGTGCAATTCTGGGCAACAGTTTCAAAGAAAAACTTTTATCTTCTGAGAAAAAAACAACTAAACAAGCTTGAACCTATGTGACATAAAGGAAAACTTTCTCCACATTAAATATCCTAGAGAAAAGAACACTGAAGAAATACACAATATTTGGAATTCAACTTTAGAAGCGTTATCATATGAAAATAATTCAACTTTTTTTTCTCTTTTTTTTATTTGGAGAGGTTTTTGTTATAGGGCGTGTGTGCTCATCAGAAAGACAGAGAGAGACAGAGAGACAGAAAGAGAGAAATCACTCCCCAAGGGATGGCCACACCGCAATCCCTTCTCCTCCATTCTCCTCTTGGGGATCTTGGGCATGCATGCACACGTGGCGGCATGAGTTTAAGCCACCGGTTCTGGGACTCAAACCACAATCGACTACATGGGAGTCCAGTGACATAGCCATTACGCCAACTGCTGGTCCCTATAGTATTCTTTGATGAAAACAGTTTTTGTCCTCTGGTCCATTCTCTCTCTTTATTTTTGTTAAATTTTATTTATTTATTTAAATTTAAACAATTTTTAATCAATTAATTAATTAACTAATATTCATTCACTGAGTATCATCACAGCATACAAAATGTGATTTCCCATCCAGAATATACTGTATAGTTACTTAATCATACATGTTATTGTAAATAATTTTCCATCTCTAGTTTCATATATGTGTGTGTTTGTGTGTGTGTGTGTGTTTATATATATTTATTTCCCCCCTATTTCTCACCCTCTGCCATTTCCCACCCATCTCCCACACTATCTCAGGTGTCTACAGTTGTTTTCCATTCCTTTTTTTCCCCACATTTTATTGATCCACAAAATTTCTTAAATAATCTAACTATTTTCAATGGCAAGTTCAGCTGGTATATACATATACTTTTTTTTTCTAGTTTATAGACTCTAATAATCTGTTCAGCTCCTCCCATGTAGCAGTGATTTCTGAATGTCTGGAAACTATTAATATATGCTATTAATATATGCTGCTATTTTTCTGACCCTTCACTTCTAGGGATTATATTCCAGTTTTATTTTTATCTGTAGCCTAAACTTATATATCTACCCAGATTCTCTTCAGTATCCACATATAAATACATAATTTCTATGTATTTCAAGAATAACAAAGAACATTATTGTATTACTATCATAAATACTTGGGTCTTGGTGTGTTTCTAGATTTTACGAAAAGTTTTAATTTTTTAATTTAGATTAATCCCGTAGAACACAAGTAGTACATTAGAAGGAGAAATCTGACTCTGAGATCAAAAAACCTAGACTGAAATTTCTCACCTGTAGTTAAGATACATAAAATACTTTCAGTTTCAACATTTCCAAAGTACATTTAATAGGGCTGTTATCAGGACTAAAATGCTTAATATTGAATATTACTGAGCATTTAGTATGTACTCAGAAATTACACATTTTATTCTTTTACATAACTCTTAAAATATTGGCTTTTTTTGGTTGTAAATGAAAAGGATACTGTTGAACTCCTTTTAGTATTAATTTCAAAGCTGACTAATCACAGGATTGTTTTCAGAGTTATACAGACAAGTAAATGGTATATATTCAAAGACACCTGAACTACTCCTGAAATTAAGATTTAAAAGACACCTATAACAGAATACTGAAAGGGTCCACAAATCCTGTAAAACTCTAGTTAAGTTTCATTTTTTTAAGTTTGTTTTTTGGGTTGTAATACTTGAAGAATTATCTTATAGTAAAATGTTGCTCTTCCTCACTTATAAACATTTAAAACATAAAACTGACTATAGTGGGTCAATAATAAAGTACCTAATAAAAGGCTAGAAATGCTAAAGGTAGCATTTTAGAGTAAGTAAGAAAAATTTGAAGTGAAAATTGTAAAGCAACTTCAAGTTACAGTGAATGTATTCATACTCTTAAACAGTAAAACCAAATTAGATAGATTCTCTCAAAGAACTCTAAGGTAACAGAAGGGGTGACTTACGGGCATCATTTAATTAAAAGTCTGTCCTCTGAAGTCATACTGATTTATCATTTCTTAGGCCTGGCACATGAATCGAAAAAGGCAAATAGCTTAGCACTTTCCTGCTGGAGTTCCTCACTGGTGCTGACATATTCTTACACATAAGAAGCAATAAAGGATTATTTAAATCTGAGAGTCATATCCTAACACAAGAAACAACCATGGAAAATTACTTAAACAAGCCTTATTAAGGGGTACTTTTTCTCATCAAGCATACCTCCCAAACAGGCATAGAATATGAAAGTGTATTGTCTTGATTAGGTTTCTAATTTTACAAAAAAAATCTATTTTTAGAGTGTTGAAGACTTTTATTTATTGAATTTTATTTTTCAGAGGTTTTTGCCTTAGGGCATGTGCATTAGCCAGAGAGAGAGAGAGACAGAGACAATGAGGGGGAAAGTGAGAAATCACCCCCTGTGGGGGATGGCCATGAACAATTCCTTCTCATCCATTCTCCTCCTGGGTTCTTGGGCATGAATGCATAAATGCCCAGCATGAGTTTCAAGCCACTGGATCCAGAACTCAAACCGCAGTAAGCCATGTGGGAGTCCAATGACATAACCACTACACCATCTGCTGGCCCCTCTAAGTTTTAATACAATTCAAAACCACCAAAATAATTACTGATGAACAAAAACATTCTTTTAGTAAAGTACCTATGATTTTTCAAAGTAATGTAAAGTCAATTTAAAATTTTTCACACACAGGGTCAGGCTGTGATGTGGTGGTTAATGCAGCTGGATCCCAAGTGGCCAACTTCGCAGTTCGAATCCAGGACTCAGTGACTTCAACACGCAAGGAGCATGTGCATGCATACCCAAACTCCCAAGAGGAGGAAGGGGAAGAAGGAATGCAGGCATAGTAATCCCCCAGGGGGTGATTTCTCAGTCTCTCTCTCTCTCTCCCTCCCTCCCTCCCTCTTCCTCTCTCTGTCTCTGGTGAACACATGTACCCTATAGGAAAATTAAAACAAAAAAAAATGAAGAAAAAATTTAGAATATAGTCTCATCAATGTTATGAATATTAATATGGGAAAAATATATCATTTTAAGACCTGGTCCAAATAATGACCTCAAACTCTTTGTTACTAAGGTACTTTTTATCATGAGTATATAACTACGCAAGAGTATGATAGAAGAGAAAATGAGGTGTGAAATGACATGGAGCTGACTGTATTTTTGTTCCCTTACTAATCGTGTGTTTACTAGCTATATTTATAGTGAACAACCCATAGAGCTTCCCTCCGGTAATTCTAGAATTCTATGGACTACTCCTAACCAATGATGAAAGCTCTATAGTATAAATAAGTTTACTCATGAATTTATATATATACTTCATTAGTATTTATTGTATGTAAAATACAAAGAAGTATAAGAAAATGTTCATTTCCTTAAGAAATGGTAAACAAAATGGTGAAAATCTAATATAAAGATCCATAAAAGCACATAATGAATGCCTTAAAAGTAGCATTTGCCAAATCTGCCCTAAAGAACAGTGGTTAAGCACTGTGTGTAGGACCGGATTTCACAAGGCTGATTGCAAGTTGAATCTTTGCCCTGAAGGACTGAATGAAACACTGAATACATAGGTGTGTGTATCCAAAATCCTGATAATATGAAGATATGAAGTAAAAGGATTGATTATGCATGACTATTCTCTAAGGGAGGGGAGGCATTCTTTCTCTGACAAGCAAATGCACCCTCTGGTAAAAAAGAAAATAAAAAATAGGGGCCAAAAGGTAGTATAGTGGTTAAGGTTCTGGTCTCCTGCATTGCTGACTGTGGTTCAAGTCCCATACCTGGTGCTTGAAACTCACGCCATGTGCATGTGTGCCCAAAATCCCAAGAGGAGAATGGAGGAGAAGAGACTGCAGTGTGGCCATCCCCTCTGGGGGCTGATTTCTCATTTTCTATCTCTCTGTCTCCAGCAAGTGCATGCACTCTATGGTAAAATCTCTCAAAAATATAAATAAATAAAATAAAAAATAAATAGAAGTAACATCTGTCACAAATTTACTAAGAGATCAATGAGGGGGAAACTAAGGGTTAAGAGATAGCTAGGGAACCTCTTGACATTTTTTAAAAGCATAGGACTTGAATTAATCAGCTCACTTTTTCCACACCATTAATCTCTGATCAATCACCCCACATTTAATGCCACCTTGAGTGGCATTAGTAATTAAAACCAGTGGGAAAAGGGGACTCCTATGTTATGTCAAGTGAGCCTCTGTTGTGCCAGAAGAATAAAAACTGGTGCATTGAAACTCACAGCCAATTAAAAAACTTCATAGTATAGTACATAGAATTTAGCAACAGGTGAAAAAAAATTAGACAAAGATATATTATAGATCATAGATCATAGATAGATAGAAAGACACATAGATGGATAGACTGAGAACACTGTTAGGATTTTTTGAAGTATAATGTAACTCTCTGATAATAAAACATTATCTTGCCTGAGACAGTTACACTTTTAAGATCAATATGTCTTTTTTAATGGATCTAATTGAGATGATGAGAAATTAGGACACCTTTCTATTTGACAATATAAACTCTTTCTCAAACAAACAAAATAATAGGCGCTAAATGACAATTATTTTTCAAAACACTGATGTAACATCAATTTGAAAAATTTTTAAATAAATGTAATCCACTGTATAGAATGGAACTCAAGAGTATTTATTAATCCATGAATTTATTGAGTTTATAATATGTAGAATTTACATTTCTAGGTGTCTTTCTAAAGAACCATTGCCTTAAATTGTGAGACAAACTGCAATTTTGTCTCCAATAGCCACTGGCAGATTTTTTTTTTTTTTTTTTTGGAGAGGTTTTCGCTATAGGGCGTGTGTGCTCGCCAGACAGAGAGAGACACAGAGACAGAAAGCGAGAAATCACCCCCCGGGGGGATGGTCATGCCGCAATCCCTTCTCCTCCATTCTCCTCTCGGGATCTTGGGCACACATGCACACGTGCCCAGCGTGAGTTTTAAGCCACTGGGTCCGGGACGCGAACCATGGTTGACTACGTGGGAGTCCAGGGACATAGCCATTATGCTAACTGTTGGTCTCAACCACTGGCAGATTTTTAATAAATGTTAATATTTTTTCCTTTTGTATCAGGCTTTAAAATAACCATAATTTTTTAGAATCTCTACTTTAAAGATTGCCGCCATTTTTTTTATAACAACTTCAAATTTGCAACCTTGGCTACTCTCATTCCTTGAGACTTCAACTGTAACTTTATAAATAATAGGATGTTAAAATATGATACCTTGTGCTTAAAGTTGGGACATACTTCCATATTCCAAAGTTAGGTGCTAGAGTATCCATGCAGGACTATGCATGGATCTAAAAATACTTGGCAATCTTTGGTCTAATAACTATACCAAAAGTATAAAAGAAAATGAACAGAATTAACCAAAACCAGATAATTTGCTTGGAAAAAGATTACAATTCTACGGCATGTTTTCCTCTCTATCCTACTCCTACCCTCCCATGGGAGAAGAGAGGGGCTCCAAGGAGACTAGAAAACATGGCCTATAATCCCAGAAGTATGTAGGTTACAAGGAACAAGGTAAAAACAAACTGAAAATTGTGGCCATCTGACTTTTCTGATATGGAGGAGAATGAAATGGCCAGACTAAGAACAGCCTCAGTTTGTCACTACAGTTTGTTGGGGATATGGTGTGACCATGAAAAGAGAAAGGAGAGACTGTAAAGGAGACTTTTCCCAAGACAAGGGTCCGTGGGAGTCACAGGACCCTGACACAATGCTTAGGTGTGGAAAGGACTTTAAAAAACAGAAAGGTAAGCAAAGCTGCCAGCAAAAGACACATTAAGTGAATTAAGGGAACTGCATGTAATAAATCAAAAGTGATAAGGGGTCCCCAGGAACCCACAAAAGATAATATTTATATAAGTTTCTCTTATATAAATTCCTCTCTAATTCAAGAGCATGTGAATGCTACTTCATGGGATTTTCCTTATCCCTAATAACTGCCTGTTTTATGTAAATTAGATTTTCTATCATTTCAGTTTTTTCATTATCCCAGCTTAAAAGCATTCCTTGAAAGTATATTTAAAGGCCAGGCCTAATTCCTTCTTATAAAATTGTCAGAAAGAATGTCAAATGGTGGCTGGGTGATGGGGCAGTGTAATGTAACTGAAATCACTTGGGAAAGGTCCTGGGTTGACATCCTAGGATCTCCAAGGAGCACGCTGGGCGTGGATGCACCGGCTGGGACTAGGAGTGAATTGAGTCAAGGTTGTTGTGAGTGCCTCTGTCCCTCTCTCTCTTTTTCTCTATTGTGGAAGGCCTAAGTAAACTTTGAAAAAAAATTTCAAACAACACCCAGCCAGGTAGTGAAGTAGCAGCATACCCCTCTACAATGCTGAGAGCCATTTGAAAGGTTGGAGTTCAATTTCCTCCAACCCATCCCACCACCATGCCTTCCTGTCACACTAGTATTTTTCCTGCTTCTCAGACACACCAGGCTTACATTTGTCTTAAGGGTTTGTACTGGTTGTTTGATATACATGCCTAGAAAGCTTTCATTGTAGTTATCTATACACATCACTGACATCACTCTCAAATAGTTGTTCAGCTCTGTCTTATTTTAAATTACAACAAATTCCCTTTGGACACTTCCCATTTTCCTTACTTTATTCTATTTTCTCTCACAGTACTTATCGTCTTTTAATACGTGGCTTAATATTTTTATACAAGTTACACATATTCGTGTGTGTGTACAGCCATGTGCCACTTAATAACATGTCAGTCACTGACAGACTGCAGACAGTGGTCCCGTAAGATTATGACAGAGCTGAGAAACTCCTATGGCCTAGTGACAACATAAGCATCAGATCCTTGTGGCACAATACTTTACTTACTATTTGTAGTGATGCCAGGGTAAACAAAGCTACTGCATTGCCAGTCATATACAAGTGCAAGCACATACCCTCATATACGATACATAATATTTCATAACAAATGACTATGTTTCTGATTTATGTACTTACTATACTATTATCATTATTTTACAGTGTACTCCTAGTTATTAAAAGTAAATTTACTCTAAAGTAGTATACTGTCTTATACTGACAGCTGTCTCAAATATCTGTTTACCACATTTCTTGATTGCAGCATTTCTTGTGCTTGATTTAATCTCACATTGTTTTGTTCATCATCACCTTTCCACTGGGATAAGACACGGAGGTGGAAGATAGTGATACTGATTATCTTTTTTTTTTTTTTTTTTGGAGAGGTTTTTGCTATAGGGCATGTGTGCTCGCCAGACAGACAGAGACAGAGAGACAGAAGGCGAGAAGTCACCCGCCAGGGGGGATGATCACGCCGCAATCCCTTCTCCTCCATTCTCCTCTCGGGATCTTGGGCACGCACACACACGCGCCCAGCGTGAGTTTTAAGCCACCAGGTTCGGGACACAAACCGCGGTCAAATCTGTGGGAGTCCAGCGACATAGCCATTCCGCTAACTGCTGGTCCCAGTGATACTGATTATCTTGATTCTGGGTAAGCTTAGATTAACATGCATGTGTCTTAGTTTACTTTTTTAAAAAATTAAGTATAAAAAGATTTTAAAAGAAAAAACCTTATGGAATAAGGAAATAAATAAAAATATTTTGTACAGTTATACGAAGTGAGTGAGTGCATTTTGGGCTAAGTGTTACTACAAAAGAGTTAAAGTTATAAAAAGGGTTTATAAAGCAAAAAGTTACATACAGTGGGACCAGCAGGTGGTGTGGTGGTTAAGGTGCTGGACAATCCCACATGGCCAAGCTCAGTTCGCGTCCTGGACCTGGTGGCTTGCTTTCTCACTTTCCTTCTCTCTCTTTCTTTCTCTCTCTCTCTCTTTCTGTGTGTGTCTCTCTGGCCAAATTAAAATACATAAATGAATAAATAAAAATTAAAAAATAATTCTTAAGAAAAAGTTACATACAGTAAACTAAGGTTTGTTTATTATTGAGGAAAGAAAAAATTTTTGTAAGTTCAATGTAACCTAAATATTCAGTGTTTATAAAGACTAAAGTAGAGTACAGTACTATTCTTGGCCTTCACATTCATTCACCACTGATTGACTCACCAAAAATTACTTCAAGTTCTGCATGCTCCATTTACAGTAAGTGTCCTATATAGGTATACTGTATTTGATATTTTCTTTTTTTGTTTGTTTTTGTAGTTTTGTTTTGTTTTGCTATTGGGAATGTGCACTCATCAGAGAAAGAGAGAGAGAAGAGAAAGTAAAAACTCATCCCCCAGGAAGATGGTCATGCCATAATTCCATCTCCTCTTAGGATTTTGTGCACACACACACACACACACACACACACTCACGCGTGTGCGCGCGCACCTGGTGTGTTTTTCTAGCTGCTGAGTTAGAACTCAACTGCATATTTATCCATGTGTAATTCAGCCACCTTAACCACTATGCCATTTGCTGGCCTGTATATATCTTTTAAACTATACTTTTACTGTACTTTTATATGTTTGTTTATTCAAATATGTCGCATTGTGTTATTCAGTACTATAACATGCTGTATAGATTTATAGCCTATGAGCAATAGGTCATACCATAGAGCCTAGGTATGTAAAATGCTATAATCTAGGCTTATATAAGTACTCTCTATAATGTTGACACAACAACAAAATCACCCAAGAACACATTTACGAGATTATATTCCCATTGTTAAGCAACACATGACTGTATATATTGGGTCATCAAAAAAGTCATAATACATTTTTGCATGAAAAACATAGGAAAAGGCATCATGACTTTTCAGCTGACTTGATATATGTATGTGTGCGTGTATATAATATATTCATGATCTCTGTTAACTAGTCCATAAGCTTTGTGAGGGCAAGATTTTTTTCCTACAATGATGTTTTTCATGTGCCTAAAACAATATCTAGCACACAGTAGATATTAATAACAAATTATTGAATGACTCAATGAAAGAATGGGTCTCCTGGGGAAAAGGAAGCATAGAAATGAGACTATAGGGAAGAAAATAATTACACCAAACTTAATTAAAACCTTTCAATTTATGATTCTTCTCTTGGACTTTACTTTTCATAAAATTTTACAGGGTTAATACAGCATGAACAATTTTACAAAATCTTAAGAGGATCTTCTTGAAAGCAGGGGATAGTTTCACTACTGAGCAAAATTAGCCTGGGATCAACTTACAGCATTTCAACACAAGCCCCAACAGGGAATTCAAAGCATAAACCAGCAAACAGTGAGGGCAGCCAAGAAAATTCCATTCCAATTTTTTTTTTAATGAGCGTGTAAGTGTCAGGGTTAGATAAAAACTATTCTAATGGAAGCAATACAGAAGTTATGCTAATATTCTCTAGCTATAGAAAATTATGTACATAGGATACAAAATACAAATGAAGAATAGAACTCAGAGATAATGAGTCTCTGAGAGCAGAAAGATAGATAGAGGAACTAGCTGGATGAATGCAGCCAGAAACAATAAAGAATAGGTTCAACAATGTAGAAACCAAGACAGGCATGTGAAGAAGAAAACTGAGAAAATAATTTGCATAAATATTTATGCAAAGTAAATGAAACTTTTTGAAAATGGAGCTATGGAGATATTAGAAAGGCAATAAAATGCCAATGGAAATATTAATAAGACTAAGACAGAAATCAAACATTTAAATGATTTGGATGATAGGAGAAAAGAATAAACAGAACAATAAAAACATGTTATCTGTATTTTTTGCAGATATAACAGAGATTTATTTTCTTTTAAAAGAATTATTTTATTTAATTTTACTTATTGTTATTTTTTTTAATTTGACCAGAGAGAGACAGAAAGAACGAAAGTGAGAAAACAAACAAACAGGTCTGGGACTCAAACCATGGTCAGTCATGAGGGATTCCAGAACCCTAACCAACACACCCTCTTCTGGTCCTGACATTTATTCTTTTTATTTTTTTTTTTGGAGAGGTTTTTGCTATAGGGCGCATGCGCTCGCCAGCCAGACAGAGAGAGACAGAGAGACAGAAAGCAAGAAATCACCCCCCAGGGGGATGGCCACACTGCAATCCCTTCTCTTCCGTTCTCCTTGCGGGATCTTGGGCACGCATGCACACGTGCCTGGCGTGAGTTTTAAGCCACCAGGTCCAGGACACGAACCACAGTAGACTACATGGGAGTCCAGTGACATAGCCATTACGGTAACTGCTGGTCCCCTGAGATTTATTCTTTAAAAAATTAATGCATTTAATCAAGATTTTAAAAGAGAAAAGATTTGAGATCATCTCAGTAGAAGATGGAAGAAAAAATTTGGTAGGTATTTCTGATAAAAATTGTACTAGAAAAGGAAAGAAATGACTTAACTACAACAAACAATATTTTCAAAAATACCAATAGATGGTATCATTTCTAAATGGCAAAGCACTAGCACCATTTTTTGTAATGTCTCCTTATTAGGTTTTAGTAATTTAAGTTGACTGATGGATAAAATATACAATAGCTTTTTTTTGCATTTTTAATATTTATATTTAATCACTATATATCATTGCTCATATTTTTTTTACAGTAAAATAAGAAAACAGTTTCAATAACTTTATTATTTTTAAAATATATCTAAAATAAAGGAAATACTGAATATGCAAATCCAAGATATTTCAATGTAACCAGAAAAAAGTGATAATTTAATTAAAATTGTAACAAACAACATTACCAAATTGCTAGGATAAAAACAATAATCTCATAGTGAGCCAAGTAGCAAAAACAATTCACTTACAGATTATCTGAACCCAAAAATCAAGCTGACAAATTTCTTTTGTATATTATTACATGTCACATGTTATTGTCCATGCTTGCAGTCAAAAGTAATTCAAAGTTCACAAATTCAAAAAATAAGTCAAATCCATCTGAAGATATTATTATGTGAAACTTTTGATTAAGCAAAGTTAAGATTTAGTCAATGAGAAAAAGTCCTGCTAAAAATGTTCTTGCACTGAGCATGTATTTAAAACATAGCTAAATACAAAGAATTGTGTCTCTCGCTAAGATCTTTAATATGTAGCTGACCTAGGCTTCTCTGTTTCCATTACTGGTCTTCCTTCATTGTGTAATACTACTACACTGTGTGAAGCAGGCTTTGCTGTGGGCCCTCTCAGTGGAAGCTGAGGTGTGTACAATGTGGGGTAATATGGACAGATTTTCTGGTTCAGTCTGGTGGCACAGTCAGTAACAAACTGAACCACAGTGCTGGAAGTCAGATGGCTAACCATGGATTTGGTTACCCAGAACAGCCTGAAAACATTCCAGGTAAGTATACATATTCTCAAGATTGTGACAACCTGGAGTGCTGGGAAAAGGGGTTTGTCATGTGATGAAACCCTGTTGAGGATGCTTATCTCCTCTCTCTTCGTTTTCAAGTGAATATACACATTCTATTATGAATTAAAAATAAATAATATATAATAATCTATGTTTTTAAAAAAGGGTATATTTTCAACATTCAACATTAATACTTTCATCTCTATTAGCCTTATGATAATGTCTTTACCATGCTACAAGACAGAGATGGATTACTAAATTTTTCTCTATTTTAGAATGAGTCAAATGGTGAGAAACTTTGTCCTAAGTAATCTATGTGCATAAATAACCTTGTTTGTAGATGCAGACAGAAAGTGATCCTAGGAAAGTATAGGTTTCCTTTAAAGAAAGCTTTTCAAATTATGGCATTAGTTACTGCCTATCATTGTGGTACATGTGTGTCTATATATGTATGTTTTCTAAAAAGCATAAACTAACAGATCTTGGATGGTTTCCCTTTTTCAGCACAGCAATATATTTATACTTAATTCTGAGATTGTTACATATAATACTGTGCCAAATCTGATAAGATAGAGTCATTTGGATACAGGCTTAGCATCATAAACACTGAATGCATATGAACAGTGAACATATTTGCTCCAAGTATGGATTTTGATCTAAGTACATGAGAATTTCAAATTGAAAATATGCAAAAATTCATTAAGTCCAGAATATTCAGAGGCAGTTGATGGATATGATTTGTCATCATTGTTCATGCTGTTTAGGCTTTGATTTCAAGAGATATTCTCTACGATGTATCAAAGGTTGGTCATTGCTGTGGGCCACAAATCAGAACCAGGATGATGATAATGCTGCATCATCTAATTCCCTTTTTGCCTCTTTAGTATTTGTTTTCTTTCTTTTTTTTTTTTTTTGGAGAGGTTTTTTGCTGTAGGGCGCGTGCGCTCGCCAGACAGACAGAGAGAGACATAGAGACAGAAAGCGAGAAATCACCCCCCAGGGGGGATGGTCACGCCGCAATCCCTTCTCCTCCATTCTCCTCTTGGGATCTTGGGCACGCACGCACACGCGCCCGGCGTGAGTTGTAAGCCACCGGGTCCGAGACGCGAACCGCGGTCGACTACGTGGGAGTCCAGCGACATAGCCATTACGCTAACTGCTGGTTCCCTTTAGTATTTGTTTTCTGACAGCAAACAAACAAAAAACAGAAACAGAACACCTGCATAGCTAATCTTGACAATACAAAATTCTTGAAAATCTTCCTCATACTCCTATAACCGTTTACTTTTTGTCCAAAAATTCTTAAAAATCAATCTTTAATTATTTAGACAAAAGAGACTTGAGAGATCATTGAGCAGATTGAAATTGTTCTGCTCCATGTGTTTTGCCCTTTATTATAAAACTATCACTTTGGGGCATGATTATTACTCTTAGAAATCTCCAATTAAGATCACTGTTGAAGAGCTGAATTAATGAGGACTCCCAATTGTATGAGGCAAAGTGTCCACACTCACACTCGTAACAATAAGACAGGTACTCTCTGAACTTTTAAATAATAGTATAGCTTCCTTCCAGTTTGCTTACTATTAGGTCACTGGGAAAGTCATGATATATTTCTATGCAAAAATGTGTCATGACTTTCCTGACAACCCAATAATTTCATTCCTTTCTGTATATCATTGTCACTTCTTTCCTTCTTCCCACTCTTCCTTCATCCTTTCTTAACATTGAGTCTAGAAATTATTACATGGTCCAAGCAAGTGAAGAGTCTATGGGAGAATAGGGCAGTGGCATGTCTCTGAGTTGCTAAAACCTCAAAAGAATGAAGGGTAACTGGAAGAAAGTGCATCAGAAACTACATGTGTTAGTAAAGACTTAATGGTGTGAGGAGAATGTAGTCAGCAACCCATTGTAGAGACTTGGACTCTGGGAAGAATAAGCAAAAGTTTGAGAGTAAGGAGAAAAGTGGTGAGAGGACATCTTGGGAGGTGGTTGAAGTACAAGTACAGTAAGGAGGTGCCTATCTAGAGAAGAGAGCAGCAGTGACAATGGGAGATGAGTTACACAAAGAAACTGTTAATACAGTAGCAAATACATTGTAGGCAGATGCACAATGTGCCTTATTATTTGAGCAGGTGGTCACAAATAAAAAAAAAACTAAAATGCATTTTTTTGGTATGGAATTGGAACAGTAATAAGAATTTGAGGTATTGGTGTAAATAGAAGGCATTAGTATGAATTCATGGTCTTTATAATATAGAAAGATCTATTAGAATTGGAAATATTAGTGTAAAATCTTGGTTTTCAATTTATCAGGTGTAGAAAAAAATAGATACAAGGAAAAGGCATGTGAATGTGTGTGTGTATATGTGTGTGTTTCTTACTTTTATTTGTTTATCTATTTATTTTATTTAATTTATTTTTTTGGGGGGGCAGAGATTTTTGCTTTTAGGGTGTGTGTGCTCTCCAGACAGAGAGAGACAGAGAGACAGAAAGTGAGAAATCACCCCCCCCGGGGGGATGGCCACACCGCAATCCCTTCTCCTCCATTCTCCTCTTGGGATCTTGGGCACGCACGCACACGCGCCTGGCATGAGTTTTAAGCCACCGGGTCCAGGACTTGAACCACAGTCGACTACGTGGGAGTCCAGCAACATAGCCATTACACTAACTGCTAGTCCCTCTATTTATTTATTTTAGAGAGAGATTTTTAGTATAGGGCACGTGTGCTTGCCAGAAAGACAGAGAGAAACAGGGAGACAGAAAGCTAGAAATCATCCCCCAGGGGGGATGGCCATGCTGCAATCCCTTCTCCTCTATTCTCCTCTCGGGATCTTGGGCACACATGCACACGTACTAGCATGAGTTTTAAGCCACGAGGTCAGGAATTTGAACCACAATTGACTACGTGGGAGTTCAGTGACATAACCATTACGCTATCTGATGATCCTGTTTCTTAGCTTTATTGATTGGCTGGCATGGCCTAAGAGGACGAATATAATGCCCGCACCAAGATTTTTGATAACATGGTCTGCTCAATAATATAATAACATTCTCTGTTAAAAGGATCCAGCTCCTTACAGAATGACTGATTTTCAGTCCAGGAAAGAGATAGAACAGATGATCCTAGAATGTCTTACTGTGTTAGAAAGTTAAGGAAAGCTTAAAGAACAATGGGTACATACCAAAACAAACAATCAAAAATAATACAAAACAAAATGAACTCACAAGCCATCCAAGGAGTTCAACTAGCCACACTAGATATTTGGATAACAAAATAAATAATAACAAATTTAAACTCATTGGGCATAATAGAAATCCATTAGTCCATATTCACATGAATGAATAAACTAAAGGAAAAAACCTTTTACATTGAAGGAAAAGTAGAATTAGAAAATCACCATTTGACAGTTATCATAGCAAAATGTAATTCAGTCAAGCAACATCAATATATGCTAAAGCTACCAAGTGAAATTTAGAGAAAAAATAGAGTATTTACATCCTCTCAAAGCACCTCCCCACAGAACACATACTTAATAGGAGGAGAGGAGAGTAACTTTACAGTAGGAAGATCTGGAAATCACTACTTTAATCAAGTGATCAGTTATTATCATCAGTAATTGGACAAATCAAAATCATAGGCCACCTGATTGGATGCAATGAACAGACCCCAGCATTACTTCCATGACACCTCCACCAAAGATACAGAACCTAAATCTAATAATAATATAGTATCAGACACATCATAATTGAGGGAAAGTCTTAAAAATAATTGACCTACAATCTTCACAATTACCAAAGCCATGAAATTCAAGACTGATGAACTGTTACAGATTGTAGTAGAGTAAAAAAAAAAAAGTTACCACTAAATAAAACGTGTGATTCTCAATTAGATTATTTTGCTATAAAGGATATAATTGGGACAATTGGCAAAAAACTGACTAGGTCTGTATTTTATACTGTAGTGATATATAAATACTAGTTACCTTACTTTGATGGTTGTGTTACGATTAAATGGAAAACTCTCCTGTTTTATAGGAAATACTAACAAAAATATTTGAGGGTGATAGAGCATAATGTTGGCAATTCACTCCCAAATGGTTCGAGAAAAAAAAAATATTTGTAATATTCTTCCATTTTTTTCTGTGATTTTGAAATTACTTTAGCTAAAAAAGAAAAAAAATAGTATATAATCCACACGTTCCTCTCTGTTTTTCCTCTCCTAAGAATTAGGCTCCCCTAATTCTTAATATCAGAGTAAGAAGGTTATGGGTGCTGATTTTGCCTGTAGAATGTCAAGATAGACATGTTATTATAGATATTTTTTTCATATTTTTCATATAACTTTTAAGAATAATCGATAAATGTATATGAGTTCTGAAGAATGTGGGTTGGTTTTCTCACTGCTCATTTATGAAACTTTTGATAGGTAAAGAGAATTCTTCATTTCAAGCCAGTGGTTCCACACTATCGAATGCCACATGTACTCTTAGCAAAAGGTTGAGAGGTCACTTTTTTCTCCTTGAAACAATCAGAGATAATGAAGAAAGAATATCACATTAACTCATAATAGATTCACTGTTTCCACAGTCCTAAGCATAATTTATTGAAAGGTTTTTAATTTAATTGACAGTATATATACATAATTCAGAGGAGATGATAACCATAGAATAACTGAATTAGAGATGAAAAATCTCAGCATGTTGCCAAGTAGAGAGGAAATCATTTATCTCATTGCATTTGGGTGTTCTTACTAAGTTGAATGTGAAAAATCTCTTAGAAAAATAATTCAGAAACAAAAGAAATATGTTTTAAAATTCTTCAAGCAGAAATAAATTTTCTGGGAGGGTTGTTATAAAGATTTCACACTGATAACCACTAAATTCTAGAAGAGGCTATTACAGGTCTTGTTATATGTTTAATTCTTTAGTTTCCTGATTACATGTTTTAGTCAAAATTGCACGGTAGGAGAACTCTAGACTTTCCCTTTTCCCTATTCAGTGCCCTCCTAGAAGCATAAGTTACATGCTTCTATTTCCTAACATCTTGGAAGTCAGGTTGGGTCTATAGAACCTTTTGTCACTAAAGTAGGCGTCTAATTTACCCCTTAATATAAGTGAATTGGAGGTTTAATAAGCTGTCTTTGGAAGCTCCTCCCCTTAATTTCTGCTTATATCTCATTAGCAGAGCTGTGTTCTCTGGCCACATGTAGTTGGAAGATTGCTAGAGAAAGCAGGTTAGCACACCAAGAATGTCTGCCACCAGTCTCTTCAAAGTAATTAAATCTCCCTTTTGAAGATAATGACAATTTCAGTTTTAATCAATGTTATTATTACAGTCAATGTTAAGTTCAGAACAAAATATTAACCAAACTATTTAACAGACTGTTGATATCCTAACTAGAATTTTATTTTTTAAGTAGTGAACAATCTATGTTAGTAATTGCTTGCTTCTACTGGTCAATGGTTATTGAGGCACAGACACATTGATAAGAGTTATTGGTTAAAACTAGAATAATTAATAATTTGTCTAGATTGTGATAAAAATATCAACAGCTTTCAATATCGATAGTTAATATTTATCAAGTGTTTGTTCTATACATTGTTATTAAAAAGCGATGTCTGCCTGACAAGTCTCTCTCCCTTTCTCCCTCCACCTCTCTGGCTCTTGCTCCAGGGCTGACCAGAATCATAATAAGGACTACATGCTAAAGATGAAGGAGCAGAAAAATATTATATGTCTAGGATCCCTGGAGACTTTTGTAAGCAGTAAATAAATCTTTTTTTTTTAAACCACAGGTCTTTGAGCTTTGTATTATTTATATTTAAATGCAATTCTAACTGATAGGATATACAATGAGTGATTTTCATCATGTAATATAAGATAAAATAATTAATCCTTTGCAGCAGGAAAATAATGATGATGATAGCAGAAAGTCTACCTTTGTGTGACCAGAATTGCAGCAGACACCTCCATACAACTCAGATAACTGAAGAAAATTTAACCTGAATTCTTATCTCCTCATAATTTTAAAATAAAATATCATTAGGAATTCTGATGAAGATTTACAGTCCACAGCATAAAATATCCTAGCATTCTTTTGTTACACTTTTTTTGCTCACTCTCTATTATTCAGCTTCTTCTTTGGAGCTTCAAATTTCCTTTTAATATTTCACAGTGACTTCCTTCTTCCTTTGTAAAAACAATTTTGAGCCAATTAACAGGCCCTGGGGACTCAGTTTCTATAACAAGGATTAAACTTATTTTTTCCAGCACAAATGGTTATTTACCTCAGGAGAATGTTTACATAAATGAAATGTATCCTTTCTAAATATTTATGCATCAACAATGAGCTATCATAATGTTCTTTTTGTGCTAACATCTACTATTCCTTTTCATGAAGGGGTTATAATACATAGTCATCATTTTCATTTGGGGAGACTTTTCTGCTACACCCTTTCAGTTTCCTGCATCTTATCCTGAAAGCAGGTAAAGCAAAGGGAAAAATGTACACATTATTGCCAAGCCACATTGTCTTCGGAAGGGAGCAAAATTTCTTGTGCATTCTTAGGAAAAACTGTAGGTATCTTCTTCAACCATGAGAACACTAAATGGTTATTAACATCTAGTTTAGTTAGACACAAGTAAGTAAAGGATTCATAGGAAGAGATTAATTCTTTCCAAACTTGATGGTCTACTGTAGACTTGTGGCTTAATCACTCAATCTCCACCTTCTCTGCATATCATTTAAACAGTGAAAACGTGTTTGACCATGGCTTTTTACCAAGATATTTCAATAAGACAGAATGGCTATTATTTTTTTCTTTGTCTACCTATGCATTGAATCAATTAATGAGTATCAATACAAAAATGTTTATAGCACAGAGAAGTACTTATATCTGTGAATACATATAGAAAATAAATAATCCATGATCTATTCTTAGACTCCTTTACCTGTGCTCTATGTACGAGACCTGCCATTCTCTAACTTAAAAATTTCAAAGATAAAGGACTAGCAGTTAGCATAATGGCTATGTCACTGGATTCCCACGTAGTCGACCACAGTTTGAGTCCCTGACCTGGTGGCTTAAACTCATGCCGGGCGCATGTGTGTGCATGCCCAAGATCCTGAGAGGAGAATGGAGGAGAAGGGATTGTGGCATGGCCATCTCACTTTCTGTCTCTCTGTCTCTGTCTGTCTGGCAAGCGTACGTGCCCTATAGCAAAAACCTCTCAAAAAATTTTTTTCACAGATAAGTAAACATTTTAAAAAAGGTTTTGAAGAATGGTATACTTTTTAAAACTTTATTTTTGAAATCTGAAAATAAAAATTGGTTCTTTAAATTGAATACTTTTATGTTCTGTAAAGTTTATTATGCAAAGAATAATAGCAAACTGATAAAAACTTCTTTGTGAGCAGCACCAGCCTTAGCTTAGCATTTAGGATTTGTTATACTAGATTCATAAACAGGATCATACCTTGATCATGGATCCAGAAACATAGTTAGATTGAAAACAATAATAGGCATACTGCATGCATGTTTGAAGGTCTGTCTATACATACCCTACAAAGCGGTATAGCAATTAAACGTAAATAAAAAATTTTAAAAGAACCCCCAGTTGGCTTTGTGCAGGGAGTGCCTTAAAGTAGACACAGTCTTTGTGCTGTCACTGCAGGGGAAGGGAAAACTCTAATAAAGACATAATCTATTGCAGGGCAGTACAGAGAGAAGAAAGCTGAGTGTTAGCCAGAGAAGGCCAGGAGAGACTTGTTTAGGTACTCCACAGCTGCAGTCAGTAATAGAAAGCACTCGACTTTACCTTTCCTATAAAAGAATGAGCAAGGAAGGCTCATGACTGTGGTGATCTCCCTCAGACATACCAGGTCCAACCGACCTCCACTTTTCTCTGTCTATACTTTCTCGATCCACAGCTCTTGCATTGGGTACGCTCCATCTTTATGCCGCCAGACTGTGGCTGCTTTAGAGATGACTTACTCTCCAGATATACTGCTTTTGTTTCACTGTGACACAAAATACTTTTATCATGTCTGCACAGTGATTTCGTGAACAATATTTTTAAAATAAAAATAATAGTAACAAGTATTGCTTTCTGACAAGGTTCAGTGTGGGCTTCTCAGGTTTATCAGTAGCCTATTTTTATGTTCCCAGCACTTAATCACTGCTTGTATTTGGTTATTTTGATAGTTATTGGCAATTTCAGATCTCCTTTTATCATTCCATATGAAGTTATTTTTTTTTTCAAAAAGGAAACTGTATTAATCTCAAGAGATATATAAATGATAGATTTAACTCCATCTTCAAAGCATGTTTTTACCTTGACTTTTTTCTTTGTTTTTTTAAAAAATTTTCATCTTTTAATTTTTTATTTTAATTTATATTTAATCACATATGTCTTTACAGTGTACAAGATTGCTTTTTCCAATATGAATATCATGCATATCAGTCAAGGCAAAGACATTACTATTATACATTATCATCAGCAAATAGCTTTTCATTTTTTGTCAATTAAACATACTTATCTTTTCTTTCCCTGTTCCACTTCTTCTCTCCCTCTTTTACCCACCCCCACACTACCCCTACCCTTACTATTTCTAGTATCTACAGTTTCCCTCCCTGCTACTTCCAAACTTTCAGTTTCTGCTATGTAGTGCAGACAATTGCTATGTATTAAGTTGGGACATACAAAGCCTGTCTTTCATAGTCTGGCTTGCTTCACTTATCATTAAGTCTTCCACTTTCATCCACTTTGTATCAAATATCAGGGTCTCTGTTTTTTATGGATGAGTAGTACTCCATAGAGTACATATGCCAAATTTTTTTCAACCCAGTCATCAATTTTTGGATATTTGGATATATTCCATATCCTAGCAATTGTAAATAAAATTGCAATAAACATGGATGTGCAAGTTTCCAACTGAGGGTTTTTCTATCCTCTAGGTAAATACCTAATAGTGGAATTACTGTGTCATATGGTAGTTCAATTTGTAGTTTTCTGAAAAATCTCCATATCATTCTCTGAAGTGGTTTACTAATTTGCATTCTCACCAATAGTGTAGGAGAGTTCCCTTATCAACACAGCCTCCCCAGCACTTATCATTCTTTCTTTTTAATTTTAAGACATCCTGACTAGGTTTAAGAGGTATCTCATTGTGTTTTTGATTTGCATTTCCCTTATGATAGGAGATGTTGAGCATGTTTTCATATGCTTCTGGGCCATTTGCATGTCTTCAGAGTATTTTCTGTTCAACTCAACTGGGTATCCAGTTCTCCCATCACCATTTGCTAAAGATATTTTCTTTTCCCCACTGGATTGTCTTGTGCTCATGTCAAGGATCAGTTGACTGTATGTCTTGGGGTTTGTTCTGGGGGTTCTCAATTCTGTTCCATTGATACACCTCTTCGTTTCTATGCCAATACCATGCTGTTTTAATTATCATAGCTCTTTAATATGCTTTGAGGTCAGGGACATGAGATGCCTCTTACTTTATTCCCCTTGCACAGTATTGCCTTGGTGACACAGGGCCTTTTATGATTCCAGACAAATTTTATGATTTTTTTTTCTCTTTCTGTGAAGAATAGCTCTGGGAGTTTGACTGAAATTGCATTAAATTTTTAGATTAATTTGGGTAGGATTGACATCTTGATTATATTAATTCTTCCAGTCCAGGAACATGAGATATTTTTCCACTTTTTTGTATCATTTTTAATTTGTTTTTTCAAGTGCTTCATTGTTTTCCTTGTAGAGTTCTTTGATGTCTTAGGTAAGGCTTGTTTCTCGATATCTTGTTGGTTTTGTGGCTATTGTAAATGGATTCCTTTCAATTCTGTCTCAGTTTGCCCATTGTTGGTGTATAAAAACGCTATAAATTTTTGCATGTTGATTTTGTATCCTGCCACTTTACTATATTCATTTATTACTTCCAAGAGTTTTTTTGTGGATTCTTTTGGATTTTCTATGTATATATCATATCATCTGCAAATATAATTTCACTTCTTCTTTTCCTATTTGGAGGTCTTTTATTTGACTCTCTTATCTAACTGCCTTGGCTAGAACTTCCAGTATTATGCTTAAAAAAAGTAGAGAGAGTAGAAAGCCTTGTCTTGTTCCAGTTTTTAGTAGAAAAGCTTTCCACTTTCCCCCATTCAGTTTGATGATAGCTATGGGCTTTTCACAGATGACTTTTTTTTTTTTTTTGAATTATTTTATTTAACTTTTATTAATTTATTTATTTTAATTTGATGAGGGGGAGAGAGAGAGAGAGAGAGAGAGAGAGAGAGAGAGAGAGAGAGAGGTAGATGTAGAGAGAGAGAGAAAGAGAGAGCAAGCCACCCGGTCTAGGACTTGAACCACGGTCAGCCATGTGGGAGTCCAACACCCTTAACTACCATGCCACCTGCCAGCCCCTCACAGATGACTTTTTATTGTTTTGAGAAATGTCCCTTCTATGCCAATTTTGCTAAGAGTCTTAATCATGAAGGGATGTTGTATTTTATCAAATGGTTTTTCTGCATCAATTGATATGACCCTATGGCTTTTTATCTTTCCTTCTATTCTGTGATGTATTTTTAAATTCCATTTTTTTGCATATGTTGAAATATCCTTGCATCTCTGAAATAAAGCCTACTTAGTCATAGTGCATAATCTTTTTAATATGTTGTCGAATACAATTTGCTGGCATCTTGTTGAGAATTTTTGCATCTGTATTCATCATGGATATTGGCCAGAAGTTTTCTGTTTTTGTCACACTGTCTGGAATTAAGATGATGGAGGCTTTATAGAATGAATTCAGGAGGATTCCTTCCTTTTAAATTTTTAGAAATAGTTTAAAGACTATTGGGGTTAGTTCTTCTTTAAAAGTTTTTTTATTTTGAATTCAGTAGTAAACTCACCAGCAGCTGGGCTCTTCTTTGTTAGAAGACTTTCTATTACTGATTCAGTCTCATTGCTTATTATGGGTCCATTCAGACTTTCTATTTCTTCCTGGTTCAATCTTGGTAAGTTGCATGTTTCCACCTCATCTAGCTTTTTTTATTTAATGACATAGAGTCACTCATAGTGTTCTCTGATGATATTTCGTATTTCTTTTATATCCATTGTAATAATGCCTATTTCATTTCTGATTTTATTTATCTGGTTCCTTTCTCTGTTCTAGATTAATCTAGCTAATAGTTTGTCAATTTTGTTTATTTTCTCAAATAACTAGCTTTTGGTTTCATTTATTTTCTGAATAGTTCTTTCATTCTCTATTTTATCTATTCCATTTATTTCTACTTGAATCTTTATTATTTCTTTTCTTCTGGAATATTTTTGGGGTTTCTTGTTTGTTTGTTTGTTTGTTTGTTTTCCAGTTCCCTGAGTTGTAACATTAGGTTGTTTAGTTGCCTTGCCACCTTTCTGCTTTTTTCTTGTGGGCACTAATTGCTATGAACTTCCCTCTTATGACTGCTCTTGCTGTGTCTCACAGGTTATAAACACTTGTTTGTTATCATTAGTTTCTATAAAACTTTTTATTCCAGTCTTAATTTCTTCTATAGTTGTAAAGTCATCCTGGAGTAGGTTTACTAGTTTGTGAATTTCCAAGAGCTCTTTCCATAGTTGATTTTAAGTTTTATTAAATCATGGTCAGAAAAGATGCTGGATATAGTTTTTATACCATTGAATTTGTAAGACTTGTTTTGTGTCCTATCATGTGGTCAATCTTTTAAAATGTTCCATGTGGGGGTGCTTACAATGCATTAGATTTTAAAGAAAAAAACTCATTGGACAATTTGAACCAATGGAAGTTGATTTTATTCAGATACTATTGCATTAATAGAGGAGAGAGAGCACAGACCAAACCTGAAACTAAGCTGTGTTGAAATATAAGGAGTGGGTGCCAGCAGGTGGCATGGTGTTTAAGGGTGTTGTACTTCCATATGGCTGACCTCAGTTCAAGTCCCGAACCTGTCTGTCTGTCTGTCTCTTTTTCTCTCTCTCTCTCTCTCTCTCTCTCTCTCTCTCTCTCTCTCTCAGGCCAGATTAAAAATAAATAAATAAATAAATAAATAAATAAATAAATAAATAAATAAATAAATTTAAATAAAATAATTCCTTGGGGGAAAAAAAGAAATACAAGGAGCATTTTTAAGAGGTAGAGGGAACCAGCAGTTAGCGTAATGGCTATGTCGCTGGACTCCCACGTAGTCAACCGCAGTTCGCGTCCCGGATCCAGTGGCTTAAAACTCAAGCCAGGCGCGTGTGCGTGCGTGCCCAAGATCCCAAGAGGAGAATGGAGGAGAAGGGACTGCTGCATGATCATCTCCCCTGGGGGGTGATTTCTCGCTTTCTGTCTCTATGTCTCTCTCTGTCTGTCTGGCAAGTGCACATGCCCTATAGCAAAAACCTCTCCAAAAATAAAAAATAAAAAAGAGGTAGAATGGGATATTTTAGGCCATTTGTTTGCTAATTGGTTTAATCTGAACAGAAAGTGAGTGTTCTGTTCTCCTGTCTTCCTGAAGTAGTCTCATAGTTTGAAGTAAAATGCCTACTAAGAGTAGAGAATAGATTACTGCATCTTATAGAAAGCAGATCATTATTATCCCTAATTTAGAAATGGTAAAACTGAGGTTTAAGGAGAGCTGAGCAATTTTCCAAGATAATTAAAAACTACTACTAATAATTTATTAGAATTACTTATTAAAATAAATTAAATTAAACATATTTATTTTTAAAGTCTTTTAATTATTATTTTTTAAATGGTAAGCTGTGATTTGTAACTCTGCTCTTTTCTGAAGATTGTTCCCTGTGCTTTCCCAGATATGTGCAACATTTCTCAGAAGTCTACATTGCTACTCAATAAATTCAAGACAAATGACATCATCTGAATGAGATATTTTATTTAGGGGAGTAAATAAATTTTAAAAATGTGATTAGATAGAAAACAAATTCTCTTTTAGAAAAACACTAATAGGCCTCTATTACTGGAAAGTTATACCTAGATTCTAATAGCAAATTCTTTAAATATCTGTGTTCTCTTGAGAATACTTGAGGAAGATTTCTTATCATATATTATTATATGGTACCAATAAAAATGCATAGTGGTAAAATATATGCAGTGAATCAGCATGGAAAAGTAAGAAATCCAATTCATTTTCTAGTGAAGAAAATAAAAATTTCAATCTATAAGTATTAAGTATTTTAAGTATCTTAATACTTAAAAGATATTTACATATTAAGCATTTTAAAACTTAAAAAATATTTCCTGGTGGTTTTTATTCACACTGTTTGAAACTTTTAGTAAATTCAAGGCTTTGGTATATTTTGCTTTTATGGAAGTAATATTAGGCTTATGCTGAAATTTACTTCACAGATTTAAATATGAATAAATTATTTTATTTGCAGATTAATGAAAGATATGATGTTTATTTTCTCTAATTATCTTTGCATATAGTTCCTTTTCTCTCGTTTAAAAAATTAAATGTAAAAATTTTCTTTAAATGTCACCTTTGTGGTGCTGCCTTTTAATAAAATTACTATTTTATTAACGTTTGTGTTTGCTGAGAATATTACATTCCAAAATGCATGTGTATAGTATGAATTTTCATTGCAGTGAATGAAATTCTGGAAAGTTTAGAGGCCATACAAATGGCACAAGATTTGAAGATTCTATAGAAAACTACATATTTGGATTTACTCTCTTATTTTTTAAATATGAACCTTTCATGTGATAAAAATTATTTTAATGAAAATTTATGACACTTGCTTGGAAGTTTATGTATTCAGGATTTTACTTAAATATTAATTCCTTATTGTGTTCACCAAATTATTTAGTTGAACTGTGCTTGGCCAAAAATCTGATAATCTTTGCAAGTAATAATTTGCAGGTTTTGATTTTTCTATGTATCCAGTCTTAGAGCCATTCTGAAATGCTTAGCAATCCTCAGTCTCAAGACAAAAATATTGAGCATTTTAGTTCATGCAAACTTTTGATTGCCTGGACCTCTGCCTTGTAGCCAGTCAGTCATAGCCCCATACAGTCCTTTTTATTGTTACCGTGCATTTCTACTCCTTCCATTTGAAGAAAAACATGGTGTATTTTCTCTGTTACATACATTTTCTCTTTAGCAGCCCCACAACACTGAAGTCTTGACACAAGCAATTAAAAATTTATTAATTGAGTTTAATTAATTATACTTTGCTGAAGTGGAGGTAGTGTTGAAACTTTGTTCACAGCTTTTCAATTGCTCTTATCAAACTTTCATAGTTTAAAGAACCTCAGGATTCTGGTAGTTTAATAGAAGAAAAAAGTTACACCACATTTTTAGGGACTTCAGTGTAATGCTTTCTATAATCATTTCTACTGCCTCTTCTCAAAGAATCTAAAGTACGATTTTTAACTTATATCTATAATTTTTCTTACTAAAACAATATATATACAATTTCTAAACAAGTTGTGTTTAGAAAATATTTTTTCTGCTTCTATTTTTAGCAATTATCCAGCTACTGATTTTTTTTTAAGTCTGGCATGAATACATAATAAACAATTCTGGCTAGATCAGAGTTTATATATTCATAAGGCATCATTAAATTTGGCTCTAAAAAATAATTGTGGTACAACACTGAGTGGCAAGTAAAATGTCTAATTATCATTCCCTCCCAAATAGCTGAGGCCAGCATGTTTAACCCCAAGCAATTTGTAAACCTGTCAGCCATTTTCTTCTTTATAACTGATAAATACACATCCACTCAAGAGTTTGTCCTGGGTTTATCTGAATTGATTGAACAGTCATCTTGTGAGTGAAAGACTGAGATGAATTTTGCACATATTTATGATCTTCAAGTTAGCAAGTAGACTCTAAGATAAGGAGGTTTATCCATGCCCTTACAGCTTTTACTTTTACCAATAAGTATGAACATGCAGAAATAAAATTTTATAATAGCTAAAGAATTAGAAATTTCACACATTAATGTAAGTGATCTGAAGTGAAATACCACTAAGCTAACTGATATAAAATAATATTGAGGATGCTTTTATCATCAATATCTGCACAAAGGAGAACCCTAACACTCACTTCTGAAAATTAATAAAGAATAAATTCAAGATGTTAAATTTTCACATTTTAGCTAATGTTAGCAATGGGAATCATCTGAGACTGTGCAGTAACTACTATTACTATTATTTTTTTCTTTATTTTAAATGCTTAACCAACAAATAGCACAGTCAGTCTCAAGATATGACAACATTAACACCATTGAGCTTAATCCCTTTCTATGATAAATCAATTTGGGAAGATCTGGCTAGCCATTTTTGATCAGTCTCAGAAATATCATGTATTTTGGGACCAGCAGTTGGCATAATGGCTATGTCGCTGGACTCCCACATAGCCGACTGCGATTCGAGTCCCAGATCCGGTGGCTTAAACTCACACCAGGCGCGTGTGCGTGTGTGCCCAAGATCCCAAAAGGAGAATGGAAGAGAAGGGACTACAGAGTGGCCATCCTCCCTGGGGGGTGATTTCTCGCTTTCTATCTCTCTGTCTCTCTGTGTCTTCTGCTGAGCGCACACACCCTATAGCAAAAACCTCTAAAAAAAAAAAAAAATCATGTATTTTAAGCAGTGATATGCAGAACTGGATACATCAGAATTGCCTGTATTTAAGTATACATAAATAAAGGGAAATTTGATAGATATTAAATTTTTGATGTAAATTTAAAACAAAAAATATGTAAGGGAATAGGAAACAAAGTGAAAATGGTCATTAAAAGACAACAAATAAGGGGACTTGCACAGACCAGTCAAATAGCATTTCAAGAGACAGAGCAGAACTGATACTAATTCTATAAATGTGAGTTTAAAACATTACAAAATAGTATCCATAACATAAAAATGTGAAGACTTTATTTTATTTCATTTCATTTTATTTTATTGGTTATTTAATTTAATTTATTTTTTTTACATTTTATCACATCTTTACAGTATACATTTCTTTTTCCAACACAAATACCATGCATGTCAGTCAAGACAAAGATATTACTATGTACATTATCATCTGCAAATAGCTTCTCATTTTTGTCAATTAAGCACACTTTTATCCATTTTTTTCTCCCCCTTTCCCCTCCCTCCCTTCTATTCTACACTTCTTCTTTTTCACTTTTATTGATTCACAAAAATTATGGGCAAAGCTAGAATCTAGTGACTAGTGCGCTGTAATTTTCTTCTGAAACATTTTTTTTTCTTTCTCCATCCCCCCTTTTACTAAAGAGAGGTATAAACTAACTTATTTGCAATAAATAAATAAATAAATAAGTAAAATTAGGTTAATCTCAATTTGTTCTGTTATTTGCACAAAGTCCCATAAGAATTTAATTTCTGATGCAAGGCAACAGATACTATTGTATTCTTGAACTTATGCAAATAACCATTCTGCCATAAAAAAATAAGAATGCTCACAAATATTTTCCAATTGCAAAAGGGGTCAGGGAGGAAAGTTTATGTTTCAATTTAACAAATTATTTTTTAACAAATTGCTGAACTCAACAAAAGAAAACAAAAATCTTTAAATCTGAAAGACAAAGCATAGAAGAAAATCAGTAATGTTTTAGAAAAAAATCATAGAATTCTATTTCACCAGTTCAGTCTTGTGTAACCCCTCCTTTGTTAAATTTGCAGTGTTACTGTGGTCAGATCTTTCCATTAACATCCAACATTATTATTGATACATCAGAACTTTTCCCTACCATTAAGTTGGCCTTTTTCTTGGTCATTTTTTGTTCTCTTATTTGTCTGTCTTAGTTTTCCTGGTATAGTACTCCCTTCGGAACTTCTCAAAGAGCTGGTCTGGTGTTGGTAAATTCTCTCAGGTTATGTTTATCTGAGAATGTTTTTATCTTTTCTTCCCATATGAATGATAATCTTGCCAGATATAGTATTTTTGGCCGAAATTGTTTTTCATTTAATACTTTGAATATATTTTCCCATCCTTTCCTTGCTCTCATTGTTTCCGATGAGAGGTCCGATGTTAGCCTGATGGAATATCCTTTGAAAGTAACTTGACATTTTTCTCTTGCCAATTTTAGTATCTTTTCTTTGTCTGTGGCTTTAGTCAATCTGGCTATGATGTGCCTTGGAGAAGATCTTCTTGGGTTGATTCTATGTGGGGTTCTTTGTATTTCTTGGGTCTGGATACTTGAATGCCTCTCTAGGTTTGGAAAGTTTTCTTTCAGAATTTCATAGAATAGATTATTAATGCCCTGATTAGTTTCATTTCTTTACCTTCTGGAATAATGATTATCTGGATGTTTGGGCATCTAATGGTATCTAGTATTTCTCATATATTATTCTCATTTTTTGGTTTATTTTTCAGTTTTTTGGGTAATCTTTTCTAGGTCAGAGGTTCTACCTTCTACATCTGAGATTCAATCTTCTCCATGATATAATCTGCTTTTAATACTTTCAAGGGAGGTTTTGATTTCCTATATTACAGCCTTTATCTCTAACAATTCCATTTGATTCTATTTTAAGGTGTGTATTTCCTTTTTTCAGATCGTGGAAAAACATCTTCACCTCCTAGAACTCATTGTCTCTCTTCTCCTTCATTTTCTGGAGTTCATTGTCTCACTTCTCTTGCATTTCTGTTAGCTTTGTCACTACAAATATCGTAAATTGTTTACCTGACATTTCCACAAGTTCCATCGTATTGTCTGTGAATGATGCAGGGCTGTTCTTTCCCCTTGGGGGAGGGGGAGATTTTCTTGATTTCCCATATTTCTTGTGCCTCTGAAGTGGTGATTTCTGGCTATCTTATGGGTTATATGTTACTTTCTACCTTCTTGGATTTAATTCTGGCTTTTAGCCGGGTATTGGGCTGAAGCAAAGTTTTGGGGCAGAGGTTTTCCAGTTAAAGGAGCAGGGCTAGGCCTACCTCAGATGAACATGGATTCTGGCTTTTTACTGGGTGTTGGGTTGGAAGAAGCAAGGCTTTATTTTTCATATCATAAGACCTATTGACGCTAGGCCTAAAGGTTTTATTGTTAGTACAGTAACTACCACAGAATAACATATAAATTTTAAGAAATATAGAATGTCATTTTTACAGCTGGCAGAAATAGTTCCACTCAGGGTAGGAAAAACCTTCATTTAAGAAATTCTTAACTCCAAAAAAAAAAAGAAAAAAAAAGAAATTCTTAGTAGATCACTTTAATGGTGGACTGTACACCTTAAGAATCTGATAAGGAAAGTAATAGTGAATTTGAAAGCGGTTAAATAATTCTATATTTTAAAATACTACAAGAGTGTACAGTGCACATAAAAGATGAAAGTAGACAGGAAGTCTAAAATGGAAGCAGAGAAGCAAAGGTAGGAGAGAAGATGATGGCTCCAGACTATGAGCCTGCAGGATGATGTGTTCAGGGAGAAAATGCCAGGGGTGGGTTCCAACAGACTGCTTCAAACAAGGGAGTTTACTATCCCATTTTAAGTTGCCAGTGTTCAACATGATACCCACCTCTGGAAAGTTCTGTGGCAAATGCAGCTTACTAGTGGCGGCATTAGAAAAATAAAACTATTGGACTTATTCTTAGCACAGGGTAAAGAAATTTCACAAGTGATACTAATTCTAAAGTGGCGGGACTAAGAGAAAAGGTGGCTATGAGAAACTGTCCTTCACTACTCATGTGCTCTTGCTTTCCACATCCCACCTTTCCTGGAGAGAAGCCAGGTCCTCCGTTTACACAGTGGACATCAAAAGTAAATGAATGGCCCAAACTTCCTTATTCTGTAATAATGTAAAAAAAACTTACAAAGCTTTCTTTTTCTTCTTCTCGTTTTTTTAAATTTATAAAAAAAAATTAATTTTTAAGTTTTTGACTAGTGAGTATAGCATGCACCAGAGAGAGAGAGAGAGAGAGAGAGAGAGAGAGAGGGAGAAATCACCCTCTAATGGGGCAAGGTCACACCGCAGTCCCATCCTCCATTTCTCCATCTTGTCGGGATTTGGGGTACACACACACATGAGCCTGACATGTTTTTAAAGTCAGTAGGGCTTAGATTCACACTGTGGTCCTATGTGACCTCTATCCCCGACCACTAGGCTACAAGGCTCAATTTACAAAGCTATTTTTAGCACTTATTTTTGCATATGATTCTCATATAAACTATGTATAAATTAGAAAATTATAACTCAGATCAAATAAATAGCTGTGCTATTTAGGAAGGTACACATGAGAAGAAAAGAATTTAACAGGAGTCTTCTAATTTTCAGTCCCATGTTCTTTCAGCTATACTAATTTTTCCCACATACCACTGGTGAATAAATATAACCTAATTTCAAAATAAAAGTTTAGATGATCTGTTTTCAAACACGTATAGGAACTAGATGTTTAAAAAATTATTTTAAAAACAAGGGAGCATTCTTTCTCTAATTTGTGAATATATTTAGACATTTTTTTGTTGTGTCTTATAATTCCAGTAACAACATTTATTAAAGTAGGGTTCCAAATGCTTATGCTTCTTTAGTAGAGTCACAGCACAATCCTATATGCACTGACTTTCTATAACATTAACGCCAAAACACTCCTGAGAAGCAAAATTAAATAAATACGTGGAACAATAAGAACTATATCCATACATTAAATCTATATTTAGAGGAAAAATTAGGTTAAAGTCTGATAAGTATTTGTCAAATCCATAAAACAAACTTACACTTACCAAATTAATTAAATCTAAGTGTGACTAAATCAGGTCCATTGATCAAGATAGTTGCTTAGTTCTGTAGGTAGAATCTTAGTGATAGTTTATTTTATCAAATCCTAATGTACACTCAATACTTTATTACCTACCTCCATCAAGAGGGTGGAATTTAAATTCTAAGGGTCAATATATTCTTTAACACAATCAACAGACCTTCTGCAGGGAGGCAGAATAAGAACCGTTTTGACATCTAGTGGAGATTTTTGCAATAGCAGCTGAGAATTTTATTATGCAGCAATTTACATTGTTTTTAATACAATTCTGTACAGATATGTTTGGGCTGCTTATTGAAAAGTTATTTGTTTTTAAAATAGTTACTGCAACTGTATATCCATAAGATATGAGAACTGCATTGTTTTTTCCCCACAACTTTGAAAGTACTTCGTTCCCATTTCTACACACTCAACCCAAAAGAATGTGTAGAGTGATGTTTTCACAAACATCTTTTTCATTTTATCATTTTGATTTCACTTGTATCATTCCTTCTAAATAGGACTACCATAATTCTCATCATATAAAATCTTTTTTTTTTCACATTTGAATGTGTTGTAAATTATCAACCTAGAAACTATTGTACCATATTAAAAATGAAACCTTATGCTTCATTCTAGGTGTATGTTGTTCTATTTCACAAATGAAGAATCACACATTCGTTATTTAGAACTCTCTTTTTCAAGTCAAGCAATAAAGTCATTTTAAAAAGTGAATGCCTAAAGAGGCTTAGGGTAAGAGTATTAAAAGATGCACATAAAGAAGAAGAATTAAAAACCAACTGGTAGGGACCAGCAGTTGGCATAGTGGCTATGTCACTGGACTCCCATATAGTCGACTCCAGTTCAAGCCCCAGGCTCAGTGGATTAAACTCATACTGGGCGTGTGTGCATGCATGCCCAAGAGGAGAATAGGGGAGAAGGGATTGCAGCATGGCTATCCCCCCTGGGGGGTGATTTCTCGCTTTCTGTCTCTCTGTCTCTCTCTGTCTTTCTGGCAAGTGCTCATGCCCTATAGCAAAAACCTCTTCAAAACAAACAAACAAATAAATAAACCCAACTGGTAGTATTTATTTTGAGCATATTACCTACCAGGTAAATGTGATAAGTGATTTAGCTATACAACTTCATTTAATCCTATCATTATCTGCATTTTCAAGTGTGATTGCTAAGACTTAAAGTTTGGCAACTTAGTTCTAAGGCCAAACAGCCATGAAGTGCTAAAGAACTGTCTGACTACATGGCCCAATTTGTAACCATATGTTTACAATGAACATGTTGCTTCAAATCTAATTTCACTCACTCACCTATCCTTTCTTTAATTTATTCAACAGGATTTATCAAGTGCTTAGTATGTGCCAATAACCCCACTATATACAGTAGCATTCCTATGTACATTGTGACTAGTGACAAAATGGCATATTATTGTAGGGTTGGCTTGATATTGTTTCTAATAAGTATTCTAAAACCATTGCCCAAATTCTAAAAACACACTCTGTCACTTATCTCATTCCCCTATGCAATACCGATCTTCACCAGTGGCTATCAGACATTTGGCATTTAGATACTGTGTATTATTTTTCTCCATGGAACTCTGTTAAAGGGAATTTTCTTCAAGGGAAAAAGATAATAATAATTTAAGTCCAGACATATGAATGTTTTTGAGAAGATAAAGATAAAAAGATAATCAGCAGCCATAGAAGACAGAATTTTAAGCAAACTGAGGACAACCTTCTCTCTTTGACAACATACCTCATTATCTATTGATTTAAAAAATAGATTGAGATTATCATAGGAAAGCAAAAGACATATTGAGACCACTTTTTATGGGCACTTATTTAACAACTAATTAGATAGTAGAAAAAGGTTGCTTCCTTCAACTTGCTAAATATGTTTTCCTACTGGGGTTAAGAATTCCAGTTAACAACTCTATTTATAGCTGATAGAAAGTGTTCAAAGGGCTGCATCAGCTTGCCCCACAGTCTCTGTGACTCTGTGGATAAATCACCGTGAGTAAAGCCATGCAATCTTAAAATGATCTATCACAACTGAAAATCAATATATCAAGCACATAAAATAGTCTAGGATAATTCACTTGCCAAGTAATAAATTACACATGCATATCAATGCCACATGTAATGCAACGCCTCATAAAAAATAAGCTTAAAATTCTTAAAATATATGATTAATGAAACTAGCACAGCCTGAAAAATATATATTATACCGCTTACACTAACCAATATATTATACTCAGAGTTTTATGCTTCTGAGAAATGGCATTTACATACACAGTATCAACAGTGAAGATAAATCAGGATTTCTTGCACCGAAGTCCAATTCTTTGGATAGTGATTCATGTTTCACTTTTAAAAATGGTGATTTACACTAATGTATTTCTCATAAAATATTTAATACTGCCTACAATTATTGCCAAAACTATGTTGTAATCCCCTCTATCAGGATGCCCACAGAAATGCTTCCCAAAGCAATAATAAATTTTTGAACTTTGATATTTTACAATAGAGTGACAATATTTCAAACACAGAAAATTCTTGTGCTATAAACCTGAAACTCCTCCTCAGCCTACCCATCTGTTGCAGAAATCTATAGCTCATTACGTATGAGGCTCAGAGAACTCACTGGTTTAATATAATCTGGGCTCTGTTCCATTTGACAGTCTGCACTGACCACTGTAATCATAAATCAACCAAAAGCATCTTTTGCAGACATTCTATTTTTTAAACATAATTGTTTATTTAATTGTATGTGTTATTATTATCATTTTTAAAACTTGCTATAAGGCACATACACTTATCAGAAAGAGAGAGAGAGGGAAAATGAGAAAGCACTCCACTAGATCTGGGATTCAAACCATCAAGTGGGAGCCCAGTGCCTTAACCACCACCCACCTGCAGGTCCTGGGAAATTTTTTTATGAGAGAGTTTTGACAACACTGAACTTCATCTTAGTGCCATCCTCCTAGAAAACAGTGACAATCAAAAAATCCCTCTGCCTTTTTGTATTCAAAGAAATGGTTTACTACGAAGAATCACCCTTCCCCAGATGATTTAGATAAGTCTCACTCAAGGATTACCCTTCACCTCCTTTACCTGTGGTGAGGTCAGAAATAGATTCTTCACATTTCCACTCTTTATCTCAAAATGAATTTCTTGTTCCTTCTAATCAATCTAGACAAAAATACTCTCTAACTTGAATTAACCAAGCTTTAGTCAAGTTTTTCCCACTTTCCCCAAGTCTCTAAACTTTGGCCCATCTTTGAGTTTAAGCAAACATTGGAATGCTGAACCACCTTTTCTTTATGACCCTTTCTGGGAATCAGTTAAAGAAAGACATTTCCTGCTCACCTGTCTGATTCTGCCAGTTACTCATCCCACTCCCCAGTATTCAATTATTTCTAACCTTGTTTAGTTTTTTTCCTATAAAAGAAAACTCTTCTTGCTTAAGTGTTGAGACACAGATTTTGGGGAGGAGCAGCCCTCCAGTTGCAATTGCCTTTGAGAATAAAGTCTCTTCTTACCTAAGTCTGCATTTTTTTAAATTTAATAACATCAAAAATACAGAGAATAAACTATTAATATTACTAGAAAATGCTGAATATCTTTGCCCTTAAGTTCTTTTTTATTATTTAGAGAGAGTTTTGGTATAGGGCACATGTGCTCACTGGAGAGACAGAAAACAAGAGATCATCTCTAGGGGGGATGGCCACACTGCAATATCCATTCTCCTCCATTCTCCTTTTGGGATCTTGGGCATGTGTGTACACACCCCCAATGTGAGTTTTAAACAGCCGAGTCCAGGATATGAACCGAGGTCGACTATGTGGTGGTCCAGTGATGTAACCACTATGCCATCCCTGTCCTTAAGTTCTAATTACTACATTAGAACATCACACTTTTTAAAAAATTCTCTCTCAGCAGAGAGAAACAGAGAAAAAGAGAGAGGGAAAAACCACCCCCCAATGGGGTGTGCTCATGTCAGAATCCTTTCTCCTCTGTTTCTTTTTTTAAGAATTATTTTATTTAACTTTATTTATTTATTTATTTATTTTGACCAAAGAGGGGGAGAGAGAGAAAGTGAGAAAGCAAGCCTTCAGGTCCAGAACTCAAACTGCAGTAGGCCATGTGGGAGTCCAGCATCCTTAACCACCACACCACCTGCCCGCCCCCATTTCTGCATTTTGCCAGGATTTTATATATGCACGCACAAGCTCCAGAATATTTTTGAGCTACTAAGGCTGGGATTAGAACTGTATGGTCATGGCCAGTCACATAGGATCTGGCTCCTTTACCCCTAGGCCATCGAGCTAGTCCAGGACATTGCATTTTTAAATAGCAGTTTTACTGAGATTGTGGTAGGCAGTTAGTTAGTCATAAGCAGGCAACCCTAAGAGAAAAGTAAAAGGCTCACCTTGCCCCAGGCGCCAGGAGGGTGAAGCACTCTGCCATCTTCCTTCCTTCGGGCCTGAGGGAAGCATGTAGGGATGATTCATAGAATTTTCTTTTACGGAAATCCCTAAGTAAGTGTCTTGGTCAACGCCCAAATTCCCATTAGGGTGATGGACTAATTGGGCAGTCTAACTGGGGCAACCTGGCTCACATTGGGCATGCGCAATTAGGTGAATTAGGTGATCAAGTTCCTCACTTTACCTGTAAGGAAGGTGCGCAGGTGCAGGAGAAAACCTGTGGATTCGAATTCAAAGGAAGGATATAGGCAGCATAAGGGCCCCCACTAATGAATATTCATGACCTCTAGTAACAAAATGCCGGTTGACCAGATGATTAGTGCAGTTGCCATTTGGCAGTCTGCCCACCCAGGGGTCTTCTGGGTGTATTTCTTTTCTTTCCTATTAAAATTTTTTTTCTACCTATTTTATCTTTGGTTATGGTCTTAATTTGCACGTAGGAACAGATCTCTAATTTTAGTGATCTGGATCCAAAGAACCAGGGATTTCACAACACAGCTTGACTCTCTCCCATCTGTTAACAAGATATTATATTATTTTATTATATATATTTTATGTGCCATAATGTTTACTCTTTTAAAGTGTGCAATTTAGTGGGTTTTAATATATTCAGAGAGCTTTGTGCAACTATCACCACTAGGATATTGCATTTTGAGGAATCGGTGAAGTATTAAGCTACAGTTGCATTTTCCTTAAAATTTTTTCATGGAAAAATGTATGTAAATATAATTTTCATACTCATTTCTACCTTTTTGAGATTATAATATATATATATGCCACAAACATATGCCTCTTTTTTTAGTTTTATCTCCAGTTGTGTTTAAAAACATTTTATTTCTAAGGCTGGCCCAATAGCATAGTGGTTAAGTGCTCCCCAGAAGAAGCCAGATCCCATGTGACTGAACAGAGACTACTAGAGCACTGGCCCGGGAGACTTGAAAACATACTGGGCACACACATGCTCAGGATTCTAATGGGACGGAGATGTGAGGGAAAACTGATTGTGGCATGATCAGGTTCCATTGGGATGGGGGGTACTTTCTCATACACATTCCCTCTAGCATAAAAAAAAAGTGTATATATATATATATATATATATATATGCACACATATATATACATACATACATATATATAATTAATTCACCAATCTACAAATATTAATACATATCGTGGGCACTTTGCAAAGCTTTGCTAACTTATTTAAAGAAAAATTAAAAGATACTATAAGTAAGATTCCATAAACAGTGCAACCTGAGCTAGTGGGAGTGGGCTAGGAGTGGGCATTGGTCAAAGAAGAATTTCTATTTTTTTAAAGAGTTATTTAGTTTAATTTTATTTGTTCATTAATTTATTTTAATTTTACCAGGGTGGGGGAGTGAGAAAGTAAGCCACCATGTCCGGGACTTGAACCATTGGTCAGTCATGTGAGAGTGTCTCGCAACTTAACCACCATAGCTCCTGCTGGTCCTCAAAGAAGGATTTCTTAAAAAGAACATTTGGTATAATCTCAAGCTGACCTGATACAGGCCAGGGTAGTGATAAGTTCTGAGAAGAAATGTCCATAGACGGGATAGAGCAAGTTTTCATGGGCCAGAACCTCATGGTTGACAGGTCTAGGTCAGAGAGGACTACAGACCAGTGTGCTAGTGATCAGACTGGAAAGAGGCTGTCCAGTTATGTAATATCTGCAGCTTGTAAAGTGTTTAGGATTTTATCCCATGAACAAAGGGAAGCCTTTGAATGGTTTTATGCAGGACAGTGGTGTGATGAGATCTGCATTTTAACCAGATTACTTTGGCTTTAGTTCTGCGGCAGGATTGCAGGGGGGTGAGAATGGCTGCAAAGAGAATACTATATGGTTAACTTCAGTCTATGGATTTGGGTCACAAATAGTCTTTAATGGTATGAAATACAATGTTCTTGTTACTTATGATTTTCATCAAAGATAAGCAGTATCACAATGTGACGTCCCTAGACTTTGGCTTTGCCAATCCAAATTTGAAAGCCATTATATTTGCCTGTTGACAGAAAAGCTTTTCCCAGAGCTCTTGTGGGTTGCCTGAATTTGGCAAGTTTTGTGGCAGACCATCTGTGCAGAAGTGCTCTGCTTTCTCTAGCACATTTAGCTCTGTGGCTTCATTTAGAATAGCCTTGCAATGCTTTTTCATTATTTAAGTTCAGTTTCAAGCAGGAGAGACAGATTTAAGAGCTTCTTTGTGTGGTTTACGCTCAGTTAATTTTTATTTTTGTGCTTTCACTTTTACCAGTGTAATACTTAAAATTGGTAGTGCTAATTGTCCACTGTCAACTTATATCTGTTGAGCATGTAATTTTCTTTCTTTCTTTCTTTCTTTTTTTTTTTTTTTTTTTTTGAAGAGTTTTTTTGCTATAGGGCTCGTGGACTTGCCAGAAATACAGAGAGAGACAGACAGATAGAAAGCAAGAAATCACCCCCCCCAAGGGGGATGGCCACTCTGTAATCCCTTCTCCATTCTCCTCTCGGGATCTTGGGTATGCATGCATATGCGTCTGGCATGAGTTTAAGCCACCGGGACTTGAACCGTGGTGAGCTACATGGAAGTCCAGCAATGTAGCCATTATGCCATCTAGTGGTCCTGAGAATATCATTTTTAAACTGCAACTTATTCCAAGGTTTCTCCCACTCACAAATTTTTAAGAATTATTTATTTAATTTTATTTATTTATTCATTTATTTCAATTTGACCAGAGAGAGACACACATGCAGAGGGAGAGGGAAAGCAAGAAAGCAAGCCACTAGATCCAGGACTTGAACCATGGTCAGTCATGTGGGAGTTCAGCACCTCAAGCACCACACCACCTGCCACCCCTTATAATTAAATAAATAAGATGCTAGGCCTATATGTTGTTCTGGCTCTCTCCATATGTGTGAAATATAGCAAATCAAGTATATCTGATTTATTTATTGAGTTGTCAGAAAAGTTCTGACATACTTTTTCTATACCAGAATGTGTCCTGACTTTTCCAACAACCCAATAGTTATTTGCATTTTTTAATACTTACTTGCATTTTTATAGTGAGTCATTATAGACTCAGATAGTCAATGTAGTTTTCTAAAAGAGAATATAGTAGAGATATGATGAATAAGAAGGTAAAACTACAATGTTATCCACAAGATATGCTTCTCAGCCTAAAGAAATAATTGATAACAATTTTTGAAAGGAAGCCAAATTCGGGATTTTTCTTACAAAAGAAGCACAAGTTATTCAATTCATGCTTTTCCAAAGTAAAAGACCTAGACCTAGACCTCACAGCCTGAAAAACATGCCAGGCATGTGGGCACAAAATCCTAAAGAAGGGTGACATGGAAAAGAAGGGATTGCGGCATGACTATCCCCCATGCAGGGTGCTTTCTCACCACTTTCCCTCTCTGTCTCACACTGGTGAGCACATGCACCCTCTGGAAAATTAAAATATGTTTAAAATATGTGTGTGTATATATACATGTGTGTATATATACATGTGTGTATATATACACACATATATATAATGTATGCATATGTATATATACACACACATTTTAAACATATTTATATATATATATATATATAAAATTTGTGTGTGTGCTTTTTTCATGTTGTAATTCATAATTTAGAACTTAATTCATAAATACAATTTGGTTTTAGAATTTATGGTATAACTTCATATTTCTAGTTGTTTCTAGAATAAAATACATGATAAGTATTTTTAAATATTCATAAAGTAATTTTAATTCTATCTTATATAATATGTCTAAAAATCTCAATGACAGGAGGCAAATATTGGATCATTTCCTTCCCCCATAGCAGATTGGATCTTGAAGAAAATTATCTTTTTTGTCTACCCTTTTTGGTAGATGTACTGAAAACTGGAGCACAAAGAGAAAAGGGAAAGATAGAAACTTCGAATTCATACTTTCTTTATGAACATATGTTCATCTGAGAAATAAATTTCTCTAGATTTTCTTGATGTCTCCTCTGATATATAACTTGAATCTAACTTCTTCACAACTTATTATCAGTCTCCAAATACTTTTATCTAAACCTCTTCCAATATGTGTATTTTAATTAGCTGCATTGTGATTTTGCTAAGTCAACCTCACATTCTGGAATTATATATCACCCCATATGCACCCATCAACAAATTCTATTGATTTTACTTCCTAAAGATATCTCTATTATATCCACTTCTCTCAACCTGCTATACCATTGCCCTGAAAGAAATCACCATTCTCTTTTCATGGAACTTGTTTTCTAACTTTACAGCCATATTCTCTGTCACTTCCTGTTAAGAAGTTCTCCAGAACTATCTTTTAGCCAGTGTTATCTTTTCAAAGCATAGATCTAATTAATTAATCTCTTTGCTTAAAACATTTCAATGTTTTTTTGCTTTTGCTTAAAATTAAGTCAAAACATTGTTCTTTGCACTAAAATCTTAGATCTGACTCACTCCTCTCTAAGCACACTGACCTTCTTCCACTCATCTTATTTGCCTTGCTCCTAAAAGTGTTCACCTTTGCCTATTATGTTTCCTTGCCTGGATTACTATTCTTCATCCCTCACACACCAGGTTTCACCTAGTCAATTACTAGCCATTCTTTGTATTTTTATTTTTGTCTCATAAACTGACATTTTAATGAGGTAGACCCATTTTTATAGTCTCTCACTGCCCCACATAGCTCTCCTTTATAGCACTTTTCCAGATCGCCTTTTTATATTTGTTGGACTTATTTTTTCACCTGTCATTGCAAAAGGGGATCTTCAAAAGTTCAAGGAAAGGAGGGAACCAGCAGTTAGCGTAATGGCTATGTCGCTGGACTCCCACGTAGTCGACTGCGGTTCGTGTCTCGGACCCAGTGGCTTACAACTCACGCCGGGCGCGTGTGCGTGCGTGCCCAAGATCCCAAGAGGAGAATGGAGGAGAAGGGATTGCGGCGTGACCATCCCCCCTGGGGGGTGATTTCTCGCTTTCTGTCTCTATGTCTCTCTTTGTCTGTCTGGCGAGCGCACGCGCCCTATAGCGAAAAACCTCTCCAAAAAAAAAAAAAAAAAAAAGTTCAAGGAAAAGAGACTATAAAAAACTATAAAATAATCAATCCAATTGAAAGATTGGCAAGTGAGCTGAACAGACAACTCTCCAAGGAAGTCATATGAACAGTCAGAAATGATGTGAAAAACTGCTCAATTTTCCTTTTCATGAGAGAGGTGCATATCAAATCACAGTGAGAAACCACCTAATCCCAGTTGAATGACTGAGATTAAAAAAATAAAGAATGGTAAGTGCTTGCAACGCTGAGGTGAAAAGGAAACTCTCCTATACTTGCTGATGGGGAGGTAAACTAGTGTAGCCATTGTGGAGAACAACATGGAGATTCTTTAAAAATCTACGAATAGAACTACCATATGATCCAGCAATTCCATTCCTGGGTATCTACCCAAAGGATAGGAATTTTCTAACACTTAGATAGAAAAAAAAAAAAAAAAACTTGCATATCTAAGTTTATTGCCTCATTATTCACAATTGCTAAAATATGGAATTAACCCAAATGTCCAAGAACAGATGAATGGATTGAAAAAGTGTGGCATATATACACTATGGAATACTACTCAGTCATAAAGTAAATGAGGCACCGGCACTTGATATAAAGTGCATGAATTTGAAAGATTTAATGTTGAGTGAAGCAAGCCAAACTATGAAAGAGAGGCAGTGTATGTCCCCACAATATATACCATAGGTATATATGCTCTATGCACGAATGTGCTTTATGGCAGAAACTAAAAGATTGGAATGTATAAATGTATGGAGTATAACTGTGGATACTAGAGACAGTGTAGGAGGAAGACGAGCAGTTTGGGGGTAGGAGGGAAGAAATCAGTGGGAAAATAAAGAAAGCAAAAACTTTTAACAGACTCAAAAGTGGAAAATTATCTATTGGTGATGGATATGCATGGCGATATATTTGACTGGACTAATATGCAGTATATTTATATTGGGAAGATTCATTTTTTTAAATTATTTTATTTTATTTATTTTCATTATTTTATTTTTTTAAAGGTGACCAGAGAGAGAAAGAGAAGGAAAGTGAGAAAGCAAGCTGCCAGGTCCAGGACTCGAACCACAGTCAGCCATGTGGGAGTCCAGCCACCTTAACCACCATACCACTTGTCAGCCCCAGGAAGATTCATTTTTATATACTGTATAAATGAACAGTGAATAAATGTAAAAAGTAAGAAAAAACATTTCAAACTTTCTTAAAATCAGCTACTTTAATACAAACTTCTTGAAGCCCCTTCACATTCCTGATCATAGTTTCAGGTAAATCCTAGGCATTTATATATACTTATTAATGACTGAATTAGAAGGGATTAAACATACCTCACTCATATTTGTAGTCCTAATGCTTTGTAGTATATTATGACATGGTATATTCAAAGACTGCTTGATGATTACATTACAAAAGAGCGAGCAAGAGAGAGAAATTAAAAGCATTTCATATTATGAGTAACATCTCTCAAAAATGTTTACCCCCCAAATCAATTACTACATCTTTGTTTGCTTAAAAAGGGAAATGGACTTATTAAAGATCATTTCAACTTTTCCTAAAATAGAATTTTAAAGCTGAGAATAACAAAATTTTGTTTCCCACAGAGTATTTCTGGGTTTTTTTATGTGAAAGTTAAGAGCTAGTTCAACTCTCACCTCATTTACGAAGCCTCCCAATTCCTTTAGGGAAAATTGGATGCTATTTCTTCTATGCTGCTGCTTATGTCATTAAATCATCTACAGTGGACATAACAAAGACATATTTAATAACTGCAGAAAGACAGGCTGAATCAAGAAGTATACTGGTTAATCCTTACTAACCAATAAAACTGAAGAATAAAAGTAAGATGCCATTAGAAGTCAAAGACAATAAACAGTTTCTGCTATTCACCTGTGGGTTCTTTTTTCAACTGATGCTCAAAAGATACTATCCCTACCTCTTACCTAGACTCTCTAATGTCTCTGACTACCGATATTACTCTATCATTGTTTTGTATAAGCAGAGAGAATAGAATCAGAAGAAATAGAATTGTGCCTATTCATTTTTATATTGGATTTTGTCATGTGGCCAATGCTATGCATTATGATAAAATATGTTATGAAATCCCTCAAAATACTTCATGGAGTAACTGATAAATCTCAGTACACTGAAAAAAATGCATGTTTATATTCTAAAATCCTTTGTTATTTAAAAGATAGGACTAAATTAAGGCTTATTAATTGACTGCTGGGCATGACTCTAAGATTTTTCTCAAGTTTATTTAAAAGTAATTTAATTAGTCCAAAACCTCATGTATCTTGTAGTCACAAAGTATACTAATTTTGGTTGGTTAACTTAGTCTATGTTTAAAAACACATAGCAAGGCATCAGTGGCATTTGCTTTGCCTCACCTGGAAATTGACTCAAAGCACAGCCTGCTGGTTTTCAGTGAAACAGAAATAATTGCTTGCTAAATGAGCTTTAGAGCCAGGCTACATCTTGATTAACTGTTCTTTTTATTTTCAATCTTGTAACATTGTTCATTAACCAATATGTTCCTTGATAAGGAATTTTGTATTAAACACAATGGAATCATCTCAAGTTTTATTCAATGATTTACTTAAATATTATTAAATTATTTATGACAAAGAGTTATAAACACATTTTTCAATCTCTCTAGGTAGTTTTTAAAGTTCTCTAAAAGAAAACGTGAACTTGCCAGCATATTTTGTAATACAAATATTACTTTATGTATATATGTATATATATTATTTATTATCATCATAATCTTGTTTATATTACCTTAAATTGCATATAACTTTGCAGTGTATTACATTGCTTTTTCAAAAGGGAATGCCATGCATGTCAGTCAATACAGACATTAAACTCCCCACTTCATCATTCAATATCTTTTCATTGTTTTTTCCCATCATCATTATTATTATTCCAATTATTTTTTTAAACAGTCAATAACTATTTCTCATTTTTCTTGTAAAAAGACTTTACCCATCATGAAATACTTCTCAGACCAAACCAATCGATAATACTATACACATCATCATCAACAGGTAATGAGCCATATCTCTGTCCCACTAATGTCATGCTTCTCTATTTGTTTTCTTGCTATCTTTCTCTATCCTCTTCTCTTCACCCCCCCCTTCCACACTGTCTTATTCTCATTAAGTACTTTCACTGCTTTTATGTCCTCCAATATTTCGCTCTCTACCACAGAGTGTGGATAGTCGGTATACATTAAGTGGATACATACAATATCTTTCTTTCATAGCCTGGTTTACTTCACTCAGCAGTAGATCCTCCATATCTGACCACTTTCTATCAAATGCCAGGGTCTTGTTATTTTTTGTGGCTGAGTAGTATTCCATAGAGTATATAAAACACATTTTTCCAATCCATTCATCAGTTTGTGGACATTTAGGTTGGTTCCATGTCTTGGCAATTGTGAATGATGCTGCAATAAACATTGATGTGCAAGCACTTTTCCGACTGAATATTCCCCTGTCCTTTGGGCAGATACCCAGAAGTGGGATTGCTGGATCAAATGGTAGTTCTATTTGTAGATCCTTGAGGAATCTCCATATTGTTCTCCACAGTGGCTGAACCAGTTTACATTTCCACCAACAGTGTAGGAGGGTTCCCTTTTCACCACAGCCCCACCAACACTTATGACTTTTTATATTCTTAATCTTTGCCATTCTGACAGGGATTAGGTGGTATCTCATTGTGGTTTTTATCTGCATCTCCCTTATGATAAGGGATGTTGAGCATTTCTTCATATGCTTTTTGGCTATTTCCTTAGAGAGATTGTTGTTCAGCTCATTTTCCCATCTTTTAATTGCGTTAATCATTTTTTTTTTCACATAAGGCACTTGAGTTCCCTGTGTATTCTGGTTATCAGTCCTTTGTCTGAGGCATATTTGACAAAAATATTTTCCCATTCTGATGATTGTCAGTTCACACTTGTTACTGTGTCCTTTGCTGTGCAGAAACTTCTTAGTCTGATATAGTCCCACTTGTCTATTTTAGGGATATTGCCTTCACTTTGGGAGTCTTATTTAAAAAGTCTTTGCCTACTCCAATGTCTCCCAGAGTTTCTCCAGCATTTTCCACTAGTAGCTTTATTGTTTGAGGTCTTAGGTTCAGATATTTGATCCATTTTGAGTTGATTTTTGTTAATGGTGAAAGATGGGGGTTCAGTTTCATCTTTCTGCAGGTAGATATCCAGTTCTTCCAGCACCATTTACTAAAGAGGCTTTCCTTTTCCCAATGGATTGATTGATATTCTTTGTCAAAAGTCAATTGGCTGTAAGCTTTGGGAGTTATTTCTGGGGTCTCTATTCTATTCCATTGGTCCACATGTCTGTTTTTATGCCAATACCATGCTGTTTTGATTATCACAGCTTTATATTATATCTTGGGATAAGGGAGTGATATATCTCCTACTCCATTCTTCTTGCACAGGATTGCTTTTGCAATATGAGGTTTTTTATGATTCCAGACAAATTCTATGATTGTCTTTTCTAGATCTGTGAAGAATACTTCTGCTATTTTGACTGAAATTGCATTAAACATGTAAATTTGGGTAGAATTGCCATTTTGATTATGTTAATTCTTCCAATCCAGGAACATGGGATGTCCTTCCAGGTTTTCATGTCACTTTCAATATCTTTTTTTAAGATCTTCCGTTTTCTTTATAAAGGTCTTTGACTTTCTTAGTTAGGTTTATCCCTAGGTATCTTATACACCTTGTGGCTATGGTGAAAGGGATTCCTTTCTTCAGCTCTACTTCGTTCAACTTGTTGTTCATATATAGAAATGCTATAGATTTTTGGATATTGATTTTGTATCCTGCCACCTTACTGTATTCACTTATTACTTCAAGAAGTTTTTTCATGGAGACCTTTGGGTCTTCTAAGTCATGTCATCATGTCATCATGTCATCTGCAAATAAAGATATTTTCAACTCTTTTTTGCCTATTCAAATGCTTTTTATATTGTTCTCTTCTCTGATTGCATTAGCTAAGACTTCCAGTACAATATTAAAGAGCAGTGGAGAAAGTGGGCAGCCTTGCCTAATACCCGTTTTTAGCGGAAAAGCTTTCAGCTTTTCCCCATTCAGTATAATGTTAGCTGTAGGGTTTTCATAGATGGCTTTTACTGTGTTGAGAAATGACCCTAGGATGTTGTGTTTTATCAAATGCTTTCTCTGCATCAATTGAAATGATCATATGGTTTTTGTCTTTCTTTCTGTTAATGTGGTGTATTACATTTATGGTCTTCCATATGTTGAATCACCCTTGCATCCCTGGGATAAAGCCTACCTGGTCAAGATGAATAATCTTTGCTATATGTTGTTGGATACGATTTGCGAGTACCTTGTTGAGAATTTTTGCATCTATATCCATCAATGATATTGGTCTGTAGTTTTCCTTTTTTGTCATATCCTTATCTGTTTTGGGGATGAGGATGATGGAGGCTTCATAAAATGAATTTGGAAGTCTTCCTTCCTTTTGAATCTTTAGAAATAATTTTAGTAGGATAGGAGTTAACTCTTCCTTAAAAGTTTTGTAGAATTCAGGGACCAGCGTTAGCGTAATGGCTATGTCGCTGGACTCCCACATAGTCGACCGCGGTTCGAGTCCTGGACCCAGTGGCTTAAACTCACGCCGGGTGCATGTGCGTGCGTGCCCAAGATCCTGACAGGAGAATGGAGGAGAAGGGATTGCGGCATGGCCATCACCCTGGGGGGTGATTTCTCACTTTCTATCTCTCTGTCTCTCTCTGTCTGTCTGCCGAGCACACGCGCCCTATAGCAAAAAAACCTCTCAAAAAAAAAAAAGTTTTGTAGAATTCAGAAGTGAAGCCATCTGGACCTGGGCTTTTATTTGTTGGGAGGTTATTTATTACTGATTCAATCTCCTGGCTTTTATGGGTCTATTCAGGTTTTCTATGTTCTCCTGATCCAATCTTGGTAGATTATATGCATCCAGGCATTTGTCCATCTCCTCCAAGTTATCTTGTTTGTAGGCATATAGTCGCTCATAGTATCCTCTAATGATATTTTGTATTTCTACTATGTGTGTTGTAATATTGCTTGTTTCATCACATATTTGATTAATCTGGTTTCTTTCTTTCTTCTTCTTGATCAGTCTAGCCTATGGTGTGTCAATCTTGTTAATCTTTTCAAAGAACCAGCTTTTGCTTTCATTTATTTTCTGTATGGTTCGTTTATTTTCTATTTCATTTATTTCTGCTCGAACCTTTATTATTTCTTTTCTCCTGGCATTTTTGGGGTTTGTTTGTTGTTGTTTTTCCAATTCCTTGAGGTGTGATGATAGGTTATCTATTTGCCATCTTTCCATCCTATTCTTATGCGCACTAATTTCTATGAATTTCCTTCGTATGACTGCTTTTGCTGTGTCCCATAGATTATGGACACTTGTGTACTCATTATCATTTGTTTCCATAAATTTTTTGATTTCAGCCTTAATTTCTTCAGTAGTGAAGAAGTCATTCAGAAGTAGGTTGTTCAGTTTCCATGTGTTTGTGTATTTCCGGTGTTGTTTCTTGAAATTAATCTTGAGTTTAATTCCATAATGGTCAGAGAAGATGCCGGATACAGTTTCTATGCCTTTGAATATGTAAAGGCTTGATTTGTGTTCTAACATATGATCAATCTTTGTAAAGGTTCCATGCCGGGGTAAGAAAAATATATATGTTGTGGATGTAGGGAGGAAAGTTCTATAGATATGTGTCAAGCCCATTCGATTTATAGTATCATTTAGGTCCTGTATCTCTCTATTTATTTCCTGCCTAGAAGATCTGTCTAAAATAGATCATGGGGTGTTGAGATCTCCAACAATTATAATATTTCTTCCCATCTCTCCTTTTAGCTCCAGCAGTCTTTCCTTCACATATTTAGGTGCACCTGAGTTGGGTATATAGATATTTATAAGGGTTATGTCTTCTTACTGGATTATGCCATTTACTATTATATAATGCCCTTTTTTCTTCTCTCTTCTTACAGTCTTTGTCTTGAAATGTATCTTGTCTGAGATCACTATCACTACTCCAGTCCTTTTTAAATTTTCATTTGCATGGAATATCTTTTTCCAGCCCTTTACTTTTAGTCTATGTATGTCTTTATCCAAAAGGTGAGTTTCTTATAGGCAACAGATAGAGGGCTTCTGTTTTTTTTATCCATTTGGCAAGTCTATGTCTCTTAATTGGAAAATTTTGTCCAATGATATTCAATGTAATTATTGATATTTCCATACCTGATCCTATCGTTAAGTGAACCATTTTCTCGGTTGCTTTTTCTTCTCGTATAACTGCTTGTCTGACTTTTTAGTTTTTCTGGTATAGCACTCCCTTCAGAACCTCTTGAAAAGCTGTTCTGGAGTTGGTAAATTCCTTCAAATTTTGTTTATCCGAGGATGTTTTTATCTTTTTTTCCATATGAAAGATAATCTTGCTGGACATAGTATTCTTGGTTGAAATTGTTTTTCCACTCAACTATATTTGACTATATTTCCCCATTCTTTCCTTGCCTGCATTGTTTCCACCACGAGATCCAATGTTAGCCTGATGCAGTGACCTTTGTAAGTAACTTGACGTTTCTCTCTTGCCAACTTTAGTATCTTGTTTTGTCTGTTGCTTTGTCAGTCTAGCTATGATGTGCCTTGGAGAGGATCTTCTTGGGTTGATTCTATTCAGGGCCCTATGTATTTCTTGGGTCTGGATATTTGAATGTCTTTCTAGGTTTGGGAAGTGTTTTTCCAGGATTTCATGGAATAAATTATCTAGGCCCTTATTATTTTCTTCCTCTTCTGGGATATCAATTATCCGGATTTTGGGGCACTTGATGGTATCCAGTATTCCTGTATATTATCCTCATTTTTCATGGTTGTTTTCTCAATCTTCTTGATACTTTTTTCTAGGTCATATGTTTTATCTTCTACATTAGAGATTCTATCTTCTGCCTGATCTAACCTACTTTTAATACTTTCAAGGGAGGTTTTGATTTCCTGTATCACATTCTTCAACCTTAGAAGTTCCATCTGGTTCTTGTTTAAGGTATCTACTTTTTCTTTCAAGTCATGAAAGGACTTCTTCATCTCCTGGAGCTCCTTGTCTCTTTTCTCTTCTGTCTCAGTTAGTTTGGTCACTTCAAATATTCTGAATTCCTTATCAGACATGTCCATGACGTCCATTGTATTGACTGTGGGTGATGTAGGCTTGATGATTTCCCTTTGGGGAGAGGCCTTTTGTTGGTTGCTCATACTTCTTGAGCCTCTGCGATTGTTTCTAGTCATCAGGTAACCTATATGTTGCTTCCTAACTTATATAAGGTATCTCTAAGTATTAAAAGTTGTACAGGATTAGAAAATTGATTTCCCTTATGGCTGGCCTACCTGTTGCTTATTACCATGAACTGTTGCCACTGGTCCTGGGTGTCCCAAAGCCCTCCCTGTTTCTAAGGAGTGGTGAGCCTCCAACTGACTTAATAAGCAACACCTTAAGAGAAAAGAAAAACAAAAACAAAAGCAAAAACAAAACAAAAAACAAACAAACAAAGAATCGCTCGGCGCACAATGTGCACCACGTGCTATTGAAAACACTGAAATTCAGAGTCCCAAGGCAAGTGGAGAAGAGCCAGAGGATGAGCAATGGATCCCAGGCAGACGGGCCTGCTGTCCTGGGCCGCCTGGTGTCTGGAACTGCTGGCCGGCTTGATCTGGTTTGCAGGTGGTGTGGGGTGGGGTACGATTTCATCTTAAAGTCACACACAACCAACCTGAGGTCCAGAGAAGAGTAAGGGTGGGGATGCGGGAAGATCCTGGGTTGATGGGCCAGCAGCTGCGAGTCGCCTAGTGTCCCATAAATATTACTTTGAAAACAATGAAATATAGGTTTCAAAGATGCCATGTGAAGAAAATACTCAGAGTAAACCACTAAGCATGTAGTGTAACTGTAATTCTGTTTAAATCCATATAATAAATTTATATGATGATTTTCATGTCTGAAAAATTTACCTATCTCATGTGAGTAATGAAAAGCCAGAATTAACCCCTACCTCTCACCTCTGACAAAAATAAAGTCAAGATGGATCAAAGATCTAAATCTAAGACCTCAAACTATAAAACTGCTCCTGGAAAACACCAGGGAAAATCTGGGAGACATTGGGGTAGGGAAAAACTTCTTAAATAAGACTCCCAACGCACAGTCTATGATCCCTAAAATAGACAAGTGGGATTACATCAGACTAAGAAGTTTCTGCATGGCAAAAGACACAGTGATTAGTGTGAACAGACAGCCCTCAGAATAGGAAAATATTTTTGTAAACTATGCATCAGACAAAGGACTGATAACCAGAATTCACAAGGAACTCAAGCATTTTTTCTGGAAAAAGACAATCAATCCTATTAAAAGATGGGAGAATGAGTTGAAAAAACCACTCTCTAAAGATGACAAACGAATAGCTAAAAGGCATATGAAAAAATGCTCAACATCCCTTATTGTAAGAGAAATGCAGATCAAAACAACAATGAGATATCACCTAACCCCAGTCAGAATGTCTAAGATTAAAAAAAACAAAAAATGATAAGTGCTGGAGGGGGTGTGGTGAAAAGGGAACTCTCTTACACTGCTGGTGGGACTGTAAATTGGTCCAACCACTGTGGAGAACAGTTTGGAGATTCCTCCAAAATCTACAAATAGAACTACCATATGATCCAGCAATCCCACTCCTTGGTATCTACCTGAAGGACAGAAGAATACTTAATCGAAAAAGTGCTTGCACATCGATGTTTATTGCGGCACTATTCACGATTGCTAAGTCATGGAAACAACCTAAATGCCCACGAACTGATGAATGGTTAAAAAAACTGTGGCAAATATACTCAATGGAATACTATTCATCCATAAAAAACAACAAAACCCTGGCTTTTGAAAGGAAGTGGATGAATATGGAAGACTTACTGCTGAGTGAAGCAAGCCATGCTATGAAGGAGAGGTATTGCATGTCCCCACTTAATATATACCGAGTGTCTGCACTCTAAAATATATATATATATATATATATATATATATATATATATATATATATATTTGAAACCATACTGCTTCTGTTGTTATAGAGTTATAAAATTATACAAAATTATAAGACATATTTTGAGCATTATCTTTAAAATTCAGTATTTTGAAATTTTGAAAGTTGTTTGTAAACTGTCAAGAATTATGGAGTATGAGCTAAAATTTTTTGCTATGTAAAGTAAATGTTTGTAGAAAAATATAAAAATAAATAAATGAAAGAAAAAAAAAGCCAGAATTAGGTGTACTCTCTACAATAATAAAAAGAAAAATATAACTATTGTTTGACTATAACAAGTTGAAGCATAGGTATGAAAATAGCCAGAGACTGAGTAAAATTCATAGCAAAATAATAATATTATGAGTTGCCTAACCAATTTTCCCCCTACATAAATAATTAAATGTGGTTTTTCAGGAATATTTAATTTTTTTCTTCAATTGTGATGACTTTGCAGAGAATTACAGAATTGTATTTCATAGACGTGACATTTCCTAAAATTTCTAAAATATATCTAAATGATCGTCAAGCATTTTTTTAAAAAATACTGATATTTACATAAAATTAGGCTATGTGCTCAGAGAACAAGTTCCTTGGTCATAGACTTGAAACATTTTAGAGATTCCTTACCCTATACACATAGTGCTAGCACTGGTAGTAGCTTTCATTCCATTTCCTGATACAATTTTGATTCAGAATTCGGAAATCTTTTCTTTTAGTTTTCAGCATTCTTCTGTGCATAAGACATTTTCACCTTGTTTCAAATGCCTAGAATATATTTTTAACATTTCTTTTATTATGTTTTTATATTGCTCCTAGTGTCAAATACAGTTGGGCTGGGACTTCATATACCACTGTTAGAAGTTCCATCCCTCTCAAATTTGTACCAGATATCACATAATCTAAAATGAACAAAGGGCTCACATTTTAAAAAGTTTCCCCATATATAAATTTAAAAAGAACTTATTTTAGTGCAATCATCCAACAATAAGTGGCATCTTTTAGGTTTATAAGAACTAATTTGTCTATATGTAAAATACGTCTATATACAAAGCAAATAAGTGCACTGTAATATTATGCAATTAAAAATAATTTGATTAAATAATACTGTCTGACACCTAAATTGTCATCAGTCATGTGGCCTGCAAAGCTCTCTCATTTGTTGGTATATAAAATATGTTATTAATTTACATGAAGTATTAAAGTATTTGAAAAGCTATCCCTTGGAAACAATCAATCTTATGTGCATAAACACACCTAGAGCTATGAATCATACTGTCACAGAAGTAGAATAGTAAGTTCAAGCTACTTTTCTAGACATGTTCTGTCATGGTTTAAGAAATTTGCACTTTAACCTGTCTTTGGTAGTGTCTAACTATAGATTTTAGATGAGAGTCGAGTTCTGATGACTGGCTTTTCAGCATTTTTTTTTTTAAACTGAATAAGTGAATAGATTAATGGAAGAATAATCCTGCTTCAATGGTATTTGCATAGTCTCCTTGTTTTCAGGCTTTTCCATCTCTCTATCATGATGTGGACATTACTAGATCAATCCCCATGGTATAATATCACATTAGGTTTTCTCAAAAACTTTTCTTAGTTCTATAAAAGTATAGACTCTGTTATGATATTCAGGGTTCTGCATGAAATAAACATAGATTTCCTTTCCTTATGTGTCTTTCACTATTACCCTATAGTAACCCTTGATCTGCACAAACTGACCTACTCACTGGTCCTCACACCTTTTTTGGGGGGGGGGGTTTCGCTATAGGGCGCGTGCGCTCGCCAGACAGAGAGAGACATAGAGACAGAAAGCGAGAAATCACCCCCCAGGGGGGATGGTCACGCCGCAATCCCTTCTCCTCCATTCTCCCCTTGGGACCTTGGGCACGCACGCACACGCGCCCGGCGTGAGTTGTAAGCCACCGGGTCCGAGACGCGAACCGCGGTCGACTACGTGGGAGTCCAGCGACATAGCCATTACGCTAACTGCTGGTTCCCTGGTCCTCACACCTTTTAAGGTTGTTTTCTTTTCGGCCTTCATGCTTTTGCACACCACCATACAAAGCCTAATCATCCTTTAAAGAGCTATTAAATCCCTTAATCCCCAGCAAAGTGTTTCCTGAGAACCACAGCCAAGATTATACTTGGGAGCACTGATTAAGAATGATTACCTAACCCCTTGGTTTGGAAGTCCCCAGGGATTCAGTGGAAGGACTCAGACTTACACATATTACTCTATCACCATGTCTCCATTAAAGAGGGCAGAGCTGGCTTTTTATGTATTCAATTAATGCCCTCTCTGTGCCCAGCACCCAATTCATCTCCAAGTATTGCCTGCTCTGATTCCAAAGGCATTCTCTCCATCTGCTTTTCCACCTTTCTGCTGTTCCTTAGAATGATTTGCCAACATCACTATGGACAACTGTAGCAAGTCTTATTTTTTGCTCTGGGCCTCACATATTCCTCACCCTCATCCCTGTTATTTTCCTAAATCTTTCCTCCACGTGTCAGCCAAATTATTTTTTAAAAAATATAAATTTGGTGTTTAAATATAAATTCCCCAGCCTCTAAAATCTGTCATTCTCTAAAGATTTCCCAATGTAATTAGAAGAAAAACCAAACTGGGGCAAGCAGGTGGCTTGGTGGTTGAAGGCACTGCACACGACTGACCCGTCTGAGTCTCACATCTGGCGACTTGTTTTCTCGCTTTCCCTTTCTCTGTATGTGTGTGTCTCTCTGGTCAAAATTTTAAAATAATAAGAATAACATGGAATTAAATAAATAAACAATATTTTTTTTAAAAAGTCACTTGCTATGACCTATAAGGCTCTACATTAGCTGATTTCTGATTACCTTTAATTTAATTGTCTACCTTGCTCTCCTTATTCTCTGTGCTGTTACATGAGACTTTTACTGTTCATAAGATATTGCAGTTCAGACTCTATGCAGAATTTGTACTCTGACTTCTACCCTCAGCTTTTCACATGGCTGACTGGTATTGTCTTTTAGATCTCTGTTCTACTGTTAATTTTTCGGAAAAGCACTATCCCTAACACACAAACAACAGCCACTTCCTCTCATATTTTTTATTTTGGATCATTTACTACTACTGAAATAATCCTGTGTTTTTAATTAATTTGCTTACATATTTTTTCTACCTACCCTGACTAGAATGTGAGCTAGGGAGAACCAAGACTATGCTCACTCCTATATCTCCAGTATCTAAACCACAAAAGAGTAAGCAGTCAAAAATATCTCTTGAAAAAATATATGGGAAAAATAATAAGTATAAATAAAAGAACTAAGCAGAATTATTCAGTGTTTCTCACTCTTGGCTGCATTTCATAATCAGAAAGCCAATGATACTCTCCACAACAATAAAATGTCTAGGCATGGAACCAAGGCTTCAGTGGTAGTTAAATTTCCTCAGGTGATTTTGATATGCAGCCAAGTTTGAGACTCTCTGGCCTAGGCCAAGGTCAGAACACCAGACAGTTTAATTAATTCATTTTGGTTATCTCATCCATATTTCTGTTTTCAAGCAGCATCCTACTTAAACTACAATAGGTAAAAAAGATGAGTCTGTTCTTTGGCATGCCCTCTTTAATGAATTAGTCCAGAAAAGTCAACTGTGAAGGTTGAAACAGCATAACTAAATAATTAAGCTACTTTTGTCTCTCAACACACCACGTACTGTCTGTTTTAATAATTCCTGGCTCCACTAGCATATGCTATCAGATTTAATTCTCCGTGGTCTGGCACTACATATTTTTAGTAACCTTAGCTTTAGAAAGAACAGAAGGAAGTAACACCATTTACATAACTACAGGAACATGATTTATTTAAGTTTGCAAAAGAATATCACAGGGGAATTCATGAAACTTAAAAATTCATTTTCTACTTGCTACAACAAAAGATCAGTTGGCACTTAACAAAAATGCTGCTATATATATATTATTAGATAAGGCATCTGCAGCTTAATATAAAAGGAATTAACATGGCTGGTAGCCATTTTTACCAAAGGAAACAATATTCTATTAGCCTGCTATGAAACATTTTCTTATCTTAGAGATAATATGTAACCCTCATCTTATAGCTATCATTATGAATTTTAGCATTGCCAGCAGGAGCTTTTGTAAATAGATGCCTTATTTGAATGTCCTTTTAGACCCTGGAGATAAAGCAATGAGTCATATCTTAGAAAAGTATTTTATATCAATCAATAGATATCTTGATCTTTGGTTCATCATATTAGTTCATATGACTAATAACTATTTAGTACAAAGGTCACTGAAAATGAAACCACATGACGTCATTATATGACCCAATGATTTTTCTAACCCAATGATTTCTCCTTCCCCTGTATGTGTATTATACCCATACTCATTACTCACAAACTTGATTCATTATTAGGAATAATTAGACTAGTCATAGACTAGACTTTACTTTTTTTCTTTAATGACTCACTTAGGAAGTCACTCTTGCTTATCAGACTGTGGAGAAAGTAGAGATGGGAAAAGATAATTTTTAAAAGGCAATTTTAAAATGCTTATAATATTGTTATTTTATAATTACAAATAAAATAACACCATGATTATGGGTAGTTGGTTAAATCTTCTTATTAGGGAAGTTCTGAAATTTACTAGAAATATTTTATTGGTTCCCAGCCTAATTTATGTATAGCAAAATATAACAAAGTACACCAGTTTAAAAAATTATTCCTTTGTTGACTTTCTCTCTCACATGTTAACTAATTTTTATCCTATATAACTTAATCTAAGTTTATAATTGTTTGTTTGTTTGTTTCTGTCTTCCATGAGCAAGAGAGACACAGAGAGACAGAGACAGGCATTCCCAATTTAGCTTTCATGCTGTGACCCACCCTCAGGTCAGTCAGGCCCAGATCATGGGCACGTGAGCATCCAGTATATTCAGGAAGGTTTCTAGATGTGAACCCAGAACCTAAGTTTATAGGTTCCAGAACCTCAAACTGCCCCATGTGGGTCAACATTGGAGAACATTGTATTACTACAGAACCATGATCTGGCCCTCAGGAGTTATACATTTTTAAAAATATTTATCTTATAAACTTAGAACTATGAAACAAATATAATGACATCTTCAAGGTCATTATAAATCATATTTATAAGATCATCTAAGTTACAGTGACTTTAGCCATTTTATAACATCCTGTCAGATATGGGCAAAAGAAAATTCTCCTGACTGGTCAGTTAACATTTTAAGTTATATATGATTAAGCAAAATTTGTTCAAAAAGTGACAGGTCAGATTTTTGTCATGGTATGTTGAAATTGTGGAACAGCAACATTTGATCTGCACACTGTGACACTGACTCAGATGTGAGGCAGGGCAGAACCGATACCATCTGTCTCAACTAAAGAGAGGGATTCCCAGCATGTGGTCTTGAATTTATTTAACTTAATGACTAAAGAGTCAACATTTACTTCATATAGTCAATTTTACAGTACTATTATTCAACACTGTCTGCTCATTCAAATTTATGACATTACTTTTTGTTTGTTTTCACCCTTATTATACTCCTTATTCCATTTACTAGTTGTACTTTAAGTATCTGTTATATTTGTGTGTGTGTGTGTGTGTGTGTGTGTAACATAAATGACAGCTATTTTTCTCTGAGTCATATATCTATGTTAGTATGGGCTTCCTTTTACAGTAATTTGCTACTCTAATTTTTCCTGAATTTACGATATATTCTTTTTATTATAATTTCTAATATGCATTTATAACAGTATATATTTGTAGGACACAGTGTAACTTTTTCCAAAACATGTATAACAATGTGTAATAATCAAATCATGGCAATAAACATGAACCATCTCCAACATTTATCATTACTTTGTGTTAAAGGTATGTTATATTCTTGAGTACTAGCAAATAAAAAAGATTTGAAGAGTTTCTCTGTCTTGAAATGTAGCATTCTCTTTTTACTTTAGTTATATCATTCTTTATTTTTTAATTCTTTTTTAGAGAGAGATTTTTGCTATAGGGCACATGTGCTTGCCAGAAAGAGAAAGAGAGATAGAAAATAAGAAATCATCCTTCGGGGGGATGGCCGTGCCATAATCCTTTCACCTTCATTCTCCTCTCAGGAATTTGTGCATGCACATACATGCACCTGGCATGAGTTTTAAGTCACCTGGTCCGGGACTTGAACTATGGTCAACTACAAGGGAGTCCAGTGACGTAACCATTACACTATCTGCTGGTCCCGATTATACCATTCTTAATGTGTACAAGTTGATCACCAATAGCTGATTATTTAATTAAATGTGCCTATGTAATAAAGCCTCCATAGAAACCCAAAAGGATGTCTGCAGACTGTCCAGTTGATGAACTCACTGGAGTGCTGGAGAGTGAAGCACCTGGAGAGAGCATGGGAGATCCTCATGCCATCCCATGTACATTGTTCCATAAACCTCTCCATATGGCTGTTCATTCATAATCTTTATAATTCCTTTACAACAGACCAGTAAACCTATGTAACTGTTTCCCTCAGTTCTGTGAGCCATTCTACCAAATGACCAAAACTAAGAATGGGGTTAAATTACGACAGGTCAGTTGAAAGCATGGGTGTCAACTAGACTTGCTTGCAATTGGCATCTGAAGTGGGGGAGAATCAAGTGAGACTGAGTCCTTCACCTCTGACATCTAGTGCTACCTGCAGGAGAGTGCTTCAAATGAGTTAAATGGTAGGATGCCCGATCAATACCAACCAAGAACTGGAGAATATTATGGTGTGGGAAGAACCCCACACATTAAGAGAATTTTATGAGTACATTTTATAGAGTATTAAACTTGTACCAATTATGTTTTAAGAAACAGTGCAATGCTAGGTAACAGAGATAAAAATATTAAAGAGAAGACATAGCTGTGAAATAGAAATGGATCAACACAACATATAATAGATTTATTGTATGTAGATTCATATGTAATAAAGCAGTACATTCATCCTCATATTGATGAGTTTTTGTGGTGTGAAAAGGAAGAAAAGTTTAATTCTACCTGGTAGAAGAAAATAGATATTTCAAATGAAGACCAAAACTTGCAAGCAGAATAGGTATTCACCAACTGAAAAGTGGGATGTGAGAATGAAAATAAGAATAGCTGGAATAAATCAAGATCTAAAGTAGTTTCACTGAGTGTGAAAAATCTCAAATGACAGAAGCAGAGATTGTGACTTTCTAGATTGGAGAAATAAAAGGGATAGGTATGAAGAATCACTAGATAAGATAGTAGAGTGAAGTTGGAAGGACAGTGATTTTAAAATATCATGTGTGTGATATTAAGGTGTTTCACCTTCTGCTGTAGAGAGTTATAAGACCTTGAAACATCTTAAGTTAATAATAATACTGTAAGTGGTCATGTCTGGTAGCAATGCAGAGGTAAGACTGAATTAGAGTAGGTAAATTAAATGATCCAGATTAAAGACTTGAAAATAAACTAAGGTTTGCTAGGAAGAGAATAAGATGAAGATTAGCAACGTCAAGGAAATTTAAAAACTTCAGGATTTAGTGACCATGGGGGGAAAGTTGGAGAAGTCTATCATGGCACCCAATTTTTAGCTTAAATGATTGAACAATATTTATAATCTTTGATATAAGAAATGACCTTATCACTGTCTAGCTTCACATAATATTACACTATTTTACAGGCAGTTAAATGATCTTATAACATCGTCCTTGTGTTTTCTTACTCCCACCCATTGCAATATTATCATATAATTCCATGAATGTTATAATTACCATAATATAGTTATTGCTTTTGCTATAAATTGTTCCTTCACTTTTCATATGATAAGAACACTTCAAATAAAATCTACCCTTTAAGAAAAAATTAAGTCTATAATACAGTATTGTAAACTGCAGGCATTGCACTGTACAGTAGATCTCTGGGACTTACTTATCTTGAATAACTGAAACTTTGACCCCCTTTGACTAATACCTCCCTGCTTCCCCTTCTCCTACTCCCTGGCAACTATTATTTTAATCTCTGTTTCTTTTATGCGTTTGACTATTTTAGACTATTTATATGCCATGTCATGTAGTATTTGTCCTTCTGTGATTGGTTTGTTTTATTTAGCATAATGTTTACTAGATTCATTCATGTTGTTAAAAATGGCAGGGTTTTCTTTTTTTTTAAAGACTGAATAACATCATATTATATGTATATACCATGTTTTCTTTATCCATTAATCTGTCTATGGACATTCAAGTCACTTTTATGCCTTGCAAATTGTGAATAATGCTGCAGAAAAGATGGAGGTGAAGATACTGCTTTGAGACCCTGAGTTCAATTCCTTTGTATCCAGAAGTAGGATTGCTAGATCATAGCAATCCTGCTTCCAGTAGTAGTAGAAGTTCTCATTAACTGATTTTTTTGTTTTTGAAGAGGGAGATTTTTACTGTAGGGCATGTGTGTTCGTCAGAGACAGAAAGCAAGAAATCTCCCCTCCACTCATAATCCCCCAAGGGAATGGCCATACTGCAATCCCTTCTTCTCCATCCTCGTCTCAGGATTTAGGGCACACATGCACATGCACCTGGCATGAGATTTAAGCTGCTGGGTCTGGGACTTGAACTACAGTCGGTGATGTGGGAGTCTAGTAACGTAACCATTATGTCATCCACTGGTCCCTAGTTCTCATTAACTTTCTAAAAGTTATTTTATTTCTGCTTCTAAAACACATAGTATTTAAAATACATACATAGATTTAAAAGGTAAATTTTTAATTGCCACCGAAGCAACATTTAAAAATTTGAAGCCTGGGGACCAGCAGATGGTGTACTGGTTAGGTTGACGGACTCTCACATGGCCAACCATGATTTGAGTCCCAGACTCGCTGGCTTGAAAATCACACAGGGTGTGTGTGTGTGTGTGTGTGTGTGTGCCCAAGATTTTAAGAGAATGAAGGAGAAGGGATTGTAGTGTGGCCATTCTCCCCCTGTCCCCCATGGGGGGGTGGTGATTTCTCACTTTCCCTGTCACTGTCTCTGTCTCTCTCTTTCTCCCTAAGAATGCATGTACCATAAGGCAAAACCTCTAAAAAAATATAAAAACTTGAAGCTTGTTTTCCCAGCACCACTTATTGAAGATACTATCCTTTTCCCATTGTGTATTCTTAGCACTCTTTTCTATAATGCATTTTTTTAATTTCAAAAAAAGTTGGTTTTTTTGAAACATTTTTAAAATTAATTAATTTACATTCATTCTCTAAGCATCATCACAGCATACAAAATGTGATTTTCCACCCAGACTACACTGTATAGTGGCTTAATCATGCATGTTATCATCAATAATTTTCCATTTCTAGTTTCATGTATGAAACTAGAAATGGAAAATTATTATGTTTTATATATATATATATATATATATAAAAATATATATAATAATATATAATATATATATATATATATATATATATATATTTTTTTTTTTTTTTACCGCTATTTCTGACCTTCTGCCTTTTCTCACCCTCTTCTTACACTGCCTCTGGTGTATATAGTTGTCTTCCATTCCTTCCCCCCCACACACATATTATTTATCACAAAATTTCTTCAATAATCTAACTACTTTCAATAGCCTTGAAAAATCCACACAAAGACTGAGAAAATTGCCTCGCAAAATGAAAATAATATATGAGAAATACTAGAAACCATCAAACATCCAAACATCCAGATAATTGGTATCCCAGAAGGTGAAGAGACTCATAAGGGCATTGATAATCTATTCCATGAAATTCTGCAAGAAAACTTTCCAAACCTAGAGAGACACTCAAAGATTCAGTCCCAAGAAATACAAAGGACCCCAAATAGAATTAACACTCTTCTTGAGGATCAGTTGATCCCATATGTGTATACTTATTTCTGGACTCTCCATTCTGTTCTGTTGTTTTATATGCCTATCTTTATGCCAGTACTATATCATTTTGGTTACTGTAGCTTTGTAACATATTTTGAGATGAGCAAGTGTGATGCTTCCAGCTTTAATTTTCTATTTCAAGATTGCTTTAGTTCTTCTGGGGTCTTCTGTGGTTCCACATACATTTTAGAATTATTTTTTCTATTGCTATAAAAATGTCTTTGGGATTTTGATGGGGACAATATTGAATTTGTAGATCACTTTAAATGGCATGGACATTTTTACAATGCTGAATTTGTAGATCACTTTAAATGGCATGGACATTTTTACAATGTCTTCCAATCTATTAACATATCTTTCTACTTGTTTATATCTTCCGTTTATTTCATCAAGGTTTTGTAGTTTTCAGCTTTTCATTATGAATCTTACACTCATTGATTAAATTGATTCCTAATTATTTAGAGAAATGGAGCTGGAACCCAGCAATACATTTCTTTTTAGTGTTTAGAAAGGCTGCGTTTATCACTGATTATTGCATAGTCTATGAGTAATATTTATGATATTGCCTTTAAATTCAAGGTATTGGGAACACTTTGCCTCATAAATAATATTTCTAGTAAATATTTTTACAATTTTATTTCCTGTTTTTAATATTTTCTGGTATAATATGAAAATGTCCTTCAAATGTGTACACTCTGTAATCATTTTACTAGAGAAAGCCTCCATATTTTAAAGTTCCCATTAATACTCTGTATGCATAGATTTAGTTCATATAGCTGTATTTCTTGTTCCCAAGTTATAATGAATAATATGGTACTAATAACAGGTCAAAGAAATATTTCTTTTATGGTACAGAAAATTTACCTTTTTCCCCTAAAGTTATTTCCTTGCTTAAAACAAAAATATGTGTGAGTGTGTAGGGTCTTCTAAAAGTTCATAGAAAGTGCATATTGTGAAAAAAAAATATACATGGATGTTAATACTTTTATACCAAAATAAACTCATACTTTAATTTCATTTTTCAAGAACTTTTTGAAGTCTGTTGGCTTGAGAAATTGATGTGATGTTGTGAAATAATATTCACATATAAGTATTTTTACAAATAGTGTAATAGTTACTGTAGATATAGCAAGAAGTACAACTACTGTAAAGAAGACTATATGGTTGTGGTTATCTTTTCAATAGCCTTAAGTTTTTTCTTACAAATGTTAACTCAATGATGAAAGTATTCATTTTTATCTTGTTTCAATGTTAGCAGTAATTAAACACATATGGAGGTTCACCAATAAAATACTTCCGAGTTTTAGCATACATTTTAGATGCAATTAGAAGATAGTTTTCAGTATTTAATTCAGAGTCCACATTGATTACTGAATATTTTAACAGTAAAAAAATCATATGAAGGTTTGTAAAGAAGACATTAATTAAACATTTATATTTTGCATTTTATTTTGGCTATAGCCATTCATTTATCTGTTAAATAAATTCCATTGGTTAAATAAATCTATGGGTGATAATGGGTGGGAATGGAGTTGTTTGTACATGAAGGAATTAATAGCCATTAGATATCCGTACCACTACTGTAGTAATTAAAAGCTATTAGACACCTCACCTAGTTTTGAAATATGGAAAAATATATTTTTTAAATTTCATGTGTGCCTGCTGGAGAGAGTGAAAGAAAGAGGGAAAGTCAGAAAGAGCCCCTTATGAGGAATGGTCATGCCACAATTTCCTCCCCACAATTTTCCCTTCCTTTTGGGATTTTGAGTTCATACACATAAGCATGTAGTGTGTTTTTCAAGCCATTGGGTTCAGGGCTTGAACCATACTGTCAGCCATATGAGATTCAGTCACCTTAACCAGCATGCCATGGACTGACCTCGGAAAAAATATGTTTATAATTAATGATTCCTTACACCCAGGAGTACATACAACTGACTACACCATACTGCCTTTATCATTACTCCTTCTCCCTCCATAAAAGAAAGAATCTCTAGAGAAAAATAGTTGTTACACTTTTTTACCTCCTCAGCCTTATTCTTACCCATACTCTATGAACAATAATTATGAGGTAGATCGACTACCTGGTTTCTAACATAAGCACTATCTAAAATAAAACCATTCTATTTATCCTATTTTTATTACTTAACTGGTTAACCAATAATGGTTTGGAATGACAAACCTTGTGTATAATTTAGGGTCTTTTACTCTAATTATGTGACTAGTTAAGTTACTCAACCTCTCATAAGGTCTGTTTCCTAATAAATAAAGTAGAAATAGCATACATACTATGTAGCATTGTTTTCAGTATTTATGTAGCATAAATGAGGATAAAGTGTAAGACACATTTAATGCAACATCTGTCATGTGTAAGTACTCAAAGAATGACTATGAATGTTATTATTTTTCTTTGACTCAGATGAAATGTACAATTACACATATGGTCTGGAACTAAGAACATCTAGCTCAAGCAATTTCTTTCTCTTTAAAGACAAGGAAAGGTCCTTGTCTACATTTACTTCAACTCTTGTTTGATTGCCCAAGATAATCTATCCCTATGTATTCTCTCCTTTATTTCAGTTTTGACTTTTTAAAAAGTAACACTAACCTTTGCTATTAAATATGAGTGTTATATCAGTATACAGTTTATTGAAAATGCATCCACAGCTTTTAAAATAATATTGCAACAATACTTTATTAAGCCACATAATTATACACTATTCCTGCCAAAGAATTGTATAGTTAAAATGTAAGAAAAAGAACTCCAACCCAAATGTCTTATATAATAGAGCAAAAAGTTTGGTCCTAGAATAAAAAAATGCATAACTTAGGACAGGATTCAGGTGAATCTATTATTAACAATTTCACTAAGGACACTGTATTTCTCATATCTTCAGTTTGACTTGCACATCATCAGCTTCATTTTAAGGCTCAGTCCACTTCCAGTCACAGGATTACACACACTAAGTTTGAGAACTGCTGGTCTAAATCATGAACCAAAGACCCAGATTTACTTTTATAGAAACTAAGTAGGGTCACACACTTATCCCTTAAGCAATCTCTATGGTAAGGAAATTGCCATGTATCAACTAGTTTCTGCCTATGCACTGATTCGTTATTTCTGAGTTAATCACTGGAGCAACAAGAATGGCTAGTTCTTGTAAGTCTTTGTGAAATAGAACTGTGATTGTAGCTGGTAGTAAGATCTATCCCATCCAAACTTTATGGTGGAAAAAGGAGGAATGATGGCTGGGAGAAAAAATGACAATTTTCATTACAAACACAGTGGGAATAAACTGGGTAACAAGAAAATTGATACAGTTTCAAAATTAATCAACAAATGTTCACCACACGTCTACTGGATTTGTTTAAAGCATTAACTAGGCACTGTGAGGCATAAAAGGCAAGATGCAGTCTAAATGAGGAAGTGTGAACCAAGGAACACTCATTGACCTCACACCTACTTAAATGTCAGAATAAGTGACAACAACAAAAAGAAATATATACTGTAGGTTGTTACAGAAGCAACTCTGAAAATTTTCTGACCTTGAGAAAGTGGGCCTGAGCTAGAACTTTACACATGTATAAAATTTAAGTATGAAGAAAAAAGACAGATACTACAGGCTGAGTGAACTACAAAAACTTATATATAGAACTTATATATAAACACTCAAGTATGCTCAAAAGACAAAGGGAAAACCAACTAGTCCTGATAAAATAAGTTATTTGATGAACTAAAATAGATTAGATATAGTGGGCCAAATTATGGAAATCCATCAATGCTAGGCTTTAAGTCTGAATTTTTTTTCCTTGGGCAATAAGAAATCATAATTTATTTAAAACAGGAAATTAACGATTTAAAAGTATGATTTGAGGAAATATAGTCTGATATTAGGATAGCAAGAATCTTTAAAAGTTCATGACAAATGCATATTATGTAAAAAGAAAGTGTAAATTTAAAATTTTACACCAAAATAAACTCTTGTGTGCATATGTGTGTGTGTGTTCGTGCGTGTGTGTGTGTGTGAGTGTGTGTGTATGGTGAAATAGTATCTATTAGCCATCTGGACTTGGCTTAGATGATTCCAGTTTTCTTGGGAACATCCAAAGCATCATCATCAGGAGCCAGTCATACATATGCCTTCTCTCCATCAGGCCTGATTTGGGTGTTGACCTTGGCTATATCAATATCAAATAGCTTCTTCACAACCTGTTTGATCTGGTGCTTGGCTTTGACATCCACACTGAACACAAGAGTGTTGTCTTCTATCTTCTTCATGACAGACTTGGTGGTTAGGGAGAACTTGATGATGGCATAGTGGTCAACGCTATTTCTCTTGGAAGTGATTTTCAAAGGATATTTGGGCTGCATCCACAACCGCAGTGTCTTGGACCTCCAGAAGGTGAATGATGTGTAGGTCTTCTTTTGTGTGTGTGTCTGTGAACACCTTTCAGTACTGACTTCTTGGCCATCAAGCCTTTCCTTTGGCTTTAGGTTTGGGAGAGACAGGAGCTTCATTCTTCACTTTTGGCACCATCGTGGCAAAAAGTTAAACTCGTACTTTAATTGCACTTTTCCACAAAATTTTTAAAGTCCTCTTACATGATAGTAATGAATCTTATTCAGCATTAATATATTTTAAACATTTTATTCATTCAACAAGCATTCATTTAATTTGTTTTGTCAGGCATTATTTTATTTTATTTTATTTTATTTTATTTTATTTTATTTTATTTTATTTTATTTTATTTTATTTTATTTTATTTATTTTTGGAGAGGATTTTGCTATAGGGTGTGTGCACTCACCAGAAAGACAGAGAGAGACAGAGAGATAGAAAGCGAGAAATCACCCCCCCCAGGGAGAATAGCCATGCCACAATCCCTTCTCCTCCATTCTCCTCTCGGGATCTTGGGCACGCACGCACACATGCACAGCGTGAGTTTAAGCCACCGGGTCCAGGACTCGAACCCCGGTTGGCTACATAGGAGTTCAATGACATAGCCATTACACTACCTGTTGGTTCCTGTCAGGCATTATTTTAGGCTCTTGAAATTCATCACTGAACAAAGCAGACAAAAATACCTATCCTCATGGGAAAACTCATACACATAAACTCAGTTTTCATGTCAACCTTACAGGGTAGAACTTATTACACACATTTTAATATTTGAGTCACTACAAATAAATTAATTTGCCAAGGTTACACACACAGTTATTAAATGGCAAATTGGAGTGTTATAGAGCTAAGGTAAGAACTGAAACATATATTAAGGAAGTTCCAGACCAGGGTAATGTCAGTGAGGATCATACAACAATGAATATCAGTGAGGTAACCGAAAAGAAAAAAAGAAAAACATGTATTCTTAAAGCTAGAAGTATTACCAAGGCAAAACAGGACCCACTGGTACCAAATAAGAGAGGCAAAGTAAGCTACAGGGGACAAGTATGAATTTGAGGTAGGGTGTATCACAGTAATATTAGCAATATACATATTAGGAATAAGTCAAATTGGGAAAGACATAAATTTAACATTTCATATGTATATTTTGAAGTAACTGAGGGACACTCAATTGAAAAATAAGAGTAGAATGTAGAGGTCCTGAGTATGGTCTTTACATTAGATAATATGAGATCAAAATGTTTCTGTCCCATAAGACCTAAGTGACCGTGACAAACTCTATTAGCCTTAGTGTTCTTATTTGTAAGTAGAGGTAATGATAATAATACCTACTAAAATTGTATATTTTTTAAAGAATTATTTTATTTAACTTTATTATTATTATTACTTTCCAGTTTGATCAGAGAGAGACAGAGAGAGGGAAAGTAAGAAAGCAAGCCATCAGGTCTAGGACTTGAACCACAGCCTGCCATGTGGGAACCCAGTGCCTTTAATCACCAAGCCACCTGCTGGCCCCCTAAAATTGTATTTTTAAGAATTAACCAAAACAATGAATGCAAAGTACTTACCTGGGAACATTCTTTGCATATAACATATGATCAATATATATTATTATATTTATTATTAATAAACATCTAGATGAAAGTTTCAGATAACATAATGTAATTAGTATCTATAAATATGAGACTTGAGATCATATAATGAATGAAGACTCCAAGGAAGAAGTTTAATCACCTAACAGACCAAAAATTGTTATAGGAAACAACTCACATTGTAAACGCTGTAAATGAAGAGAAATTAAAATATTTGTATTCTATTGGGGTAACTAGTTATAATTAAAAAAGACTACTAAAACATAGGAATAGAACCATGTCTAGCTCTGTTGAAATGGCCAACATTTATTAAGTAATTATTATGTATCAAACACTAAGAGCTTTATATTTGCTATTTCACTTACCTGATTTAACAATTACTTTTACTATCTCCATTTTACACATAAGGATATTGAGGTATGGACTATTTCATGTGTCCCAAAGTCACATAGCTTATAGGTGATAGAGAAAGAATTTGTACAGAGATAATATAATACTAAGCCCTGGATATTTATACACTTGACTACACCCTGTAATCAAATAAAAAATGCATTTGTGGAAATATGAAAAAGCAGAGCTGAATAATTTTGGATAAGTTTCTTTAATATCTTATCAAAAATCATTAATATAATTTTATTTTAATTTCTTTTATACATACAATCACATATGTAATTTAGCTTGCAAAGTGAATATTCCAACATGTATACATTTCTCACCAATCCAGTTAGGAATACTATACACATCATCCTCAACAGACAATAATCCATCTCTCTGTCCCACAAATGCCCCACCCCTCCATTTCTCTCTCCAATGTCCCTCCTCCCTCTCTCCTCCTTCACCCACCCTCTTTCCACACTGTATCTGATATTTATAACCATTTTCTATGCTTCTATATCCTCTAGTCACTCAGTTTTGGTGATAGAGTGCAGACAGTCATATATATTAAGTGGAGACATACAAAGTCTCTCCTTCATAACCTGACTTGCTTCACTGAGCAGTAAACTTTCTATTTTCTTCCACTTTCTGTCAAAAGCCAGGGTCTTGTTTTTTATAACTGAGTTGTATTCCATAGAGTATATGTGCCACACTTCTTTAATCCATTCATCTTTCATGGGCATTTGGGTTAGTTACATGTCTTAGCAATTGTGTATAAATGCCACAATAAACATTGATGTGCAAGCACTTTTCCAACTAAGATTCTTCTGTGCTTTGGGTAGATATCAAGGACTGGGATTGCTGGATCATATGGTAGTTCTATTTTTAGATCTTTGAGGAATCTTCATATTGTTTTCCATAGTGGCTGGATCAATTTACATTCCCACCAGTAGTGCATGGAAGTTTTCCTCTCACCACACCCCCACCAGCACTTATTAGGTTTTTTGTTTGTTTGTTTGGTTGGTTTGGTTTGGTTTGTTTTAATCTTAGTCATTCTGACTGGCATTAGGTGGTATCGCATTGTGGTTTTAATCTACAGCTCCCTTATAATGAGAGATGTTGAGCAGTTTTACTATGCCTTTTGGCTATTTGTATATCTTCCTTAGAGAGTGTTTTTTTCAACTCTTTCTTTCACCTTTTAATAGAGTTGAACACCTTTTTTAGGATGGCTGCTTGAGTTCCCTGTGTTTTCTGATTTTCAGTCCCTTATCTGACACATAGCTTACAAAAATATTTTCCCATTCTGAGGGCTGTCGATTCACACTGACTTTTGTGTCCTTGGCAATGCAGAAACCTTAATCTGATGTAATCCCTCTTGTCTATTTTTGGGATTATTGACTGTGCTTTGGGGGTTTTATTTAAGAAGCCTTTGCCTAATGTCTCTCAGAGATTCCCCAGTGTTTTCCAGCAGCAATTTTATAGTTTGAGATATTAGGTTTAGCTCTTTGATCCACTTTGAATTGATTTTTGTCAATGGTGAGAGGTAGGGGTTTAGATTCATCTTTCTACAGGTGGATATCCAGTTTTTCCAGCACCATTTGCTAAATATGTTTTCCCTTTCCCACTGGATTGTCTGGTACCCTTTGTCAAAAATAAGTTGGCTATATGTTTGGGATTTTTTTTTCTAGGCTTTCTATTTTGTTCCATTGGTCCACCTGTCTGTTTCTGTGCTAATACCATGCTGTTTTGCTTATCACAGCTTTGTAATATATTTTCAGATCAGGGAGTGAGTTGCCACCCACTCCACTCTTCTTGTGCAGGATTGCTTTGGCAATATAAGGTCTTTTATGATTCCAGACAAATTGTATGATTGTCTTTTCTAGATTTGTGAAGAATGTCTCTGGCACTTTAATGAGGATTGTGTTAAATATGTAGATTCATTTGGGTAGAATTGCCATTTTGATTATATTAATTCTTCCAATCCACGAACTTGGGATGTCCTTCCATTTTTTTGTGTCATTACAATTTCCTTTTTTAGCTTCTCATAGTTTTCCTTGCGAAGATCTTTAATTTCTTTGGTTAGATTTATTCCTAGGTATCTTTCTTATTTTTTTAAGAGGTTTTTGCATAGGGCATGTGCGCTCGTCAGACAGACAGAGAGAGACAGAGAGACAGAAAGCGAGAAATCACCCCCAGGGGGGATGGCCATGCCACAATCCCTTCTACTCCATTCTCCTCTTGGGATCTTGGGCATGTACGCACACACGCCTGGTGTGAGTTTTAAGCTGCTGGGTCCAGGATGCGAACAGTGGTCGACTATGTGGGAGTCCAGTGACATAGCCATTACACTAACTACTGGTCCCACTTTTTGTGGCTATGGTAAATGGAATTACTTTTTTCAGTTCTATCTCAGTCTGCCTGATATTCATATATAGAAATACTATAGATTTCTGTATGTTGATTTTGTATCCCGCAACTTTACTGTATTTATTTATTACTTCCAGGAATTTTTTCATAGATACCACTGGGTCTTCTATGTATATAATCATGACACCTACAAACAGAAATGATTTCACATCTTCTCTTCCTATTCCTATTTGAATGCCTTTTATTTTATGCTCTTTTCTGCATGTGTTGGCAAGGACTTCTAGTACTATATTGAAGAGGAGTGGAGAAAGTGAGCATCCTTGTCTTGTACCAGTTTTTTGCAGAAATCTTTCAGCTTTTCCCCATTCCAGATTATATTTAGCTATGAGTTTTTCATAGATTGCTTTTATTGTGTTGAGAAATGACCCTTGTATGCCAATTTTGCTGAAAGTCTTGATCATGAATGGATGTTGCATCTTATCAAATGCTTTTTCTGCATCAGTTGATGTGATCATATGTTTTTTTATCTCTCTTTCTGTTCATATGGTGTGCTTTTACATATGTTGAACCAACCTTGTATCCCTGAAATAAAGCCTACCTAGTCGTGATGTATAATCTTTTCTATATGTTGTTGGATACGTTTTGCTAGTATCTTATTGAGGACTTTTGCATCTATATTCATCAGAGATATTGGTCTATAGTTTTACTTCCTTGTCCTGTCCTTCTCTGTTTTAAGAATAAGGAGGTTTCATAGAATTAATTTGGGAGAGTTCTACCCTTTTGGATCTTTAGATATAATTTGAGCAGAAAGGGGGTTAACTCTTCTTTAAAAGTTTTGTAGAATTCAGAGGTGAAGCCATCAGGACCAGGGCTTTTCTTTGTTGGGAAGTTATTTATTACTGATTCAATCTCCTGGGTTGTTATGGGCCTGTTCAGACTTCTACGTCCTCCTAACTCAATCTTGGTAGAATATATGTGTCCAGAAATTTGTCTATTTCATTCAGATTTTCTTGTTTGTTAGTGTATACTTGTTCATAGTATCCTGTAATGATGTTTTGTGTTTCTATTATGTCTGTTGTTATATTGCCTGCTTCATTGCAAATTTGATTTACCTGATTCCTTTCTCTCTTCTTAATTAATGTAGGTAGTGGTGTATCGATTTTGTTTATCTTTTCAAAGAACCACCTTTTACTTTCATTTATTTTCTGCAAAGTTTTTTGTATTTTCTATTTCATTTATCTCTGCTTTTATCTTTATTATTTCTTTTCTCCTGGAGGTTTTTGAATTTTTTTGCTGTTGCTTTTCCAATTCTTTGAGGTATGATGTTAAGTGGTCTGTTTGCCTGCCTCCTTTCCATCTTCTTACAGCACTAGTTGCTATAAACTTCCCTTTTATGATTGCTTTTGCAGTTTACAAAGATTATGGAAATTCATGTCCTCATTGTCATTGGCTTCCATGAATCTTTTGATTTCAGTCTTAATTTCTTCAGTAGTTGTGAAGTCATTCAGGAGTAAGTTACTTAGTTTCCATGTATTTGTGTATTTTGAGTATTTTTCTTGAAATTAATATGAAGTTGATTTCCATCATGGTTCGAGAAGATGCTGGATACAGTTTCTATTGCTTTGAATTTATAAAGGCATGTTTTGTGCCCTATCATGTGATCAATCTTTGAAAAGGTTCCAGGTGGGGGTGAGAAAAATGTATATCTCATGGTTTTAGGATGAAAGGTTCTATAGGTGTGATTTATTTACTTTTCTAATTGTAATTCTAAATATATTATTTAATAAACGTACTATATTCTAGTCCTATATGTATTTGCTTTCATGAGACTGAATACATCAGTGGGCTATAAAGATTCTCCAGAGGGACCAGCAGTTAGTGTAATGGCTATGTTGCTGGACTCCCACGTAGTCGACGGCGGTTCGAGTCCCGGACCTGGTGGCTTAAACTCACGCCGGGCACGTGTGTGTTCGTGGCCAAGATCCTGAAAGGAGAATAGAGGAGAAGGGATTGCGGCGTGGCCATCCCCCCTGGGGGGTGATTTCTCGCTTTCTGTCTCTCTGTCTCTCTCTGTCTGTCTGGCAAGCACATGTGCCCTATAGCAAAAACCTCTCAAAAAAAAAAAAAAAAAAAAAAAAAAAAAAAGTCCAGAAGTCTCTTCTTTTCATGGTACAGATTTCAGAATCAACTGAGAACTTATATCCCTCCACTGTAACTACTGCTGTATGTCAGCTTTCAAAAAGACAGACCAGTGACTGCTGGGTAAAATCTAGGTCCTGGACTTGTGTATGACATGTTCATACTTAGAGACATGGAGTTTTTTAGATTATTGAAAGCAACTAAGCTACATAGTGAGACTATACCCAGTGATAGAGGGTGTTCTCCTGGTTCTCTTCCCCGATTGAGGCTACTACTAGCCAAGTCAGTTCACTGGCTTTTGTTACTAAAGAGGTCAAAAGGTTAATATTGTCTTAACAAAATTTAAAAGTCTAGCCATTTGCATGAGATAATTTGTGCAGCCTGATTCTAAATATGTATTAGATATCTTAATGATATTTCTAACTTAAACTTACTCTAACTTGATAATAAAAGAAAGGCAGTTTAAAACTACTGTTCATTATTTAACAGTTTTAAGTCATTCCATTTTCTTCTTCAAAAAGACCATGGCTTAGTAAGCATTTATTATGGACAGAAAAAGTTTTAGTTGACAGAAAAACATTAGAGACCATACAGGCATAACTGAACTATAATTTTGCTGAAGTTTGTAAATAATAAGTTACAAACAAAGACTCCAGAGAGTTTTATAATAATATTTTGTTTGTGCACAGTACCTTTACTTGAAATATCTCAGTGGACTTTACTATGAATTATAATTATAATCAAGCTTCAGAACATTCCTCTGAGTTAGTTGATTTTTTTTATCCATTAGAAACAGTAGGGAGAATATTAATTTTTCAAGGTCATTCAAGAAGTCAGAGACTGAAGTAGGAATAGAATAAAAGGTTTCTAACTCAAGTCATCTAAATACTATAACCATGGTTTTGCAAAAAGTTTGACAAAGAACATTGAAGTGTCAGAAAAGGAAAACTCATAATTGAGAAAAGAAGTATACCACTGGGAAGGCAAATAAAGCAACTTTGAAAATCCTAATTTGTGAAGTTTAAGAATATTCTTGTCTCTGCTCTCCATATACATCCCACTTGCTCCATACTTTTAAATAATAAAAAATACTAAAAGAAAAAAATAAATTTCAAATTGTACTTCTTCTAAATATATTTCTAACTGAAATACCAATGATAGTAAGAAAACTTTTCTTTGTATAACCATGAAAGAAATAGTATTGTATAGGAGATATTCTTCACAAAGTCCTAAAAGTAAATATACAAACCAACAGATACTTTATTTTTCAAATTGTAATGATATAATCATTCAAGTAAAACTAAATATAAAATATAAAGAAGTCATAAATTTTAGTTTCATAAAGCAAAATGATTTTATGTAATGCTCTAATCAATATCTAAAAATAATTTTAATTAGGTTCCATAATTTAAGTAAAATATAAGCCAAGACTCTACTACATCCAAGAAATACATATTTTCAATAGATGTAGGATGTCTTGTATTTTTTTTGTATTCACTCTGAACTAACATTCTCCCTTTAATAGGTCTGTCAAGGGATACATAAATGGACTAAAGAGATAAATATTTACTAAGAAAAATAAAGTGAAATTCTATTTTTCTCTAACCTTATGCTTTGACTTTATCCACATTTTAAAATACACATATGGTTAAAAATACAATTCTTTTACTCACATCTCACATATCACATCTGAGCATCTAAAAATAAGACAAAAATCCAGCACATCTAAATATCAACATTAAAATACAGATTAAAATGCTTAATATTTATACATCCCATATATATTTAATTAGATTTAGAAGATGATTCTTTAGTATATTGTCTGTGATATTCTAAGACATTATAATATATTGGGGCTAGAAATAATTTTTTTCTCCAATTTTCTCAAAAGATCATATCTACCCATTTTTGAAAGGTAATTGGGGCATAGTTAAGACTAACGACAAGTGAGGTTATGACTTTTTAACCAAAAATAATAAGCTGTTGCTTTTCTTTTTTTGTACATAGATGTTAGTAAGAAACATAGTAACCATCAAATCATCAGTTAGCTATTTTCCCCAAAATGGCATCCCAATTTTGTGCTTTTACCTCATTGTAACTGATGAAGCTTATGTCAAATAATGAAAGTTCATAAGAGCAGAGGAGATTCTTGAGAATAAATGTGATTGCTATAACAGTGCAATGTCCTTAAGAAAGACACAAAGGAATGATTCATATGAATTCTATGAGTAAAGTTATTTTCAGCCTAAAATCTTTTCAACCTTAGTCAATTTGCAATCAGTTTAATTTCTCTTGATACTCCCTGAAGGACAAGAAGTCAAACCATTTTGCAATCTTTTGCAAAGGCCATTTTTACTCACACAGTATGGCTTAATCATCACATTAAAAAATTGCTACTCATTCAACATTCAAAACCATGTAGCAGTGCCAAATAAAAAACATATTTTCATACATCAATAAACAAGGATAACCATGGGTAACATTTACTTGGTAATTTCTATGTGAGAGAGACCAAGCTAAGTCCTTACATGTTATTGAAAAAGTGCAGTACAGAGGTTAGTCTATCTGATTTTAATGACATTGATCTTACCATACAAGAACAATTCATCTTCAGATAGATCCTTAGATTATCTAAGAAACTCTTCTAGATCCTCTGAAATATTGGTATGTTGATTACTTTTTCTAACACTATGCTTCATGTTCAGTTCTTGATAATATTCAAAGCATCATTAAAGTCTTATCAGTATGGTAGGCAGAATTCTAAGAGGGTCCCATGACTATGATTTCATCCATCTAGTGTACATGGCCTGTATTACCTTAGAGTGTGAGTGAGGTCTGAGTATAGGATGCCATCAGAGAAGGTAGCACTCTCACCTCCCACAATTAGGTTATATTATCTGACAAAGGAGAAGGGATTTTGCAAAGGTAATTAAGATCCTTAATCAGTTGACTTTAAGTTAATCAAAATGACATTATCCTTTGTAGGCCTGACTTACTAAACTGAGCTCTTTTCAGAGACTAGAAGCAGTACAGGGATTACAGAAATCAGAGCAATTTAAAACAGCAGAGTTGTGCTCTTTCTGGCTTTGAGGAAGCAAATTGCCGAAGAGGCAGGTAATGTGATAAAGATGACCTCTAAGAATTTAAGAGTGGTTTCTGACCAACAGCTAGCAAGAACAGTGGGACATTAGTACTGTAACTGTAAGGAACCAAATTCTCCCAACAATCAATAGGATTGGAATACAATTTTTCACTTTAAATGAGTTTATAGCTTTGGTTGACAGCTTGATTTTAGCAGTGAGACCAGACAAAAGAAGCTAGTTATACCATAACTATCATCTTGGTCCATAAAAACTGAGATAATAGATTTATGCTATTTTAAACTACTAAATACAATAATTTATTACTAAGCCATGGAAATAAATACAACCAGTAATACAATTTTTACATAGCTCTCAAATGTTGAGCTTGGTTTTGGACCTGAGTATAACTCAAGTCTCATCTATTGAATAAAATATTTAGCAAAATACTTTTATATTTATAATGCTATAGCAAAAGTTCCTACATTAAAGAGATTCTATAAAATTAGATTATGCTTACCTATAAGATTACATGTTTTTTTAAAATTATTTATTTATTTTTATTTGTTTATTATTTTTCTTCAATTTGACCAGAGCAAGACAGAGAGAGAGGCTTGAAAGGGAGAGTGAGAAAGCAAGCTGCCAGGTCCAGGACTTGAACCATGGTTTCCCATGTGGGAGTCCAGCGCCTTAACCACCATGCCATCTGCTGGCCCCAAGAGCACATGTTTAACAAAAGGTTTTTTATCATTAAGATATAAATAGATTATTTAAAAATATTAGTTTTATATATTTTTCTAGATATAACCCTATGGCAAAATAAATTAATAGAACCAACTTTAAGTGAGTTTATGAACTGATTTATAAGAGATAATTAATTTAGAATTTTAAAGATGGCTTGATTTACAAACATTAAATAATAACTACAATTAACATTCATTGTCATCTCAGTTTACTCTTGCTCACCTCTACTGTATGACCTGACTAAATAAGCACTAGCTTCCTGGCTCAAAGTATCTATGTAAAAGAGTACTATCCATTGAGATTCAAGCAGAAGTCTTGCTGGTGCTTTTCTGTCTCTGTTTACTCCATTCTGTAATAAAGATTTCATACTTGGGAATATGGCAACTATCTTGTAGAAATTAAGAAAAGACCAAGAAAGTTCACACATATGTCAGACACACCCTTTATACCTATTTTAGCTAGAGAAAAAAAATCTATTACTTTAAGGTGATACTGGTTGGCTTCACATTTCTTGTGGCCACATTTTTTGTAACTGCAAAATCTCAGAAATTTAAAAAGCACTGTAAAACTCTTGGAGACATTGGAGTAAGCAAAGGCTTTTAAAATAAGACCCCCAAAGCACAGGCAATAACCTCAAAAGTAGACAAATGGGATTACACCAGATTAAAAAGCTTCTGCATAGCAAAAGAAAAAAACAATAATTAGAGTGAATTGACAACCCTCGAAAGAGGAGAATATATTTGCAAACTGTGCCTCACATAAGGGACTGATAACACAGGATAAAAAGGGGACCCAAGCAGCTTATCAAAAAAAGAAAAGAAAAGAAGAAAAGAAAGAAAAGAAAAGAAAAGAAAAGAAAAGAAAAGAAAAGAAAAGAAAAGAAGAGAAGAGAAGAGGCTAAGATTAAAAAATAAATAAAGAATAAGTGCTAGTGAAGCTGTGGTGAAAAAAACATTCACTGTTGGTGTAAATGTAAACTAGTACAGCTATTTGGAGAACAATGTGGAGGTTTCCTCAAAGACCTACAAATAGAACTACCATGTGATTCAGTAATCCCACTCCTAGTTATCTACCCAAATGATAGAAAAACACTGAGTTGGAAAAACACTTGCACATCCATGTTTATTTACAGCACTATTAATAATTGATAAGACATGGAATCAATCCAAATGTCCATGAACAGATGAATGGGTAGAAAAAGTGTAGCACATATACACTACAAAATACTACTCAGCCATAAAAAAAACGAGGCCCTGGCATTTGATATAAATTCAACAAATATGGAAGATTTACTGCTAAGCAAAACAAGCCAGACTATGAAGTATAGGCATTGTATGTCACCACTCAATATACACTGAATTTTAGTGCTCTATGGCAGAAACTGAAATTTGGAAGGTACATAAAAGCAAAGAGAGCAATAGTGATAGGAGATTGTGTCTTAAAATGGGGTGTGCTGTGGGTCGTGCTGTGGGTCTCAGTGAGGTTGCTGTGGTTCTCAGTGGGGTTAGTGTCTGATTCAGCTGTGCTATGGATCTCAGTTATGTACTCTGGGTCTCAGTGATGTGTGCGGTGGTATCAATGAGGTGTGCTGTGGGTCGCAGTGGTGTATGCTGTGTTTTAAATTGGGGTGTGCTGTGTTGTAAAGTGGGTTGTGTTGTGGGTCTCAGTGATATGTGCAGTGGTCTCAATGAGGTGTGCTGCAGGTCACAATGGGGCATATTGTGCTTTAAAGTGGGATGTGTTGTGTCTTAAAATGGACTGTGTGGTGGGTAGAAGAGAGGTTGACTGTGGTTCTCAGTGGGGTTTATGTCAGATTGGGGTGTGCTGTGGGTCTGATTTATATACTCCGGGGTCTCAGTAATGTGTGCGGTGGTCACAATGAGGTGTGCTACAGGTCACAGTGTGGTATACTGTGCTTTGAAATGGGGTGTGCTGGGTCTTAAAGTGGGTTGTGCTGTGGGTGTCAGTGAAATTTGCTGTAATTCTCAGTGGGGTTTGTGTCTGTGTGGGGTGTTCTGTGGGTCTGAGTGTGTACTCTGTGTCCACTAATGTGTGCAATAGTCTTACTGAGGTCCAATGTGGGTCGCAGTGAGGTATATTGTGGTTAAAAGTGGGGTGTGCTGTGTCTTAAAGTGGGTTGTTCTGTGGGTCTCATTGAGGTTTTCTGTGATTCTCAGTGGGGTTTGTGTTTGAGTGAGGTGTACTATTGGTCTCACTTATGTACTCGGGGTCTCAGTGATGTGTGCAATGGTCTCAAAGAGGTGTGCTGTGAGTCGCAGTGGGGTATATTTGGTTTAAAATGGGGTGTGCTGTGTCTTAAACTCGGTTGTGCCATGGGTTTCAGTGAGGTTTGCAGTTGTTCTCGGTGGGGTTTGTTTCTAAATGTTGTGTGCTGTGGGTCTGGGTTTTGCACTCTGGGTCTCAGTGATGTGTATGGTGGGCTAAATGAGGTGTGCTGAGGGTCGCAGTGGCGTATATTGTGCTTTTATCTGGGGAGTGCTGTGTCCTAAAGTGGGTTGTTCTGTGGGTCCAAATGAGGTTTGCTGTGGTTCTCAGTTGGGTTTGTGTTTGATTGGGGTGTGATGTGGGTCTGATTTACATACTCTGGATCTAAGTAATGTGTATGTTGGTCTCAATGAGGTGTGCTACGGGTCACAGTAGGGTATATTGTGCTTTAACGTGGGGTGTGCTGTGTTTTAAAGTGGTCTGTTCTGTGGGTCTCAGTGAGGTTTTCTGTAATTCTCATTGGGGTTTGTGTTTGAATGGGGTGTACTGTTTGTCTCACTTATGTACTCCGGGTCTTAGTGATATGTGCAGTGGTCTCAATGAGGCGTGCTGTGGGTTGTAGTGGGATATACTGTGGTTTAAAGTGGGGCATGATGTTTCTTAAAGTGGGTTGTGCTGTGTGTCTCAGTGAAATTTGCTGTGATTCTAAGTGGAGTTCATGTCTCAGTGGGGTGTTCTGTGGGTCTGAGTATGTACTCTAGGTCTAAGTGATGTGGGCAGTGGTCTCAATGAGTTGTGCTTTGGGTCATAGAGGGGTATATTGTGGTTTCAATTGGGGGGTTCTGTGTCTTAAATTGGGTTGCACTGTGGGTTTCAGTGATGTTTGCTGTGGTTATCAGTGGGTTTTTGTGATTGAGATGTGCTGTGGGTCTGAGTTAGGTACTTTGGGTCTCAGTGATGTGTGTGGTGGTCTTAATGAGGTCTTCTGTGGGTCACAGTGGGGTATATTGTGAATTAAATTGGGGTATTCTGTGTCTTAAAGTGGGTTGTGCTGTGGGTCTCATTGAGGTTTGCAATGATTCTCAGTGATCTTCATGTCTGAGTGCAGTATTCTGTGGATCTGAATATGTACTTTGTGTCCAGTGATGTGTGCAGTAGTCTCACTGAGGTCCAATGTGGGTTGCAGTTAAGTATATTGTGGTTAAAGTTGTGTGTGCTGTGTCTTAAAGTGGGTAGTTCTGTGGGTCTCAGTGAGGTTTGCTGTGGTTCTCAGTGGGCTTTGTGTTTTAGTGGGTTGTACTGTTGGTATCAGTTATGAACCTGGGTCTCAGTGTTGTGTGTGGTGGTCTCAATGAGTTGTGCTGTGGGTCTCAGTGGCGTATATTTTGGTTCAAATGTGGCATCCTGGTTCTTAAAGTGGGTTGTGCTTTGGGTCTCAGTGCATTTGCTGTGTTTCTCAGTGGGGTTTTTGTCTGATTGGGGTGTTCTCTGGGTCTGAGTTATGTTCTGGGGCTCGGTGATGTGTGCCATGGTCTCAACGAGGTGTGCTGGAGGTAACAGTGGTGTATATTGCGGATTAAATTTAGGTGTGCTGTGTCTTAAGGTGGGTTGTGGTGTAAATCAAAGTGAGGTTTACTGTGGTTCTCAGTGGGGTTTGTGTCTCATTGGGGTGTGCTGTGGTTCTGAGTTATTTACTCTGAGTCTCAGTGATCTGTTTGGTGGTCTCAATGAGGTTTGCTGCATGTCACAGTGGGGTATGTTGTGGGTTAAAGTGGGGTGAGCTGTGTCATAAAGTGGGCTATATTGTGGGTCTCAGTGAGGTTTGCTATGATTTTCAGTGGGGTATGTGTCTGATTTAAGTGTGCTGTGGGTCTGAATTATGTACTCTGGTTCTCAATGATGTGAGCAGTGGTGTCAATTAGGTGTGCTGCGGGGAACAGTGGGACATATTGTGGGTTAAAGTGGGGTGTTCTGTGTCTTAAAGTGCGTTGTTGTGCTGTGGGTCTCAGTGAGGTTAGCTGTGATTCTCAGTGGGGTTTGTTTGAGTGGGGTGTACTGTGGTTCTCAGTTATATACTCTGGGTCTCAGTGACTTGTGCAGTGGTCTCCATGAAGTGTGCTATTGGTTGAAATGGAGTATATTGTGGTTTGAAATGTGAAGTATTGTGTCTTAAAGTAGGTTGTGTTTTGGGTCTCAGTGAGCTTTGTTGTGATACTCACTAGGGTTTGTGTCTGAGTGGTGTGTACTGCCAGTTTAAGTTATTTACTCTGGGTCTCTGTTATGTGTGCAGTGATCTCAATGAGGTGTGCTGTGGGTCACAGTGGGGCATATTGTGCTTTAAAATGGGGTGTGCTGTGTCTTAAAGTGGGTTGTTCTGTTGTTCTAATTGAGGTTTGCTGTGATTCTCAGTGAGCTTTGTGTCTGACTGGGGTATTCTGTTGGTCTGAATATGTACCCTGTGTTAGTGATGAGTGCAGTAGTCTCACTGAGGTCCAATGTAGGTCACAGTGGGATAAATTGTGGTTAAAAGTGGTGTGTGCTGTGTCTTAAAGTTGGTAGTGCTGTGGGTCTCAGTAAAGTTTGCTGTGATTATCAGTGCAGTTTGTGTCTGTATGGGGTGTACTGTTAGTCTCAGTTATGTCTTCAGGGTCTCAGTGATGTGTGCAATGGTTTCAGTGAGGTGTGTTGTGGGTTGCAGTGGGGTATATTGTGGCTTACAATGGGGTGTGCTGCATCTTGAAGTGGGTTGTGCTGTGGGTCTGTTTGTTTTGCTGTGGTTCTCAATGGGGTTTGTGTCTGACTGATGTGTGCTTCTGGTCTCAGTTATGTACTCTGGGTCTTAGTGATGTGTGTGGTGGTCTAAATGAGGTGTGCTGTGGGTCGCAGTGGGGTATAGTGTTGTTTAACGTGGGGTGTACTGTGTCTTAAAGTGGGTTATTTTGTGGGTCTCTGTGATTCTCAGTGAGATTTGTGTTTCAGTGGGTTGTACTGTTTTTCTCAGTTATGCACTGTGGGTCTCAGTGATGTGTGCAGAGTTCTCAAAGATTTTTTTTGCCATAGGGTGCATGCACTAGCTGGAGAGAGACAGAGATAGAGAGAAGGAAAGTGAGAAACGATCCCCTAGGGAGGATGGCAATGCCACAATCCCTTCTCCTCTATTCTCTTGGGATTTGGGGCATGCACATATATGTGCCTGGTCTGAGTCTCAAGTTTCCATGTCTAACACTTGAACCACAGTCAGCCATATGGGAATTCAGTGCCTTACCCACTATGCCACCTACTGCTTTCTGCTATATAATTTTTTTTAAAAAATTAAAATAAAAAATAAAATTTTTAAATGAGGACCACTCCATGGCATGGCAGTTCAGATGGCTGAATTCTACATGACTGACCTAGCATTTTGAGCCCCAGACTCAGCAGCTTAAAGAACACACCAAGAGCATGTGTGTGTGCTTAAACTCCCTAAAAGAGGATGAGATTAAAAATAAGGCATTGCATCATGATCATTTCTAATGAGGGGTGCTTTTTCGGCCTAGTCTCATGACCTCTGTCACTTTGGTAGGCACATATGTCCTCTGGCAAATTAAAAATTTTTTTAAATAAAAAGCTCAGCAGTAGTTATTATAACACATATTATATTAAAACTATATAGTTTATAAAATTCAGTTTTTAAAAGGTTATTTATTCAATTATATTTGCTGTTATTATTTTTTAATTTGACAAGAGAGAGACAAAGAGAGAGAGAAAGGAAATGTAAGAGAGTAAGTTGCCAGGTCAGAGACTCAAACCATAGTTGACCATGTGGGAATCCAGCACTTTAACCACCATGCCACCTGCCAGCCCCAAAATTGAGTTTATTTAAAAAAATAATTCTACAACAGTTAGCAAGTTGAAAATTAAAAGACTAGGCCCAGCTCTGTGACCTAGTGGTTAAGTGAGTTAGATCCCACATGGCTTGCCACCTTTCAAATTTTGCCTTGGCAAATTGAAAATACACCAGACTCGTGTATACATGCTTCAAATATGGACAGATGTAGAAATTCAGGAGAAGTGACTGTAGTATGACCATGCCCCACTGGAGTGTGGGAGGTGCCTTCTCCCTCTATTTTTCTCTCTCTGTCTCTATCTCTGGTGACTGCACACACTCTCTGGCAATAAAGAAGAGAAGAGAAGAGAAGAGAAGAGAAGAGAAGAGAAGAGAAGAGAAGAGAAGAGAAGAGAAGAGAGAAAAGAAAAGGGAAGGGAAGGGAAGGGAAGGGAAGGGAAGGGAAGGGAAGGGAAGGAAAGGAAAGGAAAGGAAAGGAAAGGAGAAAGAAGAGAAGAGAAGAGAAAAAAGAAGAGAAGAGAAGAGAAGAGAAAAGAAAAGAAAAGAAAAGAAAAGAAAAGAAAAGAAAAGAAAAGAAAAGAAAAAAGAAAGGAAAAGAAGAGAAAAGAAAAGAAAATATAAGGCTTGGTATTAACAGAATATATACTAAAACTAAAAATAGAATTAGAAGAAAGATACCATAATATTCTATATAGTAACAAATGATAGTCTATAAGTTAAACTCTCAGCTTCTCAAAGAAATAAAAGCAATATAATCAGTCTTACTATCCATATCCAGAGGATGGAAAATATATCAGTCATTTAGAACCTGCACAATTTTTATTTATTCTTTTAAGAATTATTTATTTAACTTTATTTATCCATTCACTTAATTTTTTAATAGAGTGACATATAGAAAAAGTGATAGGGACCAGCAGTTAGCGTAATGGCTATGTCGCTGGACTCCCACGTAGTCGACCGCGGTTCTAGTCCCGGACCCGGTGGCTTAAACTCACGCCGGGCGCGTGTGCGTGCGTGCCCAAGATCCCAGAAGGAGAATGGAGGAGAAGGGATTGCGGCGTGGCCATTCCCCCTGGGGGGTGATTTCTCGCTTTCTATCTCTCTGTCTCTCTCTGTCTGTCTGGAGAGCGCACGCGCCCTATAGCAAAAACCTCTCCAAAAAAAAAAAAAAAGAAAAAAAAAAAAGAAAAAGTGACATATAGAAAGAGAGGAAAAGTGAGAAAGCAAGCCACCAGGTCCAGGACTCAAACTGTGGTCAACCATTTGGGAGTGGCCAGTGTCTTAACCACCATGCCTCCTACTGGTTCCCAATTTTTCTTATTTCTGAGGTCTGACAGAAATTCCTGTTTTTCTCATGGAAGAAACACTTTTTCATGATATAATGTTTGTATATCATCTTAGCATCCATTCTTTGAAAGCAACTGCTAATTTTATCTAAGCAATTTGAAAGGACAGTTCAGCAAATAGCCTTTGCATATAAAGTCCCTATAAATTGATAAGGAAAAATTACAACCCTTAAGAAATAATAAACAAAGAATATGAATTTTTGACTTCTGCATTGAAGACAATAGATGGTTATATACAGAAAAAGATTAGTCATACTGGTAATCAAAGATATGTAAGTTGATGTAAGAAGATATACATAAGCAATTACAACAGATTTTAATAATATGTAACCTGTATTGACTATATGTAATGATTCATTCACTGTTGCAGAGCAAATAGTTCATTCTTTAGGAGGAATAATTTGTCTTCAGTATTTAAAAGCATTCGTTTCACATTATTTGACCCAAAAATACACTGAAGAAACCTGTTTACATCAGTCTCATATATAATGTTTTTGTCTTAAATCTTCCTTTCTAACTTTACCTCCAGCCTCACTTCTGCATGGGTCTCAAAACCCCCTTGAAATTTAGTCAAAGACGGTCACTGATAGTGATGTGTGTTGAAACATCTAATTTCAAAACTGTAAGTGATATCAATGAGGAAATTCATTGAAAGTTGAATATAGATGATTAACCCCATCATTTTGCATGAGAACCTAAGATTAGGGAAATGTATCATAATTAAGATGACAAATTTAGTAGCACGGTAAAGATAAGACCAATTTTTTGAGGTCCTATGTTCTTTACACAGAATGATACAAACAAGGACGGTACATATGACCCACAAAAGTAGACCATTTTAGCATCTCCTTTATTAAGATAAGCAAGCAAAGAAACAAAGAAAAAAATTCCTTTACTCCAATTGTTCCAATGACCCAAGGGACTAGCTATTTTCACTGATATAACTTTTTTTTTTCCTGACTCACTCTGATTGTGCTTCTGTTCCTCTGAGACTGTTCTTTTCAAAGTCACCAGGAATGTCTATTCTGACAAACCATGTACATTGAAGGATGACCTTCTGCTTGATTTCTCAGTAGTATTGGACACAATCAAGTGACTACTGCTTCTTGAAACCCTTTTTATCTTCCTGTCTGTGAATATACACTCTTCTGTTTTGTTTTGTTTTTTCTTCTAACAGAGCAGTTCCTATTAGTCTCATGAGTCAATAAATAGATTAACTTCAAGTAGGGAAAGTGAGAAAGTTCAGAATGGGTGTAATTTTGGACGTTCTTTAGAATTTTTATTTTTAATTTTTACTACAGGATTACACTTAGATTTATTTTTCATATCCCAAAGCAAAGAGTAAAGAAATTAGTAAGGATTCAGTGTTTAATTTTTAAGTAAGTTGAATGTTCTAAAAAAAGATATAAACTATAACAGGCAATTTGGGTTTTGTGCTTCCCCAGATAGAGAATTTGGAGTGTGAAGAAAGAGGGGAATCTATGTATGCATAGGTCATTTTCCTCCTAAGTCCCCCAAAATTATAGTCAACTTTCGCCGAATGACTTTCAATAATTTATGAGGAGAGATCTCTAAAGTTGATTATGAAACATGGAAATATTATGTGACTTAGAAATTATACTTCATTTCTGAGAGCAGAAAAGTTTAAATGCTTCAGAGTAATACAGATATACCTTTCAACTTCTTTAATGTCAAGGAGAAATGCAAATTTTAATGATTTTCAGCCAATTTTTATTATTTCCCCTAAATGATACCATAAATAGCTCAGAGATGGCAAATGGTGCCAAGTAGTTAAAATAATAATTACCACTTCATTATCTTATAATATGAAAAGTAGAAGATGACATACTAAATACTAGAGAAAGGGAGAGATGGACAGAATGTTTCCTGCAAATGTTTCAATTAAAAATAAACTTAGGATGCATGCCTGAATTTGGTTGACTCATATCACAATAACTGAGTCTTACATCTAGTAGTTTGTCAGTAAATATGTAATGAATCACTGTAATTATAAGGAAAGATATTTGAAAAAATGTTCCACAATACCAGAAACATAGTTCTCATTTTCTGATAGTAGTTCATTTCAATAATGAGAGAAAACTCCGCACTCTCTCTAGGTTAATTGCTAGTTGAATAAAGGAATCAATTTTGATTATTGAATTCAAACTACTATATTGTGAATCTAATTCAACCAACATTTGTCACTGTGGAAGATTCATCCTTGTATTGTGAATACAGTATGAATATTACCCAGCCCTTCATAATGAAAGAAGTAAGGAAATGTACAAATGTCAAGACATAAACAGCTTAGATTATGTGAGCTTACATTTTTATAAAGATTACCTTCTTATTAAATAAATGTCTCTGTCTTCAAATATTACAAATTGAAGTAGTATTTCTTTATTGGCTATCTGAAATTTAGGAGCAGATTGATACATGTCATATCAAGTGAAAGAAGAAGAGCTAAAGGGTTTCATTGCCTGCAGCAGGATGGGTCAGGGGGGATGGCCTGTAACCTCTAATCAAAGAAGTGCTTCCTTGAGTGGACTCTGCTGAGTGGTAGAAGTACTTAGGTAAGGTAGGCAAGACACCTCTCTGCCGAATCTCCATGAAAATCTTGTTGAAACCTGTCACGTCAAAAATGCTGTTAACAAGCAATTTGAGTTTTGTGCTTCCCCAGATAGAGCATTTGGACTGGGAAGAAACTGGGGAAACTTATACATAGTTCATTTTCCTCCTAAGTCCCCCACAAATTATAGTCAACTTTTGCTGAATGACTTTCAATAATTTATGAAGCGAGATCTCTAAAGTTGCTCATGAAACATGGAAATATTATGTGATTTAGAAATTCTTTTTTTTTTTCTTTTTCTGGAGGGGTTTTTGCTATAGGGTGTGTGCGCTCGCCAGAAAGACAGAGAGACAGAAAGCGAGAAATTACCCCCCGGGGGGATGGCCATGCCGCAATCTCTTCTCCTCCATTCTCCTCTTGGGATCTTGGGCACACATGCACACGTGCCCAGCGTGAGTTTAAGGCACCAGGTCCGGGACTCAAACTGCAGTTGACTACATGGGAGTCCAGCGACATAGCTGTTACATTAACTGCTGGTCCCTGATTTAGAAATTCTTAAAATCAGTGTCTTTTAAAGAAATAAAAATGTAGAATCATGATTCTCCCCACCCTGTTATTATAAGTCCTAATAAACAAAGCTGACTTAAATTTTAAATGGGAAATGAATTTTGAATAGAAGAATGCATAAATTTTAAATGGAGAATAAGGGATACATATAATCAGGTGCACACTCTAGATGTCACCAAAATGGTTGGTGATGTTATCACATTTCATAGATTAGCGCTCTGCACATTTACCGTGATTTCTCAGTCCCCATAATCATAGACACTCAATTGTATTAGCACATTGAGAAGGGCCCATTATTTCAATAGCCCATTAAACTACATAGTACAGATGAAGAGACCTTTAAACTAATAGTTTGACTCCTAATATATAATCTAGTCAAGTTTTAAAATTGTAGAGACATATTCTAAGGAAAGCTTTCATTTTTTTTTTCATATCTGTCTTATTCTGTTCAGGCTGCTATAACAAAATGTCATAAAAATAATTGTCTTAAGAATAACACAAATGTATTTCTACAGTCCTGGAGGCTGGAAAGTCCAAGACCAAGTACTGGCAGCTTTAGTCTGGTGAGGACCTGCACTCTGGTTTATACATGGCACCTTTTAGGGGTGTCCTCACATAGTGGGAGAGGCAAGGGGATCCTTCCCAGATGTCTTTTATGGCAGAACTAATACCCTTCATGGGGCTCTTCTGCCTTTATGGCTTAATCATCTCCCCACAAGACTTTATTTCATAATACCATAACTTTGGGTGTTAGGATTTCAGCATATAAATTTGGGAAGGACACAAACATTGAGACCATAGCAATGTCCTTTTAACTCTTACTTATAGTGGTTAACCGAATGTCTTAATCCCCCTAAAATTCATATGTTAAACCCTTACCCCTCAAAGTGATGGTATTTGAAGATAGAGCCTTTGGAGGGAGGTAGGTTTGGATAAGGTCATGAAAGTGAGCCCTTACACTAAGATTAGAGCCCTTATAATAAGAGATGCAGAGGACTCCCCAGTCCTGCACACAAAGAAGTCCTGTGGGCACACAATATGATGGCTATCTAAACCCAAGAGGAGAGCCACCAGAAGGTGATCATTTCTGATCTCAGACTTCCAGCCTCCAAAACTGTAAGAAAATCAACATTTTGTTATTAAGCCACATAGTTTATGGTACTTTGTTAGAGCAGCTAGAACAGACTAATATAATTATTCATTACATTTCAGTCCACTATCTAATAAGCAGTATTCTTCATATTATCTGTAATATTTGACTATCTCTTCCTGGTAATTCAAGCTCATTATTTCATTGATTTGATTTTTTTAACCTAATAAATGTCTTCATTAATTTAGGTGCTTAAGTTCTTCTTTTTGACAACCTCAAAGTCAATATTCCATTAAATTTTTCAATTTATGTCTAAAAGACATTGTTTTCTATATGGGTATCCAAATTGACCTAGCACTATTTATTGAAAGGACCGTTGTTTTATCATTGAAAATCAATTAATCATACATGTATGGATCTGGTTTTAAACTATTTTGTTTCATTGGTCTATCTACCTGTTTTTGTGCTAAAGTACCTTGTTTAATTATGAAAGCCTTGGGCCAGCAGATAGTGTGGTGGTTATGTCACTGAACTCCCATGTGCCCAACCATATTTGAGTCCCAGACCCGGTGGCTAGAAAATCATGTCGGGCACTTGTGTGTGTATGAGTGCCCAAGATCCCAGAAGGAGAATGAAGGAGAAGGGATTGCAGAATAACCATCTCCCAAGGGGTATGATTTCTCACTTTCTCTCTCACTTTCCCCGTCTCTCTCTCCTCAGAGTGCACACACCCTAAGGCAAAAGCCTCTAAAAAAAATTATGGAAGCCTTATAATGAGCATATCTGGAAAAGGAAAGTTAATTATTTTGTTTCTGTTTAAGAGACTGAAAAAGTGCTGTAGGCTGAATAATGCTCTGGTTTGTTTTTTTCTTACTCTCTTTATACAGACACTTAACATAATACTTATGACACCAATTCTGTATGAAAAAATACTCAATTTCTCCTACTGAAAATTTACAACATGCTCACAAAACAGAACACTTTTGTGACAGATTCATTGTTTTTTTTCTCCCCAGACACTAAGTAAACAGTTTTCTAGTGGTACGAATGGGATGTCCTTCTACCCTAAGCACACTTAACATGTAAAACTTCAGAGCTTGTGAACTGCTTCTGACCAACTGGCTAGACATTAGGGTTCCCAGAAATCTTTCCTTGGGTTTTATTAATTTGCTAGAATGGCTCACGGATTTCAGGAAAATACGTTTACTGGTTTATTATAAAGGATGCTACAAAGTATGCACATGATCAGACAGAAGAGATTGACAAGGTATGTAGTAAGAGGTGTGGAAATTTCATGCCCTCATATATGCTCTGTGGGAATACCACTCTCCAGGTATCTCTATGTGTTTAGCAATTTGAAACTTTTCCCAAAGCTTTCCTCTCTTTTTAGGCTTTTATGGAGGCTTCATTAGATGGTCAAGATTGATTAAATCATTGGTCATTAGTGATTGACCTAACATTCTGCCCCTTTCCTCCCCAGATGATGAAGGTGGACAGGGCTGAATATTCCAAACCTCTAATCACATGATTGATCCCCCAGGAAACCAGCTCTTAATTCTGAGAATATCCAAAAGTTCACTAGGAGTCACCTCATTAGAACAAAAGATGTTCCTACTACCCAGAAAATGTCAGAGGATTTAAAGGCTCTTATCATTCAGAAAATTTCAAAGGTCTTAGGGGCTCTTTGTCAGGAACTGGGGTCAAAGGCCAAATATTAGAACAAAAGATTTTCCTAGTGCCCTTACCAAGGGTTTTAGGGACTGTATGACAGGAATTAGGGGCAGAGACCAAATATGTATTTCTTATATCACAATATCTGATGGAATATGTCTTCCAACTGTTTTTTTCTTTAAGATTTATCCTTGTTATTCTTGTGCTTTTTTTATTTTCATATATATTTTAGGGTCAGCTTTACAAGTTACACACACACATTCATAGTTTGATTGTTGATGTATAAAGTCTATAGATCAATTTGATTAGAATTGTAATCTTTACAATATAGACTCTTCCAAACCAAAACCATTTATATAAATCCTCTTTAATTACTTTTAGTATGGTTTTGTCATCTTCTGGTGTAGAAGTCTTGCATGTATTTTTAGATCCATTCCTAGATATTTTGTTTCTTTATCCTATTATAAATACTACACTCTTATGACATTTTATGATTGTTGCCTTCATATAGAACTATATTAATGGGGACCAGTAGTTAGCATAATAGCTATGTTGCTGAACTCCTATATAGTCAATTGCGGTTCGAGTCCCAGACCAGGTGGCTTAAACTTACACCGAGCACGTGTGCGTGCATGCCCAGATCCCGAGAGGAGAATGAAGGAGAAGGGATTGCAACATGGCCATCCTCCTTGGGGGGTGATTTCTCACTTTTTATCTCTCTGTCTCTCTGTCTTTCTGGCGAGCACATGTGCCCTATAGCAAAAACCTCTCAAAAAAAAAAAAAAAAAAAGAAAGAAAAACTATATTAATGGATTTTGTATATGGAACATAATCTAGAAAATTTTCTCATTTTGTTATAAATTCATATCAGTTCTTACATTTTATTTTCATTTCTTCCTGATTTTTAAATATATTATCATGTTACCTGCAAATAATGACAGTTTTGCATCCCATATATGTATGTAGAGAGTTATGTACAGTTATATGATAGTAATGATACAGACTGAGCATCCCTGATTCAAACATCTAAATTCTCAACTTCTCCAAAATCTAAAACTTCTTGAGTGCTAACATGACACCACAGTGAAAAAACTTCATACCTGACTTCACATGACAATTTGTAGTCAAGATGCTACATTATAAAAGTGTATTGATTACCTTCAGGCTATATGGAAAAGGTACATATAAAACATAAGAGAATTTTAAGTTTCTGTTGGGTCCCACCCTTATTTATCTCATATATATGCAAATATCCCCAAAACAAAGATAAAACCTTAAATCCTAAACACTTCTGGCCCCAAGTATTTTGAGTAAAGGATGTTCAACATATAATTATAAATTTCTACATTTCTAGTTTAGACATTAAAGGAAAATAGGTATTATAACATGCTACTTGTTTCCCCTCACTTATACCTACTATATTTTCCTACAAGTGGGAAAGTACATGAATTCAGTGGACATATGAATACCAAAGATAATAGTCCTAAAAACAGAGAAGTTTTGTATACATATAATAATCCAAAAACAGTCAACAATAAGTTCTCTGAGCCCTCACTTTTTTCTCACTGTCATTGTAAATACAAATGGCTTACTTTCTGAATTAACCAGTTACTACAAACTTAATGGCTGAAGACAGCACAAATTTATGACTTACCATTTTGTAAATCAGAACTCTTGTTTTCTTTGTTGAGGATGAAGTATTGGTTGTTGGGCTCTGTTTGGAAGGTTCTGGGAAGCATTTACCTCCATACTCATTCAGGATATTGGTAGAATCCAGTTCCTTGTGGTCACAGGACTGTGGTCTCTATTTTCCTTGCTGGCTGTCAGCTCACAGTCAACAGTGACTTCCAAAGGCTTCTCTTTGATCACTACATTTGAGCCCCTGGGTCCCTAGGCAGCAACGGTACACTGAATTCTCCAGCTTGGAACCTCTCTGGCTTCCTCTGTCATTGCATTTTCTCTTCTTCTCAAGCCCAAGAAAGTTATCTTCATATAAGTCTCAAAAATCTGTATCTATATGGACCTACCATGCTTGCCATGTATATTTCAGCAATCAGGCTGTGGGTGTCTTCAAGGTTTGGGCAGGAGGCATATTCAGCCAACCACACTCTTATTTATGTCTCTTAAACTCAAACTGACTGTTTTTTCCACTACTATCATTCTGTTATTGTCTCTTCACTGTATTAATATGATGCTCTATTATTATAATATCAACATTTCTTTATAGTTTTCTTGTGGAATTGTATGGTTTCATTTCTTTTTGCTAGGTCTCTTAAGTAGAACCAGTCAAAATTATGCATTTATAATTTCAGATACTCTTTCTATAGTTAGATATTTCCATTAAGTATGAATAATTACAACCATCACTCTAAGAAATGTAAATAAATCGCACTATCATCACATAGCAATAAGATGAGGTACTTCTTATCAAACTAAGTTGTTTAATCAGCATATGATAATTATGTTTATCTTTTTATCTAGTTCCATTCTTCATAACATTATTTTTGTAGATCTGCTTAACATGATTTACTTAAACATGACATCATATAGGAAAGACAACTGCTAAGCCCTTTCTGGAATACTTTATATACGATCACCTCTTTGAAGGATCACAATGAAAGGGAGCCTTCAGATGTGTACAGGTGTTTTTACCATTTTATTATTGACTTTCTGACATCCAAAAGGCAACTGACTCTTTTCTATATTAACTTTAGTGCAGGACTCTTAATTTTGCCAAATTATAAATGTGCTTTTATTTTTTTTTCTTACAGTGTCTCTGTAAAAATCTATATACACACAAGTTGCAATATATGTATATCACTTTTTAAAATGTCCTGAATATAATGCATTATAATTAAGCTCAGAGCTTCTCTGCTCCATATATTGAGGACAAAGCATTGGCAAGACAAGGTAGTTGTCTTGTTCATTTAACTGTGGTGATTTTAATGTCATTTGGATCTATGAATAAAGATTCTTATCTTTTGGGACCAGCAGTTAGCATAATGGCTATGTCACTGGACTCCCACGTAGTCCACCGCGGTTTGCGTCCCGGATCCGGTGGCTTAAAACTCACGCTGGGCGCGTGTGCGTGCGTGCCCAAGATCCCGAGAAGAGAACGGATAAGGGATTGCGGCGTGGCCATCCCCCCTGGGGGGTGATTTCTTGCTTTCTGTCTCTCTGTCTCTCTCTGTCTGGTGAGCGCACGTGCCCTATAGCTAAAAACCTCTCAAAAAAAAAAAAAAAAAAAGATTCTTATCTTTTTTAAGAGACGTAAATGTCACTAATAGCAAAGGTATAATTTTAGACTTGTATGTACTAAAGCTAAACATATTGTATATACCAGCTATAAGGGTGTATAATTCAAAGGGTTACAAATAATCCTAATAACTAACTAAACTTGAGGAGATGGATGCTAGCACAGTGGTAAAATACAGTGCTCTGTGCAGCTGGCTCACACATGTGAAGGTTCCAGGTTTGCTTTCTGAGACACCCTGAGCACGAGTACCCATGATCCACTACTGGCTGAGGCTGGGGTGGATTTTGGCATCAAAGCTCTATAGAGGTGCTACCTTTCTGTCTCTCACTCTCTCTTCCTGTCTCAAGGAAGAAATAAATAAGCCTTAAAAAAACACAAATGAGGACCAGCAGATGGCATAATGGTTATATTGCTGGACTCCCATGTAGTCAATAGCAGTTTGAGTCCCAGATTTGGCTGCTTAATACTCATGCAATGTGAATATGCATGTGTGACCAAAATTCCAAGAAGAGAATAGAGGAAAACGGATTTTGGCTTGGCCTTCCCCACTGGGGGAGTGATTTCTCACTTTCAGTCTCTCTGTCTCTCTCTGTCTCTCTAGCAAGTGCACATAAAAATCTCTCTTTAAAAAATAAACACTAGGGAACATCAGTTGGCATAATGGCTATGTCACTGGACTCCCATGTAGTCAACCATGGTTCAAGTCCTGGACTTGGTGGCTTTAAACTCACTCCAGGCATGTGTGCATGTGTGCCCAAGATCCTGAGAGCACAATGAAGGAGAAGGGATTGCGGTGTGGCCATCCCCCCTAAGGGGTGATTTCTCTCTTTCTGTCTCTCTGTCTCTCTCTGTCTTTCTGGTGAGTGCTTTCGCACTATAGCAAAAACCTCTCCAAAAATAAATAAATTAATTAAATTAAACAAAGTAAACATTAATAAATAAAAAGATAGGAAAATGTAATCTTAGAAAAACATATAGATGCAGAGAAACAGGAGGAGAATAGAACAGTATAACCAAAAAAAAAAAAAAGCATAGTCTTCGTTTTTTATATAAGAGGCTGAAAAATTCTATCCCTGGAATATAATGTTACAATTTCACGAAAAATGATAGATATATTTCTATTATGAATTTAATTTAATCCAGGTCAAGTCATTTGGTGATTTTTATGTGAGAAAATATTTGTGTTTTTTCCTCTGTAACTTAAATATATATATATGTATTGTTATTTATGCTTTATATATAATCATTATATATCTTTGTTGGGTACAGCATGGTTTTTTAAAGTATGGATATGGTGTGTCAAAAAGAAATTGAGAGGACCAGCAGTTAGAGTAATGGCTATGTCGCTGAACTCCCATGTAGTCCACCACGGTTCGAGTCCTGGACCCGGTGGCTTAAACTCACGCCGGGTACATGTGCATGTGTGCCCAAGATCCTGAGAGGAGAATAAAGGAGAAGGGATTGTGGTGTGGCCATCCCCCTGGGGGGTGATTTCTTGCTTTCTGTCTCTCTTGTCTCTCTCTGTCTTTCTGGCGAGCGCACGCATCCTATAGCAAATAAAAATCTCTAACAAAAAAGAATTGAGGATGTAAATATATTTACCACCTTCAACATTTTATATTTTATTATGCTATGGGCACATGAAATTCACTCTGGTGGTTATTTTGAAATTATATGTTGAAATGTCATAATGTTCTTTACTATCAAATACAGTCCTAAAGAAAAATAAAATGATAAAAAATCAGCCAATAAAAAGTCTCATAAATTAATGAGGATGGAGTTTTGAAAGCAAAGATAATGTTAACATAGCCTGTGAAAGAGTAATTTGTAAATCCCATGTAGAGAATTGTAGAAGATAAGACTTTATAATCACAAGGCCAGCAGGTGGCATGGTGGTTATGGCACTGGACTCCCACATGGCTGACTCTGAAAATCCCATCAGGCACATATGTATGCATGCCTAACATTCCAGGAGGAGAATGGAGGAGAAGGGATTATGGTCAGGTCATCTCTTCAGGGGGCGATTCTCATTTTTCATCTCACAGTCTCTCTGTCCCTCTCTGGCAAGCATATGTGCCCTAGGGCAAAGGCTTAAAAATAAGGGAGGACTTATAATTTGAAAAGGTGTGTGGTATCAATCATTGGTCCATTGGGGATGGGTAAAATTGTGCATAACAATAGCTCATTAGAAAGAGATGGAAAAATTTTACTCACTCACATGAGTTCTTGTAAGATGATAGTACTGTACTGTGCATAAAGAAAAGCAAAAACAAAATAGAATTGGAAAAAGATGCCGGAAGAGAAGACACGATAAAGTCAGTGTTTTGATGATTTATAGGCTTTATCAAGTTTTTTATTTTAGCTTTCTTTTAATTCATTCCAAAGAAAGATTCGGCTACTTGTAGCACCTCTGTTATCTAGTTTTATACAATGAGCAATGGTTACAATAACAAATATATAAACACAATATGAACATATGGATATAATTTTCTATCAAATAATTGATAAATTTGTACTTAAATCTGCTTGTGTGTAAAATAGTTGAATATGAATTTCAAGACTACGTATGGGACATTCTACACACCATTAAATGGGTGAATATCCACATAATAGGTATTTCATAAGGTGAAGAGACAGGTAAATGCATAGAAAAACTCTTTCATGATATATTAGCTGAAAACTTTCCAAATTTATAGAGACATACAGATATCTATATCCAAGAAATACAGAGGATGCCAAATAGATAAAAACATAAGAAAATCCTCTTCAATGCCTATCATAGCCAAATTGGTAAAAGTCAAAGACAAAGACAATATTCTAAAACAGCAAGAGAAACACCAAGTTACCTACAAAGGTAACCTGATTAGACTAACATCATGCCTCTCAAATGAAACAAGGAGGTGAGGAAAGAATGGGAAAACATACTTAAAACATTAAAAGAAAAACAATTTCAGCCTAGAATACTATATCCAGCAAGACTATCCTTCAAATGAGAAAAAGAAATAAAATATTTCACAGGTAAACAAATGCTGAAAGAATTCACTAAAACTGTATCAGCTCATCAGGAAAAATTTAAGGGACTACTACATCAGGAAAATTAAAGGGAAATTAAATAGAAGTAAAAGAACATAAAACAGAGGCCAACAGATGGCATGGTGGTTAAGGCACTAGATTCCTGCCTGGCTGATCACAGTTCAAGTCCCAGACCCAGAGACCTGAAAATCACCCTGGGTACATGTATGTGCCTGCCCCACATCCAGAGAGAACAATGGAGAAGAAGGTATCAGGGATTGTGGAATGACCATCTTCCCTGGAGGGTCATTTATCACTTTCCCTCTCTCTGTCTCTCTCTGGAAAGCATCACACACCCTATGACACCTCTCCCCCCCCCCCAAAATAAAAAGAAAACGAAACAATCACAAAAATAAAAAGTAGCAAAAGAACAAGGGTAAGTCCACAAGTCGATATGTGAGAAAATATTCAAACTATTTAAATTTACATGATATTTTACTTTCAAATAAGTATTTATATTATATCTCTTATTTCTTAAACTACTCTTGAAAAATTGTTAGAATTTATCTTATTTAAACAAGCAGGTGGCATGGTAGTTAAGGTGCTGGACTCCCACGTAGTTTACCACTGTTCAAGTCCTAGACACAGTGGCTTGAAACTCATGCCAGGTGGGTATGTATCCATGCCCAAAATCTAGACAGAAGAATAAAGGAGAGGAGATTTCAGCATGGCCATTCACCCTGAGGGGTGATTTCTCTCATTCTTTCTGATGAGTGTGTGAGTCCTATAGCAAAAATAGCTCTCTCTTAAAAAAAAATAAAAATAAAAAAGAAGAATTTATCTTATGAAACTATTTGATAGTTCTAATTTATCTTCTTCCCATCTATGTTATTTTTCTTGCTGCTTGAAGACTATTAATACATTCAATGAAAAAGTTAATTCTAAATATGACAAAAAGAAATGCACTGGTAAAGTAGGATACAAGATAAAAGACAAACTTCTGTTCTCAGATCACAACCCAGAGATGTGTGAATTAAGGAATATCTACTAAGTGGGAAAGATGGTCCCAAACTGAAATGTGAGCCCTCAGTATAAAAGTCACAACATTTGATGAAAGGATATTCGAGATAAACTGAAATTTACCAAAATGCTCCACCCCTCCCTCTTTATAGCTACCTTATTTTAACCTTATCTCAAGTAGACATACTACTATTGAAATAATAATGGTTATTTGACCTACTACCAAAATAAATTTACATAAGAGCTATGAATAGTTAGCTAATGGAGCAAAAATGTGGGTGAGAAGTGGGAAAGACAAGGCAAAGGAAAAATTATGATATAAATTAAAGAATGTATTTGAGATGATTTTAAGTAAAGCTAAACAAAGGTGTGAATATTAATACAAACTACAGGCAAATACTGAAATCCTGACAAGATTCAGAAACTAAATAAATAGTGGAAAATGAATGAAAGGTTTTGACAAAGTAGAAGGAGATAAATATACATTCAGTTCTTTTCATTTTATACCAGAAAATAATAAATATCTTCCCCAAATTTAAGCATTTACTTAAATAAAGTAAAAACAGTTACCTCAATCAGCTAATGTTTTAATTTTTATCTGTAGAGAGATATTTTAAAAACTAGTGCCTCACTGCAAGGAAACATTATTTAAAGATAGTCATTTATTAACATAAATTTCAGTTGCTTTTCCTTCTTTTAAATGTCATTAAGAAAATTTTCATAGAATAATTATAATCTTTGGTCAAATTATTTTAAATATTTATATTTATATATATGCCTAAAAGGAATTCTAGAGTTATAGTCATCGGATATTTATTTCTAAGTAGTTAAGTTTTGGGTGATGAATTTATTTAAAATTACTGTTGTCTGTGTTTTTATATATTTATCAAATAAAAATGTTCTTTTAAGTATTTTAAATATTCATAGGGCAAGAATGTCAAATTTTAAACAGTTTTTTGTAGTGAATCTATACATAAACTCTCAGAATTACAGAAAATGTTCTTAATTTGAGTATAATCACTAATGCCTAATCTAAAATTGATGAGAAATATCATATATTTAAATTTAACTTCAAGCCCTTTAAACCACTTGGTTTATTGCATCAAGTATGGCATGAGCCCTTAACAACTGCTCAATGTCCTCAGAAATTTATATAAACACATTGTGCTATAATTAAAATTAACAACTGGCTTACCAAATTAGTACAGCAGAAAGAGAGTCAGTTTCATTTAGTTTACATTTCTTACATAGTTCTGGGTAAAAACTAAGTCAATAGAGGAAAACTCATTTTTAGACTGTAGTACAGTGAGGATGACCAAAGATCTACTACACATTGAACAGAAGGCAGAGCCATAGCCAAGGAGTTGCAAAATGCCCATACCTCATATTTCACACATTTCTAGAAGTATGTCAATCAGTTCATCAGAAACTGGCAATTAAAGTGAGGCAAAGGGTGACCAAATTTCAGGAAACCCTATAAATTAGTCATTATTTTTTCTCTGAGCATTTCAATAGAAGTTTTGATTTTCAAATAACTTTATAAAGTATTTTGAAATGCTAAAAAAGTATGAACTGATAAAATATGTTGATTTTTTTAAACTTATATCTGAAAAGTTTAACAGTTTTGGTTTTTTTTTTTTTTTTTGAGAGGTATTTTTTGCTATAGGGCATGTGCACTCACCAGAAAGATAGAAAGAGACAGAGAGACAGAAAGCGAGAAATCACCCCCCAGGGGGGATGGCCACACTGCAATTCCCTTCTCCTCCATTCTCCTCTCGGGATCTTGGGCACACACGTACACGAGCCCGGCATGAGTTTAAGCCACCGGGTCCGGGACTCGAACCACGGTTGACCACGTGGGAGTCCAGCGACATAGCCATTACACTAACTGCTGGTCCCTAACAATTTTTTTTGAGGACTATAGTAAATATACATAGAAAGCAATGTGAGGTGTTATAGTATATACAGTAAGAATTTATATCACCTACATTTACACTGAAATTTTTCAGTTTACCTAAGAAGATTGGTTGAGGAAGAACACAGCACAGCTGGAAACCTAGAAATCATACAACCAAACAGCAGTGGAAAGGCCAGTCTTATGGCCTACTGGTCAAGGAAGCCAGATCTCACATGGTCCACCACACAATTCAATTACTTGACTCAGCAGCTTGAGAAACACACCAGGTACATGTGCGCATGTGCCCCAAATGACAACAGGATGAAGAAGGGAGGAGAAAGGATTGTGGTGTGGTCATGCTCTAGTTAGGGGTGCTTTCTACTTCACCTACTCTCTCTCTTTCTCACATAAATGCTCCATCTCTATCTCTATCTCTGTCTCTATATCTCTTTCTGTTGAGTTCACATGCTCTGGCAACTTAAACAGAAAAGAAACAAAGGTAGTGGCATATGTTGGTTCTAGCACCTCCATCCTACTGCCCTTGGAAGCCTGTCAATTCCAATTTCAAAAACTTATAATACATGTTGTCAAGCAATCACCCTCTCTTACATACATAGCTTACTAGTACTCATTTTGTAAAAAGGTACTTCTAATTTGGATAAAAATAAAATAACTCCTCATTCAAATCTCATATGTGAATAGCTGCTTTCCTCAGGACACGATCATCACCTCCCAGGTCTGGGTGAACATAACCAATAAGGGAATTGAAAACAGAACAGAGATAGTTAGACATAAAACAATGAAACTGAAAATGCATGTTGGGAATTTATTAAAACTAAACATTATTGTCATATGACCTACATTTGTCTATATTTAGACTCAAGTCATCTCCAGTAATAATAAAGTCATTTATAGAGTATTACTTAATGAATCAGAAAATAAAAGTTCCAAATATCATTTCTTTACTAAAACTACCACTTTGTTTATTCACAGAAATATATTACTAAAATAATGAATACATTTGAATCATTTAATCATAAAGTGTCTCTACTCAATAAGAATAGAAACAATGAATATTTGCATTCAAAAAGCAAATGCAAAAGATATAGATCCATTTAAATGAATCAAATCAACCAAATATTCAAATTGTATAATATTTGCACTGCTATTTTAAAATGATCTCATTCTTGGGACCAGCAGTTGGCATAAGGGCTACGTCGCTGGACTGCCATGTACTCAACTGTGATTCAAGTCCTGGACCCAGTGGCTTAAACTCACACCAGGCACGTGTGCATGGGTGCCCAAGATCCCGAGAGGAGAATAGAGGAGAAGGGATTGAGGTGTGGCCATCCTCCCTGGGGGGTGATTTCTTGCTTTCTGTCTCTCTGTCTCTCTCTGTCCTTCCGGAGTGCACGTGCCCTATAGCATAAAACCTTTCCAAAAAAAAAAAAAAAAAGACCTCTTTCTTGTTTTCATTTTTTGTAGTCTAAGGCAAAGCAGCTCAAGGTGATATCGTTTCATTTGCCTCTATCATCTAAAGAAGTTCTTTGCACACTAGTTGGCATTCAAAATATTTGTTGAGTGAATTATGACATTTGTAAAATATTTATTATTGACAAACCACATATATTTAGGAGACTTTGTCCTGTTTATTTTCTGGGTAAGTCAAAGCAAGCAGCGATATTACAAATATGATTAAATGACTTAATGTACCTTCATTAGATAAATTAGTGCATAATGTGTCTTATGCACTAATAAAAGAATAGAATCTAGTTCTCCATGGTTTATATTTGTGAGATTGAATAGGCGCTTTGAATATTTAATTATTTTTTTTCTAATGTACTTTTAAATTTTTCTACACTGACTAGTCTTTAAAAAGAACCAAGTACTGGATAATTGATTTATCTTATTATTTTATAAAGTTGACCATTTTATATGCTAAATTTTATTAAATATATAAATGAAGCCATAAAAAAACAATAAATACATAATAACCAATAAATACATAAAATGCACTTGGAAAAGACTGGTAGTCCTGGAACTAACAATATTAGAAACCAAAGACAAAAATATCTAATTCATGATTCATAAAGTAATGGTAATATGGACTATGAAAAGATTAAAATTGCCTCACAATTTTATAATTTATCTATCTAGAAAGTCTAAGTATTATTTAAATCATAATTATTGCCTGATGGAAAAGCTTAATTGTACCCTATTTTATGTATGACAGAGGACATTATAATTGGGAAAAATGAAAATATTTTCAGTTCCTAAAATATATAGATTTACTTGCTGTAATACATTCATAGATAGTACTTTTTCTTGTAATTAATTAACATTTGATTGAATTTTCTAATATTACAGTTTTGTTAACACACAAAACCTGCATAATTTGTGCAAGCTTTTTCCCATCAGGCATGAATGTAATTATCCCTTATCTTCCAACACAGCCAAGCCCTGTAAATATAATTACAAATTTTTACATTTACTCAAGCATAAAAAATTCATAAAATTAATATTATATTTATCCTCTTCCCTTTGTCAGTTATTAAAATGCACCAGGGACTTTTTGAATTTATCCCCCATGACTACAATTTCTAGCAAAAATTAACTTTTACCTTTATTTTCAAATTTTAACAAAAGCACTTACATATATTCAGACCTCAAGCACTTGTTAGAATTTTGTGCTTCTGACATTCGTAAAGACTGAATTCAGATTAGAAAATTGTAACAACTAGAGAACTGGAAGTATTAAAATTAATTTGGTGGACACTGTTTAAACAATAAACCAAAGCATGCCACTCAAGGAAACATATACTAGAACGATATTTTTTAAAATGCCCAGTGAACTTTCAGGTCACTTCACTCCCTAATACCTCAGTATGAAGTTAAGAAATACATTAAGTGATAACAGATGTCATCATAAAAGGCCTTTTCACTGTAAGAAGGATAAAACCAATAATGTTTAACATGATTTTTAACACTACTAATGTTCAGTATGTATCAACCTAGTGTCAACAAAAACTCTGTGTTAATAAATCTTGAAACCTATGACATTTTTATAAAACTGATGGGCAGTCTATTTTTATTTGGGGAAAAATAATTAATAAATCATTGTGATTTACAAAAAAATCAAATGCCATACTTTATAGTCATCATCCTGTTTGTTTTTTGTTGTTGTTTTACTCACATAATATTCATTCTGCATTAAACATGGAAAAATGCTATATTTCATATTTTTTTCCTCTCTTTTTTTTTCTTTAGAAAGATGTTTGCTGGGAACCAGCAGTTAGCGTAATGGCTATGTCGCTGGACTCCCACGTAGTCGACCGCGGTTCGCGTCTCGGACCCGGTGGCTTACAACTCACGCCGGGCGCGTGTGCGTGCGTGGCCCAAGATACCAAGAGGAGAATGGAGGAGAAGGGATTGCGGCGTGACCATCCCCCCTGGGGGGTGATTTCTCGCTTTCTATCTCTAATGTCTCTCTCTGTCTGTCTGGCGAGCGCACGTGCCCTATAGCGAAAATCTCTCCAAAAAAAAAAAAAAAAAGAAAGATGTTTGCTATAGGGCACATGCACTCACTAGAGAGACATAAAAACAGAAAGTGAGAAATCACCTCCTAGGGTGATGCCCACACCGCAATCCCTTCTCCATTCTCCTCTCAGAATTTTGGGCATGTACACACACGCTCGAGTTTTAAGCCACCAGGTCTGGGACATCAACCACAGCCAATTACATGATATCTATCTACTTCATTTCTCAAAGTAACCTGTGAAGCTCAAATAATGACCAATTTATGAAACAAAATTTACTCAAGAGGAGCTATTGTTATATCTGATATATAACAGTTACTTCTAATGATAATTAAGGTTTAATTTATATTACCATACATTGTTTTTTATGGATTTGACCATACACTGTAGAATCACATGTCAATTAGATACATCACATGTTAATTGGACATTGTAACTAAAAGTCTCTAATTATTTTATATATATATATATATATTTATATATATATATATATAAATATATAAATATATATATATATTATATATATATATATAAATATATATATATATTATATATATATATATAAAATATATATATATATATTTAATTTAAGAAATGCCTATGGACATTTATTTTGTGCTAGGTTCATTTCATAGCACTTTACAAATAATACTCAATCACTTTTCATAACATTATCATCTCCATTTTACATATAAAAAACTCAGGGATGGAGAGGTCATATAAATTACTTAGGGTCATATAGTTATGAGCTAGGAAAGTTAGTTTTCAAATCTAGGCAGTTTGGCTTCTGGAATATATAAATTACTGTCTTTAGCTTTTTGAGTTGCAAGTTAGAAAGAACTTTATCTTTTATATCATTTCAAAAATACTAATAATGCTGTTTCTTTCCAGCTTTTTACTCATTAATCATTCAAGTTCCACTAATATTTTATACCTTTTTTCATTTGTGCTCCTTCTGAAAATGGTAAATATGCCATAGTAGCCTAACCTATTGTTATACCTAATATGTTGTTTTACTTGCTGTGAAGAATTGTTACACTTGATATATTGTTTAATGGCTAAGTTAGTGGTTTGCTGTGAAGAAAATGTTTGATTTTAATGCTGCTTGCTGAGAACATACCTGACTCCATTTTGTAGTACATTCAGCCTGGCATTAGCCATGTTCCTGGAAATCCAACACTCAGTCAACACCCTAGTGCTTATCGCTGATAACAGATTAGCCATATGCTGACGGATAACATGAGGGACCTGAGCATGGTCTATGCTCCACCCGCCCCTCATGACTGGCAAAAATGTCCCACTTTGTTCTGACCCAAATCCCATAGACTTACATATAAAATATTCTGTTCTGTCAAGTCACCATGAGCCTGCCAAAATTTAGCATAAAAGAGGAGCCTGAGCCCAGCTCATGGGCTCTGTCCTCTGCTTGGGCCAGATTCCGTCTCCCATCTGAGACCTCTCTTGCAGCCGGAGGCTTTGCCAGCCTGCACACTGACTCCTCCTCGCCCAGAGGGCCCTCCTCTCTGCCGTCTTTGATGCTCCATTGTGGGCCACTAGCCCCGACCTCCGTTCTCTAGGATCACCAGGTGGACTTATCCTCCTCGCTCTCCCTTGGTCATCTCGTGGCCACCGCTACCATTGTACTCTAAGATCTTCGTGGTGCTCACCTCCGGCTCACCACCTGTGCCTCATAGACGCCCAGCGTACTTGGCACCAGGCCCCCTCTCGCCCTTACAGACTGCACTCCCCATCGCTGGGTCAGCACAGGACATTCTGTGCTGCTTTTCCCATCATGACTTGTAAGCCCCCTTTTTCCCTGTGATTAAAGCAACTTGAAAGGCAAACCTGAGTCCTGTCCTTCCGTGGGCTAGAGCACAGACAGGCTGTAACTGCTTGGGCAGCTGACAAACGTGAGTCAAACCTTTACTAAATCATGCTTAAACTCTCTCTTCCAAAACTCCCCTTCCTTCCCTACTGGTGCTTCACGGGACAAATTTTGCTCAAGCACGACACCTGTACACTAATGAATGTTCATAAAATTTGTATACCATACAGTATTACAGTTAGATTAATAGTGTGGTATTGAAAATATTGTTACAACTTTTAAACAACATTTACCTATGATGATAGGCTGACACCGTTTCTCCAATTAGGAGAGTGACTTATTGTAATACAACTCATTGACAGCAAAGTTTTGAAACAGTAAGAAAACTGATACATTTTTACAATTTACTGTGGAAACAAACTGTTCATGCAGAGATTACCATCTTAGGGCATTTTAAGCAGATTCTTGTAAGACTTGAGTTCAGCACAGTAATATCAGGAGGTGGTTACAAAATTATTACAGTAGTACAACACCTACTGAAGTTAATTTTATGCAGTTATGATTTAATACTGCCTCCTTAGATTTGTTTAGCTTTTTCTTGACAGAAATTTTTTTCAAATTGTTGCAAATCTTCAAAAAAGTATTTAAAATATTTATTGAAAAATATCCATGTATAAGTGTACCATGCAGTTTAAAACCATGTTGTTCAAGGGTAAATGTCTTCTAGTTAAAGTGTTTAAATCATTAACATTTAGTATTATTGGTATGGTTGCATTTGGATCTATTATTTGTTTTGTGCTTGTCCCATGAGTTCATTCTTCCTCTAATCCCCCTTTCTGACTCTCTTTAGGATTACTGGATTATTATTTAGAATTTCATTTTATTCTATTCTTGTTTCTTTGGTATCTCTCCCTTAATTATCTTTTACTAGTCACTCTGCAGAATACAATATACATCTTTAACCTTCCACAGTCTACTTAATGTTGATACTACTTTATATAAAATATAAAAAATTTCAACAAATAGGCCCCTTTCTACTTCCACTGTCCTATTTGTTTGAAAAATTCACAAAACTATATTGTTGCTTTATCTTTAAATGGTCATTTGCATTGTCTTTTGTATGTTCTAAGATATTTCATGTATCTTTGGGGGTCTTATGTAAGGAGTCTTCATATTGCTTTGGGGGTCTTATGTAAGAAGTCTTTCCCTACCCCAATGTCTCCCAGAGTTTCCCCAGTGTTTTCTAGAAGAAGTTTAATAGTTTGGGGTCTTAGATTTAGGTCCTTGATCCACCTTGACTTGATTTTTGCAGACCTTCTTATTTCTTGGTACTCCAAATTTCCTTCAACCTAAAGAATTTCTTTTAGCATTTTTGTAGTTCAGATCTGCCAATGAGAATTTTGTTTTCTTTTTTTCTTCAAGTTACCATTATGACATATATTTACTGACTACAAAATTTTGGGCTGTTATTTTGTCCTTTCACAAATTTATTTTGAAGTATTTTGGCTGTATTGGTCTCTGATGGCAGATCCATGGACTTTCAAATTGTTGACTTCTTGTATGTTATTTGTTATTTCTTCTCCAGATTCTTTCACACTGTTAAAAAAAAATGTATATCATTGGGGCCGGCAAGTGGCGTGGTGGTTAAAGGAGCTGGATTCCCACATGGCTAACCATGGTAAAGGTCCTGGACCTGGTGGCTTGCTTTCGTGCTTTCTCGCTCTCTCTCTGCCTCTGTCTAATCAAACGAAATAATAATAATAATGACAAATGGAAATAAATAAATAATTCTTTTAAAAAATGTGTATCATGTGGCAACTTGGTTTTATGTAAAATATACCCTGTTTTTGTATGAACAGAACTTCTTATTTCTTTTATTTTTTTTTATTTTTTCACATTTTTTCACATTTTTTTAATACATTCAATCATATTATTTAGCTTACAAGGTGATCATTTCAATATATGAACATTTCTCCCCGGTCGAGTTGATCAAAATATAACAACACTACCTCCCTGTCTCAACAATGCTGTCTTCGTATCCCTCCTCCAAATGTTCTTCCCCAGGCCCCACTCCTCCACACACACCACATCTGGCATTCACACCCATCTCTTGTGTTTGTACATCCTTTAGCCCGTCAGTTTCAGTTTTAGAGTGCGGAAATTTGGTATATATTAAGTGGGGACATACAGAGTCTCTCCTTCATAGCCTGGCTTGCTTCACTCAGCAGTATATCTTCCATATTTTTCCACTTTCTGTCAAAAGCCAGGGTTTTGTTGTTCTTAATGGCTGAATAGTATTCCATGGAGTATACGTGCCACAGTTTTTCAATCCATTCAGCCGTAAGGGGGCATTTGGGTTGATTCCATGTCTTAGCAATCGTGAAAAGTGCCGCAATAAACATTGATGTGCAAGCACTTTTCCAATGAGAAATTCTTCTGTCCTTTGGGTAGATGCCGAGAAATGGGATTGCTGGATCATATGGCAGTTCTATTTGTAGATTTTTGAGGAATCTCCAAATTGTTCTCCAGAGTGGTTGGACTAATTTACATTCCCACCAGCAGTGTAAGAGAGTTTCCCTTTCACTGCACCCCCCCCCCCCCCCCCCCCCCCCCCCCCCCCCCCCCCCCCCCCCCCGCCAACACTTATCATTCTTTGTTTTTTTAATCTTCACTATTCTGACTGGGGTTAGGTGGTATCTCATTGTTGTTTTGATCTGCATTTCCCTTACAATGAGGGATGTTGAGCATTTTTTCATATGCCTTCTGGCTATTCCTATCATCTTTAGTGAGTGTTCTTTTCAACTCCTTCTCCCATTTTTTAATAGGGTTCATCATCTTTTTTCCAAACAGCTTCTTTAGTTCCTTGTGTATTCTGGTTATCAATCCCTTATCGGATGCATAGTTTACAAAAATATTTTCCCATTCTGAGGGCTGTTGATTCACCCTAATTACTGTGTCTTTTGCCCTGCAGAAACTTCTTAGTCTGATGTAATCCCATTTGTCTATTTTGGGGATTATGGACTGTGCTTTTGGGGTCTTATGTAAGAAGTCTTTCCCTACCCCAATATCTCCCAGAGTTTCCCCAGTGTTTTCTAGAAGCAGTTTAATAGTTTGGGGTCTTAGATTTAGGTCCTTGATCCACCTTGACTTGATTTTTGCAGAGCTTCTTATTTCTATACGTGCATCTCCTCCAGAAAATATAAAAACGTTTAGACTACTACTTTATTTTTCCCTCACTTTATTTTACCAATCAAAATAAGATTACACCATACACACATAAAATGAGTATTAATATATGTGGATTAAAAATCTACTATCTTGGGACCAGCAGATGGAGTAATAGTTATGTCAGTGGACTCCCCTGTAGTCAACCATGGTTCAATTCTCGGACCTGTCAGCTTGAAACACACTGGGTACGTTTGCATGTATTCCCAAAATCCCCAGAGGAGACTGGAGAAGGAATTGAAGCATTGCCATTCCTGAGGGGTGATTTCTCACTTTCTCTCTCTCTCTCTATGTCTCTCTGGAGAGTGCAATGCCCTATAGCAAAAATCTCTCTCTAAAAAAAAAAAAAAATCTACTATCTTCCTAGCTGTTTTATTTCTTGTTCTGTGTTTCATTTTTTAATTTTTTGCCTTCTCTGTATTTATTCAAGTGTTTTAAAATTTTATTTTATACCTTTTATTAATTCATTACTAAAAGTTTTTTTTAATTTAGTGATTTCTGTAAAGTTCAAAATATACACGTTAATTAATAAGTCTATAGTTACATAATACTATACTGCTTTCTGTATTGTGTAAGGACATAACAAATGTATATTGCCAATTCTTTTTCCCTCTCCTTCTGTTATCTTGTCATACATTTTATACTTAGATGTCATAAACAATATGTTGCTAATATTTTTAAACAGCTGTTAGAAAAATTAAATTTTTTATTTTTTGTTTTATTATTTTAATTTAATTTATACTTTAAATCACTGCACTGCACTACAGCTTGTAAAATGAATTTACCCAACATGAACACACTTCCCACCAGTCCAGTTGAAGATATACACGTTATCATCCACAAACAATTCACTATTCTTTATGAAGTACTCTTTACTTCTTTGAGCAAATCCTTTTATAACCTGGTATCATTTATTTCCTCTTCCTTAAGGACTTTTCTCACCATTGCTTGTAAAGCAGTCTTCTGGCAGTGAAATCCATCTTTTTGTTTTTGTAGACCAGAGAAAGTCTTTATTTGTCAGTTTTGAAAGAGGGCAACTATAGATACCAAACTGTATGAGCAGCTTGGGGAGTGTGGGAGGGAGAGGGGATGAAGACAAAAAGCTTTCAGCAGAGACAGCAATGCAGGTAGACAGGGTGAATGTGTTGTGGAAAAGCATAACATGAATGAGTGAAAAAAACTAACATTGCCAAATATAATATATATATTTATATATATTACATATTATAACATATATATATTATATTTTCATTTTTGAAAATGATGAATATGTTACTATCCTTGTTATGATCGTCACACACTGCTTACATGCTTTGAAAATCCATGTTGTGCCCTAAAAAGATGTACAATTAGTTGGAAATAAATTATAAAAGAAAAAAAGATGGAAACACCCCACAAAAGAAAGAAAGATGATTTCACCAGGTATAAAATCCTGGGTTGAGAAGTATTTTTTTTTCCTATCATTTATTTTAAAATATCACTCCATTATTTTCCAATTTTCATTGTTTTTCAATATTCTCCAATATTTTCCAATTATATGAATATGAGCTGTCAGCTCTAATTTATATCATTGTTCCTAAGTGTATTTTTTTTCCTTCTAGTTTCTTTCAAGATATTCTATTTTATTTTTTTTTGTTTAGTTTTATTTTAAGCAACGTGAATATCATCTGTCTGGTTTATTTTCCTTTTTCTTTCCATTTTTTTTTTTTTTTTTTTTTTTTTTTTTTTTTTTACTTTTTTGAGGGGGGTGGTCATGATGATGGTGTTGTTACATTTATTTTGCTTATTGTTCTCTGAGCTTCATGGTTCTGTTTTGCTACCTATCATTGTTACTGGAAAAAAATAGCTCAGTCATTATTTCTTTAAATATTTTTTCTTCTTTGTTCCCTTTTCTTTTCCTTCTGGAATTCCAATCATATCTATGTTGAGCCACTTTATATTGTCATATACCACTTAGATTCCCTTTTTTGACACTGTTTATACGGTGTGTTTTTCTTTGCATTTCATTTTGAGTAAATTCTACTGACCTGCTTTAATGTTTACTTTTTCTTTGCCCAGTTGTGTCTCATCTACTGATGAGCCTTTTAAAGGCACTCTCCATCTCTGTTACTCCGTTTTTCATTTCTAGCATTTATATTTGATTCTTTCTTATAGTTGACATTTCTCTACTTAAATTGTTGATTTTGCTACAGTTGATTTTGCATGTTTTCTACTTTTTTTAGAGCATTTAAGACACTAATCAAAGTTATCATAAATTCTTTGAAAATTCTAAGATCTAAGTCATATCTGAGTCTAGTTCTACTCATTGCTTTGTCCTTCCAGATTGCTTTTTTTTTCCCCTCCTCTTATGCCTGTTGTTGGAATGCATTTTACTTTAGAAAGTAATTTTGTATAAGAAACTAGATGGTAAAGTACGTAGATTTTATGCCTTTTTTTTCTTTCGATCCACTTTACAAAGATCAATGTTTATCTCAAAGTGTTTAGTTTTGAATATAAAATGAAACCACTTTGCTTGTATAATCAATTTTCACATATCAATATTTGCTATTATAGAAGTGAAAACAGGTCCCAGGAAAATGGCTGCTGGAGGAGTAACCAAATAGCTTTTACCTCCTTGTAAGTGAACTGCCATGAAGTGTGATGAATATAGTTGCATTATTTTTGTGTTATTATGTTTTGAATGATGGTCAGGCATAGAGAACAAGATGGAATAGTTATCAACTTTTATACTTTCCAGAAAATTCAATATCCCAGGAGCAACTGCCTGCATTTGGTGCTTTTCAGAGATAATTTGAAAACCACAAGTCATTAATGTCATAACGTATTCTTCAAAAAATAGAATAAGTTGTGGTCACAGGGCCACATAAACATACCATATATATATATATATATCTTCTATTATAAAGAAAAATTATTTTTACATACAGAAATAGCTATTCAAAGATCTTTTCATCAGGAGGGAAAATAATCCCATATAGTGCTAGTTGGCCTCCCAGTATTATTACAAAAAACAAACAACAACAACAACAACAAAATCTCTTGCATCTAAACACCATGAAGCACTGCTACAGAGAGTCCCTGCAATGCCCAGATGGAAACAGCTGTCACAGACCAATCTCAACACTGCTCAGCAGACCACCTGCCCATCCTGACGCCTCTCTCCTCAAGGCCCCCAACAGGAATATTACATACAATAGCAGTTTTACACTTTAGTCAGACAATCCCAAGTTTACTTTCATCAGTCCTTGTCATGTAACTAACATGTAGGAACACCTTTTTCTTAGATAAGAAAAAGAATATCTTTTTAAGAATGGTATGATATAAAATGAACAAAGTAATTCTGCCATATAGAATAGTGCAATCTTGTTAAGCTTCTCTTTCTACTTCTTTAAAGTGCCATTACATCTACCTCACAAAATGTGTTGTAAGAACTGAATCAAATAACTGAGAAAAAATTGTAAATCACATTATAAGTGTTAACTTATATTACACTTTCTTTTACAGTAAAGGGAGAGCAATCACTAAAGATACATACTAAATTACATTGCAAATATTCATGAAGTAGAAACACTTGTTTACTTACTTGACTTTTTTAAGATTAGAACAATAATTATGGCTGTTCTGTAACATTTCTTATTTAATTTTATATTATTTATTATTATTTTCACTTTGCAATAGGCACATGCACTGACCAGAGAGAAAGTGAGGTCTGAATGTGAACCATGATTGGCTATGTGGGATCCTAAACCACCATGCCACCTTTTCCCCCCACCCATAATGTCTTAAGTAAATAATCTTATTAGTTGGTAAGGCTTCGAGGAATCAGTTAACTCCACAGAGTAAGGAAAAATGACGAAGAGGTCAGCTGTGCATGATCTGTTGATCTGGATGGACAATCAAGTGTCTAAGGCCTCTGTGGGCTAACTCAGCACTGCTCTGCTTGCCCTTTCATTCTTAACAGTCTAGTGTGGGCTTGTTCTCACGGCCATCACAGGGGGTGAGAGAAAGAGAATGTTCCGAAGGTCCCTTGAGGACTAGAATTGGAGCTGACACAGTTTCCTCTGCCATATTTTATTAGACAAAGTAAGTCATAATGTCAGTCTGGATTCAAGACATGGAGAAAGAGATTGTGCCTCGTGAAGGAAGGAGTTGAAAAGTCCCATTCAAATGAGTCATAGATCAAGAGAAAAAAATACTTCAGATATTTTATAAACAATTCATCACAATGTATCTTGTTTACAAATTTCTTTCTAATACCGAATTGAGCTTTGCTCCTTGTAGATACCTTTAGAGAAAAACAGTCTATGCCCTTTGCTCTGAGTGCCTTTAGTATTAGATTCATCTCTTCACTGGGATGAATCCTTCTATCATTCTTATCATTAACTCTTTATTTTTTGGGGGGCGGAGAGAGGTTTTCACTATAGGGCACGTGCACTCGCCATACAGACAGAGAGAGACATAAAGACAGAAAGCGAGAAATCACCCCCCAGGAGGGATGGTCACACCGTAATCCCTTCTCCTCCATTCTCCTCTCAGGATCTTGGGCACGCACGCACACGCGCCCGGCGTGAGTTCTAAGCCACCGGGTCCGGGACGCGAACCGCGTTCAACTACATGGGAGTCCAGCGACATAGCCATTACGCTAACTGCTGGTTCCCATGAACTCTTTTTTAAAATAAAATATCATTTTATTTTTTTTTACATTCAATCACTGTATATCATTAGCCTATCTATACAGAATGAATGTTTCCAGCATGAATACACTGTATATTAGACCAGTAAAATCATGACCTCTTTATTTATTTTATTCTGGTGACCTTACTCTGGAGGCTTTCCCATTTGTCCAGACTCCTATTTGAATTTGACTTTTCAGAACTAAAACTAGAATTGCTAATATAATTTAACAAGAGAGGGTAAATGAAGTCATTTAATATTAGTGATATAGACAGTAGCTTTCTAGTAAGATAACCAAAAATTAGCTTTTATAGGAAAGCCATAAATCAATGGCTCAATTCAGTTTCAAAAACAACTATCAGGCACCTAACATGAGCAAAGCATGGTGCTTGCACTAGAACCACAAGACAGAAGAAAAAACATAGTATCGGCCTTTATGAAGTTTACATGTAATAGAAAAGGGAGTTCAACAAACACATTTTCAAACATATTTCTCAATATGGTAATGATTAAGCTAGAGATATGCATATGATTCCATGAGAAAAAAAGAAGACCATAATAAAGAATGATGATGTTTTTAAATAATGTTTAATAATTATTTAGATCACACTGCCCAAAATGACTAGAAATGAAAAAAAAAAAAAAAAAAAACAGAGTCTGAAATCAGGGTAATCTAAGTAAATGAATCATACTATCAACTGTTAATTTTTTTAAATTATTAAGTGCCACAAAAAATAACTTTTGTTTATTCTAAAGCTATAAAATTAATTTTTAAAGAAAATGTAAGATTTAATATTGAGCCTTTCATCTTGATTTCAAATGAGTTTTTCTACCTATTTCTAACCCTCTGCCATTTCCCACCCTCCTCCCACACTGTCTCCGGTATCTGCAGTTGCTTTCCATTCCTTTGTTTCCCCCCCTTTTCATTGATTCACAAAATATCTTAATTAATCTAAATACTTTCAGTAGCAAGTTCAGCTGATATATACATTTCTGTGAACACATGTTGACTTTAGTCAACATCCCTAAAGAACTTTTTCAACATTTTAGTCATTCTTTCCTCTTTGCTTTCAATACTATCATAATTGGAATAAAAGGGATTTCAGTAATCCTCCTTCTGCATCATATCTGCTATCGTTTCTTTCTGTAGCTCTTCTCTTTTTATCCCCTCTTTGCTTTGTATAGATTCAAATATGGCTCTTTTTTTGATATCTTGAATTCAGCTTTATTTACATGAAGCTGGCTGATTAAGACTAAAACATAGATTTAGCAGTGACTAATCACCACTCGCAGTCCAGAGGACACAAAGCCTTCTGTTAGCACACAGTAAGTAATCTGTGCAGCTCCCTGCTCATGCTGCCTCCCAACCACATGGCTGAAGCCACTTCTCTCTTCTCTCCCACTTGCCAAGTCTAACGCCCACCACACCCGCCACCAGAAAGACACAAAGCACCATCTAGTACTTGAAACCAGCTGAGGTATTACAGTAGGAGCAATCTTTCCACATTCTGTTGTACTCCCCTCATATTTTTTTAACTCAAGCCTCAACTAGTTTTAAGCATTGGTTTTCCTGAAATGATACTACAATATTTTTACGACAATTTATAATTTTTCACTCTTTACTTCCTACCCTATTCATTTTTCCTAAATGTCTTCTTTAGTAACTAGGTTGAAAAGGAATTTCCAATATAGTCTTCCTTGTTTCTATAGACGCTCTTCATATCCCTGGCTGTAAATCTAATGAATTCTAGCCTTTACATCATTTCATAACATGTGGTCACACAGATGGTCACATAGCTTTCTCCTTGGTTTCAATATGATGGATTTCACTGAGCAATCTAAACTACATGTCTGTCATCCCATAAACCTCATGCTTTACTTTTATAATAACACTAATTTTCCTCTACTATGATTCCACACTTACACTGAAAACAGTGATTCTTTTTATTAAAATCTATGTTGGAATAAAACCTATATCCCATTGACCTAACCCCACCATGTTGTAATGGTACACATGAAATTACATTTGCTTTCCTTTTAAAAATTTTCTATTTATTTTTACTCAGATGTCTGAGGCTTATAAATATCACTGCTTTTTAGTTTTCTTATTATTTTCACTGGCAAAATTTATCATTTATAGTGTTTAAATGTGTTTCCATTATTCAAAACTAGGACTGAAAGAACAAACTGGGAGATGAAACATAATTCAGATTTGAGTGGGTTTAAGAGGAAGCCGAGATAAACATTTTGAGCATTAGCAGAATACAGATGCAAGGGGGTGGTATTGGGGAAATATAATTTAAAAAAATTTATTTTTCCCACCCTGGAAATTGCAAAAAGAAAAACCTTTTTTTAAAAAAAAATTGAGTAAGAATTAAACAAGAATGTGATGTGTTTCACAGGCAATCTTCTAAGAGACTGCAAAGAGTATAACCCATTACATGTTCTCAGGATAAACAATAATTTGTCCTGAAGTAAGGGAACTTGGAAACTATGACCCCTTAATCAAACATAATATATTCATTCGCTCGGTAATTAGGGTAACCATATGTGTTAGTTGATTGACTTTACAAAAAGGAAAAATAAGCTTCTCTCATCTTTATGTCAAGAAGTAGTTTTGTATCTTGGTGCCAAGCATCTGTGGAAGATAGATACCTAACCTCCCCAAACAAATGGAGATTGATGCTATAACTCTTCGTGCTCACCTTTTAGAGAATGGATCCCAAATCCTTCAGAAAGACATTCCTGACAAATCTTTTACAGATTTACATGCATATCAAAACTGCTTTTAGAAAATTTTCAAATTTTCTAAAATAAATGTTCCTAGAAAAGGGAAGAGAGGGCAATATCTTTCCTTTTTTTCAACAGGTGAAATTATGATTTCTATTTTTAATTTGTATTTGTTCTTGCAGTAGGCAAAGATATTCACAGAATGGCTGATCACTGAAAGGAGAAACTTGGATTGTGGAACTACGTTATGATGCAAGAAAACAAAAAAGCAGTTAAGTTACTGAAATTGGGGTACAAGGTTTGATAAGGAGAAAAAGGTGTGTCCATTATGGAACTGAGATAAGAGATATTAGCCAAGTCTAGTTTCATTCTTCTACAAATGGAAGTCCAGTCCTCCCAGCAGCACCTATGAGGAGATGATCTTTCCTGGATATACTTGGCGCTTCAGTTGAAAATCAGCCGGCTATATATCTGTGGATTTATTTCTGAGTTCGCTGTTCACTTAGTAGTTGGACTATGTGTCTGTTTCAGTTACCACAGCTTTCTTGGTTATTTTGAAATCTGGAGTGCAATGCCTTTTGCTCCATATTTTTGCTCAGGATTATTTCTGCTATTCTGGGTCACTTGTGATACCACGCACATTTTTTTAAAATTTTTTTTCTCCCTGTTTCTGTGTGAAATGTCTTTTGTATTTTGTTAGATATTGCTTTGAATCTGTAGATCACTTGGAGTAGTATGGAGTAGTATGGACATTTAAAAAATATTTGACTCTTGGGGTAAGTAGGTGGCTTAGTGGTTAAGGTGCTTAACCTTAACCACTTCTTCCATTTCTTTCATCTTTCAGGGATGTTGATTAATGAAAACAAAATTGATAGATAAGAGGAAAATTTTCTAGTGTTATAAAATATGGTAGTTAACAATTTACTGTATATCATAGAGTAACTAGGAAAAATAATTTTGAATGTTCCCAACACAAAGCCATGACAAATGGCTGAGATGATAAACAAATAAATAAAATATTACCCAAGTTAAATTAATTTAGAAATTTTAACTTATGGTTTAAGGACTTGTTCTATTTTATAAAAATAGGAGAAATTGGTTGCAGAACCTATAGTAGGATAAGCCTGCACAAATCATTAAATTGGTAGATTTAGAGTGATTTGAGGGATTTGAGGGCATAGTCAAGCATACTTATACCACCAATATATAGTTTTATGTAGAAATTTTCTCTCTCCTTTCTTAAAATTCAATTTAAAGTCATATTGATCAGTTTACCAAATTTTTCTTAAGAGTCATTTATTTTCATTCTTATTTCTTTGCTTTATTAGCCATTATTTAGAAAAATCAAATCATTTGATTTAACCATCTGTATGGTTGTTTACATATTATTTCATTCATCCTCTTTAAACAATTGAAAAGAGATGGGAAAATACTACCCGTTCCCTCAAATTCCTTTGCTTCCTTTGCAGAGATTCACTTGAGTTCATTACCAGTTGTTTTGGACCTCATTATTTTTCTCCACATGAATCAGCAAGAAACATGTGTTTCTATAATGACTGGAAGTACCTCATCATTTAAATACACACAGTCAACTTAGACAGTCTGTTTTTCACTTGGCATTGGCAGGCTGCCACACTCCCCTTATGAGGAAAATTTAACAAACACATACTCACAAGGTTTAATTCTTTGCTGTGTCAAGTCTTCTCTCAGCCTTCAGGGCCTGTGAATCTACTTTGTATAGTTTCACTTGAAATGAGCATTCATTCAAATGCTTTAGGATAATTATCTTGGTGCAACATAGCTATGTCAGAAACTGGTCACCCTGTCTATGCAACAAAATGATGATGGTAATAATGGTACTTATAATACTGCTATGAGATGTTTTGTATATATAATATATATTATAGATTGCTATATATATACACACACACATATCTATATAATATATATCTCAAATGTATATATCTCAGATATAAAGCCTAGAAAATAGTGAAATCTCAAAAGTTAAAAATATTAAATACTTTGACCTATGTTACATATTCTAGCTGTTAGTTCTAATACATAATCAACTCAGAGAAAATATGTTTTACATTTCCAAAGTGATATATTTTCTTTCTTTCTTTTTTCTTTTTTTTAATAGAGGCTTTTGCTATAGGGTACATGCACTCACTAGAGAGAGAGACAGAAACAGTAAGAGAGAAGATAAGGAGTCACCCCCTGGGAGGATGGCCATGCCACAATCTCTTCTCCTCCATTTTCCTCCTGGCATTTTGGCCACACATGCACATGCACCCAGAATGATTTTCAAGCCACCAGATCTGGGACTCAAACCACAGTCAGCCATCTGGGAATCCAGAGACATAACTGCTACACCATCTGCTCACCTCAAGTGTGATGTATTTTCTATTTTCTACTTTATAGTAGTAAAAGTTAATTTTACAATTATGTATTAGAATGTTGTTTCTTCATCATTCACATCAAATTCTTTCCTTCTCCATGAATGGAATATTCCATCCTAAGTGTGATATGGAAAGATAATATTGAAGTAGTTTCACATATATCTCTAAAATAAAGGGCCAGCTTTCATATTCAGTGGTGATCCACATCAGGAACAAAAAGAGATGCTGTGTTACATATCTGGTAAAGAAGAAATCACTCTAACTTTTGTGCAAAAAAGTGATGAGTACTTTATTGAAGACTATTGTAGTAGAGGAGAGATCAAGTTCATCTTTGAATACAGCAAAGATAGATGGGGATTTACAACCAATGAACAGAATGAAATGGTCTGTAAATGGAAGATTACCAAGAGACATCAGTGGTAACGAGGTTTGTTCCTAAACTAACATAACAAGATTCTTGCTGAAGAGAGGCCACACACATACATAGTAGAGGTGGGGGATGATAAACTTGGTAAGATATTAGGGTTATCAGATACCAAAATCAAGGTAAATTCTTGCTAAACTGACTTTGCAGGATCCTTGCTAAAACTGACTAAGGAGGCCAAAGATGAGACAGAATCTAAGGTGAAGGCCAACCTAAGTAGAGTATTTGGAGGAGTCTAACTAAAGTTCAGTTAAGAAGGGACTCTTTCACACACAGTGGGCTTCCAGGGTACCTGCCAATGTGTTCACATCTTTGCTCCTCAAATTAACTTTAAACCTCAAACCACTTGAAAAACTACCACAAAAACTACCCATATTTTAAAAAATTTTTCACCAGTGTCCTTTAAAGAAACTTTTAAAAAGACCTATTCAATTTACTTTTTCTCTAGAATTTAACATTATAAATGGCTTGAATTTTATCAATTATTGAAACATCAACTATCTCTTCTTGAAAACACACACATATACACATATGCAGAGACAAAAAGGGTTTCTTGGTTAATGAGTACAACATGTCACTCCTCAGGAAACCCACAATGCTAAGCATGTCAGTCTATGAGAGATCCTTTAGTGCAAAAACAACGAAGAAAAGCAAAGCAAACAAATCTTGTTTCATCTAGCATTTCCCAATTTACTTCCTACAGTTTGTGGTCATCACTGTATCTGTTAACGTCTCTACATCAGTGTTTAATTAGGACCAGCAAAGGCTGGATTAGGCATGGCAGGTATTTTGAAAGAGTCCTCACATGAAAAGAGCAGTGGGCCAAATCCCGAACTATGTCTTATACACTTGTTATATTCAGTCCTTTCGCAAATCTAAAATGAGTAAGAAAACATCAATACTTATATTTTTATATTGCCAGATAATACATTCAATCATCAAAGAGAAAAAGAGAGCAAAAGAGAGATAAAGCACCCCAAATGGGGCATGGTCATGGTGCAAAACATTTCTTCCACTTCTCCAACTCATCAGGATTTGGGGCACAACACATACCTGGCATGGTTTTCAAGCCTCCAGGGCCGGGATTCAAACTGCAGTCAGACATGTGTGATCTGGCTCTCAGTGCATAGTTCTTAACCACTCCACCACAGGGTTGGCCTCAGTAATATTTCTTAAGCAACTATTTAACAGAGTCCTATCAAAATTTTATAAAATTCAAGTTACAGAAACAAATAGGGTGATACAAAATGTGATTATTTTTTCCAAGTTTTATCTGTGACTGAGCTTATTTTCTGATGCTGCTAGCAACCAGTATTACTGAGAAGGGTTGAACTCTACTTACCTCTATATTCCTCTAAATGATAAAGTTCTAACATAATTTTTACAAATAGCTAAATGTATTGAAAAGTATTCTAATCAAGCTAAAAATAATAATTACCTGCTAATTATGTTTAGAATATAACTTTTGAGTAGATCAATAGTTTTAAGTCATTTAAAAAGGGAACATATTATGAAACTTTTAACATAGCCCTAGTAAAACTATTTTTTTTTTTTTTTTGGAGAGGTTTTCGCTATAGGGCGCGTGCCCTCGCCAGACAGACAGAGAGAGACAGAAAGCGAGAAATCACCCCCCAGGGGGGATGGCCACGCCGCAATCCCTTCTCCTCCATTCTCCTCTCGGGATCTTGGGCACGCACGCACACACGCCCACCGTGAGTTTTAAGCCACCGGGTCCGGGACGAGAACCGCGGTCGACTACGTGGGAGTCCAGCGACATAGCCATTACGCTAACTGCTGGTTCCCAAACTATTTTTAAAAATTGAGGAGTATAGGGCCAGCAGGTGGCATAGCAAGTGGTATAGTGGTTTTGGCACACATGGTAGACCACAGTTCAAGTCCTGGACTTGGTGCCTTGAAAATCATGCTGGGCATGGCTGCGTGTGTGCCCAAAATCCCTGGAAGGGAATGGAGGAGAAGGGATTATGGTGTGGCTATCTTCCCTTGGGGGTGTTTTCTCATTTTCTCTCTTACTGTCTCTCTCTCTTTCTCTCTAGCAAGCACACGTTCTGTTCCCTATGGCAAAGCACTTTAAAATAGGGCCAGCAGGTGGCGCGGAGATTAAGGCAGCTGGACCCGACATGGCCAACTCAGGTTGGAGTCCTGGATCCCACTATCCTGAAAATACACAGGGTAGTCTGGGTGCATGTCCAAAATCTGGAGAGGAGAATGGAGAAGAAGGAATTACAGTCTGGCCATCCCCCGGGGGCTATTTTCTCACTTTTTCTCACTCTCTGTCCCTCTCTCTCTCATTCTCTCTCTCTCTCTTTCTCTGTGTGTGTCTCTCTTTGCCTTAGTGTGTATGTGCTCACCAGTGAGAGAGATAGACAGTGATAGGGAAAGTGAGAAATCACCCCCCCAGAGTGGAATGCCATACCACAATCCCTTCTCCTCTATTTTTCCCCCAGGATCTTGGGCATGCAAGCACACATGCCTGGCGTAATTTTCAAGCCACCAGGCCAGGGATTCAAACTGAGGTCAGCCATGCTGGAGTCCACTGTGTAACCACAGCAATATCTGCTGGTCCCGACATAAAGCATTTTGAATGAAGACAAACTTCTGGAGATCCAGGACAATACACAGGGTCTTTTTTTTTTTTTAATTTATTTATTTACATTCATTCACTGTACATCATTACAGCATACAAAATGAGATTTTCCATCCAGAGTACACTGTATATTCAAAGTGTTAAGAGAAAAGCAATTTCAGCCAAGAATACTGTATCCAGCAAGATTATCTTTCATGTGGGAAGAAAAGACAAGAACATTCTCAGATAAACAAGACCTGAAAGAATTTACCAGCACCAGACCAGATCTCCAGGAAGTTCTCAAGGGTGTGCTATATCAGGAAAATTAAATACAGACACACGGAAAGAAGAGTTCAAAAACTAAGAAAGTGGCCAATACACAGGGTCTTCAAAAAGCTCATTAAAAATGTATATTAGGAAAAAAATATACATGGATCTTAAAGTTGTTTTGTACCAAAATAAACTCAAACTTTAATTCTGTTTTTCATGAACTTTGCAAAGTACCCTTGAATATATCAATAAATGGAAAAATAGAGATGTATAGCAAATATATATAACTTACTGCTGACCATAATTAATCCATCTTCAGGCACAGTTAATCACATATAATCTTGAAATGGACTAGTTTTATCATTTACTAGTTTAAATTATAAATGGCTTAGTGGCTTTAGAGGGATTACCAAACCTCTTTGTGTTTCTATTTTTTATTTGTAAAATGGAAGTAATAATTATGCTTAGAATAATTTGTGATACATTATAAGCACTATGGAACTGTTGGGTAAATATTTTTAAAAAATAAAGCAGAAACCAGCAGATGGTGTAATGGTTACATTGCTGGACTCCCAGATAGTCAACAGTGGTTCATGTCCTGGACCTGGCTGCTTAAACTCATGCTAGGCACGTGTGTGTGTGTGTGTATACCCAAAATCCCGAGGGGAGAATGAAGGAGAAGAGATTGCGGTGTGGACATCCCCCCTGGGAGGTGATTTCTCACTTTCTGTCTCTCTGTCTCTCTCTGTCTTACCAGGAAGCTCACATACCCTATAGCAAAACCTCTTCAAAAAAACAAGCAAACAGACAAAAAGCATAACAGTCAAACAAAGACCTATTGAGTGTTAGTAACTTTTGCTAAATATTAGATATTTTAAAGCAGCCCTTAATGACCACAAGATTATAGTTAATTAATAATTGGTTGATGAGTATCTGAAATGTGTGTTTTTGTTGTTTTTAGGTTTTTGCCTCAGTGCATGTGGGCTTGCAGAGAGACACAGTGAGAGAGAAAGTGAGAAAGCACCACCTAGGGGTATAGCCATACCAAATCCCTTCTCCATTCTCCTCCTAGTATTTTGGGTCCACATGCACATATATCTGACATGATTTTCAAGCCACCTGCTCAGGGACTCAATTTGCAGTCTGCCATGTGAGAGTCCAACACTCAAACCACCACACCACTGGCTGGTCCTTGAAGTGTGTGCTTTAATTCTATCAGCTGAAGAAAAAACTGTGAACTAATAAGTGAAAGAAAAATTCTGTTTTGAAGTTTGGAAGCCTAATTTATATACTTTTTTTTTTTTTTTTTTTGAGAGGTTTTTGCTATACGGCGCATGCGCTCGCCAGACAGACAGAGAGACAGAAAGCAAGATATCACCCCCCGGGGGGATGGCCACGCCGCAATCCCTTCTCCTCCGTTCTCCTATCGGGATCTTGGGCACGCACACACATGCGCCTGGCGTGAGTTTTAAGCCACCGGGTCCAGGACGCGAACCATAGTCAACTACATGGGAGTCCAGCAACACAGCCATTACGCTAACTGCTGGTCCCCCTAATTTATATTCTTATTGTGAAGAGTAGACAGATTGTAGATGCAAGAAAAACTCCAAATAGAATCAATATATTTCTTCAAGGGAAAATTTGCTATGTTAAAACAAATACTTAAATTTGAGAACTCTTCTAACATAAAACAAAAGTATAATTTTTCCTGAAAAAATTTAGAATATATATTATTAATCAACAAATTTACCAGTAGAATAAACTTTGCATGAGAGTTGGAGAACATCTTATTTCAATGTAATATTGCTTTTTACCAAGGATGAATTACATACAGGATATAGTTTAAGAGGGAAGTGACCATTTGAATAGAATTTTCCTGTAATATATTTAAATTAGTACATATAAAATCTTTTCTTTGTGCAGCTTCAGTTGTTTTGTAAGACATTGGTCCTTGTTTGAGGTAATTTAATTAAATCACCTGCATAGGTGATTTTGTTTTTAGTGGGCACAGTGTAATTCTTTAAAAAATTAATGAATTGTAAAATTGAAATTAGAATATAAAGTACTCAAATTAACATTTCTTTTGTGGTTACACTTTTCAAGAGTATATTTAATATTTAGCACAGACTCATATATTTTCCTTCTGGAACTCCATCTCTCTTTCTAGAACTTTAATTAGTACCAAAGTCTACACTGAGGGACCCAATCAGCTTTAGTCAACTCTTTTTCCAAAGATTATTACCTAGGAATTTTCTCCTACTCAATAAGTTTTATGTCTTTCTCTCAAAGGTATACTCTCTGTACTTCCAAGATAACTAGCTATTTTTCTAAATGAATACATGAAAACATACTACCTACCTATAGAACAAAGGTTAGAGGACTTGCCAACTAACATAGCATACACATTTTCCTAAGAGGCTTTTAGAAATAATTATCATGTTGAATGATGAACTTAAAGAAATTATTCTGATACCAAGTAGAGACCCTCCAAAAGGGCCTGACTCTTTGTTTCCCCTTTTCTGCTGAGAGAAGAAATGGAAATTTCCCTAAAAATGCAAGCTACCAGGAGCTATGTTCAACTATCATTAAATCATTGCTGACTATAGCAATTTAGGGATAGTTACAGTAATTAAGTGTTGATGAAAACCAAACCCTGTAATATTAATACATTGAAGAAGGTTTATTCTAAGCCAATATGAATGACTATAACCCACAGAAACATAATATAAAGAAACTTTGAGGAAGTATTTCCCATGCAGACAGGTCACAGCAGATCTTTTAAAAAATATTTATTTAAAATTATTTTATTAATAAAATAATTAATAATTATTTTTAATAATTATTAAAATTATTTTTAATTTAGTGTATAACTTTTTAATTTGATGAGAGAAGGAGAGAGAAGAAGAGAGAAAGTGAGAGAGAGAGAGCAAGCCGCCAGGTCCAAGACTCAAACTGTGATTGGCCATGTGGGAGTCCAGCACCTCACCACCATGCCACCTGCCAACCCCTACAGCAGATCTTTTAAACATTTCAGGAAAACAGAGTTTACAATCAAAATTGTAAATCAATACATGGAAGTTATTTATTTGGCCCAGAAAAGATAAGCTATCTTTAAACAGGAGCTTACTAGTCATAGGCATATTTAGAGATTCCTTAGTTTGTTAATAACTAAAAACATAAGGCTATCTTCAAAACTTGGAGTCAGAATAAATAAAGATTCAAGTTTAACCTTAGCATAGATAAGGGGATTTACTAATCACCATGTGATTTATACCAGAGTCAAAATATGAGAAGTAAGCTGCAATTACTGAGGCAAGGTGACCTGCTTAGTAAGATTGATGGCATGTAGATGTGACTCTCCCTAAGGCTCTTTAGGAAAGAATTTTAGAACAAAGAAAATATGGTCACAGTTTAGCCATAACAAGTAATACTGGCAACGAGTCAGGACTATGAGGTTCTACAAAGCCAACACTTGAAGAAAAAGATAAGCTTTTTAATTCAAATTCTTATGATGTTTTGCAAGACAGGCAGTACACAGATTCCAGACTAGATGGTGCCAGTAGGCTTGATAATTGTGGCCATCTAGGATAGATGTTGATTACCTAAGACTCCCATCAATCAAGAAATCCCACAATATTCTCATCTTGCCCTCTGGAAGCAACCGTCATGTTGATAACACAGCTTTACCCTTAACCCTGCATACAATTAGAAAAAAAATGGGGAGGAAAAGCATTAATGGGACAAAGAAATGTGCCAATTTCTGTTAAAGATATATTGTAGTTTAGTCAACTGGACTAGGGAAAAATGTTGAAATATTCTTTTTTTTTTTTTTGGAGAGGTTTTTTCGCTATAGGGCGCGTGCGCTCGCCAGACAGAGAGAGAGACATAGAGACAGAAAGCGAGAAATCACCCCCCAGGGGGGATGTTCACACCGCAATCCCTTCTCCTCCATTCTCCTCTCGGGATCTTGGGCACGCACGCACACGCGCCCGGCCTGAGTTTTAAGCCACTGGGTCCGGGACGCGAACCGCGGTCGACTACGTGGGAGTCCAGCGACATAGCCATTACGCTAACTGCTGGTTCCCGAAATATTCATTTTGTAAGCTAAATAATGTGACCGTATAAAAGAAAATGAAAAAATAAATAAATAAAAAAGTATATCAACTAGATTGGGGAAAAATGTTCACATATTGAAATGTTCACTTTGTAAGCTAAATAATATGACTAAATGTAAAAAATAAATAAATAAAATTAAAAAAAAAGAAAATTTGCAAACTGTTCAAAAATATATATATATATATATATAAATGCAATTTAAAAAAATGAATGGAGCCAACAGGTGATGTGGTGGTTAAGGTGCTGGATCCCATATGGCCAGCTTTGTAGACTGACTCCCACGCCTGGTAGCTTGAGAATAATGCTGTACGTATGTGGCCAAATTTCCAAGGGGAGTGTTAAGGAGAAGGGATTCCAGTGTGGTCACAATTTTTGGGGGGTGATTTCTCAATTCTCCCTACACTCCCCTCTGGTGAGCTTATGTGCCCTATAGCAAAAACTTAAAAATAATAATAATAATAAAGGCATGCCTGTACACCTCTGAGGAGACCAGTTTTTTTTTGTTTTTGTTTTTGTTTTTTTTTTTTTCCAGCATTAGCTGCCTCCTTTCCTTGCTTTGTGCATTGCAATAAAGATGTGCTTTCTTTCACCATAACCCTGGGATTACATTTTCAGTGAGACCACGTGCATGAACCTGGTTTGTGTTCAGTAGCAACTGCGGTGGAAGAAGTTGCCTGCTCTGTGACACAATGCAGCACTCTCGCAGGTTACCTGGAAAAGTGTATGGGATGATTTAGGGCCACATCTAACTTTTGGTTCAACCAGTTATTTGACAACACAATTTCACCTCAAGTAAAAATGTATTTTCTGTTCTCTTTCAAATATATTTTTGGAAAAAAATGATAGAACTATCATTTATAAAATTTGGAATGTGTACCAGTCTTCTGTGATAACACAATCTGAAGATTAATATTACCTAGCAAATACTGAAAAACCACAGAGTTCATAGGCATCACTGTATTATCCATTTCACATCTATCTTTTTGTTTCCATTGATTTTTTTTAAATGGTAATGGCTCTAGGAAAATTACAGCTCTCTTTAAACAACAGGCCAGTTTAGCAAGCTCATTTATTATTGGCTCATCTTCTTTCTTAGGTACTTTGGTCATTTTTCTCTCCTGCAAAAAACTTATATAAACAGCAAAGTCACCCCTGTGACAACTAAAGAGGAATCTGTAATGAATTTCTACCCAATTAAAGGGCAACTCATTCAATTCTAGTCCTAGAAGAAAAAAAAAAAAAAAACTATATACAAATTGGTGATAGCAAGAATAGTAGCCACATTAAGCCAATGTAAGGTGTATACATACACTTATATACTTATACCTTTCTGGAAAATGCAGGTTTAGCTCTAGAAAACTGGACAAAAGAACGTCCATGTTGGTACATTGTATGACTAATCAGCTGAAGAACTATAGTCTCAATTGGTCAAGGGCTAATGCTGTCAATATTACAAAATTTCTACTTTATTTCACTAACTCATTTCAATGTTATACATGACATCTACTATATAGGTTCTATCTCAATTTAAGTGTTTTAACAGTGTCTTGAGAAGTAATTTACATAGCAGAAAATTCACTTGTTTTAAAAAGTGAAAAATGATTTTTAGTGAATTTGCAGAGCTGTGCAACCATATCCACAATCCAATTTTAGACATTTTTCCATGCCCTTTAAGTGATGCCTTGCTCACATTTGCAGGCATTTTATTCTCACCTAGCTGCAGGCAAAAACTAGTCTTCTTTTCTATTCTTTATGAATTTCCCTATTCAGGACATAACAAATAAATGGAGTCACATAATATAGGGTCTTTTGTATCTAGCTTCTTTAACTTCACATGATATTTTTGTCATTCGCCCATACTGTATCATATATCAGAACTCCATTCCTTTTTCATTGCTAAGTACCATTCCTTCACCATCTACTATTAAAAAAATCAAACTATGAGCATAGACAAATAAAATGACGGCTGTATATAAAGATACAATTATCTCTAAAAGTGACCACCTTGGCTCTTCTTGTCTGTTTCCTTTTCCATGTAAATAAAAGAATCAATTTTGCATTAGAACCACTAAAATAATTACAAAGGGGCATAAGGCATTATTTATATTAAATCCCTATAATGCAAACTATTGTGTTAAAATTTTAAATGAAATAAATTATAAGACATTTTGTCATGTTTTATCTTAGGTTGACATTTTTCAAATGATGTTTTAAAGATTTTATAAATATTGATAGTAGTTCACATAATCAGAGAGACCAGAATATTTTATTATGATATTCCAAATGTGAGATCTCAAATAATGTTATGAACTGTGGTTTACAAAACACCTCGATAAGTCACTGTCAGACACAGGTCCATAACTTAAGGGAAAAATAGTTATTAAAGAAATATATGTACTTGAGGCCTTCTATTTTTTATAGTAAATTATATACCAAGTAATTAAAACCTTATCAGGCCCAGCTTAGATGTCAGAGTTGGTAGGGTACTGAACTGCAGTGTGCTGGCAGTCACGTGGCTAACTGTGGGTTTGAAACCCAGCCCAGTTGACCTAAAACATACTGAGTTTGCCCAAATGTACCCAAGATCCTGACGACCTGGAGGGCTTAAGGAAGGATATACAACATGACCGGACCCTGTTCAGGGTGCTCCCCTCACCCTCTTTCATACATACGCATACATTCTCTACCACAAAGAAAATAAAAACTTTCAAAATAACCTTCTAACACGTAAAATAAATTATGATTGGACTCTTTTAAGAGGTTATGTTTAATCAAATATATGAGTAAATTAAAATCTATAAGACATTGGAGAAAAATGCTGTTTTAATACAAGTGGCTGAACTTTTTTTAAAATCATTATCACTTTAGCATTTGACTCTATTATCTCTATCTAAACTACTGTCATTTGTGAATGTAAATAACTTACATATCAACATAGAGTATCCCTTAGCATACTGGTTTTGTTCATTTTTAAGCTTCTTTAACCTGGAGCTCTTTTTTTTTTTTTTTTTAAGATTTTTGCTATAGGGCACATGTGTTTGCCAGAGAGTCAAAAAGAGACAGAGAGACAGAGAATGAGAAGCTTCCACCCCCACACACTTGGGAGGAGAGGAGATGGCCATGCTGCCATTCTCCTCCCAATTTTAGACATAGTGTGTCCATGCAATATTAAACAATTCAAATTTAACTTGGTGTCCTATATTTTTATTTGCTACGTTTGACAACCCTAATTTCTACCCAAGAATTTTTTTACCCCTTGTCTTTTCACTGTTTTCATTTTGCCAGCCTTTAAAACTACATAGAAAAAAAGAAATACTGTATTCAGGACTTGCTATATGTTATGAACGGATCAGTACAACATAAAACTGTGCACCTCATAAAAAATACATTAGGAATTACAAGATGGTTAGAACAGAACATTAAATCAAGCATGGGCCCTTCTAAGAGCTGGGCCCTTTGCAATTGCACAGGTCATACTCCAGTGAAGCTGTTTTATGGATATTTCACTCTTTTTTCATTCCTTTGTCATTTGAGAGGTTGATTGTCATAAAACTGCTGATTCATTTATTTATTCTTATATTAAACAAATATTTACTAAATGTTTATGCTTATACCGGCACTATTAGAAGTGCTAAGGATAGAGTACTAAACTGAATCAGTTTTCTTTAACATGTAATACAGATTTACTATATATATAATATGTTAGGGACCTTATGTAAAGTTCATGGAACCATGGAATTAAAGTATGAGTTTACTCTGCTGCAAAAACATTCAAAATCCATGCACAGGTCTTCATAATACATATTTTCTAAAAATTTTGAAGAACCCCCCATAAACACAATATGACATCATAAAGATAGTGTAATTAATATTATTCTTTTTAAATCCTAATTTTTCTTTTCAATGCATCCATTCTAATATTTCTCCACTTTCTTAGCCTACAAACCTATTTCTGAACTTAACACTTAATAGACAATACTATCTTTTACTTACTAAAGAAAAAAAAAAAACAAAGCCTTTCAATATAAAAATAGTAAATTTCTTTGTTTTTTACCTTCAATTATCCCTATGTCTTCATTTGCTCACTACTGTCTGTAAAAGAGTGCTTTGCCTATATCAAATGTTATCCCTTGACTTTTATCATATTTTTTCTTTAATGATTATTTTTCTTTTGATTTTAAGACATACTTTCACAATTCTCTGCCTCAGTCTCAAATAGCTGAGACTACAGGCACACACCAGTGTTTTTGGCCTCCACATCTGGCCAGGAAACAAACTTAGGCCTCCCATGAGGTCTCAGCCTTCCACTTTTCTCTTCTGTTTATACATGATTACATCCTATACTTCTTTAATTTAAAAAAAATGCTTAAATTCTAACATTTCTCAAAGTATGGCTCGTTCTCACTTTACTTACTTTTAACTGGTAAATTTCTCATGAAACCTTTCCTGCATCTGTCCTCCCTCCTAGTGGTCCAAAACAAATGTCCAGTTGCCAAATATATATTTTTTTAGTCTTTAAATATTTTGGACTGCCATAACTACTGATTACAATTATTGACATTTCTCCCCTCCCCTGAAATCTGAGTCTTTCTTTCTTTCTTGTGTGTGTGTTTTTTTTGGTTGGTTTGTTTGTTTTGTTTTGTTTTGTTTTTTTAGATTTTTGCTATAGAATACGTGCACTCTCCAGAGAGACAGAAAGCGAGAAATCATCCCTGCTCCAAGTAGGGATGGCACACCACAATCTCTTCTTCTCCATTCTCCTCTCAGGATTTTGGGCATGTATACACACATGACCAGTGTGAGTTTAAGGCGCTGGGTCTGCCATAACGTGAACCATAGTTGACTACGTGGGAGTCCAGCGATATAACTATTACATCATCTGCTGGTCCCAGAAATCTGAGCCTTTATTATCAAAGTTCTCGATACGGCAAATTTGATTCTCCCCAAGACCTCTCTTTCTGCTTTATTTCTCTCTTTTGCCAGTACTTTTCCCAAATGCTCTCCAATTGTATTGATTCTCCTCACTCTGTGTTCAGCCCTCTGATCTTCCTCTATAAATAGGCCGTTCCGAGTAGAAACCCTTAAAAAATGCACACAGAATTTTGCCTATTTTAAAGGGGTTTAAGAACACCTAAAAGACATTCTTTAAATCAAGATTGTATAAATACCAGGTTAATAACCTGTATTCTGCTTTTAAAATCTCTGTTCTATATGCTTTGTTGCGGCAATTTCATCCACACCTTTGCTTTGATGTATAAAGAAAATGCCAAAATTAGTATCTGTGATATTTCAAACTCCCACATTTCCTATTTTCTGCTAGAGATATACCAAGGTATATTAATCCCTCATACTCCATATAACTGAATCCAGTCTTATTATTTGCCATAGAAAAAATGTTAGAATTCTCCTAATTCTGATGTTTCTAATGGTCTAATATGTTTTATTGAAATGTAACACAAAAGTATATAATTAGTGAATGTACAATGAACAGCTCATTGAATTTTCGCAGACACATTGGTTAAGTATCATTTTAATGGATTTGTCTAATCTATCAAGTCATCTATCAGAAAGTATAAGTAGAAGACTCAAACATTATAGAAGACTAATCATTATATCTTACAGGAAAGATACTAGGGACAGAACGGACACCTGACTGGGTTACCGCAGGATTCCTGATCCAAAAAGATCTAACAGAATTATAGATTTGAAGTCCCAGGTATGATAATGAAGTACTGAACGACCTTAAACAGGATATTCTAAGCCTTAGATTTCTTATTTTCTTTTTATTTTTCAACTTACATACATAAAAATTAATTTCTTTTCTTTCATTATTCTATGTGTTCGGGCAAATGTGTGGTCATATAACCAACACTGAAATAAAAATATGGAATAATTTCATTACTAAAAAAAAAATCCTTCCTGTTATCTCTTTGAAGTGAAACCTTAAGCCCATTCTTAACCTTAGGAAAACACACTGATCTACTCCTCATTTTATAGGTATACTGTCTCCAGAATGTAGTGTAAGGAGAATAATATACTATGTAATTCTTTTAGTACAAATTCTTTTCTTTAGCACAATACATTTGCACTTGAGATTCACTCATGCAGTTGCGTGTATCGGTAGCTCATTGCTTCTTGCTGCTGAGTAGTATTTTAATGTAAGAATGTACCACAGTTTGTTCATCTATTTCTCCAGTTGAGAAACTTTGAGCTCTTTCAGTTTAGAGGAACTACAAATAAAACTGCTATAAATATTCCATGCAGGTTTTTTTGTGTGAATATAGGTTAACATTTTACTTACACAAATACTTAGAAGTAGGATTGCTGAATTTTACTATAAATGGATGTTTAACCTTATAAGAACGTGCCATACTGCACAGTTTTCCACAGAGACTATATAATTTTGCATTCTATTAGTAATGTGTGAGTTCTACTTGTTATGCATCTTCTCCAGTAGATTGCGTAGTGATTTGATCTGTTTGTATTTACTATTGAATAGATTCATATAAGTATTTTGATGTGATTTTCAACTTTAATTTCTCTAATAGCTAATGATGCTAAGCATTGTCTAAGGTACTTATTTGAGGTCTTATTAATGTTTGTTGTTACATAGTTTAATGTATATTAATGTAAATTAATGTGTTTAATATATATATTAAATTATATATATCATATATATAATTTAATGTCTCTATTATACATATATACACATATATATATAAAATGTGCCTATACATATATATGTATATAGATACTTTATATATACATATATAAAAATATTATATATGTATGTGTGTGTATACATGTGAGTGTATATGCAAAGTATCTTTTCAAACTGAATGTTCTTGTAGTAGCATGTCATTCACTTTTTCTTTGAAATTTAACTCATTTTATTTCCAGGTATGCCCTTCAGAAAGACTTCGACTACAATAGTTTCTTTCAGTTCTCACTACCACAACCATAGTTCAAACTACAATTTGCTCTACCAATTTTGCAGAAGAGCTATTTTACATTGTACACTTATTTATTTACACTTTTCTTCATCACCCTTCATAGATTATGTTTTTTAGAAATTACTTATTTAATTTATTCTTATTCTTATTCTTCTTATTAACTTGGCCAGAGAGAGAGAAAGTAAGAAAGTAAGCTGCTAGGTCCTGGACTCTAACCATGGTCAGCCACATGGGAGTCCCGCACATTAACCACCACACCACCTGCCAGCCCCACCCTTAGTAGACTATTAATTTTGCCACACTACTAGCATAAAGCTTTAAAAACATACTTATTAGGCCCAGCTGTGGTAGTGTAGGCAGTAGGGACCTGCTGTGTAGTTCTGGAGGCTGTATGAAAAGACTCCAGGTTCCCATCCTTGGGTGTACTTGAACAAGCTGTGCATGTTCATCATTCTGGTTGGCTGTAGGCCTGGGGAGAGTCATGGTGTGAAGACTCTGTGTAGTGTACCACTCTCTCTCTTTCCATAAATAAACTTTTTTAAAAAAAAGTACCTATTACGCAAATGGATCATAGCTAATATTCATGTATGTTTACTGATTTTTTTCATAATAGCATTTTTTAACTCTATAACAACAGGAAAATTATAATCATGGTCACAGAGTAGCATCCCAAATATTGCAAAATCTAAAATCTAAACAAATCAGGAGAAAAAAAGAATCCCTCCTGGGGGGAAGAAACAAGTGACTTCTTTTCTGTTCCCTTCAGCAGGAAATAAAGCACCGCTACTAGAATAACATAATAGTCAGTAGGAAGAAGAGTCAAATAACGCTACTTCTGCTCCTCTAGACATGGCCCTCTGGCAGGCCGGCCACCAGGAGCACAGCAGAGTGGCCTGAGCAGCAAGAACCACATATTCTAAGAGGAACCACATACTAAGAATCACAAAACCTGAGAAAACAAACAAAAACAAAATTTACCCACACAATTATTATTTCTTCTTCCCAGTTTCCTCTTTAAGTAAAGAATCTTAATAGTACATACAGATGGCCTATAGGTAGATACAATCACTTTCTATCTGTAAACTCAAAATTGTTTACTGAGTTTAGGATTGGATGGTAGAGCAGTGGTATAACACCTTGCTCTACAAGGCAACCCACATGGAAAGGCTCTTGGTTCAGGTTGGGGGACCACTCCAAGTATGTTGGGCATGAACTTGCCTCGGGTCTGGGGCTGGACAAAGACTGGAAGTGCATTGTGGCAATAGGATCCTGTTGGAGTTACTGTCCTTCTCTCTTTCTGTCTCCTTCATGAAAGGAAGGAAAACTTAAAAATTATTTACTATTTTTTTTCTATGTTGTGGCATACTATTTGTTGTGGCATATCTATTTCACTTGTTTGCATGCATTCTTGGGTCTGTTAATAATTTCCTCCAATAGCCCCCACCCACTCGACTTGCAGTCTGGTATCTTTACTTCTATGCCATAAACTCCTTCAGTTTTAGCCAAGATTAATTACCATAGCTATACTTCACTTATTGTTTGGGTAGAGTTAGTAGTAGAGTTATTGATTATCATAACCTTAATAAATATCTACTAAGTATATACTTAATCCAAATTTGTAGAATAAACAGAAAATTGCTAATTTTGTTTGGACCAAGAAATGTACAGCTATAAAACAATAGAAACAAAATAAGGTATCTACAAAAGAAATAGGAAATTAATATGTTAGAAGGGCCAGAGGAGGAGAGATCAGTTAAAGCTGCTAGGAGTTTAGACTTAGAGAGGAGAGGGGATTCGAGAGATTTTTCCAAATTCATAATATTAACAGCATCAGTAGGTAAAGGTACTTGGGCAAAGGGAAGAACAAATACATTGTACATGCTTAGAGACCAGTAAGTGTTATAAGAAAGAGAAGAACTGGGTCAGACTAGAAAAAGTTAAATTGTCTACAAGAGAAAAGGGAGGGAAAAAATTAATAAAAAAAGAAAGTTAAAATTGAAAAAAGAGAAAAGAAATATCAAACAAAGGAAGAGGAGATTAACGCAAAACTGTATAACTTAGTTAAGAATAAAGAGATGCTTTGTAATCTCTTTTACAGTTGAAAGGTCAAGAATAGAATTATGTAGAAAGGATAAAAGTACATATGTCAGTATACAATTCCAGTTTTGTTTCCTCATAACTTCTTCAAGGTCTATTCTGGGAAGGTTTATGAGAATATCCTCTAGAGATGAATAAAAAGATTTTTTTGCCCAAATTTTGTCTTAGAAGTTTTTATTGTAATACTGTGGTATTGAAATTGCTATTCTGAATAACATTCTATGTGATAAGGAGAGAAGTTTTATAGATGTCTAATATTTTTTTTTTCAGAAGAAAAGGTAGTATTTGATGCTGTGGATATTACAAGAACTAAAGTGACCTTTTATCCTATCCTATTCTCAAAATTTGTCAAACATACACACTATTTAAATTATCTATTTTATATTTATTTGACTGCCTTTGACAGATAGTTCTTATACTGACAGTATTTCTTGTAGGCATCAGACATGATAGAGAAGTATACTGATGGAGCAAAAGACTCTGAATGTCATTTTAGATAGTACACAGTGTGATGCAAGGTTTTACACATGGAGGAGTCTGAGAGGCTATTAAATACATGTGAACGTCAATATCTTGAAGTGCAATGTGAATCTTAAACTGGCTTCTTTTTTTAAAAAAACAGCCAATTGATATTTTACCTCAACTTTTCTGATGAGAGAATTTTATACTATCTGAGAAATAGGATTAATTAAGAGGTCTCCCATCAAATTTAGTTTAAATATTTGAGCCAAAAGTCAACATGAAGATGGTTACTTTACTTTGATAACTGATAGACATTTCATACACTGTTTCATGGGTCAGACAAATCAGAACCTACAGTTATTCTCTCACACATGCACGCACAAATATTAAATCCATAAATAATTCATTTAATTTGACAAATCAAGCATAAAATATAATCACAGATTTCTCAGTTAATACATTAATAGTTTGTAAAATCATTTAGGACTATTTCTCTCTCTTTCTCCATAGATAGATAGATAGATTAATAGATAGATAGAGGTATCTGCCTTGCACTGAAAGTAGTGTATGAAAATAATTGTTAGTGTGTTTCTACTCATTTATCTTTGCAACTGCTTAGTTTCTCTTTTCTAAAGGAAGTTGGTGTGCTATTATATATGTGTGTGTGTGTGTGTGTGTGTGTGTGTGTTTTATATACATACATATATAATATCTTCATTCTGAAGAATGACTTTTAGATTAGAAGGTACCCTTTATATGACCTTTAGTACTTTTTAATTTGAATTCTTCTTTGATATTAAAGTTGCAACTCTATTTTTATTTTAACTAGTACACCTTTGTCCATAATTATGCATACCCTTTCTGAATCACTTTATTTTAGTTTCATCTTGAACATAACACATGATTGAGGCTTGTTTTAGAATACTAACGGATGAGTTAATTTTAATCAGATTTACTGATATGCCTGATGTGATTGGTTTCAGCCCCATCGTATTATTTTGTTGTAATTACAGTGAATAAAAAGCAAGCCCATCTGAAACTAAAACCTAGTATCAAGTTACGATATAGAAGAAAAATAAGCCACCATTTATTGAATGCTTACTATGTATACCAATTCATCTATTCATTCATTTATCAATAGTTTATAGAGAACCTATTTTATGCCAGGCACTAGTTCTGGGCTGGGGATATAATAATGATAAAATTATGATTTCTTATTTTACTGAGTTTATAGTACAGATAGTTATGATTAAAAATTATGATTTCTTACTGTACTGAGTTTATAGTACAGTTATTATCCAATTAGTCACATGGTAAGTAATAAATTAGGGTAAAAGGAATGTTTTGAGTGAATGCTTTATAGAGATGTTTAATTCAACTAAATCTAGATAAATTTACATACTAATTCTAGAGGGCTAATCAACTTGATGGTATATAAACAGCTCCACAGAGAAAGTGGGTCACATCTTTCACATTCTAACTTCATGGGAAATGCAGAATTCAGTGATAAATTTCACATGCTGCATTTATATATGTCTTTGTAAACACTGATGTATTAAGGAAAACCAGATTGGTAATACTCAAGCAAACTTAAATTTCATTGAATTTTTTTATGTTTTGAGGTGAGAATTGGTCAATTTAAAGCAAAGCTCCAACATAGGCAATAATATTTCATGATGCAGAACCCAAAACATAATTGCCTTTAGCTATAAGGAGACAATGGATGTTTGTCTAAACAAATAGCTGAGAAAGAGAACAAAGTTGCAGAAAACAATATCTCATATACTTACCATATGTACCTGCTCCTGGTCACTACTTTCCTTATTTTATAGGACTCCAGAGCATACCTGCGTATGTGGGGGCGGGGGGGGGGGTGAGGAGTCAGCTACCATGACAGTGTCTAAGAATCACTTTATGGACATGGTTATTTCATGTTCACATGATACTCAACTCTGACCTACCATTTGGGGAGTTGATAAGCCAGTGTCACTATTCTATCAGTGTTCTGTCCATCTCAAGTCTAATTTGAGCTTGGAACTGAGACAGAAATCAAATTCTGAAGTCCAGAAATCTGGATTTTTACTTCATGATATATTTCTAGTAGTGTGAATTATAAAAAAAGTATTTTCCTCTCTGATCTTACCATCTCCTTTGTAAATTGGGGGTAAAAATGTCTTCCTATTCTTGTCCACAGGAATTGTATAGGTATCACATAGGGTCATGGATGTGAAACTATTGATACCTTGCCAATGGCCATGGTCATACAGTTGTTTGCCTAATCATCAACTATATATGAGAAGTCTTCAAAAAGTTTATGAAAAATTCATGTCATAAAAAAATTTGGGCATAAATTTAAAATTTCTATGCACCACAAAAACTCATACTTTAATTTCACTTTGCATAAATTTTTTTTTTTTTTTTTGGAGAGGTTTTTTCGCTATAGGGCGCGTGCGCTCGCCAGACAGACAGAGAGAGACATAGAGACAGAAAGCGAGAAATCACCCCCCAGGGGGGATGGTCACGCCGCAATCCCTTCTCCTCCATTCTCCTCTCGGGATCTTGGGCACGCACGCACACGCGCCCGACGTGAGTTGTAAGCCACCGGGTCCGAGACGCGAACCGCGGTCGACTACGTGGGAGTCCAGTGACATAGCCATTACACTAACTGCTGGTTCCCCACTTTGCATAAATTTTTTGAAGTACCTTTAGATGGTTGCCTCTACCATGCTGTTGACTCCTTAGATATAAGGCATGATCTTCTGGAATGTTGGAGAATATTGTGAGGAAAGGACAAGGCATTATAAACTAGATTCAAGAAATGTTTTCTAAGTAAATATTTATAAGTTGGATAATCTCTCTATTTCCTAGACTTATGTGAACTTATTTATCATACTTTTTTTTTTTGTGGTTACATTTAATCTTCAAAAGAGGGCTGCAAACCTGAGGACAAAGATTTTATCTTCTTTTATCTTCCATTTAAAACTGCATATACACAATGCTTAGTGCTATCCTACTGAATAGGCTGATTTATATAAATATTATCTATTTGGTATGCATAAATAAAGTTTTTTGAATGAAGTCAACAGACAATATACCAATTTGCTTATTTTTGTGAGGAATGAGTTCATTTTCTCATTCAGCATGCGTATATATTGACAACACACCCTTTGTTAATAGAAGTCCACTGTGATCCAGGCCATCACTATTTCTTGTCTTGACTGGTATAGGCACCTCTTAATTAGTCTTCTTGTGTCTACATTGCCCCTTGTGGTTCTCATCAACTTGGCAACCAGAGTGCTATTTTAAACACAAAAGCCAGATTATGTAACCACACTTTATTTTTTAATTTATGTTTTTAGAGAGAGATTTTTGCTACAAGGTGCATGCACTCAACAGAGACACAGAGAGAGAAAGTGAAAAATCACCTCAACAGGGGAAAGAAAGAAGGAAAGAAGGAAGAAAGAAAGAGAGAGAGAGAGAGAGAGAGGGAGAGAGAGAGAGAGAGAAAGGAAAAATAATTATTAACAAAAAAGAAAAATGTTGGATAAAAGATTGTGTGCAACATGTGTCCCTCATGGATGGTGCTTTCTCGTTTTATTGCTCTGTCTCTGTCAAGTGCGTGCACGTACTCTCTAGCAAAATTGAAAAAAAAAAAAAAAAAAAAACCGGCTAAAATCCATAACACTGGCAACACCAAAGACTGACAAGAAAGTAAAGCACCAGGAACTCTCATTCCTTGCTAGTGGGAATGTAAAATGGTATGCCGCTTTTAAGACAATTTTGCAGTTTCTTACACAGCTAAAAATGCTCTTACTATATGATCCAACAACCGTGTTCTTTACTATTTACCAAAATAAATGGAAAACTTTATCTACACAAAAGCCTGCACACAGATGTTCATAGGAGCTATATTCACATTGCTAAAACTTGAAATCCACTAAGATGTCCCTCAGCAAATGAATGGATAAATAAACTGTGGTGCATCCATATGAGAGAATAATATCCAGTGACAAAAAGAAGTGAGTTATCAAGCTATGAAATACATGGAGGAAATTTAAATGCATATTGCTAAGTGCAAAAAGCCCAATTTGAAAGGTTGTATCATTTCAACTGTTTGACATTCTGGGAAGAGTAAAACTATGAGACAAATTAGTTGTTGCTATGGTTGGTGGTCAGGGAAAAAGGGATGAATAGGCAGAGCAATAAAATTATTCTGTGTGACACTGTACGGGTGGATATAGGTCATTACACATTTGTCAACATTCATAAAATGCACAATAGAAAGCGTAAACCCTAATGTAAACTATGGACATTACTTAAAAACAATGCATCAATATTGAAATGTCAGTTATAATGAATATACTACACTAAAGCAAAATCTACATAATAAAAGAATGTGGTGGTTGGTGTGGTGGTTGGGGGGTAGAAGGATTTGAGAGAGCATATAGGATTTTTCTGTACTTTCTACTAAATTTTTCTGCAAAATCTAAAACTGCCCCCCTCAAATTATTAATTAAAAAAACAACAGCTACGCTTTGGTGGCATTATATTCAATTGATGTGTTAGAGTGACATCCACTAACTAATGTTAATGTTATTCTTTTAACATTTTATTATTTATTTTGGCTAAGTAACAGGTAATTACAATTACATCTGAAAAATATATAAAGTTTGGAGATGAAGGAATGATAAAATTCTAATACTTAGGAGGTAGGAATTAGAAAAGATCTCTGTATTTCGGAACCAGCAGTTAGCGTAATGGCTATGTCGCTGGACTCCCACGTAGTCGACCGCGGTTCGCGTCTCGGACCCGGTGGCTTACAACTCACGCCGGGCGCGTGTGCGTGCGTGCCCAAGATCCCGAGAGGAGAATGGAGGAGAAGGGATTGCGGCGTGACCATCCCCCCTGGGGGGTGATTTCTCGCTTTCTGTCTCTATGTCTCTCTCTGTCTGTCTGGCGAGCGCACGCGCCCTATAGCGAAAAACCTCTCAAAAAAAAAAAAAAAAAAAAAAAAAAAAAAGATCTCTGTATTTTAGTAGGACTCCTTTATAGGACAAAAATAGATACACTGACCACTCAACACTTTCTATCAACCATCTCAATGCCCCCCCCCCTTTATTATGCTCTTTTAACACAGCAAGTGATCTAATGTCACAATTGTCAGGGGCTCTGAAAAGGATGCAATGCATAAAAAGACCCTACAACCCACCTGAGTTCTGGGGGGAAAAAAAAGAAACTTAAAGAGAAATCCAGAAAGACTCACATATCATCTTTATTTCTGATGAAATCTCGGGTTCAAGCATTTAGCTCAGGTAAAAGGGACATTCTAGTCCCCAAAGAGGCAGACTTAACCACTGACAAAAGACAATCCTAAATCAGCTTTTACAAGGGGGAAGGCTGGCTCTGAAGGGATAATGTAGATCAATGCAACCTGAAGACAACCCATTGCTAACCCCAAGAGAAGGTAAACAGAACACCTCAGTTTAATATTTCTGAGTTACCATCATAAATTATCCTATCTCTTCTGAAGCAACCTAAACAAAGAGGGAGACAGAAGCTAGGACTGTTACACTAATATGGTCCTATTTGCATGGGAGAGATGGTCAGGAATAGAAAAGCAGCATTCACTCCCTCTTAATGATTACATTGTGAAATAGGTAGTATTTTGTCTATATATAAATTTTGAAAATATACATTTTGATGCCTTGCACAAATTTGTAGATCCGTGCAGATCTAAGTGTCCTTCAAAAGTGTTAGAAATCACCTGTATTAATAACAATTGAGCTACTTATTATATCTTACCAGAGGGCCAATGTGAAACACTCTATTGAAGAAGAATGTGAGATTCTGGACTCAGTAGTGAAGAATGTTGTGATCAATTGGTAAAATCTCCCAAAGGCATGAGCAGAGAAGTGATGGTATAGATGCTCGTATGACCACCCCTTATCTATTACATTGGAATGGGGCTGCTGACTAGAGATGTAAGGCTAGAATTCAAATTTTTAATTAATCTTGTAAGTGAACAAGTAGAGCAATCTAGGTACTAATCTGTATTTTATATTTGCTATACCAAAAAATTGTTAGTACTAATTTTAGTACTAATCTAGGTACTAAAATCTGTATTTTATATTTGTTGTACCAAAAAATGTTCATTGGGAAAAAACGTTGTGATTTAGCATTGATGAACATGTCTAAAGACACAAAGTCTTATGGAAGCCCATATATATCTGAGGATGTACAACTATCTCTCTTGAGTATAGAGAAGATAAAATGGAGAGTAAAAGAGGCATGGCTAGAATAATAGCTTGGCAGCATGTGCTAAAAATCTTAACAGGCAGAGAACTTTACAAAGAAGCAACAGAGAGCTCATGGAGGGATTTTGAGCTAATGAGATTCACGATTTCTTCGTTTAGTAAAGAAGATTCATCCTGTGGCAGTGTGGAGGATAAGTTAGAATGGGCAGAAAAGATAAAAAGCTATGAAAGAATTGTATAATCAGAGATTACCAGCAGTCTCAAAGGTTCCTAAATGCCATTAGCAGCAATAGTCCAATCGGTGGCATTTTGAAGAAGGAATTTGGGACTAGCAGTTAGCATAATGGCTATGTCGCTGAACTCCCATGTAGTCGTCCCGGACCTGGTGGCTTAAACACACCGGGCACATGTGCGTGTGTGCCCCAGATCCTGAGAGAAGAATGGAGGAGAAGGGATTGCGGTGTGGCCATCACCCTGGGGGAGTTGATTTCTCCCTTTCTGTCTCTGTCTTTCTGGCGAGTGCACACACCCTATAGCAAAAAAAAAAAAAAAAAAAAAAAAAAAAAAGAAAGAAAGAAAGAAAGAAAGAAAGAAAAAGAAAGAAAAAGAAAGGAAGTCTGGCTCTTGGAAACTTCCTCCGCATTTACTTTTGGCTATTGTACTAATTCCACTTTTCAGATTCATACAAAATAATCAAATAATCTAATTTTTGGTCCTCATAATAAGACGTCAGCTTTCCTATAAAATACAATTTTATATATGTATATTTTTTTGTCCCAGACTAACACTATCAGTGATTTTGTTCTATGGTAAGTTCATTTACCCTACAGCAAAAACCTCTACTAAAAAAAAAAAATCTTTTCTTTATTATGTTTCACATAGACCAGATAATTTATATTCAAAATTTAATAATTTTATTAATATTTTTCAATAATGACCTCTCCTAACATTCTTTTCTTTGATCAATGACTATAGGACAGGTCTGTGTCAAACATTCTACATGAAAAAAAAATCTATTTGGTACTTAAACAGCTCTATGAATTAGTATCAATACTGTCACATTAAAGAGGAGATAATTTGGGACCAGCAGATGGCATAATGGTTACGTTGCTGGACTCCCACATAGTCAGCCATGGCTCAAGTCTGGATCTGGTGATTTGAAATTCACATCAGGCACATGTGCATGTTTGCCCAAAATCCTGAGAGGAGAATGAAGGAGAAGGGATTGCGGTGTAGCCATTTCTCCTGGAGAGTGATTTCTCACTTTCTGTTTGTCTTTCTCTATCTCTCCACTGAGCACACACATCTTATAGCAAGAAAATCTGTCTTAAAAAAAAAGGAGAAAGTTCAAATGAAGAGAGATTGAGGTCACACATCTCAAAAGGAGTAGAGCTAGTACTATAATTACTTTTATCTCACCATAAAGCCTATGATATTGAGGATGATATCCCTGTGCTTCTCTTCAGTTTACCCCAGCCTTTCTTTAATTATTTTCTTCCTTTATTTCTCTTTCTCTCTCTACCTGTTTTTTTCTCTTTTTAGGCAGAAAGGAGGCAGTGGTAACACAACTGTCTCATATTGTGCTAAACTTAGTTGTTCCAAAATTTGACTACACATATGAATCACCTAGAAAGCTTTCAAAACCTTTTCATGCTGGGACCAGCAGTTAGCGTAATGGCTATGTCGCTGGACTCCCATGTAGTTAACTGCGGTTCACATCCTGGACCCGGTGGCTTAAAACTCACGCCAGGCGCATGTGCACGCGTGCCCAAGATCCCGAGAGGAGAATGGAGGAGAAGGGATTGCGGTGTGGCCATCCCCCCTGGGGGGTGATTTCTCGCTTTCTGTCTCTCTGTCTCTCTCTGTCTGTCTGGTGAGCACACACACCCTATAGCAAAAACCTCTCCAAAAATAAATAAATTAATAAATAAATTAATTAATTAAATTAAAAAAAAAACTTTTCATGCTTAGGTCTTATCCTAAATCAATTAACAGAAATCTGAGGGTAGATTCTGTGCATCAAAATTTTCTTCTTTTTAGTTTTTGCCAAAAAGCACATGTGCTCACCAGAGAGAGGTGGCCAGGGAGAATGGCCATGCCATAATCCCTTCTTCTCCAGTCTCATCCAGCTTTTGAGTCTGTATCCACACACACCCAGCATGATATTTCAAGCTGACAGGTCTAGAACTCTAACCATGCAGTCAGTCATGTGGGATCCAGCACCTTAACCTCCATGCCACCTATTGGACCTTTGTAATAAGAATTTAACATTGCACCCTCATGATTGTCATGTGTAGAGTCAAGCTCTATTGACTTAAATTTGTTTCTCATGTGGTGCTGTTAAAGCCAATGTCCTTTATTTTATACTTAAGTAATTGATTTAAAGACACAACGGGAGGACCTAACATGTATTACAATTAAATTTTATCTGACTGGATTTGGTCTATTATTCCAGCTTGTCAAGCAAACTTTATGAAACCTGATTCTATTATGTAGCATATTTTTATAACCTCCCAGTTTCCTGGCATCTAAAAATGTCATAAGCATTTCTTTGATATTTTCATCTACATCTTAAAGCAAATCAGTGAACAGGAAATAGTCTTCAAGCATGTCAGCTTGACATCTTTAGACATAGGCATCCAAATACAAATTTACATAATGATGCTCACCTCTGGTTCTTTTTCCCATTTCATTCATAGGAATGCCTTAATAACCTTTAAAAGACTTGGTAAAATACAACTACACTATCTGTAGCCCATTTCTCTGTTCTGCCAAGTAATAGACTTCTCACAAAAAGAAACTGATAGGACCCTGTCATAGTTTATTCTACTATTAAATAAGAACAATTAGGAAAGTATTGAAACAACCTAAGTGAGAAGTGGGAGGGATGATCAAAGGAATAGAAAGAAAAAAGCAAAAATGTGGTAGGCACTGAGGGAGTGGGAGAAATAGGATATAGAAAGTGATTAAATTGGGGAAGTTGAAAGAGGAAGACAGGCTTCCACTAGTAGAAAGCTCCATTAGTGGAAGAATGGAAGTGGCATCAAAAAGGTAAACACGTTTTCTGGATCAATTTATGGAATGTGCTGAGTTTGCATTAACACCAGGATATATAAAGAAAAATGTCTAACACACAGAGTGATGAACACCATGTGCCACCCAGATATTCCTTTAGAAATGAACTATGATTTCAGCTACCGGGGGTAACACGAGCTATAAAACCCTTGGGAATAGGCTAAACTGAAAATGCATCACCACCCCGCAAGACCATGTCTCCTTCCAGGGCGCCCCAATCCATTGACTGATCGACACTGGGGGATAACATAACTCCTACCCCTTCTTCATCATTCTATCTTCATAACTTTCCACAGGGTCAACTGAGGTTTTCCTTCTGATTGCATCAGGAGAGCATCATCTTCTCCTTTTGCTTAATTCCACTCCTCTTTTATTTCACAGGTTTTAATCCCAAAAGCCTTCCCTAAGAAGATTTCTGCATACTAATCTCCATCCCAGAGTATTCCTTGCAGAAAGTTTAACTGTGGCATGGTTTTAGTGCACTGTGAACCTCACACAATATAAAGTATGCAAGGTCAGAACTCGCCTTCTAAAAGTAGGAAGTACTGTTAAGCTGAAGGCAATTAAAGAAAAATGGATACAAGATATCTCCCTGCCAGTCATTTACCTTCCACCCCATTTGCGGCTAGTGTACTGACTCTTGCCAGGTCTTGGGTTCTCTAAATCTGTCTTCCTTTTGGGTGTCTTTTGGGGTAGCTGTAATCTTGAAAAGGCTGAACCTTTGCATCTCCTTAAAGATACCTTATGCATCCTTGATTACGCTATCATAAACGGCTCATTTGTTTTGGTTTTAAGTCTTTTGGTAGGTGCCTTTGACTTAAAAAAAAAAGAAAAGAAAAGAAAGTAAAACAAAACAGCTTGATACTGCCAGGATTTTTTGCTCTTTGTCCTGGATGAAATCTGATAATATTTGTAAAGGATTTTTTATTTAAAGGCACTTTATGATGAAAAGTTGAATTCATTGGAAGCTGATACTCACTTTTTATTTATAGCTATTTATAATAAATAAGAATAGGCCTCACTGTTCTTTCCTTTGGCTCCTACTTCTACTACGAGAACTTTTCAGTTGACTGAAACCATTCTTCTCAAATATTCAAAAACCATGTATGCTATCTTCTCTGCCTACTTCCTTTCGTATTAACATGAGTTTTACCAATGATAACATGGAATGTTTTTATTGACCTCTTTGAGAAATATAAGAGCTCCCCAAATGACTCCTCTAAGATCTCTTCTTTCCCTTTACTTCTCCCTCTTCCTCCTTTTGCCTCTTCAATCGTTCATTTAATTTCTTTGAATATTTGATATGTCCCAATCACTGCCTCTTCTGTCCCTATTTCTCTGTGCACTGCTAACACAAATGTTCTCCAGTCTTATCTAAGAGACCTTTCTTTTAAATTGTAACCTTCGGGATGATTACTCATCAGAACTAAAATAACTGTAGTCATGTACTGTGTAATGACATTTCAGTCAGTGACGGACTGTATACATGACAGTGATCCTGTATAATCATGCTGAAATTTTAAAATTCCTATCATCTAGTAGTCAAGATGATAAAAAAAAAAAAAAAAAAAAAAAAAAAACCCTTTAACCTAGGTGTGGAAGATCTTTTATCAACAAGCTCCTTAAAAATTTAAAAACATGGACTCCAGGGACCAGCAGTTAGCGTAATGGCTATGTCGCTGGACTCCCACGTAATCAACCGCGGTTTGAGTCCCGGATCCGGTGGCTTAAACTCACACCAGGCGCGTTTGTGTGCATGCCCAAGATCCCGAGAGGAGAATGGAGAAGGGATTGCAGCGTGGCCATCCCCCTGGGGGGGTGATTTCTCGCTTTCTATCTCTCTGCCTCTGTCTGTCTGGTGAGCGCACGTGCCCTATAGCAAAAACCTCTCAAAAAAAAAAAAAAAAAAAAAAGGACTCCAACACCAAAATGCTGTTATCTGTTTACAAATCAATTTATGATTTTAAAAAAATGAAACAAAACCAGTAAATGAACATGGACATATTTTTAAAAAGAATGACACCTAAACCTTAGGCAGGTCCTCTCGGATGTATTCCCTAAGAGCACACTGTTACCATAGGAGATGACAGCTCTGTGTCCTGCACGTTCACATGATTGCTCATGGAGACCTTCCAGTGGGACGAGAAGATGTGGAGGAACAGCGGAGGGTGCTATCCCTCTGTTTCTGTTTCTCTCGCTCTCCCTCTTCTCTTCTTCTATTTCTCACAAAAATAATCAATTAAAAAGAAATAAGAAAAACAACCTTGTATACAACATGTACAAGGAAAGTAGATGTTTTCTTTTTAGAGGAAAAGAGAAAATGAGTAATTTTTGTCCACTTTGCAGGTTATACCAAGGTTATTTCACAATGAGTAAATGAAGGAATGATATAAGTAAAACGGAGGATAGAGAAAGAGCATAAAGAGAGGGGGCAGGAGAGACAGAAAGATGGAGTGGATATATCGTGTACCCAAACTAGCTAAACTTAAACAACTTTATTAAAAGTGTTTTTAAAATGATCCTTATGGGGGGAACACAGATACAAAACTAGAATTTTGTCTTCTTTCTTAAAAAAATATCTTAGAGTATTGAAAATATAGTGAAAGACTTCTTTACCTTTAGATGAAACAAAAATTTGTGTTTATTAGAATAATTTCCTGTGCTTTATTTTGTCTTCTACCAGTCTTTAATTAATTTACAAAACTATGTCCACTCTATTGTAAGATCTAAGGTTTTTTCCTATAACTATATAACTTTCTGTATTTGCCCTTTAGTATTTAAATCATTATGCTGGTAAAATAAAAGATACAGTGATATTATTTAATCAAATTATGTAAAACCTTTTGATATTTTTTACAGATGTCCCCAAATCACATTCCAAATTAAGTCTTTTTGACCTCAAACTAGCCTTGGGTATTCCAGGGGGTCCCAGGATATCTCAAAGGATATGTCTCTCCTTATAAAAATAGAGATATTAGCCTAGACTTATTTGGAACATTAAATTATATGGAAAGCATTGCAAAATAATAAAATGCTTAACTTTCCTTAAGTTATGTTTATGAGTGTGTTATTGATATCAGTATCCAGAAAATTATACAAAATTCCTAGATATCTAATGTTAGCATTAATAATTTCAGTGATGTTAAAATGTTATGTGTTACAGAGATAACCAAGTCTCCTTATAAATTTCATCATTACTAAGTAATTTCTCATCAGATTTTTCACTTTTTTTTTTTAATTTGCCAGAGAATACATGTGCTAACAGAGAAAAGGCAGAAAGAGAGAGAGAGGAGAGCAAGAAAGCACCCTCCCATAAAGCATGGTAATGTTGCAGTCTCTTCTCCTTCATTTCTTCATCTTTTTGGGATTTTGGATACACACACAGACACACTCACACATGCACACACACCTGCATGTTTTTCAAGTGGCTGAATCCAAGACTCTAATGGTAGGGTTGGCTATATGAGACCCAGTCACTTTAACCATCATGCCTAAACTGGCCTACATTTTTAACCTTTTAGTCCATTAAATCTTACCTATAGAGAGCTAGTTACTTTTGCTCTGATGCTTGTCTGAAAGCTTTTGCAAGCAAGCAACTATAATCCTAAAGTATTTTCATATTCAAGGAAATTCATGAAAAGGATTTTAATAAATACTCTACAATTTTGATTTCTGATACAGTTAAGATCATACTATTGGATTTGATAAGAATTTCCAGAATTGTAATGGGTTCATGAAACTGATTGGTTCACTAATCTGCTATCCTAAGATCAAACAGAATGAGAATTAATTACAGAGGGCTAAATAAACTGATGAAGACCATGTTTTATAATGTTTTAGCTGAAATTTTGCTGGTTATTTATTCTAATGTTTTATTTTTTAGATTTAAGAATTTTTTTTTCATTTTCTTTTTAGCTATCTGTAACTTAGAGTAATTTGGTAATTTACCTTTATGAATAGAATTAAAATATTTACTTTTTTCTCTTCCTACCTGATGCTTCCAGAGTTTGAAAACTACCAGTGAATCTTATTTTATTGTATAAATTTAATACTTATATATTGTTATCGTTTCTTTTTTAAACATGGCACAATTTAAAACACTGGCTGTATCACCAAGGCTTTGACTGGAATGTCATATTTCCATATATAACTAGAAAACTTTAAGGAAGTGCAGTTGGCTTTATGGAACCAGTAAATACCCCCCTGGAAATACTGACCTGGTTTAAGAGTACTTTTAGGCCTTCAAGTGATAAGGAATGTTGCTTCCTGGCAGGCCCATGAAATTCAGGATATTTGGAGAATTTGAAAGAGAAATTTACCCAAATCTACAGGTATTACAGACAAAGTCTGTTGGTTAAGTCCATAGCTTGACTTCCTAGACTCAAGAGGCTTTTAAAAGTCTAGTCTGGTATTTCTTATGAAGAGTACAGGACTTTTTAAAAAACCTATGTAATCAACTACTATTCTTATTTAGGTATTTATTTTGGAGAGAGAGAGAGAGAGAGAGAGAGTATGTGTGTATGTGTGTGTGTTTCACTATAGGGTACGTGTGCTTGTCAGAGAGACAGAGCGAGATAGAGAGACAGAAAGTGAGAAATTACCCCTCGGGGGGGATGGCCACACCAGAGTCCCTTCTCCTCCATTCTCCTCTCAGGATCTTGGGCACACATTCACACACACCTTGAGTGAATTTCAATCCGCTGGGTTGGGAACTTGAACAGCAGTTAACTATGTGGGAGTCCAGCAACATAACCATTATGCCATCTTCTGGTACCTGTCAACCACCATTCTTAATGTACCTTTTTTTTTTTGGAGAGGTTTTTGCTATAGGCCCATGTACTCACCAGAAAGACAGAGAGAGACAGAGAGACAGAAAGACAGAAAGCGAGAAATCACCCCTCGGGGGGATGGCCACACTGCAATCCCTTCTCCTCCACTCTCCTCCATTCTCCTTTCAGGATCTTGGGCACGCACACACATTCGCCTGGCGTGAGTTAAGCCACTGAGTCCAGGACTCGAACTACGGTTGACTACATGGGAGTCCAGTGACATAGCCATTACACCAACTGCTGTTCCCCATTCTTAATGTACTTAACATAAGCAATCAAGCCAACTTTTATGAGACTGGGCCTATTTTGCAAAACCAACTAATTATTTTTGGTAGAAATAGGGTAACTGTGAAGAGATAAATTATGTTTTAGAAAAAAATCTATAATGTGCCTGTTATTAAACTCTAGGTCATTGTTTTTGAAGGTTTCTTATCTGCCAACAGTCTGAATTAGAGCCTGGGTTTTTCTATTCTCTTCAATATCTGCCTGGAACTCTCCTACCTAGGGTTTCTAATTTTCTCTCACTTTTCTGTGTTGAAGTCACTAAAACCAAAAATTGTCCCTTTCTTAAAGCCCTACAAGCTAAATCTTAACAATGTGATATAAACTTGAGAGAAATCATCACAATAGGTCATATATGGACAACCTCTGTGCCTGCTTCCTGTGGACAAGTCAAATATTACTGGAGATATTTAAAAGCCCAACATATAAAATTTTCTTGACTGTCTGCCTTCCATTCTCAGAAATTGATTTATAGTTTGATGTATAGTTGCTCCAACAATTAATCTGTTTTATTTTGTTTTCATAGAAATACTTCTAATTAAATGCCTATTTACTTGCACCATACTTGCACCTAACTTTGATGGGAGCCTACCTGAAATACCACCTCCTATGCTCAGGACTAAGAGACTCATTTAATAAGATATGAGACTATGTTTTTTTGCTTTTTCCTTTGTTCCATTCTGTGCTTTTCTCCTGGTTTGTCAATCTTTTATCTCAAAACTTCTAACCTCGGTCTCTCTATAGCAACTAATCATACTTTAATAAATAAAACTTTCTGGAAATAAAATTTCAAAAGGGGACTATGGAAGACTCCCCAAAATATGAAAAATTATTGAGCTGAAGGCAGTTATGAAGAAACAGATACAGGAATACTCTCTGTCCTCTTATCTATTTTCCTAAAAGCAGGACACAGATTGACAAAAACAAAAGGTATCCTATCCCTTCCCCTGCTAGGTAACATAAACATTGAAGACAGCATTAGAGTCTTACAAGCCTGGTGGTGGTATCAGAGGAATTTGTATTTACAAGCTTTACCAACTGACCTTTTGCTGCCAGCTATTTGCCTTCTAGTTACTGCCCATAGAGATTCGATTTTCCCCCTTGCCTTGTAACATCTCTAGAAAAATTTGTTTAAGATGCCACATAAACTGGAATTCAAAACCATTTCTTTGAAAATTATTCATTCTTTGTGTGTCTCCAATGTATATATGATATAAACATGTTAATAATCTTGTGTTTCCTTCTCATTAATCAGATTTTATAATAGGGGTCCATTTCAACTAAGTACCAATGGCATTATTATTATTATTATTATTTTGCCAGAGGGCACATGTGCTTATGAGAGACCATTTTCCATGAATGGTCATGCCAAAATCCTTTCTCCTCTATTTCTCCCTCCTTTCTTTTTTTTTTTTTTTTTAAGAGAGGTTTTTGCTATAGGGTGCGTGCGCTCGCCAGAAAGAGAGAGACAGAGAGATAGAAAGCGAGAAATCACCCCCCAGGGGGGATGGCCACGCCGCAATCCCTTCTCCTCCATTCTTCTCCCGGAATCTTGGGCACGCTCGCACACGCACCCGGCGTGAGTTTAAGCCGCCAGGTCCGGGACTCGAACCACAGTCGACTACGTGGGAGTCCAGCGACATAGCCATTATGCTAACTGCTGGTCCCATATTTCTCCCTCCTTTCTGAACCATGGTTATGTGTCAGAGATCTGGGACATGGTGTGGTTCATCATGTGGCATTCACCAGACCACAGGCCGGCTCAGCATTATTGTTAAGTCTTATAATGGGAATTTGTGAGGTCACTGACAGGATGACGGAAAAACAAATCAATACTATGGTAATGAACAGACATCAATGAATGCCTGTATTTCAAGGCTCAAGGTGGATTGGGAAGTTTTATAATAGATTGAAGATACAGGGAACAAGGGATATCCAGGCTAGAGTAGCATAGCTGCCAGAAGTAGATACAATTTTAAGTTGGTTTTCCAGTATTTAATGATGAGTTAAGGTTCAAGAGGATGACAAATAAGCAAAAGCACCCCTGTTACCATGGCTCCCCTCGAGAGCTGTTTTAGGAAATGTCCTTGGAATCAAAACTGTGGAAGAACAGAGAAGGAGGTAGAAATGGTCAGAGGAATAAATCGCTGCAGTTGTGATAGTCTCATGGGAAGCCTTAGCTGACCCTGTAAGGAGTTTTAAAAATAAGACTACCAAGTTAGGATGAGAAAGAAGGGTGATAGAGAGGTTTCAGACAGTTGCCTGGCCCTTTTTGTCCTTCTGCCACGTGAGGACATAGCATTTGCCCCTTCAGAGAACAAAGCAACAAGGTGCCAAATTTAGATGCAGGAGAGGGTCTTTAACAGACAGATATTCATGCCACCTTAATCTTGGACTTATTAGAGAAAAAGACCACATTAATTTAACTTTTATTATAGTTCATTGCTATAATTTTTCCATTTTAGTATTAGTTATCATTGTTAATCTCTTAATGTGCCTGATTTATTAATCAAATATTATCATAGATATGTATGCATAGGGAAAAAAACATATTATAAATAGGGTTTGGTACTAACCATGGTTTTGGACATCCAGTGGTGGTCTTGGAATGAATACCCCCATTGATATGGGGGAGTACTATAGTAAATTTAAAATTGAATACTTAATTCATAATATGAATATAAATAAATAGCATAAATTACAAATATTTTCCACAATGCATTTGAAATTATTGACACATTTTCCTAATATTATCATTCAAGGTAAATGTAGTCAAAACTTTCAGTCTTTTCTTAATTAAAACATTTTTCAACTGGGACCAGCAAATGGTATAATGGTTACGTTGCTGGACTCTCCCATAGGGCGAGTCTTGGACCGGCAGCTTCAAATTCACACCAGGCACATGTGCATGCATGCCTAAGATCCCAAAAAGAGACTGGAGGAGAAGGGATTGAGGCATGGCACTCCCTCTGGGGGGTGATTTCTCACTTTCTGTCTGTCTGTTTCTGTCTCTCTAACAACCACATATACCCTATAGCAAAAATCTCTCTTAAAAAATTATTTTTTTATATTTATACATTTCTATATTTTTGCCTTTTTTAAAAAATGTTTTTGCCATAGAGCATGTGCACTTGCCAGAAAGACACAGAAAGAGATAGAGAGAGAAAAAGTGAGAAATGATCCCCCCTCCCCTCAGGAGTATGACCTTGCTAGAACCCCTCCCCTACCCTCTTCTTGTAGGATTTTGGGCACACATGCACTCGTGTCTGGCATGATTTTCAAGTCTCGGTCCAGGATTGGATTCTATGGTTGGCTGTGTGGGAATACAACACCTTAACCACCATGTCACCCACTGGCCTCTCATTTCTATATTTTATTATTATTTTATTTACATTTAATTACTGCACATCCTTATAGTGTACATAATGATTTTTCCCAGCAAAAATATAGTGTTTATTTGTCTAGTCCAAGACATTACCATACACATTGCCATCAACAGATGCCTTTTCATTTCTGTGTCTGTTGAATGTTCTCTCTTCCCTTTAGTCCCATTTCTATATTTTAAAAATTTATTTATCCTATCACAGAGAGAGAGACAGGGACCTCATGCCTGAATCGTGGTCATGTATGCACATATCTGGCATGTGTGTGAGGCCTCAGGATACACACTGGAGACCTGCCCTTGGCCCGGTGTCACAGAGTGCTATATCACTGCTCTGCCACCACCTGCTCCCTCAGGATTATTTGTAAATAGTGTTTTCTAGGTCGATATTTCTCAGACTCTTATATATTATTTTCAATTAATAATTGTTTCTTTTGAAAAAACACTGTTAATTTTCTCTTAAAAACCATTAAAATCAATTATACTTTTCTAGTTATGACTGATATAAGTCAATTTTCAAATAATAAGTTTCAGAAAAATATTCACCATTGCTAGTAAGCAAGGCACAAGTGGCACAAAAAAAAAAAAAATCCCTTCTTATTCTTCCTGTTTGTAGGCCATGTTATGTTTTTGATCTTTAGATGCAATTAGCTAATCATGCTTCTTTAGTAGCTTAATTTGCAGCACAACACTATAGATTCAATCATTTACACTTTGGCAATCTTCGTGCATATGAATTATGATACAATTCTCATAAAAACAGTGTTTTAACTGCCAGAAGAGTTCTCTAGCCAGAATCTCATAGAAATTAAATCTTTTTTAGTGCGCACTGCAGAACAATATTCATTATCAGCAATTACACTAATTTTAAATGGACCTTTGTGTCACTTTATTATATAAATAATTATCAAAGAATGAAAACTGTAAGATTTGTTCAAAGTACCAGAAAAAGCAGAAAACTGATGGATGGAAGTTTATTTCTTAATTTTTTCCCCTTTATTCATGATAGAGCACATGTGCACACACATGAAAAAAAGAAAAACAGAAGCACCCTCATAGTGTTTGGCCACCCCACCATGTCCTTCCTCTGGTCTTCTAGTCCATCAGGTCCTTAGTACTCAGGCCAACCCAATAGGTGGAAGTTTTAAAAATACCTCCTGATAATTGGATAATTACCAAATACTAGATACACAGGGAAAACACCATAAATACAGTGATATTATGAATATTGATATTAGACAATTAAAGAGTATTTTAATTATTGAAAGATTATTTCTTGTCCAATGTTATGGATGATTCCAAATTTTAAAATTTTAAATATAAAAATTTGGGCGGGAGAGTTGTTTTTGTTGTTTGTTTTTGTTGTTTGTTTTTTTGTTTGTTTGTTTTTGCTATAGGGCTTGTGTGCTTGCCAGAAAAACAGAGAGAGACAGACAGAAAGCAAGAAACTACCCCCCAGAGGGAATGCTATGCCGCAATTCCTTCTCCGGCATTCTCCTCTCAGGATCTTGGGCATGCACACACACACACCTGGCATGAGTTTAAGCCACCGAGTCTGAGACTCGAACTGCAGTTGACTACATGGGAGTCTAGCGACATAGCCATTACGCCAACTGCTGGTCCCATGAATATAAAATTTTATAGCAATTCTACCCTGAGAAAAATCATTAAAAAAATCTTCAAATTTACAAAAGGACAATTCTTTCTAGTCATTCTCTTTGTTAACTAATGCATACATTCATAAAAGAGTAAATTTAGAGAAATAATTTTTTTTTTTTTTTGAGAGGTTTTTGCTATAGGGCGTGTGCGCTCGCCAGACAGACAGAGAGATAGAAAGCGAGAAATCACCCCCCAGGGGGGATGGCCACACCACAATCCCTTTTCCTCCATTCTCCTCTCAGGATCTTGGGCATGCACGCACATGCGCCCAGCGTGAGTTTTAAGCCACCAGGTCCTGGACACGAACTGCGGTTGACTACATGGGAGTCCAGTGACATAGCCATTATGCTAAATGCTGGTCCCTAGAGAGATAATTCTTCATAGATCTCAGATATCACTGTATATCTCATTACCAGTGACAACAACTGCTTGTTCTCAAGACAATTTATCAAAAACATTTCTATAATTAACACTCTTTCCTGTAAACAGAGATAGAGTATCCTACCAGAGCAAAAAGCGGCATGTCTAATGTCCTGTATAATGAAAATAATGTGTGTTTTAGGGACAAATGTCAGGTAGACTTACTACCCATTTAAAAGATTTGGGTCCAGAGACCAGCAGATGGTGTAGTGATTACTTCACTGGATTCCTATGTAGTTGAGCAAGATTCAAGTCCTGCACCCAGTGGCTTCAAACACATTGGGTATGTGTGCACGAGAGTCTAAAATTCCTAGAGGAAAATGCCGGAGAAAGGATTGCAGCATGGCCGTCCCCCCTTGGTTGGGGGGGTGGGGGTGATTTCTAGCTTTCTGTCTCGCTGTCTCTCTGGTGAGCACACATGCCCTACATCAAAAATCTCTCTTAAAAAAAAAGATTTGGGTTCATTAAACTTGGAGTCCTCTCTGAAATACAATGCACTGTATATGAAGATATTCCCAGGTCATTTTGTGTTTTCCGGTTTGAACAGGACCCTGAGGAATAGGCAAAGACACTTGTTTAATGTGAGAAATTTTTTTAAAAAGACTTTTACATATTAACAGACAAGCCATATCTATGGGACAAAGCATTCTTTATAGCAGTGGAAAAGAAAGGATTTGAGTTGAAAACTATCTAGCCTGCGATTCTGCATTGAGACTATACCTGCCCCTCTCTGGTTAGACCTCAGCTTTCCTCAATCCAGGAACTCTGAGACTTGTGTCAATAGTTGGCTTATTACAAATTAATGAATTTCATGATGAATAAGAAAAGCATTTATAGGAAAGCATGACAGGAATAAAGAGAAAAAAAAGGCAGAAAATTTATTATCAAAAGGCACTCATCATAAATGCATTGCCAGGGATAGAATAAAAAAATTAGCAAATATTTCCTTATGAATTAAAAAGGAAAAAACAGATTAAAGAAGTCAACTCTGTAAAACAAGACCACAGAGAAAGCATGCAATTAGTAATGAAAAAGGTGTGAAAAGGAAGAAGGCAGTATTCAAAACATAACTAAATACAATAAAAGGAATTAAAAAAAAGAAAAAAAATTACATAAATAACACAGAAAACTTTACCACAAAGGAGAACACATTCTGCAGAAAATACAAAATGATATAAGATAGAAATAAAGTATAAAAAGGAGTGGAAAAAAGGAATTTTAAAGTATTAGAAATTATAGATAGAGAATACAAGTGAAAAACATTGAAAATATACATAATTGAAAAATCTAAAGACAAAACAGAATTTTTAAAAAAACAGAAAAAAGTTGAAAATCAATTAAAGAAATTTTGAGATGAAGACAAAGATAAGTCTATATATTCTCGTGATTAAAAAATTTGACTTAAAATGGCTGCTTCTAAGATAATAAAGGTGAAGTATCTGGACTTCAAAGATAATTGCTTTGGAAGTAAGAAAATCAAAATGTATCACATAAAGGAAAAAAATGAACAGACTTCCGATTTTTCCAGACCAGCATTCAATAATGAAAAGGAAGGAGCAATACATTTTTTAATAACTAAGGAAAAATAATGTGAACTTTGTAATATTCTACTTGTTCAAAATGAACACCTTTGGAATTGATTGATTTAGATATCTTTTTTTTTTTTTTAGAGGTTTTTGCTATAGGGCGCATGCGCTTGTCAGACAGACAGAGAGAGACAGAGAGACAGAAAGCGAGAAATCACCCCCTGAGGGGATGGTCACGCTGCAATCCCTTCTCCTCCATTCTCCTCTCGGGATCTTGGGCATGCACACACACGCGCCTGGCATGAGTTTTAAGCCACCGGGTCCGGGACGCGAACCGCGGTTGACTACGTGGGAATCCAGCGACATAGTCATTACACTAACTGCTGGTCCCTAGATACAATTTTTCCAAGTAACACCAAAAAGTATGTTGTAAAGCACGCCCTCATTTTTTGATGCACAGCATCAGTATTTTGCATACACTTTGATGCAAATAAAAGTTTTAATTGAATTCTATTTAAAAATAACTTGAAGAACTGAAAAGAATAACTATACTTATATTTCAAGAAAGAAAATTTTTCTCAAACAAAGCATATTCTTTTGTTCATAAACAACTCACTAGCACTTACGGTGAGCCATGGATTTCATATGCAATCAAACTTCTACTTAAATTATAAAAACTATAAACATTTTAAATATGGAAGGGTAACTTAAAATACCCAATTATGTAAAATTCTCTACTATAAATGATGCATATGGTAATATCCTTGATCTGATTGTCTAAAATAAATAAATAAAATGGGAAAAATATGGACAGGTAATGTTATATTATTTTCATTCCATAATTTAAGGAAATTATTAGAGGCCAAAATTTAGCAGACAAATGATATTTGAAAAATGTAAATACGTATGTTAAAAATATTATAAATAATAACTTTTATGCCTTTTTAACTGTAACTTACTGGTGGAATTAAAATGAATGATGCAAGAATTATAAAATGCGGACAATAAAGTGAGTTTAACACTTTAAAAACTCTAGGATGTGACATTTATCACTGTGTTCAGCAATATCATGAGACAAGGAAGAGAAATTAGATTAATTTTGAAGGGGTGTCTATAGTCCACTCCAGGAAGTGGTGTACACATTTCCTTCACACGCTGTTGGCTGGAACCATGTCACATAGCCACATGTAAAAGGAAGCTGAGAAACGATTGGCCGTGTGTGTTTAGGAAGGAGAAACAAAGCATGAGAAAATGTTTAAGCACCAGAAAATTCATAGCCTTATTTTTTTATATAAGAAACAGGAATAATAAATTAACTAAGCAACTGATACAGCATTTTGAAAAATAAAAAACAAAATAAGCTAAAGGAAATTGAAAGGGAAAATAAACAAAGATAAGAAAAGAAACAAAGTAAGAAATTCTGGGAACACAAAAACAGTAGTAAGAAGAATAACGAACATTGGAATTGATAGAACCACAAAATTATTCCTTGAAGAAATATCTATAAACAAACATTACTGTGTATAAATGAACATATAATAAAAATAAAAATTAATGAGGGGAAATACAGATGAACAAATCTACACAAATTACTTTTTTATGTAAATGAGAGAAATTTGAAAATATGAATAAAATGAGCAACTTTTAAAGAAAATGTCCTTTACTATAACTGACCCCCATAAAATAAAATATTACTTCAAAATGTAGCATGAAGATTTTTTAAAGGCTTTGCCAGAGAGTGCATGTTCTTGCCTGAGAGAGACAAAAAGAGATAGAGGGAAAGTGAGAAATACGTCTCATAAGGGATGGTCACACCACAATCCCTTCATTCTCTCTCCTTTCTGGATTTAGGGCATATGTGCACATGTACCTGTCATAGTTTCCTGAATCACTCACCAGGTCTAGAACTCAAATCACACAGTTGGCCATGTGAGATGAAGTCACCTTAAACACTACACCATGGGCTGGCACATAAAGATATTTTTTAACAAAAATGAAGACAATTCATTGAAGATAGATTCACACCTTATGCAGAAGAAAAAGGGCTTCAAATGGCAGAACAGTTGTGTAGAAAGAAACCAAAAGCACTAGGGAGAGTAAAACGTGGGACAAGAGAAATAAATACTACTAATTGGCTATACAAAAATTATGATTTGGGCTTAAATATATATTGAATGGAAATATATGAAAACAGGATAGAGTTTGGAAAAGAGATAAACACAGCTATAACATTGTAAGCTTTTTACATTTTAAAACATAGAATGAATCAAGATAAAGTCACATATTGTAACTTCTAGAACATCCACTGAAAGCATAATAAGAGTATATGCTAACACACTATTAGAAGGGAAATAGAATAATAAGTAAACAATATTTGATTAATCCCAAGGAGTGAGAAGAGAAAATTTTATGAAAGACAACAAAAGATGAGTTAAGAAAAAAACAATTATAAGTCGATATAAATCAATATTTATCTATCATTAATCATATTAATATGAGTAAAATTGAACACCCTGAGACACAGACTTAGGATTTTAAAATGTCCAATTATAAGGGTCAGAATGTTCAAAAAATGGATTTAAAAATGCAAAAATTAGGGGCCAGCAGTTAGCGTAATGGCTATGTCGCTGGACTCCCACATAGTCGACTGCGGTTCGAGTCCTGGACCCGGTGGCTTAAACTCACGCCGGGCACGTATGCGTGCGTGCCCAAGATCCCTAGAGGAGAATGGAGGAGAAGGGATTGCGGCATGGCCATTCCCCCTGAGGGGTGATTTCTCGCTTTCTGTCTCTCTGTCTCTCTCTGTCTATCTGGCGAGCACACGCGCCCTATAGCAAAAACCTCTCCAAAAAAAAAAAAAAATGCAAAAATTATAACAAAATACATGGAATGCAAGGAAATCAGGGTTTAGAAAAAAATTAGGAGCTTAAATAAATATATTGGAAAAAACTGAAGACTGAAATTCAATGATCTAGGTTTCTATCTCAGGAAACTAGAAATATAATATGCCAAACCCAAAAATATAAAAGAAACTAAAGGCTAAAAAAAGGAATAATAAGTTCGAAGACAAATCTAAAATTTAAAAAGCACAGTCGGAGAATGGGAAGTCTCAGGCTCCACGCTTCCCAGCACAAAGTCTGACAAGCAGCTATCCACAGACCAGACATCTTTGTGCAAACAGGCCTGAGGCATTCACATGATCTGCAGAACTGAATAAATATGGAATTAGAAGAATAATAAGAACAATTTCACTATGACCACATTGTTCTTTCTCCTCCCTTAAATTGTCACATTGCCAGCCAGATAAAGATTGCCCAAGGCAACTTCCTCAGTGGAAAAAGAGATCAGAGGCGATGATCATTTCTCTAGCATTGTGAGATGCTTTCCAGCAAACCCACCATAGTCTCACTTTACTGGCAATTCTGGGGTAATGGCTGGCATAGCTAGACTGCCAGGCTTCAGGTAGAAACGCAGTAAAACAGCAGAGGTCGTAGTGATCAGTACATGGATCTGGGTGACACCTCTGGGCTCTTGAAAGTAAATGATGCCAAATTGGAGCTACCAGCTAACTTTATAGCCTGCTTACAAAACCTGAGCTGGTTGCCTTCAGAAACACAGTGGAAAGTTCAACCTAGCTTAAGTTCCTAGATAGCTAGCCTTCGTGCCCAGTCTCAGAGCCTACCCCCACTCACTTGCTCATTCAGGAAATCACTTGCCTTTACCCATTCTGAGGAAGCCTAGGGCTAGACATTCCTGCTTCAGGAGGTCAAACACTAGTTGCTCGACTTAGCCAAAAGTCCATCTCACATCTACAACATGACAGGGAGGAAAGCTTCAAAGGTTCATGTTGGATAAATTCTCCTACAAGATAAATTATGTTTAGTGATGGAATGAATAAAAATAATTTAAAAAATGTAAATTGAGCTAAAAAAAAAGAAGCATAGCCTGTAGTCCCACCCAGCCCAAGCAGTGGTTACTGCAATTACAAGAATTAAGTAGGAAAATGTCTAAAGATATCTAAGATGATACTGGCACCCTATAAAAGTTCATATTATAAATACTACTTTATTCTTTGTTATATAAAAAAACTTAAAAAATAAGTCTATATTTTAAAACACATATCTTATCCTATTTTAAAGTATACTTTATTTCCTAAAACTAAAGGTAGGTTTATTTTTTTATACTGAAATATAGTGATTAGTCTTTAGTTTCTATCAATTTGTATTTGGGTTTATTTTTTTAAAAAATTATTTATTTCCTCCATGAAAGAGAAAGACAGGAAGAGAGACAGACAGACATCCCCAAAAAGGTTTCCATACCATCATCCAACCTTAATCTCAGTCAGCTCAGGTCACAGGTGCACATGTATGTACCTGATGTGCTCAGAAAGGACTCAGAACATGAAGCTGAGTCCTTTCCCAGATAGACTTAGTTACATTACCATTACACCACCATCTGGTCCCTGGCTCCATTATTCAAGGACTTTTAAACTTAGTTCTTTGAAACTTAGTTTTTATACCTTCAATGATTAAATTAAAAAAAAAAAAAAAGCTGTTTCCTATAATATCACTAACTCTGAAGCAAATAACCATAGACTTTTTAAGGTTCCATATATGGTATAAAAATAATCAAAAAATTATTTTTTTAAAAACAGCTTGTCATATTCTGAAGGAAATCTTTATTTTTTATTGTGTGCACAGTCAATAAAAAAATATAGAATGCCCACTGAATTATGAATAAAGTTTTATGTAGCTGAAAAAATCCTAAGGGCATTCTAAAAAAAATGGCATACATGGAAAACCAAGCCTATAAAAATCTGAAAAAGAACAATTTGAGAAACACTAATTGGTTCAGTAAAGAAGTCATTTCACCCAGAAGCTTTTCTCTTTATTAAAAAAATTTTTGCTACAGCAAAATTTTGCTAGATCAGAAGCACTTACCAGAGAGTGACAAAGAGGAGAGAAAAAGACAGAAAGTACCCTCTCTGGGAGATAGTCATGCTAGAACCCCTTCTCTATTTCTCTTTTCATGGTTTTGGGTACACACACATGCACTCAGTGTGTTTCGCAAGCTGCTGGATCAGGGATTCAACTGCACAGTTGGCCATAGGGGGTCAAACTGCCTTAACCACCACACCAACAGGTTGCCCTCCATTTTCAATTTGGCATGATCTAGGATTATAAAAGCATCACTGTTTAATCCATCTTGAAAGTACTGGAGACTCAATAGAGCAGCACAGTAAAAATTCTTATAAAAATACATAATTGAATATTTTGAGCCAAAAGCTAACAGAGCAGCTTGAAATTTTAAATACATATAAATTACCTATTATTAAATTCCTGAAACACACCTTGAATTGTTAAAAAACACAACCCAAAAAGAGACACACTGCTCAATTAAGTCTTCATGTGAATGATTATGTATTTGCATTCATAGAGGCATTATCCCATCAGAGTAAACTGACAATGCTGTGCAAAACTGCTAAAAGGCAAAGAGGAACAGTCATTTTAAAAATTAATTTAAAACAATTTCTGAACATGTCATGGGAAAACAAAAATCATTTACCAGCGCTATTAATATTCACAGCAGCTGCTACACAATCATGGATCAAGGCCCTATGTTCAACCTTGCTTTCTAATCTAATGTCTTAAAATATACCATTAGTCTATAGTTCATCATATGCCAAAGACCTGTAAATGGCTTTTCAATTTCTTATCAGTTTATGAAATTTTTTATAGATGAATGTTTGTTCAGTGTATATTTGGGATTAGTGGTTTATGAGTCATACTAGAGACTCATATTAGAGAAACTTACCAAAAAGCCTATTTCTCCCAAATACAATCCTGTAAATGAATTGAGACTACTTTTTCTCCTCTACTTAATTTTTCACTCAGCTTATCGAGTAAGCCTGTAACCAGTGTTTCGTAATCTTCTGCTGTGCCTTCAAGTCCTACATGTCTTTATTTATGATACCTACTATCCTTAAACATATTCCAAGGTACTTTCATTTCTCTACACAAACTCAAATGTTTTTATTAAATCTATTGATATATATGATCTTTTTCCTTATTTCAAATTTCATTCTACATTTTTAAGTATTTCAGGTATTTATTTCTGTTCATTATTTTTACATGGTTTTGTTTTTAATATATTTATATATTGAGTATCTTCATATAGAAAAAAAGTTTTTCTATATGGTGCAACACTATGGAAGTTTATTAATATTTTAATATTACATTTTTAAAAATCAAACTATACAGAAATGCAAAAAGCATTATTAGAAGTAAGGATGTGTTTTATGATAAAAAAAAGTTAATTTACAAGGAAGACGTGACAATTCTAAATTTCATGCTTTAAAAAAAAAAACCCTAAAATTATGTAAACCAAAAATCTATAAGAAATAGGCAAATTCACAATCACAGTAACAGAGTTTAATACTCATCTCTCAGTAAATACTATTACTAGCAAATCAAAAAGTGGGAATAATTTAGAAAATTTGAATAACACCATTAACAAATTTGTCTTAATTCACTTTATATTGTTTTGTTGGTAAAGTCATGATGCATTTTTGCATAGAAATACATACAAAAATACATCATGGCTTTACCAACAACCTAAGAGAATATTTCATCTAATAAAAAATATAAAATTTTAATAGCATATAAGGTATTTATGAATATTGGCCATATTTTTCATCATACAGAAAATGTCAACAAACTTAAACTAGCCAAAACATGTATTCTAACCAGGGTGGAATTGAGGTAGGAATCAGTAACAAAAACAATGTCTAGAAACTATAAATCTACAGCTTATCAATCATTTGAAAATTAAGTATTATACTTCTAAATGACGAATAACTCCATAGAAGCAGAAAATATTTTGAAACAATTGACAATAAAAATTACACATATCACAGGTTTGTGGCATATAGCTAAGTCAATACGGCTTGTAGAGCAAACATACATAATCAAAAAGGAAAAAAAGAATGAAATTTTATGTACTTACACAAATCCCAAAAATGTTGCAAAATTAACAGCAATTTAAAAAAATAAATTAGAATGAAGATAATATCAAAGCAAAAATCATTAATAGGGAATAAGTATTCAATAGAAAAACAGTAAAACCAGCTTTTCTTTGAAAGACTTAAAAATTGAAAAAATACAAGTAACCAATAGCAGGACAAAAATAAAACAAATAACAAATAACCAATAGCAGGACAAAAAAGAGAAGTTAAAAAACTAATGAAACAAATGAAAGGATATTACAATTTCAGGACTACACATCCTAAAAACAAGGAGAATTGGAAAATAAAAAAAAAACTGTTAATTATGGCTGGCCCTGTGACTTAGTGGTTAAGGCAGCTGGATCCACATGGTCAACTGTAGTTTGAATATCAGCCTTGGCAGCTCGAAAAACACTGGCTATGTTTGCATACATGCCGGAAATACTGACAGGAGAGGGAAACAGGAAAAGGGACTGCCCTGACTACTCCCCACTGAAGGATGCTTTCTCTCTCTCCCTCTCTGTCTCTACCTCTCTCTGGTGAGTGTATGCACCATCTGGCAATTAAAAAAAATGTTAACCAAATGGAGACAAGAAGAAATAGAAACTATGAAAAGCACTTTAACAACGAAGAGATCTTAAATCCAAACAGATTTTAGGAAGCCAAAACAATTCTGATGTAAAACTCTGGTGAGAATATTATATTACAAGGCTGGAAAATCAAAGGTGAGAATTAATAAGTTTACTGAAGACAATGAATAAATATCATTCAAAGATAATCTTAAGGACAGGTGAAACAAAAACCCATAGCCTTGTACATAAAATTATAAAATAAGTGAGTCTATAAAGTGGACCATATCAATAATAATGAGTTGGCATTTACCTGATGCTTCAATATATCAATTATTTTCTAAGTGCTTTACTCACTAAATTCTCACAACCATCCCATACATGGGATATTATTTTAACTCCATTCTTTCTTCCTCCTCCCCCTATACAAGGAAGAGGGTTGATGGATACCTTACCCTTAGCACTTTCTCTAAGCCACAATGCCTTCTAAGGCAGAATGAAAATAATTGACATTTAAACCTGGAGGGTAGTTTCTAAGTGTGACTGGAAATTCAGATTTGAAAACAATGGGAGTTTATCAGAGAATGGAATAAAGAAGCAACAAGTTGAAAAAAAAATCCCTGAAACTTCCAGCTCCAAGGATGTAGTTCTGGTATTCAGTCCTTGGAAATTATGAAACCTTGCCGGTGGTCTAAATGTGCTCCAATTAGAATGAGAAAGATGAGGCAGGTACCTGCACAATCAGTCTGGAGGTGGAATTAGAAGATAACACTGAATTGCTCTTTCTACTGAGAAGTGTCATGACTCTGCTGTTAAATTATCACTCTGCAGAGAGTTATTTTTCCCAGTGCTTGATGTGCAAATCTAGTTGTACATTAATTAAATGTGACACACTAATGGGTTGGAATACAGCTTCTGCTATCTATGGAAATAAAGATATTTATAAAGTTTTGCAAAGTGCTTCAAGAGATCTCCAGAGGAAGACACCATGACAAACACAAATTATTAATAATGGTACTTTGGATGTTTATAGTGCCTTTGCTCCAAACTGCTGAAAGCCCTTTCACAGTATTATTTACTTGTTAAATGTTCATAGCATGTTTCTTCTGAAGAGCCTATTTCCTAATGTCTTGACCATGAACTTAAACTACAAAGCTTCAAATATTCCAAAATGGACAAGATGACCCCCTAAATCATTTCCTTATATAAAATTTCTATGAGATCAGGCAGGTACAAAAGTGCTCAGAATAAGACACAAAGTTTTGTCCGCAGCCCAAAGCACCTACTTCTAACCCAAAACATGTAATATTTGTTTTGATTTGTTTACTCTTCAGTTTTGATTTGTTCTCTATAACATTTTGTCTATTTTAAAGAGAACATTTAATACAGTTCAAGTATTAAATTGTATATGAAAATAATACTCAAAATATAATTTAAGACAGAAAAGGCATTGATTTCTTACAAGGCACTGGACTGCATGTGATATAAATTGAAATTATGAAAGTAACATCTTTATCAATACAACTTTTTTCTGCTAAGAACATGGCTTGTTTGATCATTTTAGTAAAAATAAGCATTGAATAAACTGATTTTAAGTAATTTTTTTCTTCTTTCTTTTTTTCTTTCTTTTTTTATTTTTTCTCTTTAAGACAGGGTCTCATCATGTCATGATCTTCTTGCCTCAGCCTCTCAACTGGGACTACAAGTGCATGTCACCAAGTTCAGAACTTTTTTTAGATGGGATTTCACTCTATTATCCAGGCCAATCTCCCTTAGTTACTGGGAAGAATACCACCACATTAGGTCTTTAGGTTGGGCCAGGGATTGAACCAAGCCTTCCATGTGGTCGTAGCCTACAAAACACAGTGTCTTAGTAGTAGGTACCACTGATTCTGGGATTCAAGTTAATTTCTAAACCAAGTACAGCTATTTATTTATTCAAAACTTTTTCAAGCAAAATATCTGGCATTTTGTAACGTCTTACATAGAAATTGGAGTATTGCCTAAAAAATTATTTTCCAACTAATACTCAAAGATATTTGAATATTGAAGAAGAGTGATTAAGGGAAATACATGCCAACAAATACCAAGGACTGGAAGATACTGGGTCCATCAGACAGGTTTTGTTTCAATCTTATTGTGTTACAACCCCAACTGTCTAAACTTCAATGGCTTAAAATATAAAGTGTTTATTTTCCACTTATAGAACTATAAATTACTATATTATAGAATAGAATACATATTCTTTGCCCTTGGAATCAGTCTTAATTGAATAAAAATGTCTTCATGAGTATTTGTGATGCACCAGAAAAACACTTTCATTCATCTCACTGTTTTAGTTATATAAATTAATGAGGTTATGGTTATAATAAATGATGTAATAAAAAGCTATTGAGGGGACTGGCAGATGGCATGGTGGTTAAAGGTGCTGGACTCCCACTTAGCAGACCATGGTTCGAGTCCTGGACCTGGTGGCTTGCTTTCTCACTCTCTCTCTCTCTGTCCCTCTCTGGTCAAATAAAATAAATAAAAAAAGTTAAATAAGACTAATTCTTAAAATATTAAAAAAAAATTGAAAAGTTATTGAGAGTGGAAAATACTAACAATAATATTATGTGCTAAAAAAAAAAAGACATTGATAAGATGAAGTCACAGGAGAAGGCAAACTACCAGGACAATAGGTTCTTGTTCCCCATAAAAGTAAGATTCCATTTCTAGGTTATTGGTGGAAATCTGTTAAAAGATCAATTATGATGAAACATTAAAGTGCCTATTAATATCTAGGAACATGAAATTACTAGGTTCGCCTGGGAAAGTAGTATCAAAGATGTTGTAGTGGTAGAAACAACATTGCAATGGTTTGAGGAATGAATGGGGATGGGGAGCTAGGAGATAAGTCCCACAGTTATGCTAAAAGGAAAGACAGTAAAGTCAGGTGGGAGACCATAGCAAGTATACGACGCAAAAGTTGTATTGCTTTGTCCTAACCATGAGGTGATTTTTATCTCGACCATATTCAATAAAATAGGTGCTTCATAAGATTTGCAAATAGCTACATGCAAAATAATTCCTCTCAGGAATACTGGGAACAGAAAATCCGGAAATGCTATGATACTGTTGTCCATTCTAATAGTCCTGTGTCTGTGACATCTGAAAATAAATTATTCTACCAAAATAGTAATTTCAAAGGATTAGCTACATGTTGCTAGAAAACTTAATTATATTGTTATTGGGACCAGCAGTTAGCGTAATGGCTATGTCGCTGGACTCCCACGTAGTCGACCGTGGTTCGAGTCCCGGACCCGGCGGCTTAAACTCACGCCGGGCGCGAGTGCGTGCGTGCCCAAGATCCCGAGAGGAGAATGGAGGAGAAGGGATTGCGGCGTGGCCATCCCCCCCGGGGGGTGATTTCCTGCTTTCTATCTCTCTGTCTCTCTCTGTCTGTCTGGCGAGCGCACGCGCCCTATAGCAAAAACCTCTCCAAAAAAAGAAAAAAAAAAAAAAAAAAAGAAAACTTAATTATATTGTTATAAATCTCATTTACCTAAATCTAGTACCAGATTATATGTGGACTTTGAAATATGCTTTCTTTCTTTTTTTTTTTTTTTTTTTAGCTATTTTTGCTATAGGGGGTGTGTGCTCACTGGAGAGACAGAGAGACAGAAAGCACAAAATCAGCACTCGGGGAGATGACCATGCCTCAATCCCTTCTCTTCCATTCTCCTCTCAGAACTTTGGGCACGCATGCACATGTACCTAGCATGAGTTTAAACCACCAGGTTTGGGACTCAAACCACAGTTGACTACGTGGGAGTCCAGCAACATAACCATTATGCCATTGGCTGGTTCCAAAATATGACATCTTTTCAAAGTGATGTTTTACCTGGATGTCTTCTCTGGCAAGGTAAAGTATTTTTCTAATTGTTTACAAAGTTCTTCAAGAAGAAACCACTCCTGTTACACAAATCTTTATTTAATTCAATTTTATATTATCTTACTATTTTATTTTACTTGTCACCAGAGGGCATGTGTGCTCACCAGACACAGAAATAGAAATAAAAAAGAAAGCATACCTAATGAGACATGGTCATGCCACAATTCTTTTCATCTGTCTCTCTATCCTGACAGGACTTTGGTTTCTCACCTGATGTGTTTTTCAAGATGCTGGGGTGGGATTATAACTGTGGCCAAACTCTCTACAAAGAATATTTAAGCACTGTATTATGGGGCCAGTCCATAAATCCTTACTAATAAAGGTTAAATTCACTATTTATAAGGTTGAGCTCCATTTATGAATTCATTCATTAAACATATTCAGTCACTTATTCAATATACGCTTTTTAAGAACCATTATGGCGACCAGCAGATGGTGTAATGGTTATGTTGCTAGACTCCTGTGTAGTCGACCACGGTTTGAGTCCTGGACCCAGTGACCTAAAACTCATGCCAGGCGCATGGGTGTGCATGTTCAAAATCCTAAGGGGAGAACGGAGGAGAAGGGATTGTGTCAGGGCTGACTTCTTGCTTTCTGTCTCTCTGTCTCTCTGTCTCTCTGGAGCCCATGCGTCTTTCTTGAAAAAAAAAAAAAAAAAAAAAAAAGTAGAACTGACGGGGCCATGCAGACAACACAAGCTGGTAAAGAGGCTGTCTCCCATGGCCTGGCCTGGGAAGAAATGGCAAGACAAGGCCGGTGGTTTACTAACCCTCCTTGTGTCGTTTTACTGGCCTGTAGTTAATTTCTCTGCCATGAGCTTTACTGACGGTACCCCATAAGGGCAAAATAACACCCCCAGCCTTACTATAATTTTTACAATAATCCTGAAGGAATGCGGATCCCTAACGCTAGCAAATGGGAATTATCTCCTGAAGTCCCCCCCAACTGCCTGGAAAATGTCAATAAAGAATGCTGCAGTCACCTCTCCTACTGGGGATTACATAGATAACATTAGAAAGGTTTGGGTTAATAGAAAGCTACTAAACTGGTGAAACGACCTCAGTAGCTGGGGGAGGCTTAGGGACTCATCCGTGAGGCACTGATACCCCAAAAAAAGACCATGAGCCACCTTTGATCTCAGGACAAGGGAACATCTCTGTTCCCCAAGCCACAGCCATTGTATAGAACAGCAAGTAGAGGGTCCCAAGTACACAATAACCTTTAGGTAAGTCATTAAGCTGCTAGCAAGACCACATTCCTTTCCCATGTAGGCAATAGGCTCACCCCCCTTAGCTATAAATTACCCCAAAAGCAATATAGATATTTCACTTTAATATATATTAACCGTGTCTTTACTTAACAAAACAAGATACCTAGCTAGGTCTTTGCTACCAGCAATGTTACCGCCCTGGTCTGGGACTGAGATTTCCAAACTTCCTCCAAGCCCCCTCTTCAAAAAACCCTGTCCGGTAATCAAGACTGAAGAAGAAAATGCACCAAATAGACTCCTTCGTTCTGAGAACTGTGTTTGGCTTCACCTGTTCAAACAAGACAGACATCATGTTTTATGATCATTGTTCCTGTGCTTTGAATTCTCTGTTTCATAGAGTAAATCTTTTATTTCCCCCTCACCCCTCCTACTCCTGTAAGATCCCTCAATAAATACGTGTGTTTGGTAGCCGCTGGCGCTGCAGCCTGGAGCTGGCTCTGGCTGTGGCCAGCTGAGAACATGCAAAAGGGCAATGAGGTCTCAGTCTAATTTTTGTTCCTGATCACCCGTGTCACCTTCCTGTGTAGGAGCCACCCACCACTGCCGAGGCTGGTCCCCGGCATAGAACCATTATGTACCATGCATTATGATAGGGTTGAAGACGTGATGGGTACATGGAAAATAGTTATTCCCTTTATGAAGTTTAGAGTCTATGGATGACAGCTCACATGAAACAAGTAAACTTAAGAATGATTATTGTTACAAGTTTTATTGAAGTATATAACAGGGTTACGTAGTCTACTTTGAGGTTTATGGAAAAGTACAAATGGTCAGACTATATAAGTACCCCATAAACTTGTGACAAAATTGAAAACTGTAATTATATAAAACACCTTAATTTCACATGAATATATATTCACATAAATGAGAGCAATCAAACTTTTAGAAAATTATTTTTTTAATGAAAGAAACCCATTATAATTATCTTAAATTACCAGAGAGGAGCTAATAAAATTTATGTAATACTAAAAGCTAAAAAATTTAAAAAGTCCGATGCTGTAGAAATAAGGTGTGGTGGATAATTGGATTTTCTGGTTAACTGAACGGAAAGAGTTTTTACTGCAATGCCACATTCAGATTAAAAATTTTAGCATAACCATGTATTTTAATTGGTTAAAAAACCTCTCACTGTTCTTCTTAGGAACATAACCTTTGTGAGGGATACTTTCTAGTCACCTTTTGAAACAATGGGAAGAAAAAAACAATTCAAGTATTTTAAACATAGAGATATATTACATTTATTTTTAGGTTCATATATTTACTTATTTTTTTTTAAGTAGGGTCACCACTTGATCTTCTGTTATTTCAATGGTGACAGTGATTTAAACATAGAGGAAATTACACAACAGGGACCTCATCCTTCCTATAAATCATTCCAGAGGACACCTAGTTTAGCATGCCTTTTCACAGGAAGATGTTATTAAAAGTGAGTTTGATACAACATGCAATTTAAAAACAAATTTGTTGCTGATGCCTTCAACATGCATTACATTTTCATTAGTTGCTAATGGAAGTGAAGGTATGAAGTAACAGCAGCGAATTCACTGGACTAAGTGATAATTGCTTCTCTTCAGTTAAGAGCAACTCAGATGTTTTTCTTCATTAATATAGGACGTGTGCATTTCTACAAGAGCTTTTCTATGTTAATGAGCAAGGGAACGACAGGTTCTTCGTGCAGACTTGGTGGAACTAACATAAATAATGTGCTAGATTTTGTTCTTAAAATGTCTCTCAGGACAGCAGATGATGTAATGGTTATGTCACTAGACTCCCACGTAGTCAACTACAGTTTGAGTGCCAGACCCTGCAGCTTAAAACTCACAGCAGGTGAGGGGCCAGCAAGTGGTGTGGTGATTGAAGGCACTGAACTCCCACATGGCTGACTATAGTTTGAGTCCCAGACCTGGCAGCTTGCTTTCTCACTTTCCTCTGTCTCTCTCTCTCTCTGTCTCTCTCTCTGTCTCTCTCTCTCTTGCTCACTCTGTCTCTCTCTGATCAAATTAAAATAAATAAATAAATAAAGCTGAATAAAATAATTATTTAAACAAAACAAAACCCATGCCAGGCAAGAGTGTGTGCATGCCCAAAATCCTGAGATGGAGAGAATGGAGGAGAAGGGATTGTGGCATGGCCATCCCCCATGGGGTGATTTCTCACTTTCTGTCTCTCTGTCTCTCTCTTTGTCTCTCCCACTAGCATATGCACCCAATAGCAAAAAAAAAAAAAAAAAAAAAAAATGAAAATCATGAAGGCATATGTAAAGATGAACATGATCACTTTGAATTAATTTGTATTTTTGCCCATTGCTTCCTTCAGCCTAGGTAAAAAGAAGAAATTAAACTGCATATATCTTATCAAAAAGGAAGAATTACACCACCGTATGAGGAGAAAGAACATTTCTTCTAGGCAGGACTTACTAGCAGAAGTTCTCACATAGCAATGAATATGGAAATGATGCAATGAATACAAGTAATGAAATAATTAGTAGCTATACAGATTAAACAAAAAAATGATGACTTCATAATTATGCTCCAGATATGAAGGAAATTTATCCTTTACTTAAATTCTAATCTTTAGTCTGTATTCTAGGGACACTTTTTAAGGAGCTAATGAACTTGCTTGGCTAGAAACACCCCAATTCTGATTTCATGGATTAGAGAGAGTAGTTTTAAATTAATGCCAATACAGTGGATGGCAACTTAAAAAGTAATCTTTTATTTTTCTTCCACATTTTATGGAAAGGAGCATAACATTTGTCTTATAACTTGTTTACCTTCCCCCAAACACATAATGGGACTTGGTAAAAGATTTAGAGTAAAGGGGTAGGAAAAATAAAACATATAAAATAAAATAAAAATAAAAACTGACATATAACTTTTAGCAATCACCCATATCTATCAGTTATGTGATTAGCACTCTGCTGAATTCCATGAGATGAAAGTTACCATGACAAATGGGTCCCATCTTAGAAAGCATGTATAAGGGAGAGAATTCCAATGGAACTTTAACACAGAGAAAAATACAGTGCTCAGATTCTCCTTTAATGTGTGTGGTTGGGTGTATGTAGAGGTGTCTTACTGACTGGGATGGGGAGATGGAGTACTTCCTACTGTCATTTAGTAAGCACGACAGGGTAGGCTAAGTTTTGCGATATGCAGGAAAGCACTACAGAATTATAAACTGTTCTTCCTTAAATGCCAAAAGTTACCTAGTCGAGAGATTTAACTATACAAAGTAAGCTCTAAAAACTAGTGGAAGATCTTTGTGGCTATAAAGATAATTAAAAGAGGCAAGTTGATACATAGAGTTTCTGTATATTGAATAATTATATCTCAATTATTATGTAATTTTTTTTATGAAAAACCTTAATTGGAACAAATTGAGTAAAACATGTTTAACAAATTAATTACTTAGTATTCAGAAAGAGTTGTAAAATGATAGTCTATTCAGTCTGGTCAAATACAACTGAAAATCCCAAACTCAGAACCAGTAGATGACATAATGGTTATGTTGCTGAACTCCCATGTAGTCAACCGCAGTTTGAGACCTGGATCTGGTAGCTTAAAACTCATGGTGGGAGGATGTACATGCGTGTCCCATATCCCAAGAGGAGAACAGAGAAGAAGGGGTTATGGTGTGGCCATCACCCCTGGGGAGTAATTTTGTTGCTTTCTGTCTCTCTGTCTCTGTCTCTGTGGCAAGCACATGCACCCTAAATGCAAAAATCTCTCTTCAAAAAAAGAAAACTCCAAACTCAAACTAATTGATAAGTTGTCCATAGTCATAGTCAAAAGGTTATGAATGACATGTCTTGAGAAATAGATTAAAAGAAAGATCTAACATGTGAAAGTTTAAAATGGGGGAGGGTGGAGGCCAGCAGGTGGCATAGTAGCTAAGGGTGCTAGACTCCCAAATGGTTGATCGCGGTTCCAGTCCTGGACCTGGCAGCTTACTTTCTCACTTTCTCTTCATCTTTCTCTCTCTCTCCTTCTCTCTCCCTCTGATCAAATTTTTTAAAATAAATAAATAAACTTAAATAAAAATAATTCTTAAAAATAATGGGGGGAGGGGAGGAAATCAAGGGGAAGAAGAGGAAAGTGAAACATTTAAGAAACTTAAGGTGGAAAAAAAATCTGTTGATTATGTGTATGTTGGTGGCTTTGTCTGAACCAATAAACAGTGTATTCATGATGGGAAAATACACTTAGTATGCTGTAATGATACACAGTGACTGAAGGTAAAAACCAGTAAATAAATAAAATTTAAATTAAGAAAAAGAACAAAGAAATAGATTGAGAGAGAAGAATAGAGGAAGGTATTTTTATATAATTCACTTTAGGTAGCTAGTCAAAATAGTTTTCTTGCACCTCCCTAGTGAGTCAGGAAAACAAATTGTTGAAGTTTACAGCAGTAACCACTTACATGCCTACAACATGACTTAAGATGCCATCTGCGCCTAAAAACAAAACTGGAAGAGTCTGTCTTTAGGAAATAAAGCAAAAGAACAAATACAGTTTTTACACTACTAGGAAACAAAGCAGTTTAATATTATTTTTAATTTTCTTATATATGAAGACTGAAAGTATTTCTTAAAGAATATTCATGTTTTGTGAATTGTTTTATAACCATGTTATTTGGGAGGTTTCACCCTGATCCAATTAACTATTATTTTTCCTGTAACTGAGACTTGTAAGGCCAGTTTATGGCTATCCCTGACTTAAAATCTAAGCAATAGTTATTTCTTAGATCTATGCATAAGAGGGTTATAAGTTAATAGAGAGGGAAAAAATATTTGTTATTGTAAGATACAAGTTTTTCAGTATATATAAGCTATTCTGCAAGGTAATAGATTTTTTAAATTTAAGGTCAATTCTAGAAAAATATACAAAGAAGCATTGTCCAGTAGATATACCATATGAGCCACAAATGCAAGTCACATAAGTAACTTTAACTCTTAAATTATTAAACTTCGTAGTAGCCATATTAAAAATGAGCTAAAAGAAACAGGTGAAATTAACTAATTTTTTGACTTTTTAAATATATTTCTTATACTCAAAATATTATTTCAAAATGTAGTCTGTTTGCACCTCAATAGACATAAGCAATTTGGACTAGCCACATTTCAAGTGCTAGACAGCCGCGTGTAGCTAAATACTACTGCACTGGACAGCACGGCTCATGCATGTCTGCTTCATTCCCCTTCTCCACCAGCAACGCTCGCTGAACCCTATGTCCCAGGGTGTCAAGTCAAATTGAGATGTGCTTTAAGTGTAAAATACACATTGGACTTTGAATACTCATTATAAATAGAAGAAAATAAACACATCAAAAATTCTATATAAATTGCATTTTGAAATACTACTTTGGGTATAAGAAACATTAAAATCTAATTTTAATTAGCTAATTAATTTTATTGCACTTGTTCCTTTTTAGTTTATTCAATAATGTTTTATATTAGAGTTAATCACCTATCTTTACAGTCTATAACATTTCTTTTTATAACATGATTATCATGCATATCAGTCAAGACAAAGACATTACGATCCACATCATCATCATCATCATCATCAAATAGCTTTTCATTTTTTTATTTTAAAATGACTACCCTTTGCCTTTTTCTATAGCTCTGAGTACCTTCACTATAGCTGTTGTGTAAAAAGTTAACACAGGACCAAATTTTACTGAACACCTCATTTATAGAACATATATTCCTGTCTCTGACCACAGGAGTTCATAATATAATAAAATAACTAAAACATGTATACAAATAACTATAATACGTAGACTATAATGAAAGTAAAAATTGTTAACAAGTTGTGATAGCGTTTATGCCTTGAATAAGAATTGTTAATATATCCCCATGTTTTCATTTTGCACTATCTCACTTTCTACCTATATTGACTCATCAAATCATTTCCCCTCACTAGGCAAATTTGTATCAATGGGAATTTAATTTATTTTAGTCCCACAGCAGTTAAATAAAATTGAATATATTCTTCATTTTAATTATCTTTTGAAACTAGTAATTATAAAATATATTTTATATGATAAAAACATATCTTGTAATAAGACAATACCATCACTTATTCAGAGAACATTACAAAATAAATTAAAATGAAATAATAACTCATTACAAATAATTTATTCCCAAAGAAATTATTAATGCCTCATTATCCTTTATTTTCTGTTTCTCTGATTAGATGGTAGATCTTCCGTTATTAACCATACCAAGTTCTACAGGAAAATTGTGGTGTAAGCAATTTCTCCTCCTGCTAAATCTTTATACTCCTTTTTTGCTACTGCTCACAGGAATTCTATTCTGGTCTCTTTTTGTATATAAATATCTTTCACAACAAGCGAGGAAAAATGCTGCATGGAGTTACACTGTGCTGTTTCTAAGATTCAGTGTTTATCTGTGGGAGGCATATGTGAATGTTTATGTTTTATTCCATGGTTAGTCAGCGTAAGACTACAAGAAATGAACAGACATATTTGCATCCTACACAGTAGGGAGATCACTTAGGTACTCAATTTAGGACTAGAATGCTAAACACTGTAACTAGACTGCTTTGTCATGCTTGAAATGTAAGAGGCCAACATGGCCTATCCCTGATAGTATTATTTACACTGGGTAAGTGATGTTTAGGTTTTACACTGTTGGATTTTCATGGAGATTACTTAGGCAGTAGACATGATTAGAGAAAGAAGGTCAAATCTTATGGCCAGATGTCTACAGTTAGGAGGCAGTTTCTCAAAGTGGGGAGGGGTGGATTTTCAGAGTTTTAAGGAGGTAAGACCTCTTTAAGAGAAAGCCACTTTAACAAGACTAAGCACTGGATAGAGTCCACAACCACATTAGAATTTAGGAAACAGTCAAATTCGCAAATATTTTTAAGTGTGTTTATGAAGGAGTATTCAAAATGCTTACGAAAATGTATATCATAAAATGTTTACATACGAGTTTCAAAAATGTTTTGCATGAATATAAACTTATACAGTAATTCTATTTTCCTGTGAATTTTTAGTTCTCTCATGCAATTCCTTTAATTTTCTCCAACTTGTTGTTAAAATCTACCTTGGCTGCCTATCCTTCGGTGACGGTAGTATGAGACAGTAAAGAAATGGGACAGAAAAGGGAAGTGTGACGCTGGCCCTGTTGCCTAGTAGTTAAGGCAGCTGAACCCCACATGGCCAACTGCAGTTTTAATTCCAACTCTAGAGGCTTGAAAACATGCTAGGCACATGTGCATGGATGACCAAAATTCCAAAAGGATGGTGAAATGGAGCAGAAGAGACCGCATTGTGATCACACTTCACTGGAGAGTGTTTTCTCCCTCTCTCCCTGTCTCTTTCTGGCAAGAGGAGGTGCCCTCTAGCAATTAAAGAAAGAAAAGAAGAGGGTAATGTGGCTTGCCTCGTATCTATTTTATCTCCCAAGGCCCATGCAGAGGTAGCACTTCGTAAAGAGGAATCATGGGTATTAGATATTTAGGTGGCCAGGAGATGGGAAGAGCTGAGCCTCAGTGAAGTTAGAACAGCATGGTTGAGCATGAACCATGGAGATACACCACAAATGGATGTGAAACAACCCCCTTTTTCTCATATATTCAGAGACAGGTACGTTGATTAAACAGAGATGACAGCATAGCTTCTAGAAAGGAGACTGGAAACAAGAGGTACATAAATTTTGTTATTGCTAATTGTTGAGTAGGACAAGGTAATGATCAAGAGGCTGAGCTCCTAAATCAGACAGACCCATGTTTGTATCCCACACCTACCACTAAATAGCTGTGGGAATTGAGGCAAGTATCCTCTGTTGGTTTTCCAAAAGCAAATTGGAAATATATTAATATCTCCTTTGTAGTGTTTTCAGAAATAAATTACACAATGTATATACAGTTTTTTTTAAAAGTTCTTATCAGAGAGACAAATTTTCATTTTGACCTAATGTTATCATTGCCCTTATTTTAGTATCAATATTTTGAAATTTATATACTGATATTTATTAATGTGACAATTATAGATAATTTAGCATATCACTCTGAATAAAGACATTTCTATGCCATGAGAAAAAAAGAAAAGAATCACTGATCATAAAGAGGATGCTCTGAAATTTCACAGTGAAATGTTGCTACTTTCAATTGAAGTTTATCATATTCAAGAACTCTCCAGCTAAGTTGCACATCATGCTCAAAAAAATTTTTTTTGAGAAATATTTTTAGCTATAGGGCATGTACACTCACCAGAAAGACAGAGAAAAAAAGACAGAAAGACAGAAATCACCCCTCCAAGGAGGATGGCCATAGTACAAGACCTTCTCCTCTCAGGATTTTGGGCACACAAGCACACACTCCTGGCATGAGTTTTAAGTCTCCAGGTCTGGGATTCAAACCACAGTTGACTGTGGGAGTCCAGTGATATAACCATTACATCATCTGTTGGTCCCTCAAAATATATTTTTATAATTTTAATTATTCAATAATTACCTATTACAAGAAAATTTGAGACATATATCTAGATATATACCTAGTCATCTTGGAGAATTTTTAATTGAGACATAGCAAATAAACTAAAAAAAATTTCAACTAAATCTAGGAAATATGAAGCCTACCAAGATTAGGTAAGTAAGAGATAGACTAGAGGTTTCTAACAGGTTGGAAAAATAAAAGAAAGCATATTAAGTTAGAAGCATAAAGGAGAAAAATTCAAGAAAAGATGGTGAGTGCCACAAAGAGAACCAGGATAATTGGTAGGATTAATACATTTGGCAAGATGCCAAATTTAACAAATTTTTAAAAACCCAACTGGTTGTATAAATGAAATTTTTAGGCTATCTTCCAATAATTTTGGAAAAGAGAGGATAATGAAGGAGTAAATGAAAGTCAGATGTGTAAGAAAAGAATAATTTTGGTATACAGGAAAGCTAATAAGTTATGTGGTGGAAGGAAATTTGTAGATACTTATATTGGCACTTCATGTGTTTATGATTCCTGAAGATTCATGTAGTCATTGAACTCTATAAAGCTGCCCCCAAATCCCAAGGTAATAAATCTTGGAAAAATCCAGATAAGGAAAAGAGGCAAACATATGTTTGTCCCCTTTGGTTCAGTATAGCAGTATCTGAATGGGATTGTGCATAACAGCTACCACATTGCAAAACAACATCACCATCAATATAACTTATCTAGAATTATTTACTCTGACAAGGCTGTACAGACTTCAAGGTCCCTTCAGTTTCCTTCTCAATCTCCACATTTGAAAATGAGATTATATCCTTTTGGCAATTGTAGACGTTTCTCCTCATCAAACTGGAACCAGGGGAAACTAACAGTACAAGTTTTTTTCTCCTCTCATCTGAATCTTTCATCTTTGAGTCCAAAAAGTTTCCCAAAACATACACAGCTTTTGAAAAGGGATGAGAAGATCTCTCACCCTGCACCCCACCATCCACCATCCACCAGCACTCATATATTAAGGTTTTTAGAGAACCCAGAGTCATCACCATCATCTTATTCCACTTTAATACCTCTGCTCTAGAAGATAGACTGGGCCAGCAGTTAGCGTAATGGCTATGTCACTGGACTCTCACGTAGCCGACCGTGGTTCGAGTCCTTGACCCGGTGGCTTAAACTCATGCCAGGTGCGTGTGCGTGCGTGCCCAAGATCCCGAGAGGAGAATGGAGGAGAAGGGATTGCGGTGTGGCCATCCCCCCTGGGGGGTGATTTCTCGCTTTCTGCCTCTCTGTCTCTCTCTGTCTGGTGAGCACACGCGCCCTGTAGCAAAAACCTCTCAAAAAAAAAAAGTAAAAAAAAGAAACTCAGCTTAGACTTGCCTAAGTAAATGAGTCAGTGAATGTTAATGCTCCTCACTGAATCTATGTTTTCTAATTTCTGCACTGCATTTTTTTAAATGAATCACATTGCTTTTAATCTATTATTTGAAAAGACCAAAGTCTTAGTATAAAACAACAAATTACAAGATGCTTTACTAGCAAAGTGAGACATTCTATGATCTCTGAACTATTTCTACTGGGCATCCTATTTTTAGTTACATCTAAGGATGTTTCTATTTTTAGTGATCATTAACAATTTTAAAAAGTTTTATATGACAAACTATTTATTAGAAATGCTTCTACCTACATAAATAAAAACTAGTCAAAATAGATACGCATTTTCTTTTCAAAGCATAGCGTACAAGTTTTATATGACAAACTATTTATTTATGAGAAATGTTTCTACCTACATAAATAAAAACTAGTCAAAATAGGTATGCATTTTTTTTTCATAGCATAGTGTACATTGACTCTATACTGAAAGACAAGACTTGAAAAAGAGGCTATTTTTAAGTCCTGGAATATCTCATTTGCTGGATACATAAATGCAAAACTATCTACCTAGCCTAGAAATTTATGTGTGAGCAAGTGAAACTGAACCAGGCTTTGATGGGAAACATTTTTAATGTTCTTTCCGATTCTAATTTTGCAGTTAATAGAACCAAATTCTACAAATCATTTTTACTGTTAAAATAAATTTTACTATCAGACCAGCAGTTGGCATGGAAGTTAAAGGCTCTGGATCCCACATGGCCAACTACACCATTCAAGTCTCAGATCCAGCACCTTGAAAATCATGCCAGGCACATTTGCATGCATGCTCCAAATCCCAAGAAGAGAATAGAGGAGAAAGGAATCAGTACGCACCCTCATTTAATTATAATTATATAATTTAATTTCATATACTTTAATTCTCATTATAATAATTCATATTATAAATGCTTATGAAATTAGAAACAAATAAACCCTCGGGCAAAAGACTATTAGCAAATTCCATCTGTTCTTTTTTTTCTTCTATAAAACTTCAAAAATTATATTTTATGTTGGCCCTAAATCCATAACTTTCTGAAGTACAACTTTTCCCATCTGTTCATTCCATACCCTGTTTAATATCCACCAATGGAGAGTTCTTGCTCTTACTTAAAATTCCCACTTTTTAAAAAATTATGTATTTTAACTTTATTTATTTATTTTCCAAATTTGTTATAGGACACTTGTGCTCACTAGAGAGAGAGAAAGTGAGAAAGCAAGTTGCCGGGTCCAGTCAAATAACAGTCAGCCATATGAGACTTCAGTGCCCCAACCACCACAACATTGCTGGCCCCAAAGTTTCTACTTTAATGGTGTCATAACGGTTCCTTCTACTGCTTGCTTTTTAAATTCTCCAAAACTCAGTTTCATCAGTGATTAACTTTTCTTTATCCTGAGCCTTGACTACTTTCCACATGGCCAGTCTTCCGTCTCAGCAATCCCAAGTATTCCATGCTGTCATCTATACTTTATGTGAGTAAATTCAAGGGCTCTACTGTCCTAATTCCTCAAAGATAAACACACAAAAAAATATAGGAAAACCTCTCTATCTAATGCATAATTTGGCATATGATCAAAGTTTTATAGACTGTTTCAAAACCATAAAGAAACAGCATACCCATATATCTTTACCAGACAAATGTTCTACTTCAGGAATTAAGAATTTAAACAAGCTCTCCTAAGTGTACTGCAGTGTGTTTTTCCAAGCCACTCCTTTCACCATACTACCTCCAAGGTCAATATCTGCTGAATGTCTCGTTCAACAGCCTTCCCATGAAGCCCTCAGAGTTTTGCTTAAAACATACAACTCTCTTTGTGCCACACCTCTGTTTAAACCTTAAAATGAAGTCCAGATCCTTAATGTGACCTATGATGTTCTATGTGACCTTTTTCCTTTCTACATTTCCAATCTCAGATAATGTCACTTTCTCCTTCACACACCATGCTTCAACTACAGAGGTTTCTCTCTAATTTTTCTCACCTTTAGACTAACATAAGCTGCTGCTTCTTTCAAGAAAAACCACCTGCTTCTTCTCTAGATTAATCACCTGGCTAACTCCTCTTCACACTTTTTCTTCATATTGAAAGTTACTTTCTTAGGTAGTGTTCTATAACATTCAAGTACAGGTTATATACTCTATTTATACACTGTGCTTTCTCTCACAGTGCTTAACAGAACTGCGGGAATGTTAGTGAGTGTGTTATCATAATTTAAATTTAGGTTTCCTGGAGTAGACTCCAGACATGTCCATTCTTTTCTATTCTCCAAACAGGCCAAGCAAATTCTTGCCTCTGGGCCAATAAATAAATGTCCCTATTACTGGACATTTCTTCTTTCAGATATTTACTCTTTCTCCTCTGTTTTCTACTTCAATGTCACACCACAGAGAGACTTTATCTGGCCATCACTCATAATTTCCTTTATTCTGACTTAATCTTCTTCAATAGTATTTATTACCTATCTAAAGCATCACTCACACACACATACATACACAAACACATGCACACACACACACACACACAAACACGTATGTTCTATCTTTCTTCCACAGCTAGAAAGCTTCATAAAAGTTTGAACTGATTTTGTTCACTATTATATCTGCAGCATCATAATATTGCTTGGGTACATAGTACACAATAAATACTGAATCCTTTGATTTTGTGATTAGATCAATCATACCTTCTAGTCTACATATCCTTCTGGATAGCTTGTGAAAAGTCAATACACTAACACATTAACTGAATATGAACTTAAATTAAGATTCTATATTTATACTAAATTCCATATACATTTAAAATGTTATTCAAAATTATAGTATTGGGTCAGCAGGTGGCATAGCAGTTAAGCTGCTGGACTCCCACATGGCTAACTGCTGTTCAAGTCCCAGACCTAGTGACTTGCTTTCTCACTTTCTCTCTCTTTCTCTCTGCCTGTCTCTCTTTAGTGAGCATGCAAGCTCTATAGCAATTTTTAAAAAGAAAATAATAATGATAATGAAATTAAAATAATTTTTTAAAAATTATACTATTTATCATATTTTCATCATTATTTTACAAATCTATGAACTAATTTTAAGAAACTAATTACTGGAACCAGCAGATGGTGTAATGGTATGTCACTGGATTTATGCATGACTGACTGTGGTTTGAGTTCTGGACATGGTAGCTTGAAACACATGCCGGGCATGTGTGTGTGCATGCCCAAAATCCCAAGAGGAGAGTGGAGGAGAAAGGATTATAGCATGGCCATTCTGTCTCTCTGTCTCTCTAAATAAGAAAAAGAAAAGAAAAGAAAAACATTTTTTTCTTTTAACAAAGTTAAACATAAACAGTGTCATGCAAATAAATTGATTCATTAAGATAAATTATCAACTGTCTGTGATCCATGTGCAGCCTTTAAAACACTGCAGTGATTAAGAGAATGATAGTTACATGAAATCATAAGCTTAAAGTTCAGACTTATGAGTATATAAGCAAAAGATTATTTAAACTTCTTTTCTTCTAAAGTGACCAACATGCCTGGGCCATGTACTATATGACCATAAACAGCCATTGGTTTTACATATTGCCATAGATCTTATTTAAAACAAGAACCTATGTCAGATCAGCAACCCATGTCCCATCATTATCTTGTATTGCATTTTTTAAAACTATGTCTTGTAGACACTGGCATGTCTGTTACTTGTTCCATTAGAGCATTCATGATATGACATATAAAATCAATCATTTCAAATAGGTAGCAAATATTTTTTGCAGATCATTCCAGAAAATATGTATAAATTAAGTATTAAATGGACGAGACTTCCTGAATACTATTTTACTGTAAAATTAATCAAAAGCAGGAAATAATGGATAGTTAAGCTTCAGGATAGAGACCAACTTTGAATATTTCTTCTTGGCCATGATTATTTCATAGACTATAAATCACCAACATGTATAAAATGGATCTTATAAATATAAATTCAGCACTTCTCAATGCATTTATATTCATTTATTCTTGTACATAATCACTCCTTCAAAAGATAGTTTAATAACTATTATATGCAAATCATTAGGAATTGAAAAGTAAGATCATCTTTGTATATGAAGATCTCACCAGGAAACATCTTTTCTTAAATATTTTTCTCCTAAAACATATACAAAATATACAAAATAGGCCTTACATGCCTGTACACATAATATCAACTGGGGGCTATGAGCAATGCCAGGCCATTAGCTATAATATAATTCTTCCCTGGTTTAAGACTTAAGAATTCATATAGAAATGCAAGTGACTTAAAGTGTTATAGAGATAATTGTATCTCCATTTTATCTATTCAAAAATGTCAGTACCATAATTATCATTAATAGCAATATTCTTCACATATTCTTCAAGAAAGATTATGACATACTACTAGTATTGATCCAGTATAACCTAAACAGGAGGAAGCAAGCAAGAAGCTGTAACTTATCATTTCTATTCCAAGTGTTTCTTGACAGACATCTAAACCAGAGCTCCATGTAACATTCATTTAAAAGTTCCTAAGTCTCCACAGTTGTCAATATTCTACACACATATCTTTATTATTTTGTTTTTTGGAGAGGTTTTTGCTATAGGGCGCATGCACTCGCCAGACAGAGAGAGAGACAGAGAGATAGAAAGCGAGAAATCACCCCCCAAGGGGGGGATGGCCACGCAGCAATCCCTTCTCCTCCATTCTCCTCTCGGGATCTTGGGCACGCACGCACATGCGCCCAGCGTGAGTTTTAAGCCACCGGGTCCGGGACGTGAACCACGGTCGACTACGTGGGAGTTCAGCGACATAGCCATTACGCTAACTGCTGGTCCCAACACACATATCTTTAGAATGAAGCCTTAAAGCCTTCTGAATACCACAAAGATATCATGTAAGTGATTGATTATATTGCTACTTTAGTTTTCTCTTTTAAAAAGTCACTAATTATGGGAACCAGCAGTAAGCGTAATGGCTATGTCGCTGGACTCCCACATAGTCAACCGCGGTTTGCATCCCGGACCCGGTGGCTTAAAACACTGCGGGCGCGTGTGCGTGCGTGCCCAAGATCCCGAGAGGAGAATGGAGGAGAAGGGATTGTGGCGTGACCATCCCCCCTGGGGCGTGATTTCTCACTTTCTATCTTTCTGTCGCTCTCTGGCGAGCGCACGTGCCCTATAGCAAAAACCTCTTCAAAAAAAAAACAAAAAACAAAAAAAACAAAAAAAAACTTCCTAAAAAAACATAGTCACTAATTATAATTTACCAAGTAGAAATGTATTAATTCAATAAAGGATTTGTCATTATTAGCTGTAAATAAATCTAGGATACTACAATAACTATTTTTAAAAAGAGCAGAATTAATTTGAATAATCCACCTAATAAGCATTCCAATGTGATTCCAATGGCACATATTTGAAAGCTAGCAGCCTATGGTAAAAGTATTAAAGGGGAATAACACTGCTAATGGTTTGATGGATATGTGGAACATCTATGTGAATGTTTAAGTGGCAATGTTTTGCAAATGGAATGCATTAGTGCTTAGGCACTAATATCGCTGTGAATAAATCCAACTTTATAACACTAATACAAACCTGATGTACCCTCTTTGCATATGTATGATCTAAGTGATTCTGTGTAGACAAGGTGACATTATACACCTTTTCTGCCTGCAACATGCTACTGGTTAAATGAAGCAAGAAGTGTGGTAATGTTGCCTGTTTCAGCTGAAATGAAGCACACACAATATCCTTATGCCTTCTAACAAAAAGGTAAAGGCATCAAGGAAAGTTTATTTAGTACTTACAAATTTTGCTTGAATAAATCAGAATAGAAATAATCATTCCCTTTCTCTTGCTTAAATTAGAATTGGGGGAATATAGTGTTTTTTTGTCAATAAACATATAAAAATTATAATATCCAAAAGATGTTACTTTCATATTACCAAATAATAAGTTCTCTCTCTTTCTCTCTCTCTCTCTCTCTCTCTCTCTCTCTCTCTCTCTTTAAGCTTTTTGCCACAGAGTGTGAACGCTCACTGGAGAGACAGAGAGAGATAGTGAGAGGGAAAGTTTTAAATCACCACAGAGGGGGAGGGGGAATGGCCACATCTTAATCCCTTCTCCTCCATTCTCCTCCTGGGATTTTGGGTATGCACATATACACACCTGGTATAAGTTTCAAGGCATCTAGGACCCGTACTGTGGTCAGCCATGTGGAATCCAGCACCCCAACCACATGCCACCCACTGACCCAATAAATACCCTCTTTCATAAATCAATTGTTTAAAAACTCTCACTTAATACTTGTTTTCAACCATGACAGAATAGTTAACACTGGAATTTCTCTCCCATGGAAAAACATGTAAAACTTGGGCGAAAAAATGTCTAATGGTATTTCAAGCACTGTGTTTCAATTAATAAGGGGCATAAGATTGTCATACTTAAGAAAAACACACAAAATGTTATCCTTGTGATTGTCCCATTATCAACCCGATTTTCTACCTGAAAGTAATTTCCTGCTAAGGAGCAAGGGGCAGGAAGCAGAGCTTGAGCTGAGTAAGGATCTAAGTAAGATGAGGAGTCCAAGATAGGAGTTCCAGTTTTGCTGAGGTGACTGAAATTGACAGGTTAGTTTATCTAAGAAGATGGGGGTAGGGCATCCCAGAAGACTGGATGGGGTAATCTGTAAGTGCTCCCCTAAGGACAGCTGCACATCTTCCAACAAAACTGTAAATAACTTGAGCTAGTTCTGTGACACAGTGGTAATATGCTTCTTAAGAGCCACAGGGCAACTGTGGTTCAAGTCAGCCTGAAAATGGTGCTCATGATCAGACAGGCTGGAGGACTGGATGAAGGAGAACTCAGCATGACCAGATCCTGTTGAATGTACTTCTCTCTCTTTTTCATTCTCATGTGTGCATACTCATTCTCTATCATGAATTTTTTTGAGAGATATTTTTTCTATTTTGCCAGAGAAACAGAAAACAAGAAACCACCACCAGCCCCCTAGAGGGAATGACCATGCCACAATCCCTTCTCCTCCATTCCCCTCTTGGAATTTTGGCATGCATGCACACATGCCTGGTGTGAGTTTTAAGCCATCAGGTCTAGACTTGAACTGCTGTCAACTACATGGGAGTCTAGTGACGTAACCGTTATGTCATCTGCTGGTCTCGGTCATGAATTTTCAAAGAAAGGAAAAAAATCAAAACTGAAACCTAAATATGCCAGAGGTCAAGGAATTCTGGGAGCTATTGGATTTCCAGCCTACCCATAGCTGAGATTCTTTACTAAGTACCTTAAACATTCAGTCAAAATGAATGAATGCCAGCCCTTATAAAAGGGCCTAGAGTAAGGGCATCTGCTTGGACTAATTCAAAACAGCAATGACTTATCTTAACAAAGAATAAGACCAAGCCAGAGAAGCCAGAAAAAATAATTTGCTGGTGGCTTAATTAACTGCAAGATAAATTTTTAAAGAGCAATAACTTAATTATATTCCCAGCGATGTTTATCTATTATGTCTAGCAAACTATCAAAAATTTAAAATGATAGGGACCGGCACTTAGCATATTGGCTATGTCACTGAAATCCCATGTAGTCGACCGCAGCTCGCATCCTGGACACAGTGGCTTAAACTCAAACTGGGCATGTGTGCGTGCGTGCCCAAGATCCCAAGAGGAGAATGGAGAAGAAGGGATTGTGGTGTGGCCATCCCCACTGGGGGGTGATTTCTCGCTTTCTGTCTCTCTGTCTCTTTCTGTCTTTCTGGCAAGCACACGTGCCCTATAGTAAAAAAATTAAAAATTATATTAAGCAAAAAATGTGTGACCCAAATTGAAGAGAAAAAGGAGGCAATTGAACATAATCATGAGGTGACTTAGATATTATAGTTAGCAGAGAAAAGTTATAATGCAGCTATTTAAATATGTTCAAAGACTTAAGGAAAATATAAATATAAATGTAAACTTAGAAATTCTAGGATTATTGGGACCAGCAGTTAGTGTAATGGCTATGTCACTAGACTCCTATGTAGTCAACCACGGTTCAAGTCCCAGACATGGTGGTTTAAACTCACGCCAGGAGTGTGTGCATGCGTGCCCAAGATCCAAAGAGGGGAATGGAGGAGAAGGGATTTGGTGTGGCCATCTCCCCTGGGGGGTGATTTCTCGCTTTCTGTCTCTATTTCTCTCTGTCTTTCTGGTGAACGCACGCACCCTATAGCAAAAACCTCTCCAAAAAAAGAAAAAAAAATTCTAGAATTATTTAAGTACAATCTCTGAAATAAAAAAATGTACTAGATGAGCATAAGAGTAGATTGACAAAATGACAAAAGAAAAAAATAAATGAAGTTAAAAGATGATTCAACAGAAATTATCCAGGTTGGAAAATAGTGAAGAAAAGACTGAAACTAAATAAAAAGATTCAGTCACCTGTGGTATAAAATCAAGCAGTTTGATACAAAAATAGCTAGAGTGCAAGAGAGAAAGAGGAAGAGATATTATATGAAACTAAAAAATTTTAAAATAAATATATGACTGAAATAAGTTCAAAATGCATAGAAAACATAAACTTGTGATCCAAGTACATAAGCAGGATAAATCAAAGGACATCCTACCAAAATGCAACAAAACCAAGCTACAAGACTAAAGACTAACATAAAAATCTGTAAGCAAACATATATAAATAATCTGTACATTACACATAGAGCAATATAAATATTGGCTGACTAAATATAAGAAATAATATATACCAGACTAGAAAGAAATGTATTTAATGTGCTGAAGTAAGTATTGTGAATAAAGAAGTCTGCTCAATAAAAATTTTCTTTAAAAAAACTAAAAAGAACTTAAGTAAAGATATTTTTAGTTAAAAGAGAACTAATGTAATCTATTTCAATAAAATAAATTCTAAAAAAGTTTTCCCTGGCTCAATGAAGGTGATGCTAGATAAAAGTTTAAATTTACAGGAATTGAGAAATCATAAATGACAAATATATTAGTAAAAATAAAAATTATGTATTTTTTTACAATTTCTTTTAAAAGACATGACTATCAAATATATGGTCTAAAGTACTTGTATGCACACACACACATACACACACACAACCCCATAGATACTGCTCTATTGTACAGTTTGTATTATATTTAGATGTAACATATATGATTAAAATGGTACAAACTTTAAATGGTGTATGGAGCTATATTGTTTTAAGACTCTCATATCTTACTTGGAATGAGAAACATTAACTTTACCTAAACTGTGATAAAGATGTAATCCTTAGAGGAAATACTAAAAATAATAATATAATATGTAGAGGTATAGTTAAAGTCAATAGAGGAATTAAAGTACAATATAATATTCCAAAACATAATTGGCTCAATGAATGACAGAAAGGAGGAATAGAGGAAAATGAGTGAGTAAGATAAATACAGAGAGAAATAGACTTGTCACAAACAAAATGGCAAACCCAAAAAAATTAATAAATGCACTTTATGAAATGTATTAAGCACCCTAATTACAGAAACAAATTGTCACACTAAATGGAATAACAAGACCTAACTATATCCTATGTAAAGTGATGAGTGTTAAATATAATGATGAGCATAGGTTGAAATAAAAAACTAGAAAACCATATATCATGCAAACAACAAATATAACTAAGCTGGAGTTTTCATATGTGAGTACTTCAACAAGTTCATGAAAGAATGGAATTAAAGTTTGAGGGTTTTTTTTTTTAATTTATTTTCATTGCAAAAGAACAGAGAGCACAGAGAGTGAGAATGGACCCCCCAGTGGGCTTTGGTCATGCCACAATCCCTTCTCCTTTAAATTTCTATCCTGTCAGGTTTCTGGGAAACTCACCTATGAGTTTGGCATGTTCTCCAAGCTGCTGAGGCTGTAATTTAAACTCTGACAGTCATGCAGGATATGGCTCCCCTAATCATTAGGCTACAGTGCTGGCCCAGTATGAGTTTATTTCGAAATAAAAAAAGTTTGCATGCTAAATCCATCATAACCTTAGTACTTACACATAAAATAAAAATTTACAGAACAATATCCCTTATAAATTTGAGTATAATTGCAAAAAAAAATCCCTTTCCTAAATACTGTCAAATACAAATCTAAACATAGATGTATTAATTTTCTATTACTGTTGTAACAAATTACTAAAGTCCCAGTGCTTAAAACAACACAAATTTAATCTTATAGTTCTGGATTTTACAAGTCTAGATTTTACAAGTTTAGATTTATTTTTTAGAGGCGTCTACGGAAAAATCCAGTTCCCTATGTTCCCAGCTATAAGAGGCTACCTGTATCCCTTTACTGTGGCCACACAACACTCCAATCTCTGTTTCCTTAGTCATATTCCATCCTGAATTCTGATCTTCCTGACTCTCTTTGATAAGGACCCTGTGTTTACATTGAACATACACAGATACTCCAAAATAATCTCATCTCAAATTCAGTCATTTAGCCAAATTTATATAGTGCTTTTACTATCTAAGGTAATAAATTTACAATTTGAGGAAATTAGGATGTGGACATCTTTGTTGTATTTTTCTGGCTACAAAATGTATTTAAAAATTTATAATTATGACATGTTGGGTTTATCTCAGGATAAAATGATGATTCAGCATTTGAGAATCAAAAACATTCAAACCATAGAAAACACTATTAAAACCTTAATATAAGGACTAGCAGATGGTGTAATGTTTACATCACCAAATTCCCACATAGTTGACCATAGTTTGAGTCCTGGACCCAGTGGCTTAAAACTCACAGTGGGCATCTGTGTGTGTATGTGTGCCCAAAATCTCGAGGAGAGGATGCAGAAGGGATTGTGGCATGGCTGTACCCCCTAGTAAGTGATTTCTTGCTTTCTGTCTCTCTGTCTCTCACTGTCTCTCCAGTGAGCACACACACTCTATAGCAAAAATTTCTCTTAAAAAAAAAAGCCAAAAAACAAAAAACAAAATCTTAATATAGAAAGTCTTATCAAGTTTTTTTTGTTTTAACTAGAAAATAAAAGCATGCTTAAGTAAATAAATAGGCAAGACACAGATTTGGATATATTATTCTTAAAATCTGTTAATATGTAGATAGAATATATAAAGAGCATACAAAGCTCTATAATAAGAAAACAACATAAAATGTTTTAATAGGCAAAACACTTGGAAAGTTCACTAAAGAAAATACACAAAGTTCAGGAAGCATTTTAAAAAGTTCTCAATATCACTAATTATCATAAATATGTAAATTAAAACCACATGTAGTATCATTACACACCCATTAAAATGGTTAAGAATTTAAAAGTTCTGATAATTCCAAATGTTGACAACAATATGGAACTATGTAAATTCAGATTTTGTTGATAGGCGTATAAAATGATACAGTCATTTAGAAAAAATATGTATCCATTTCTTATACTGTCAAATATACATAAACCCTGTAACTTATCGATTCTACTCCTAAGTATTTATCTCAGAATAATAAAAACTTAAGTCCACCAAAAGAGGTTTACAGAAGAATTTCTGTAGTTGAACTCACAATAGCTTCAAATTGTAAAAACAACCCAAATGCCCAGGAGAATAATGTTTGGTATATTCATATAATGATACAACAGAATTCTATTCATGAGAGAGAAACTAGCGTTTACATACATTGTATATGCATGAATCTCCTAAATTTACACTGAATGAAAGAAATCAGATGCAAAAAATAGTAGGTATTATAGAATCCCTAAAGTTATAAAGCAAGCAAGACCAATCTATGATGAATAAAAAACAGAAGTAGTTGCTTCTGTGTTGGGTGGGAAGGGATACAAAGAATATTTCTCTGGTGATAGAAATTACAATCATGCCTTACATTAAGAACTTTTTGGTCAGCAAGGACCACATATACAAAGGGGCCTTATAAGGAGATTATAGGTTCTACCATATAACTTAAGTGTAGACTAGGCCACACCATCTAGGTTTCTTTCTTTTTTTTTTTTTGGAGAGGTTTTTGCTATAGGGTGCCTGCGCTCACCAGACAGACAGAGAGAGACAGAGAGACAGAGAGACAGAAAGCGAGAAATCACCCCCCCAGGGGAGATGGCCACGCTGCAATCCCTTCTCCTCCATTCTCCTCTCGGGATCTTGGGCACGCACACACACACGCCCAGCGTGAGTTTTAAGCCACCAGGTCCAGGATGCGAACCGTGGTCGACCACGTGGGAGTCCAGCAATATAGCCATTACGCTAACTGCTGGTCCCACCATCTAGGTTTCTGTAAGCATACTTTGTGATGTTCACTCAATGATAAAATTGCCTAACCTTTCACTTCTCAGGACATCGCCACATCATTATGTGATACATATATACATATGTACTTTTGGTATTGGGTGGTGACCCAGGTGTGTGCATTTGCCATGTAGTGAATTCTATAACAGAGGTGTGTGGATTTTCCTCTATGTGCCTTAAACAAACAAACAAACAAACAAACAAAAAACTAAGTAGAGTAAACTTTAGTTAGTAAGTTTACTTAGATTTTTTTTTAGGTACATAGAGTAAACTTTAGATAGTCAGTTTACTTTTTGCCATTCTGTGGGTATACAATTTTGAATGTACTTTTTGGATATTGTAGGCTTGAACAAGTCAATTTAAGCATTAAAGATAATATGAGCCAGGTTTCTCATTGTTTGAGAAGAGGGTTACAGATATGAAAATTAGGAAGACTAGAATTTACCTTGTGTGGTCAAAATGGAATAGAAATGTGACTGTGTATGCATGTATTGTGTATGAATGTATATAGGTATGTATTTGTATATTAATATAGATATATGATTGATATATAATGAATTATACATTAATGGATAAAGAGAAATCAGATTTATGTGTGCATACACACACCCATATCCCCACACAGACATACAACTCCATTCACTGGGTAGTCCTAATCCAATCACACAGCTGTTAAATGAAGCATGCATAATTCATACACCTTAGTTTACTTCACCAATGGGTCCTAGAAGAAATGACACGTAAGTGTGGGCAAACCTAATCCTTAGACTCTGATTTAGAAATACCATTATCCATAAAAAGGAGGTAGATCGCCTTTGATAAATTGGTTGATTTCAAGACTTGGAAAGGAAAAGTAAAATGAGCCTAAGACATATCTTGAGCTTAGAAGTGATGGAAGCCTATCAAAAAGACATAAGCAGCAGCTTGAAGGGCTCCCACTGGCCAAATATGAAACAATTCGAGCATCAGAATAAATAATTATAGTGGTGGATTATCATCCATTGTGTAAAATAAAAGTCCATTGTACTATGGAGTAATATAAAAAAATAAAAGAGGGAAAGGGAAATTTATTTCATAGAGTAGAAAGCCAACTAATAAATATGGAAGACATTATGGTGTTAGAGTAAGCATTAATGGATACTATGAATAGTGGTAAAAGTTTGATAAATAATACTTTTATAGATTCTCAAAATAGATAATCAGATAATCATAAATTAAATTTAAATGACTTTAACAAGTGATTAAAGTTAACATCGCAATATTGGAATACACTGACAATGTGTGCTTCCTGAAAAAAGTACTGATAACGTTAGGGGGCAGATCATCGCTTCCACGGTACCTGACCAAAAAACTTATAAGTTCAACTAATCATACAGAAACTTAGGCAAACCCAAGTTGAAGAAAATGCTGGCCTTAATGCTTCAAAATTTCAGTCAAGACAGGCACAGAAAGGCTCCAGAAATGATACTTAAGAGACAGAACAAATGCTAAACATAGTATTTGTCCTGGATTGGGTTCTGGAATAGGAGATAAAGCATTAAATTGACATAACAGATTTGAATATGAAATGCGGCTTAGATACTATGATATTAATACTATGATATTAATATAAAATTTATTTAAAATTAATATTGTAGCTGTGTAAGAGAATTCAATAGTTAGGTATTTAGCAATAAAAAGACATTATGTCTCCAATATACTCACCAGTGGTTTGAGAAACATAAAATTACCTTAAAAGGTAGGGGTTTGTGTGTGTGTGTGTGTGTGTGTGTGTTGAGACAGAAAGAGAGAGAATAATAAAGCAAATAAAATTTGAGCAAAATACAGATAAATGTTAAATCTGAGTAAGAGAATTCAGGGTTGTATTTTACTTATCTTGAAGCTAGGTTTGAAGTTGCCTTTAGAAAATTACAGAGAAACATTATTTTGTAAAAGAGCTGTCTCTTAGAAAAAAAATTTATGTGAAATAAAAGATATTTGGTAGCCAAAAAGGCATTTTAATAGATAACTAAGGAAATTTCTAAATACCAAGACAGAGTACAGCAGCATATTACAATTATGTGATGAAAAATGCCCAAGTAAATAGATGCATAATAAAACAATGGAAAGTCCATAGCAATAAATTTAAGATTTAAGTTATACTTCATGTAGTATAGAATTAAATAAATTTACAGGCAGCAACTTCCACTATTTAGACTTTGATAAATCATTTATTTTAAAAGTGAAATTCTGGAAAAGATAAACCATTTTCTTCAACCAAATTTCTCTGGTACCAGTTAGGATTTAACATTTTGTTATTTTTATTCATGACACTTATGAAGATGGATGTTGCTCAGTGAAACAATTACTAACCCCAGAAAGGGATTAAGTTTCATCTAAATGGGCAATACATGGGCCCATCTCTAAGCAGTGTACAATTTAAAGTGGACAATAAAATTATATTTTGCCTCCATTATACACAGAAGCCCAATTTTATTAGGTTTTCAATTGCCTTTACACATCATTACCTTGCTGGCTAGGCCACTAGCCCATGAATTTTAAAGCAATGCATGAGTTTTTGCCATACAACTCCCACTGACAAAATTCTTGCTTCATGCAATGAAACTATAGGGTTCACAGACTTTGAAAATGGAAATGTCTCATTAGGTCATCCTGCCTATTATTTTGAAAGATTATCACTCAATATATGGTCTCTATCCCCAAATGGTTTACCAAGTCAGACTTTTAACAATCCTACCTTTATAACTTTCTCAGCCAACTTCTGAAGCCCATTTTATAATGCCCTAAGGATTTCTTTAGAGCCTACATATATATTTTCCACAAAGAACTTAAAATAGAAAGTAAAGTACCAAATTTTATTGTATTTCCATATAAACTAAATCTCTCCATTGATGTCTTCAATGTTATTTTCTGCTTCTTTGTATTGAATTTCACAGTTTTGCTTCAAATTTTGGCCACAAGAAAAAAATTATATTCTACTATTACTGGTGAGGTTTTGTGGGTTTGTTTGTTTGTTTTTTTGTTTGTTTGTTTGTTTTAATTTGCCAGAGAACAGAAAGGAAAGTAAGAAAGTGTCCATCATGGGTCGTTGTCACGCCACTCTCTTCTCCCCAACTCTCCCTCCTTTCCAGTTTTTGGGCTTACAATTGCACATAGGTGCCCAGTGCATCTTTCAGGTCCACAGGTCTAAAAGACTGGGACTGGGACTCAAACAGCACTGTTGACCATGTGGGATCAAGCCACCCTAATCACCAGGTCATGGGTTGGCCTGAGATTTCTTTTTAATGTTTGTGGTCTGACTGGCAAAGGAATGTATACTACAGAGAAAACATGGTTGTAAATGCTTCAAGCTTTAACAAGAGCCCTACTAACTACATTTCAAAACTAACACAGTAACATTTCCTAAAGTGAAATTTAACAGAATATCTACTTAATTTGTAATATGTTCATTTACATAAACTGCAAAACAAAGCTTAATAAACATGTATATGTGCCAAGAAATCTAATAATTTAATCTGTTTAAAATTATATACTTAAGGGAACCAGCAGTTAGCGTAATGGGTATGTCTCTGGACTCCCACATAGTCGACTGCGGTTCGCATCCCGGACCCAGTGGCTTAAAACTCACACCGGGCGCATGTGCGTGCATGTCCAAGATCCCGAGAGGAGAATGGAGGAGAAGGGATTGCAGCGTGACCATCTTCCCTGGGGGGGTGATTTCTCGCTTTCTGTCTCTATGTCTCTCTGTCTGTCTGGCGAGTGCACGCGCCCTATAGTGAAAACCTCTCAAAAAAAAAAAAAAAAAATCATATACTTAAAACATTCATGTAGCATGAAAAATTTGACACTTTGTTTTTAGTTTCTCTTGAAATCATTATTTATATCAATAGTAATGGGACCAAATTTTATTTAATCCAGTGATGTTTTCACAAAGCTTATGAAATGACACTTTCAGAAAATGTCTTGAATTCTTATTTAGGTTTTGCCTCTAGGGATTTGTTTCATAAATGTTTTTGGACCAGAGATTATGGTAGTCACCAAGCATTATAAAACAGATACGAAAAACAGAATATCATGCTCCTAAAACACATAGTTTAGGAATGAGAAACGGAAATGGAAATGTCTCATTAGGTCATCCTGCCTGTTATTTTGATAGGCAGGATATGTGCATTTATTTTCATATTAAAACAGTATAAATAAAATGTGATTATGACTGAAAATGTTATTTTTTATGACAATTTATAATTAATCTAACTGGCTATCATTTTAATCAACCTGAAAGATTAATTTTAAAACATTTTGAATAATGTATTATTAATCTATGAATTTCTACTTATTAAAATTACTTAATTCATAAAGAACATCTCAATATATTCTGAAAATAAAAAGAAGTATAAACCACATACTCTGACCACAATGCAAATCAAATAAAATTTTAGAAAAGAAATTAAATATCACACTAAAAGCCTGATTGTGTGTAAAGTAACAAAATAAGAACAAAATCTTCTCCCTAACTGACTTTTAGATAAATAATAAAAATCATAGTTACAAACCTCTTATAAAAATGTATAGAAAGTTTATGCTTTTAACTGATAAATTTATAACAATGCTTATAAACCAGAAGAACTCTGTCAAGGAGAAACCCATAAAACCCTGTTGAGAAGCCCATAGAAATATCTAAAAGTAGAAAGCACCATAGTTGATGAAAGGCACCATAGTAATTGTTAGTTACAGTCTCAAGAATGCTGCCAAAAAATATAAGGATAAATCCAAGAATCTCTCTAGAAAGCCAGAACACTGGGGTCAGCAGGTGGCATAGTGGTTGTGGCACCAGACACCCACATGGCTGACTCTGGTCTCAGACCCTTTGGCTTGAAACTCATGCCAGGTGCATGTACATGCCCAATATCCCAAGAGGAGAATAAAAGAGAAGGGATTGTAGTGTGGCCATCCTCTCTGGGGAGAGATTTCTCACTTTCTTTCTCTCCATCTCTCCGCCAAGCACATGTGCTCTATTCAAAAATCTTTCTGGGGGGAAGAAAAAAAGAAAAAAAGCCAAAACACTAATATAGAACAACAACAACAACAAAATTTGCAGAATATTCACCCAAAGAAAGAGACTTTGTAGAGTAACCATAACAGTAATATAAAATAAACATGTTTAATACATGCATGAAGATGAAGAAGAGAGTATAATCATAATGCAGTACAGCATTATCAAGAGAAAAAAGTTAAAATAATAATTAGAAAGTTACAAGTTTAAATTACGAATATTAAAAATTCTTTAAGTCTCCTTTGATTTTCGAATAGCAGAATGGACACAGTTAAAGAGTGTTGGGTGCCAGACAATGGAGCAGCTGCAAAGCAGGATGCTCTGGGCGGTAATCCCACAAGGGAAGATTCCCTGTTCAATCTGAGACCTTCCAGAACATGCCTGGCACACGTGCATCCATGGTCTGAGGCTGGATGAAGCAGGGAGTGAATTCTGGCATCAAGAATCTGCTGGGAATATTATGTTTGTCTTTCTGAATAATAGAAGTAAATAATATTATCAAATTTCCTTCCCAACTTTTCTACCCCCTGGCCATCCTTGAATATTATCACATAAGAAGATTATGCCAATCCATAATGTCTAATTGGTATTAAGATATTGTCTTAATTATAAGTTAGGTTTAGCGTATTTAGATATTTTTGTCATTGGTTATTTATACCCCTTTGAACTTTTATATTTTTTAAGATTTTTTTGCCATAGGGCATGTACACTCACCAAAGAGAGACAGAGAGGGAAAGTGAGAAATCACCCCAGCACCCTGTAGGGATGGCCACATTACATGTTTTCTCTTAGAACTTGATTAGTTATATCTCATTCAACAAGGAATTTCTAGTTTCTTTGTATAAAATACTTTTTGAGAATATAGTATAACTTTTCTGAGGTTATAAATTAAACACATTTATTAAAAGAGTTAAAGCACTTATATAGCTTTAGTATAAAATCATCTTTAATTACTATTAACATATTAAGATTTTCACTTTGAAAAAAATAAGATACTTTAAACATCATCAAGCAGCCTGAAAGAGGAGTTTAAAGAAGGGCAGTTCCTGGAGAAAACCTTCCTGTCTTCCATGGGCTTTTCAACATAGACACTGTTCTGGTCATGAGGAAGAAAACTAGGGCATTTGCTGCTCCTTAATGTCTTAGTCAGGGATTAGAAAGAAAGTAGCGGCTTTAAGTACACTGGACACTTTCACTCAAATAACTTTCCTGAAAATCTTGGAATATTTCCCATACTGCTATTCTAAGATGATTTAATTAAGAGGCTCTTCTGTAATAAAAGCTATTTTACAAAACTGCTTTAGAAGGAGACTATTGCCATTGGAAATTCATAAAATTCTTACAATATTTGTTTGACTGCAAACTACAGATATAAAATGCATGGTTGCTAAGAAAAGCTGTATAAAGAAGGTAGACTGATTGTGTAATATTTTTATTATAATTTTCCGAGTCGTATAGTGCCGTTTTGAATAATGATACAGAAAATATGTTTGTACGCCAAAGCTCACTGTGTTAGCTTTTCTGTATGCCCTACTGCATCACAGAACCACTGATAATTCCTTATGAGTTCCATTCACAAAACATGATTATTTCAAGAGCTGATAGTCAAGCTACCCATCAAATCATTAATGTTGTACTGTTCCTTTTTGAATGCTTAAAATCTACATCTTTCACTCCTTGTATAAGTTTAAATAAAATCTGTACTAAACTCTCACATTACTGAATGAACTAGCAAATATCTGTAGCCTGGTAACTCTTTAAGATATTTTATGTGGGAATTTGCCAAGCATTCCCTATAGAAATCTATCCCTTAAATGGAATGAGGGCTTTGGGAAAATCATTTTAAAATCAAAGTCAGTTTCCTATTTTTCAAAGTGAATGGCTTTTTAATTCCCTAATGCAAAATAGCCTTTTGTGAGTTTTGAATAATGCCTTTCTAGGGCAGTGCTTGTAATTATGCTCAAGCATCAGTGGAAAAGAAGAAAATAAAATTAGACAATGAGAATAGAATGTCAGAGCATTAAGCTGTCAACATATTTATGTTCCCAAGATTATTCACATTAGGACATTACATTTAAAGATCAAGGTAAAGTTCAGTGAGAATTGTAAGTCTTTAAATTTCTGCCAAAGCCTTTAGGAAGTGAAATAGAAAATATATTGTTTTGGCTTAGAATCATTTTGTAAAATGAAAAGCTTTCAATGCTTTAAAGTTTAGACCTTCACAAGAACAAACCTTTCTCCTGAAATTCTATCCTCTTTCCTATTAATGACCCTAATGTCACATGTTTCTCCCTATTGTAATTTTAATCAAATTTAGTGAAAGGATTTTGGAACAGTGCATTTATAAAGCAGGATTTCTTACTTAGAAAATGTTAATAGATGAGGACAAAAGGGATTATGTTATACTTTTAAAATGTATTTTCTATATCATTTGTTAATAATGACACTGAATTAGAAAAGTCCTTTTAAAAAAAGCACTACCCAACATAAACTAAAATTAATACATATTTTTGGGACCAGCAGTTGGCGTAATGGCTATGTCGCTGGACTCTCATGTAGTCGACCGCGGTTCGAGTCCCGGACCCGGTGGCTTAAACTCACGCTGGGCGCGTATGCGTGTGTGCCCAAGAGGAGAATGGAGGAGAAGGGACTGCAGCGTGGCCATCCCCCCAGGGGTGATTTCTCACTTTCTGTCTCTCTGACTCTCTCTTTCTGGTGAGTGTATGTGCCCTACAGCAAACCCCCCCCACAAAAAAATTAATACATATTTTCTACATGAAATAGGAGAAAAAAATAACCAATCTATTGTTTTGAAGTATATTTTCAATAAGCTGACCAATTCAGCAATGTTCAACATATGCGTGTGTGTTTGTGTGTATACACACAGAGAAACACCTTAAAAGATATTTATAAAATTACATTTTTTAATTGCCAAAGGGCATGAGAGAGAGAGAGAGAGAGAAATCATTCCCCAGTGATCAATCCTTTTTCTCCATTTCTGCATCTTGTTGGGATTTAAGGCATTCACACATATGTATGCTGCATATTTTTTAAGCCGCCAGGGCTGGGATTCAAACAATGTGGCTAGCCATGTAGAATCCAGCTTCCTTAACCACTAGGTCATAGAGCCAGTCCTTGTAAAATTATATTTTGTAATGTGAATTAAAATAGTAAAATTTTTAAAAATCTTCCCAAGATTATGGAAGAATTAAGAATTCACTGGAGGAGAACTGAGAACGACAGAGAGATTGTCTCTAATTCACTACTTTCAACCATGTGTGATTTTAATCAAGTAAATTAACACCAACTAGCATGCCATTGCTTTACCTAATATAAAATACAGATTTATACTAATCGGAAATGACAAATAGGTTTGTGGGGTTTTTTAAATGTGTCGATTCTAAATGGAGGTGGTTGCATAAAGTACATATTACAAAATTAATCAGAGCCTTTGTGATCTTCAAGAAGATATGAAAATGATGTATTGGAAATATCTGCATAAGGGCCAGCTAGGTAGCATAGTGGTTAAGGAGGCTGGATTCCATGTGACCAACAGTGGTTCTAGTCCTAGACTTGGCAGCTTGTGCTTACTTGTCCAAAACCCCAAGAGGAAAATGGGAAAGGGATTGTGGCATAATCATCTCTCCATAAGTGTTTTTTATTGTTTTATCTCTCTGTCTCTGTCTCTCTGGTGAGTGCATGCATCCTACAATACATTACTCTATTTTAAATTTTAAAAAATATTTGCCAAAGTCATGGAATGGATCAGTGGTAACATCTATACCTGGAATAAACCTTTTCTGGGCTACCTGACAACTAAATTCTCCTTGATATGCCTATAAATATGACAGGGCTATGTATGTGCTTTAGGGACTGCAAACATCCACACATTCACAGAGAGGTGCAGGTTTTAATGAGAGGATTTTTTAGACTAATTTTATAATGTATTTTTACATAAAGTTCTTATGTCAAAGTTGTACTATTGCATGCATACTGCATTTACAAAACTGTACATTGAACATTGTTTTCTCTCATTTCATGTAGAAAATATATATTAATTTTAGTACACGCTAGTATTTTTTTTGAGAGGTTTTTGCTATAGGGCATGTGTGCTCGCCAGAGAGACAGAGAGAAACACAGAGACAGAAAGCAAGAAATCACCCCCCGGGGGGATGGCCAGGCCACAATCCCTTCTCCTCCATTCTCCTCCCAGGATCCTGGGCACGCATGCACACACGCCCAGTGTAAGTTCAAGCCACCAGGTCCGGGACTCAAACTGCAGTGGACTACATGTGAGTTCAGCAACATAGCCATTATGCTAACTACTGGTCCCCATGCTAGTATTTTTTTTAAGGTGTAGAGTGATTTCTTTAGCTCAGTGTTTTCACAAGTGAATTTTATATCGTGGTACAGAATCAATGTATCTTATGAAAATATAAAAGGTTTTTAATAAGTAAATGTTATGGAAAACAGCTGTGTGACTGAAAAGTGTTAGGTTCTCCTTGTTCTGAAATACTGAGGAAATCAGTGAGAGATTTTGAAAGGAAAGATACCAATTTATCCCTCACCCCATGTGTGGGCTATGAGGTCAAACCACTCTTCATCCCACAATCCTCTTAAAATTAGAATTTAATCTTTCCATTGACATCAGAGGATCTGGATTTAATTTTATTGTATATTTTGACAGGATCACTTAATATGTGGTTCCAACAGTGAAATTAGTTAGTAACCTCCAAAGAAAAGATGAATATTGAAGATAAGAACTGAGACTGCAAGGTTGAGCTGTTCACTGCAGAGTGAGATTTTTCAAATCTTAAGTACAGGTATTTGAAGTTGTTTAAAAGAATAAAAACTCCCTTATACAGTATGTCGATAAATAGTAAAATGGAGTGTAGCATTTTAACATCTGTATATTCAACCTTCTGAGACAATTATCATGGATCCAGAACTCAATAAAAGAAATGTATATACTAAAAAAATTAATATATATAAATACTACATAATATAACTATGGAAACATAAAATAAGATATCTTATGAAGCATAAGATACCATATTATATCTTGTTATCTAATCTATTTGGAGACTTGAGGAGGCCTCAGTGAGCAAAATAACTTAAGTATGAAAAACTTGCCATGTGAAAAGTTGGAAAGAGTATACTGAGTTGAGGAAACTATGCTCAAAGTAGTAGAAATAAAATGAAATGGAAAATGCACATGATGGCTGGAGAAAATAAAGAATAACAGAGAATTTCAGAGGATAAATCTGGAACTTAAATAATGGTACTATTATGGAATGATTTTATGGGATTTCTTTCTTTTTCTTTTCTTTTTTATTTTATTTATTTATTTATTTATTTATTTATTTATTTTATTTTTATCTATTTATTTATTTATTTTTGTGCTATAGGGCATGTGCGCTGCCAGAAAGAAAGAGAGACAAAAAGCGAGAAATCAGCCCCCAAGGGGGGGGGCCACATCACAATCCCTCCTCCTCCAGTCTCCTCTCAGCATCTTGGGTACTCACACAAATGTGCCCAGTGTGGGTTTAAGCCACCATATCCAGGACTCGAACCGTGGTCAACTACATGGGAGTCCAGCAACATAGCCGTTACACCAACTGCTGGTCCCTTGGGGTTTCCATTAAAGGTAATCAATAAGTTTTAAGCAAGTATATGCCCTGATCATATGTATACATTATATGTATCCAGACTATAAAATGGATATAAGGAGGGCAAAAGTAGATACTAGAAAATCTTTTATAAAGCTACTGCAATATTACATGTAGGAGATGATGATGGACTTGGTTAGGGGAGTCATGTAGGATGTAAACTGACAAGGTTGGGTAATAAGCAGAGGAATGAACCAAGTAATAGTTCCATATTTCAGTCTTAAGCAACAAAGTGGATAACCTTCACCTCTACTTCTATATATGAGGAAATGTCAAGAAATATGTGGAAAATACAAGGTTATTTTTGTGAAAAATTTTGAAAGCTCTGCATAGTTTTTTGTAATACACATTTTTAAGAGGTTTTTGCCTGAGGGCATGTGTGCTTGCCAAAGAGAAACAAAGAGAGTGAGAAAAAGTGAGAAATGATCCCCCAGGGGTGATAGCCACACCACAATCACTTCTCCATTCTCTTCTTGGGATCTTGGGCACGCACACATATACAACCAGTGTGTTTTTCAAACCACCAATTCTGGACTCCAACTGCGGCTGACCATGTTGGGAGTCTAGCAATGTAACTGCTATGCCATCTTCTGGCCCCCTTGTAATACACATTTTAATGAACTGTTTAAAGATACCTCATACATATGTATCTGTATTTACACCATTTATAAATGGCATACCCCAAATAAAAGAATTTAGAAAGGTTGAAAATAAGTATCACTCAAATACTGACTAAAAGAAAGCTGGGTAACTATACCAATGCCATTGAACACAGACTTCAAGCAAGAGAACTGCTAGAGATAATTACCAGATATCAGGACTTACTTATAAAGGAATAGTAATTATCGGTGTAATCTAATATAAGATAGTCAAATATAACAATGAGACAGAATGAAGATTTCAGAAACAGATTTACTTGGTTTATGACTCCCTCCAGAAGACCTAGTCAATAATCGCCATTGATCTCTGCACTTACTGAATTATTTTCTGTTGAAAGTCAACTCTGAGGCACAATTATATGATTTGGAGCCTCATATGTTTGGAATGGTAATTAAACTTGAACATAAGTGTCATTTGGGGAACTTTAAAAAATACTGATATTCGGATCTCATCTCCAGATAGTTGACCAAGTTGGACCTGGAAACTTAGAAATGAGCATTTTAAAAAGAGCTTCTCATGATTTTAATATGAGGAGACACATCGTTATAGGTTCCAACTTTCTATCTCTCCCTTTGGCCTGCCCCCTCTGTCTTTTCTATAGTTACCAGAGCCTCTGTTAAAGTTTACGGGATACTTCAAACAAGTGGCATAGAAACAGTGGTAAATTCCTAATTTATTCTCTCTCAACTGTTTTTAGTAATCTGAGTCTTAGATGATTAGATACGAGTCATCTTTACCTCCTCTACTTTCAAGGTATTCTACTAGGAAAGTGGAAATAACTAGATACAGGACTGAGAGTCAGGATACTACTTGATCCACATGCCGTAAGCATTAGCTGCCTCGTATTCATTATTATCATATTAAATATGTCAAGTGCTCTATTCAGTTCATGACTAAGAAAATTAAAAGATGACAAAAAGTGCACACTTCCTGAGGATAATATCAAAATATGTTAGGCCATAATAAATTCATCTTAGAACTGAGATAGTAAGGTTTACTATGAAATAAATTAAAATATTTTCAACATAATGTAATTAGCATATTCACTTATAAGGACTACTAACATGATTGATTTTTGTTTGTTTTGTCCAGAAAAACTATTTTAAAAATATATCCTTAGATCTTTTTTGGAAGGTAACACTATGTGGCAAGGAAGCAAATATATATATATATATATATATATATATATATCCCATTTGGAATACAATCAATGGACGTGAAGAAATAGCATAATTCTATGTTATTTAAGTTCATCAGTATCATTGAAAATAAGCAATATTTTAAATTACTTTAGGAACATATTTAAATGATTAAAATAATATAAAGATAGAGACAGGTTACAGATTTTAGTAATAGATTTAGTTATTGTTCTGTTAGAAATAATATAAATTGAGCCACACTTTAATTCTCACTGAACAATGACAGTTATCACATCTTTTATTAATCTAATTTTGACCACATTTTTAAAGAACTAAATAATAGCTTTATAACTTTGAAAGAACAAATAGATGTATTTTTGCTATCTTCAAAATAGAACTAATATATTTCTCCTAGTAGTATGAAATAGTTTTTAACATGATAGCATATATTCTTTTAATATGTGAATAAATATTTAACATAAAATTTCATTAATTGTACTATTTCTCTCTGATCATATATTTTGGAATTAAAACTTTGAATAGAGTTTCGAAAGAACACTCTAAACCAGGAATAGTCATGTGCTCGCCAGAGAAAGGGGGTGAGAGAGCAAAGAAAGCACTCCCTTATGACAAATAGTCATGGCCTCTTCCTCCATCGCTCCCTCCTTTCTGGATTTTGGGTATGGATGAACAAACCCTACTGAGTCCAATTGCAGACTGCAAGGTTGGCCACATAAGATCCAATCACCTGAACCACCAGACCATGGAGCTGGCCTGAGTTCAAAAATTTTTAGTTCAAAAACTAAAAATGGGGGACCAGCAGTTAGCGTAATGGCTATGTCACTGGACTCCCACGGAGTCGACCGTGGTTCAAGTCCCCGACCCGGTAGCTTAAACTCACGCCGGGTGCGTGTGCGTGCATGTCCAAGATCCCGAGAGAAGGAGGAGAAGGGATTGTGGCGTGGCCATCCCCCCGGGGGGTTGATTTCTCGCTTTCTGTCTCTCTGTCTCTCTCTGTCTATCTGGCGAGCACACGCACCCTATAGCAAAAACCTCTCCAAAAAAAAAACCAAACAAACAAACATAAAAAACTAAAAATGGCAATAGCTGGTGGTGCTCACAGAGAGGTGACATGGATGTCACCACACGAGAAGCAGCTTCCTATCAAGCACACATGGAAACCCTAATATGCATGAAAAACTTCAAAAAGAGAGGTTTTCCTAAAGAGAGAGAATTTGTGTGCAATCTCTGAAACAGTACCCAGCATATGGAGGCTATCCAATAAATGCCATACTCTACCCTTACTTCTGTCAAATTCTTGCAGATTTGTTAATATTTTAAGATTCAGAATAATTTTCACACCCCCAAGTAATTCATATATAGGAGAAAATAATTTAGGGTCTCATTAAAATAATGAAACCTCTAATTAGATCTTATGAAATTTAGGATTTGCTTAAAAAACTGAGATTAAAATAACCTATAAATGACACACAAGCAAAGGTCTTGTCTTATGAAACTCTGTATCTTAATACTTAGCAAATGCATGATAGGAAGAAGGCTCCATGAATTTTTACTGGATTAAATGTAAATTGAGACAAATCACTTAATTTTTCTGTTTTTCTAATCCTCAAGTAAAATTCAGGGTGATATAATAATAAAAATTTTACAACTATTTGTAAAGTACCCTTTTTAGCAGTTTATGAAGAAATTACATATTTTAAAATATAATACTGTTTGAAACAATAAATGATCAATATATATATTATTAAAAGATTAAAATAGAATAGAAAAGTGCCCAGTCATGACTGTATTATTGTTATAAATAATATAAATTTATCTGTATTATCATTTTATGCTGAAAGAAGGGCACTGTGGGGAAAAATAAATTATTGTTATCCTCAGAATGTCCTGGCAGTTTTCTAGTTAGATTTTAATTTTTAATATTTCTGCACAATGAACTAGGATAGCTATCATGATGAGAAAGCAAAATTATATTGACACTGCACAGAATAATTGCTATATTATATTAAAAATGAATCTAGTGAGTGTTCATGCTTGTAATAATAACATCACATATAATTATAGATTAATTGAAATTCTTATTATATTGTATAAATGACTGAGTTAAAAATTCTCCTTACAAAAATACACATAGGGAAATATTTAGCAGTTGTATATTTAAGCCACCAACACCAACTAAAAGAAGTAGCACAATACTTGACTATACTTACGTGCAATATGAAATCACAATGGGACAAAGCTGAAAAGAAAAAGTTGACTTAGATCTTCTTCAGTTTTTTTTTTTTCCTTTGATAGTAAGAACACTTCACATGAGATCTACCTCTTAACAAAGTGTTAAGTGCATAATAGAGCCTGGCTAACTACAGGCACAAATTGTATAGCAAGTCTCTAGAACTTACTTATCTTACATAACTAAAACTTTATACTTGTTGAACAACTCTCCAAATCTCCTTCAGTCTTAAAGTCATTATCAGAAGTATAGCATCTAGACAGGTAATATTCCACTACACTCCTCCTCTGAAGAGCTTAGCTAGCAACCACTTTTGTTTCTTTATAACAATTGCTTTTAAGAGGTGTAGTGATGTCACTGATATGTTGTCTCTTACTCTGAGTTACAGAGTAAGATCAGAGACTCATCTATGAAAATAGGAAATTCATCTTCCTTCTCAGCGGCAGTAAGATGCCTTCCTGTGATAGGAGCTAACATTCTGTACTAAACCAATTATAAATGGGCGCAGGACACTTATGTCTAAAATAAACAGCCCTGCATATATTCTCTCATAAAGAAGGAAGAAAAGCAACCTAGTTTTTAATCTGACAAAATCCCCTATACTCTATTGGGAAGTCTGAAAGTAATCTCTCAGGATATGTGGAACATCCTTTTATTTCACTCTAAACTATAAAACCAGCTTGTAGATGTATCATGAAACAGTAAAGTTGGCCTCTCAGGATCACTGATTTTTGATAAAGCATTTTCTCACTTTACAACAACAGTAGTTGACTAGCTATTGCCATAATGTGTTCTATGAGTGGATATGGAGAAGAATCACCATATTACCCCAAAACCTCTTTTATGAGCCAGCTCTTCACAACACTCCTTGAGTTGTTCTCTATCATCAGACTCACCAGACTAGATTCTCTCTTGACTAATGAAAGGTCGTCTCTGGACGTCTTTGGGTCTTCTAGTATTATTTTAGGTCACTTTTCTTTGGTCAGTTCATAAAAATATTATAATAATTACATTGTCCCATAAAGGGGAAATGGTTTCAAAAATAATCTTCACAAAAGGTCCCTTGACCTCTAGTCAAATTTGCACATCACATTCTCAAGCTGCGTTTCTTGGGTCTTCCATAGGTGTGAAATGTAATTCAATATGACTCCAGAGCTGTGATTTCAGCCAGTACAATCACCTCACCCCAGGACAGTTGGTATCTATTTACTTCTTACATACATAATCAGATTGAACCAAGTTGCCAAATGGTTAGTCAAGGGAACTTGGTATTTTCACTTCTAGAACTAGAAATGGACACCAATTTCTTTAATAAAAATATAAAGAATAATAACAACAGGAGAATAGATTCAGCATTTTAATTCTAAAACATAGCAGATCTGAAGGTTTGCAATGGGTGTTTAATAAATATTTGATAATAAACTAATGAAAATGAAGTGAGGTAATAATGGACTTCAAATGTAAGGTGCACAATACTTTTTTTAAATTTTTAGCCAGGAGTGAAAATGTAAATTGTATAAATAATATGTTATCAGTTTGGACAAATGAATATTTAGTTTTAAGATTATTTATGACCACAAAGTAGTATACATAGACAAGAGTTGAAATTCTGTCTAAGGTGATTTCTAAATGACAGTTAAAGATACAAAAAAAATGGAGAGGGAATAGAAGATCAGTCCTAGAGATGCATACCAAGGTGTTAAGCAGATGACAAAAAGGAGAGTCTTACTTGCCATTGCAGCCAAAAGCCCTACAAAAGTTCTCACCTAGTTATATTACTCTAGGAGTTTATATATAGAAGGTAATTCAAAGAAAAAAAGTAGTTTACTAATGTATATTAGTAGCAAAAAAAAAAAATAAAACAGGGCAAAATTGGGGCGAGGACATAGAGCAACAGGAACTCTCATTTACCGCTGGTAGGAACACAAAATAGTAATCACTTTGAAAGACAGTTTGACAATTTTCAACAAAAATAAATATACTCTTACCATAAAATCCAGCAATTATACTGCTTAGTGTTTGCCCAAATGATGTGAAAATTTATATCCACACAAAAACCTATTCATGAATATTTATAGCAGCTTTATTTTAAATTTCCAAAACTTGGCAGTAACTAAGATATCCTTCAATGGGTGCATCCAGACAATAAAATATTATTCAGCACTAAAAATAAATGAGTCATGAAAAGACACAGAGGAAACTTAAATGCACAAAACTAAGTGAAAGAAGCCAATCTGAAAAGTTTACATATTACATGATTTCAACTATATGTCATTCTGGAAAAAGCAACAAGCTATAGAGACAGTAAAAATATCAGTAGTTTGTAAAAATATTGGTAGTTTCTAGGGGTTGAAGAAGGAGGCAAGAATGAATAGGAGGGGACAGATAATTTTTAGGATGATTAAATAATTTGTTTGATATTACAATGGTGGATACATGTCATTATACATTTCTACAAACCCACAGAATATAAAACACCGAGTGAACCCAATGTAAACTATGAACTCCAAGTGATAATGATGTGCGACCTAGGTTCATCAGTTATAACAACTGTACCACTGAGGCAGGATGTTGATAGTGGAGGGGGCTGTGAATGTGTGCAGTTGGGATATACACAGAAACCCTACATACTTTCTATTGTTTTGCTTTGAATCTAAAACTGGTCTGAAAAATAGTCTATGACTGAAACTAATTGACAAAAGGATATAGAAACACAATATATAGATGTAAATACCAGATATGGTGTTTGTGAAAGAGGAGAGTCTGAGGAAGGACATTTGGGGGAGGGACAGGGAGGCAAAGCATTAATGGCACAAAGAGATGTGGTATTATCTGTTGAAGATATTTTGTAGTTTTATCAACAGTACTAGGGAGAAATATTTACCTGTTGAAATATCCATTTTGTAAGACATACTAATGTGGTTGGATGTATGGAAGAAAATGAAATGAAAAATTTTTTTTAAATAAAAGGAAAAAAAGAAAATAGTCTATAAAAATCAATATCCCAAGCATTTAATACATTCTAAGCACCAAATTACTATAAATCAATATAATGTAAAAGATGAGCTATGCAATAACATGTGTTTACATCACAGAAGGTGGAAAAAACCTAACTCCCAAGGTTTATATACTTTATCGTTAGAGCTATGGAAAAGATATATAAAAATAGACATATCTAAAGGTAGCATGAATTATTTAATTAATGAATATGAATATGAGTATGTAGTAGTTTTTTTTTTTTTTTGCTTTAAATTCTTACAATTATTGTCTGTCTCACTTGGAATAAATACATTTCCCAAAGAGGACCATGGTATTATAGGACTCATTTAGTTGTAACTGCGAAGTGGCAAGCAGTATCAATTCTCTCTGTGGCTAAATATCTTCTATATTTTGAGACTATAAATTATAATTCAACAAATATTAAAAAAGCATTAGTTTTGTACTGCAAACTGTATAAGGCATTGTGAATTCTATTGTGCGCAAAACCTGGCATGATTTTCACTTCCATGAAGCTTACATAATCAACTGAGAAAATGCAGAAGAATGTCAGGAGACAAAAATTTTCCCCTATTTACATTTTACAAATAAGAAGCATATGAAGTTTACCTTTAGAACAAATAACAGGGCCAGCAGGTAGCATGGTAGTTGAGATGCCAGATTCCCCCATGGTAGACCATGATTGAGTCCCTGACCTGGTGACTTAGGACTCATGCCAGGCATGTGTGTGTGTATGTGTATCTAGGGTCCCAAGAGGAAAATGCAGGAAAGGGATTGTGGTGTGGCCATTGCCCTTGAGGGGTGATTTATTTTTTAATGTTTTTTATTATTATTCATACATTAAATCACTATACATCATTTAGATTGCAAAGAGACTTTACCCAGCATGATATACACCTTAGTCCAGACCAGTTGAGACCACCGTACAAATCCTCGTAAACAGATAATTAATCTTACCTGTTCCCACAAGTGTCTTACCTCTCCATTTTCCCCAAAAATTTTCTATGCTCTTCCCCTCCCACACTCTCTTTCCACTTTGTCTCTAATGTCCATTACAATTTTTAATACTTTTACGTTCTCCAGTCTTTCAGTCTCTACCATAGAGTGCAGACAGTCGGTATGTGTTAAGTGGAGATATAAAATGTCTCTCTTTCATAGCCTAACTTGCTTTACTCAGCAACAAATCTTCCATATTCATCCACTTTCTATCAAATTCCAGGGCCTTGTTGTTTCTTTATGGCTAATAGTATTCCATGGAGTATATGTGCTACAAAAATAGACATGAGGACCAATGGAACAGAGTAGAGACCCCAGAAATAAACCTCAAAACATACAGCCAACTCACCTTTGACAAATGGTACCAGTCAATCCAGTGGAAAAAGAGAAACCTCTTTAGCAAATGTTTCTGGAAAAAACTGGGTATCCAGCTGAAGAAAAATGAATCTGAAGCCCTACTTGTCACCATTAACAAAAATAAACTGAAAGTAGATCAAAGATCTAAACCTAAGACTGAAAACTATAAAACTACTGGTGGAAAACACGGGAAACTCTGGGAGACATTGGGGTCAGCAAAGACTTCTTAAGCAAGACCCCTTAAACACAGGCAATAATCCTGCAAATAGACAGGTGAGATTACATCAGATTAAGGAGTTTCTTCACAGCAAAGGACACCATAATTAGTGTGAATTGACAACCCTTGGAATGAGAGAGATTTTGTTAACTGTGCCTCAGATAAGGGACTGATAACAAAAATACACAGGGAACTCAAGCAGCTTACATGGAAGAAAATGATCAACCCAATTAAAAGATGGGAAAATGAGCTGATTAAACAACTCTCTAAGGAAGACATATGAACAGCCAGAAAGCATATGAAAAAAATGCTCAGTATCCCTCATTGTAAGGGAGATGCAGATCAAAACCACAATGAGATACCACCAAATCCCATTCAGAATGGTGAGGGGTGATTTCACAGTCTCTGTCTCTGTCTCTCTCTGACCCTCTCTGAAACACATGCACCCTATGGCAAGTGCCTTTAAAAAAAAGGAAAAAAAGAACAAATAATGGGTGCCTTTGATCCAGTCACAGAGTGAGGAAAGATTTCTCCAACTATAAGTTGTGGGCATAGTTCAGAGGATGAGTCAACACAAACTAGATAGAAAGGGGAGGAAAAATCATTCCAGAGGGAAGAAAGCATACAAATACATTGTGGACTGAAATATATATATATATATATATATATATATATATATATATATATATCTGAGATAAACTTGGTATGACCAAAGAGAGAAACAAGGTTTGAGAAGTGGGTAGGACCTGGTAGGGATTCAGGGATATGTTAAAGAGTATCATTCTACGTGCTGTGGAACGACTTTGAGGGATTTTAAGAAAAGGGGGGGTGACAATTTTAAATCTAAATTATAAAAATATCATTGTTAATAAAAGTTGAGGGGGTTGTTATAGGAATTATTTCAGTTTCCCAGGCAAGATATTGCCATATTTTGAACCAGACAGAAAAAAATGAATGGATTTGAAAGATAAACAAAATTCATCCAGAGAATTGGACATGGAAAGGTGGAGAAGTGCCACTCAGACACAGGTGGGTCTCCTTATCATGGCCTGGAGGATCTTTTTAAAATTGTTTCCAACCTATCGCTGTCTTCAGCTTCTACCGCTATCTTCTTTACAACCTTTGTTCCATTCACATTGCACCATCCACCATTCCCTGAACATGATACACTCCTACATATCTGCTTTTTATTGTTCTTAAGAGGTTCTACATTTTTCCCTCAAGATTCACTAGCTTAAATTTCACCACCTCAGTGAATTATTTTTTGCCATGTCATTCATACAAACTTAGTTGTTCCCATGGGATGCCATTATAGTTTTCATATGCCTTACTACATGTTACAGATTTAATCATGCCCCCCTCCTTCCAATTTACATGTTGAAATCCTAAACCTCCAAGTGCCTTAAAAAGTGACTGTATTTGATTATAGATTCTTTAAGGAGATAAGGTTAAACGAGGTTTGGGGTGTAAGACCCTAATCCAATATGATCAGTGTTCTTATAAGGAGAGGAAGTGACACCAGGATTGCTCTTATACAGAGAAATGGCCATGTGAGGACACAGTGAGAAAACAGACGTTGAAAGCCAATGAAAGAGGAGAAATAAAATCTGTTTCTATCTTGATCTTAAAGTTCTAACTACTAGAACTGTGAGAAAACAGATTTCTGTAGTTTAAGCCACTCCGTCTGGTATTTTGACCTAGCAGCCCTAAAGGATTAATATACCATATTATACTGCATCTATGTGTACTTCTCTCTTTTCAAGTAGACTATAAATCGTTTAACGGTCATTATACATCTTAGTTTGTAGTTCTAGTGTCTGGTAGAGTTTCTATATATACTAAGTCTATAAGAAAATTTTACTGAACAAATTCATGAAAAATTTTATAGTGTATATGTCCCCCCAAACAGTGTATTTGCCCTCTGCATCAATCTGTAATATTTTAACTGAGTTTCTTGTCAGGCTTTCCCTTTAAGTGGAATTTGAGTAACAAATTTTCGTGAGCCTTCTGTTGCTTCCATTGACTGCCACAACTTCACTTCAAATTGAATGTATCTGTACAAATTTAGCATTTTTGCCTCACAAACTAGCTCCTCGTAATTCCTGTCTCTCTCTTTATATCTAAGTTTAAAATCTTAATTTCATTTCACACATCTGTTCACTCTACTCCACAGATGGCTGTGTTTCCCCAAAATGTCTCTCCAAAGTGTATACTTTCTCTTCTTTCTCAGTACTTCTCTCAAATCACCTTCATGTATGTGCTCTATTGCAATGGCTTTCTAAGTTTTTTTATATTCTATGTTCAAATATTAAGATGCCAATTTTTATTTAATCACTTACATTTGCAGATACATAAAATATAATGGCCCATTAATAAATACCTATTAATTAATCTTAAAAGAGCTTTGTTAAGAAGGGCTGAGGCTGAAATTTGTAAAGACTAATAAAAAGTTATGTTCATGAATGAAGAGGTATGAGTTGAGGAACAAGAAGGATTATAAATCAGTTATATGGAAAAAATGACAAAGGCATGGTAATGCCAAGGTAATTGCCACAGTTAACAGTCACGACTACAAAACAGGAAGAGACAGACTCCGTGTTCAGGAATTTTTCAGTTATCTTGAAATTGGCTTCCTTGTGAGGATTATTTCCTATACCCTCTTTGTAACACCAATATATTTCTAGTCTGTTCGCCATTTTTAAAAATACAATAATAGATCTAGAGATAATGGCATTAAACAAAGAGTATGCATTTTAGGAAATTTACTGAAATTTGTTGTAGTTATAAGCTAAAAATGGAGTTTGAAAGATTATCTCTTATTCTATCTTTTAGTAGAACATTAGCAACAATTTATACCAAGATGAATAAAATGTTATTTTGTGGTTGCTATTTATTTCTTCCATGAGTGAGAGAGACAGCAGCCCCAAGAGGGTCCCAAAGTCAACATATACCCCCAGCTTCAGCCTGCCTCAGATCATGAGCATGTGATTGCCAATACTCAGGGAAGTCTCTGGGTGGGAACACTGAATCCTCTCTTGTGGGTCAGCCTCACAGAATGTTGTATTTTTTTACCCCTGTGCCACTATCTGACCCCATAAAATGTTATTCTTACTGAACTTGAACATAAGTTCCAAATTCATGTAAAACCCCTGAAAACTAATTGACTCCAAAAATCTTTGTTGTTTTCACTTTTAACCTATCTTAGCCTCAGAGTTGATGAACTGATATTTTCTTCCAGGTCCAAATTCAGAAAAGGGCATTTCTAAAGAGACATTTATTAGCATAAGGGAAAAGATGAGCATTACTCTAAATGGCTTCAATATTAATTTTGAGGTAAATTTCAGGACCAGATTTCCACACTTTAATGATCTCAGAAAGGCAATAGGCAAATGACTTTAAGTATTTCTGGGGCAATGTAGGCTTTCATTTTTAACAGTCACTCATTTTCTCTCTTCCATTTGCATGCTTAGCAAGCTCAATTTCTTCTTTTTGTTTTTGTTTCTCTTTTTTCTCTCAAAATCTATAAGAAAGTGAAGGGTTTGTTTGCTTAAGACAGTTTAAACTTACTTTAAAAAGTCATATTGGGAACCAGCAGTTAGCGTAATGGCTATGTCGCTGGACTCCCACATAGTCGACCGCGGTTCGTGTCCCGGACCCGGTGGCTTAAAACTCACGCCGGGTGCATGTGCGTGCGTGCCCAAGATCCCGAGAGGAGAATGGAGGAGAAGGGATTGCGGCGTGACCATCCCCCCTGGGGGGTGATTTCTCGCTTTCTGTCTCTATGTCTCTCTCTGTCTGTCTGGCGAGCGCACACGCCCTATAGCGAAAATCTCTCCAAAAAAAAAAAAAAGTCATATTGTGCATTATACAGATGTACAATGATTAAATGTAGATAAGAATCATAAAAAAAATCCTGTATTTTGAGAGAACATCTAATTGTGAGTTAAAATCCATTTTAATTATTTTATCTATAATACAACAAAATATCAATGTAGGTAATATGAGCTCACATGTGATTATTGCAATGGTTCTCTCTCCAGGTTCACTATTTAAAAATTTAAAAACTGGCCTTATATCTTATTTCCTATCTTGTTAAAGTTTACATAAAGTTTCCTTCAATGTATAGTTATGGGAAGATTGAAGTGGCAGAGGAGGTGAGTAACCTATTATTTGTTTCCTACTCTATGACTAAAAAACGTTTTAACACAGCTCTCTAGGAAAAAAAAAAAAAATAGTGATCCATATTCCAAGTGGACAAAAAGATTTTCCTGGAAGCCAGATTATCTAAAATGTTCACTTGAACACCAGGTAACATTTGTAGAGGGATTTCCCATGAAAGATGAACTGGCAAATAGATTGGGCAAGCAATCCACACCATTTTTACTTATAAAGTTATTTTAAAAATAATTATTTCACACTTATTCCTTTAACCCTAAAAATGATTCACTGAGTATTTTTCATAGTACATGAAAAATTATATCTTACCCTCCGATTAGAACATTCAAAATTTTCAGTCTCAGTTCCACATGTTATATTATTGCTTGTTTAGCCCATTAGTCAGCAAATTTGAAATCATTTTGTTGACTCCATTTTATCAGCCATCATTTACCTCTTTACTTATACATCTACTGTATGTCAGCACCTACATTTAAGTAGACCTTTTCAAAGCTCTGAAAAGAAAATATATAAATTAACTTTAACAGTATGCCCTCACATACTATGTTATGGGACTATAGATTCCATTTTATTCTCATCATCTACTCGACTACAGTCTGAATTACTAAACCATTTACAAAATAGACAGCATGAAGTCAGGTTTCAGAGAGATGTTTTTGAATAATGTAAGCATCATGACACTTTTATTAATAATTTTGTACCCTGAAATAAGCCTTGCCATTTTACAATATGTTCTCTTTATCATGAACAAGTGAAGTCATTTTTTAGAAGCCATGTAGTACCTGCAGCATGCTGTCTCCAGTAACACATGCACAAAATTAAGAAAAGTATAAACACCCATTTTGTAATTTCCTGGTTTTCTATTCCTCAAACTTGCTTAAGAAAGATTAAAAAATATTTGCAAGGGGACCAGCAGTTAGCGTAATGGCTATGTCACTGGACTCCCACGTGGTCGACCGCGGTTCGCGTCCCGGACCCGGTGGCTTAAACTCACGCCGGGCGCGTGTGCGTGCGTGCCCAAGATCCCGGGAGGAGAGTGGAGGAGAAGGGATTGCGCCGTGGCCATCCCCCCTGGGGGGTGATTTCTCGCTTTCTGTCTCTCTGTCTCTCTCTGTCTGGCGAGCGCACGTGCACTATAGCAAAAACCTCTCAAAAAAAAAATATATATATATATTTGCAAGATTTAACAACCCTGATCTTTTCCCTTCTATTCTTTAACAGGAAGAACTTTCACACAATGACAAAAGAATTTCTAATAACTAATGTGTCATTATAGACAGCCCTTTGGGCAAATTGACCAAAAATAAATTGGAAACTGCATATTATTTTATAATTAATTCAATATTTTCTAAACAATTTTGAGATTCATACCTCTAAGCATCAGAACCCGATTTCCATATTATTTAATTTTCTATTAAATCTTCTATACCATTAGCCCTGTATGTGCCTACACATTATAATAAAAAAGAACCACTCTAAGTTCTTGCTTTTATACTTATCACATCCATCTCTCATTATAAATGAACCGAGAGGTGAATTGATGGTTCATAAAATTCCTTGAAGTAAGTTAATTTCAGTTGTGCTCTCATTTTATATTTGCACATGATATGTTTTACAGAGGACATCAAAGTCATGTTTTCATTTGGCATGAATTAAAAAAAAGATAAAATTGAAATCCAGTAGTATAAAATTATAAACTTTTTTTGATATGTAACTTAACAAAGCTATTCATAATCTCAGGACTTATTAAGAAAAATCATGTGCCACAGTTTGAAATTTGCTTTTTTGTGAATGAAATTCTGAAAAATAGACAACTTTTGAGTATGCCATGTAGAAAAAATATAGACTTCAGACATACGAGGGTTTAAACACCATCTTAAATACTCCCCAAATGCCAATCTTCTTAGCTGTAAAACTTTAAAGACTATTTGCAAGGTTGATGTATGTAAATAACATAAATAAAGGGCATAGAAGCTGGTGCATAGTGGTACAGACTGATATATAGTGGTAATGGACTACAACAGAGAGCTCTAATTTTTATTTTGCTCATGAATTTACAGAATCTTTCAGTATAAATAATTCTTATATTTTTCAAGTAAATGTTACATGTATTTTATATGTATGATGATCACAACAGTACAATGAGGAAAATAGGGCAATTTTACATTTTACAAAATAATAACAATAATAACAAAAAAGGAACAGAAAGTTTACCTAAACTAAGAGCAACAAAATAATAAAAGTAGAATTAATATTTAGTTTTAGTATACTTTAAACACCTCACAAAGAAACACTGTTCTCATCAGCAGTAACTTATCATTTCTTACCAATCCACACCCAACTCTAAGAAATTATTTCTTTCTGTCTCTATAGACTTGTCCATAAAACATATCTCTGTGAACATTTGTGTACACATTTTTATGTGGAGATATGTTTTCAAATGTCTTAAGCATATACTGAATAAGGAAATTGCTAAGTCATATAGTAACTCTAACTTTGCAAGAACATGAAAGATGTTTTCCAAAGTGTCTGTACCATTTTGCATTCCCACCAGTAATGTATGAGAGCTTTCATTTCTCTACATCCTATGTCTTGTCTTTTTTATTACAGCCATCTTAGTGAGTATAAAGTGATAGTTCATTATGGTTTGGATTTGCATTTTCCTAATAATTAATGGTGCTAAATATCTTTTTATGTGTTTATCAGCCATTCATATACCTTATTCAAATACTTTGTCCTTTTAAAAATTGGGTCATTTATTTTTTTGTTGTTGAGTTGTGTTATTTCTATATTCTGGACACAAGTCCCTTATTAGATACATAATTTGCAAATATTTTATCCTGTTTCATAGGTTGCTTTTTTGCTTCCTTGATGATGAACTCTGAAGCACAAATCAACAACTTAATCGCCAGCTTTTTTATTATCCGATCATCAAGAGTGGTTGAAAAAGGTCTTCTACCAAGGCAAAACTAAGACTTCCAACAAAAATGTGGTTTTGCTAGTAAGTAAGAAGGACAAAATGAATACTGGTTAACAACTAGAAGACTCAGCCATTAAGGTGCAAATGAATCACTAAAATTACTCTTCAGAATGTAATTTTTTTAAAATAAATCTGATACAATCTTGTTGCTCTTCAAATTCACAATCCTGCCAACTCATGAAATGTCTCACGTCTCACTTTCTCTGGCCGTAGGGCTAAAAATGGCTTATAAGAATAAATAATTGAAAACCTCTGCATATGCTGTGCATTCTTTAATTCACAGAAGAGGAAGAGAGACAGAGAGAGAGGAAAAGCAAGTCATCAGATCCAGGACTCAAGCCATGGTCTGCCATGTGGGAGTCCAATACTTAACCACAATGGCACCTGCCAGCCCCTGCTATGTATACTTGAGCCCTGTATCATTGTTAACTTCCTGCTATACTCATGGGAAGTTTGTCATATTTTCATAACTTCAACAAATTGTAATATATAAATATCAGAGTTGACCTACAGTAATTATCTTTAGGTAAATAGAGGACTAGAAAGATATAAAGTGTAATTGATGAACTGGAACAAATGCTTCATTTTAGATGAAGGATGTTGCCAAATGTCTTATTTTGTGAAACTGTACTTTCAACTAAATAACATCATGATGTCAGTGCTGTTTCCAATTTCATTTTATAGTATTGACTGCTTAATGGAAAATACAGGACTATGATTAAATTCAAAACGTTATCCATTTACTATTTTTTCATTCTTTTTTTTCAGCAAATATGTATTTGCTATCAATGAGTTTATAGTTTAGAGGTAAGTCAGTGGATACCATGTTGAGTACTTCGGTCTGTAAATGCGAAGCCTGAGGTTCAAAGAGTTAAGACCCAGAAACATTAAATATTGTAATTCTGTTCCTATCTCCCTTTTCTTCATCATTTATTTATTTATTTATTTATTTATTTATTATTTTTTTAAGATTTAGATTCTGGGGACCAGCAGATGGTGTAATGGCTATGTCGCTGGACTCCCACATGAACAATTGCCATTTGAGTGCCAGATCCCATGGCTTAAAACTCATGCTGGACACATGTGTATGCATGCCAACATCCTGAGAAGAGAATGAAGAAGGAATTGCAGCATGGCCATTCTCCCTGGGGGATGATTTCTCACTTTCTGTCTCTCTGTCTCTCTCTGCCTCTCCAGGAAGCACACTTGCCCTATAGAAAAGCTTTCTAAAAAAAAAAAAAAGAAGAAGAAGAAGAAGAAGAAGAAGATTTAGATTCTGAAGCTGGCCCCATAGCATACTGGTTAAGGGAACTGGATCCCAGATGGTCAACTGCAGTTTAAATCTCAGCCCCAGCAGTTTGAAAAACATGCTGAGTACATGTACATGTATGTCCCAAATCCCAACAGGATGGAAAAATGAAGGAGAAGAAATTGTGGCATGGCCATGACCTAATGGAGGTGATTTATTTATTTCTCTTTCTGATGAGCACACATACCCTTTGGAAATTTAAAAAAAAATATTTATGGTCTGCATTATTATCTATATTGCAGTTTTAAAAATATCAATTTTTTTAGTTTTTTCTTTTCTAAAGCTTTTGCCATAGGGTGTGTGCACTCATAAGGGAGAGGGAGAGACAATGAGTAGGAAAGTGAGAAATCACACCTCTCCAGGGGGCATGGCCATGCCAGAATTCCTTTTCTTCCATTCTCCTCTAGGGATTTGGGGCATGCATGCATAAATGCCCAACATAATTTTCAAGCTGCCACGTCTGGAATTCAAACCACTGTCAGCTATGTGGGAGTTCAGCACCTTAACCACCACACCACTTGTTGGCCCCAAAAGTACCCATTTTGAAACACAAATTTAATTCAGGGGTATTCATATGGATGTCAGCCTGTGGTGTGTTAGTTAAGGAGGCTGGATTCCACTTGGCCAACTTTGCAGTTTGAGTCCCTGACCTGATTGCTTGAGAAACACTCTGAGTATACATGTATGTATGCCTAAGATCCTGGAAGGAGGGAGCGATGGAGAAGATATTGTGACATGACCGTTCCCTAAGGAGGGTGCCTTCTCACTTTCTCACTTTATATATATAATATATATATATATATATTATATATATATTATATATATAATATATATATATAATATATACATATTATATTATGTATATATATATATATATATATATATATATAATTGATACTTTTAAAACTGCAATATAGATAATAATGCAGACCATAAATTTTATTTTAATTTCCACAGGGTATGTGTGTTCATCAGAAAGAGAGAGAAATATATATGTGTGTGTGTGTGTGTGTGTGTGTGTGTGTGTGTATTTAAAGAGAGATTTTGGCGATAGGGTGTGTGTGCTCACCAGAGAGACAGAAAGAGACATAAACACAGAAAGTGAGAAATCACTCCCTGAGTAGGTGGTCACACCACAATCCCTTCTCCTCCACTCTCCTCTCGGGATTTTAGGCACACATGCACACATTCTGGTGTGAGCTTTAAGCTGCCGAATTGGGACTCAAACCACAGTCTAGTACATGAGAGTCCAGCAACGTAAACCATTATGCCATCTATATCTCAAGACACAGCTATATATTAACTGATCTCTTTACATTTAGTTTAGGAAGACACAACAAATGAGTGTATATTAGGAACTATGTAATAGGTTAATTTACATAAAAGTCAGCCACATAGTGGAGTAGGAAGTCTTATTGAAAAGAGAAACTGCAGTAATAATTGAAAATTATTCACACCTGGCATAAATTAAAATATTTTCCATAATATTTGAAATCACTGCTACTTTTTTATAATACAATCATTGATAAATATCCCTGATATTACTCAAAGTAAGTATAATTGTTAGTCTTTTCTCAATTAAAACATTTTGATATGCCCCAGACTGCCACCATTTTCTTAGAATTCTTCCAAGTCATTCCTGTGTGTTCTCTCAATAAGGGAAAGAGGGTGTAAAAGAGGGACAGTGCTTTAATCTTACGAGATTATTTTATCTAGGATACATACTCAGAGCCAACTGTGCCTGTTTCTGAGTGCAATTGGCGTTATTGAAATGTGTGTTATTTGACACTGTTTTAGTTGTTTTTATGAAGAGGTGAAGATCAGCTACTAAACTCCATATTTGTTTATCTTTCCAGAACCAATATCGGAATTTTTAATGAGGGTATTTCAAAAAGTTTGTGGAAAAATGGACTTAAAGAATGTGTTTATTTTGGTACAAAAATAATTTTGAAATCTATGTATACTTTTTTTATAGTATGCATTTCTCATGAAATTTTGAAGACCCTTGATATCATTGGACAATTTCTTCCAGGTGATAGCCATAGAAAGTGCCATTACATACTAGATATTATCCCTTCCATTAGTTATTCGTTTACTTTTATTTATTACTATATCTTTTATGCTACATAATGCTCTAATCACCATTACTCTACAAAGGATATTTTTCCATGATTATGCAAGCCAGTGTACTAACTTAGTATATCTATTTTTTAAACAAGTGCTTATTTAATTTTATTTATTATTATTATTATTTTAATTTTTGCTATAGGGCATGTGTGCTCACCAGATAAAGATAGAGAGAAAGAAAATGAGAAAGCATTCTCTCATGGAGGATGGTCACACTGCAATCTCTTCTCCTCCTTTTCTCCCTCCTCTTGGAAGCCTGGGCATGCATACAAACATGCCTGGTGGTCCAAGACTCAGTGCAGTCAGCTAAGTGGGATCTAGCAAACTTAACTGCCAACTTCTATTTTTTAATATTATTTACTTCTTTGACATAGTTTTTTTAGTTATTCTAGAAAAGCAACTAAATGACTGTTTTTAATTTTTAATATTTAGTACATATAATGATATATAAGTATAAATGATCTATAAGCATTAAAAATAATTTATTAGTTAGTTACAGTTTTTAATTTACAGTTAGAAATGATAAGAACTCCCAGGAACTATCTGAATGTAAATATAGTGAGTTATTTTATTATTTGATATGTAAACACAATTTTTAAAAAGCTTGATTTTTTTTTAAGGCAGATTTTTGCTATAGTGCTCGTGCCCTTGCCAGCAAGATGGAAAGAGACAGAGAGACAAAAAGTCATTTAGAAATCATCTCCCTGGATAATGGCCGTATCACAATCCCTTCTCCTCCATTCTCCCTCATGATTTTGTGCATTCACACACACATGCCCAGCATGTTTCAAGCCTCTGAGTCTGGAACTTGAGTAGCAGTCGGCCATGTGGGAGTCTAGTAATGTAACCATTACGCCATCTGCTGATACCTTGATTGTTCCTTTATTTTATTTTATTTTTTATTTTTTTTTTAATTTTTTTTTGGGGGGAGAGGTTTTTATGCTATAGGGCATGTGTGCTCACCAGAAAGACAAAGAGAGACAGAGAGACAGAAACTGAGAAATCACCCCCCAGAGGGGATGGCCACGCCACAATTCCTTATCCTCCGTTCTCCTCAAGGGATCTTGGGCATGCATGAACATGTTCTGGGCATGAGTTTAAGCCACTGGGTCCAGGACTTGAACCGCAGTCGACTACATGGGAGTCCAGCAACATAGCCATTATACTAACTGCTGGACTTATTTATTGTTCCTTTTAAAGAGTATTTTTTTATATTCTTAAAAAATAGACACTTAGCAAAAAGTCATTTTAAAATTATTTTTCAATGCCACAGAAGATGTGTAAGCACAAAGAAATGCCCTCATATAAGGGAGCTTTGTAATTTATGGTTCTGGGTTCAAATGTCATTTATCATATATCAGCTAAATAACCTTGGACAAATTATTTAATATCTCAAGTATAAATATTGCCACTTGTAAAGTAGAAATAATAATATGAGGGAATTTCAAACAGTTCATGGATAAATGGAATGAAAGTATAAATTTATTTTAGTGAAAAAAACTCAAAATCTATGCATGGTTTTTCATAATATGCACTCACCAAACTTTTTGAGAACTCTTTGTATATCTACTTTACAGGATTATTGGGAGGGTATTTGAGAAAGTAAATGTACAGGGCTAAACAAATGGCAGGCATAAACATTTAATAAACGTCACACCTTATTTTCATCTGCAAGTTTAGACTTGTATATGAGAGAATAAGTAAAATATTAATTTTGACTAAAAGATTATCAAAGTAATAAAGTGAACTACCAGGGGTCTTATAAATCTTCTACAAATAGATAGCACTGCTTATCCAATAGGTTATCCACCAGTCTTACATCTCAACAGACTCAGACACCTCCCTGTTGACCCTCAATTTCCAGTTACACCTCATATACTGTAATTTAACAGCATCCTACTAAAGGAATAGAAGATATTTTTTTCCCAAGGAAATGCAGAGATATTTCTTAAAGCTTATTCATTTATATCATCTGAGAGAGAGAGACACCCTCAATAGAGTCTTAGGCCATGATCATCCCGTTAGCCTTCCCGGCCAGGCAGGATCACAAGCATATGAGTATGTGCCCAAGATGTATAGATGGACCCAGGAACTGAACTCGAATCCACTTACTGCACCAGTATTGCAGAATGGCATATTAGCACTGCACCATTGTGGCTGGACCAGAGCTCTGGATTAAAATTAAAGTGGTTTTTTTGTTGTTGTTTTTGTTTGTTTGTTTGTTTGTTTTTAGCATTAATATGGCTATAACATAGGGATTAGTCCCTGTTTTTCTTTATTAACAATGTGACCTGATCACAATTTTTTTTAAGTCTAGACTAGTTTTCCATTATGTTTTACATACTTTATTCTGACATATCTTTTAAAAACAAAAGGATGCAAAACATTGGCACTTATCAATGCCTTCTTTAGATGTGGGTTTACTTCTTTTCTTCAGGCTTTGTGTTACCAAGAAGCAAGGTCTGATTTCAATAAGGCCCATTTGCTGTGAAAGTATCAGAGTCATCTTCAAAGCAATACTCCAGTTGGGCATATTCACTGATTAGCTAAATAATATCTTCTAGGACATTTGTAACAGACACAAGATGTATAGGACTTCAGTTTGGGATTTTTTTTTTCCTTTTTTCTCTCTTTTTTTAAATAAGTGTTTCCTGCTTCTCATCCATACTTTCTTTTTTTTAAATATATTGCACAATATTTTATTATTAAAAAAGGTTTTATGTCTCAGGCAAAAAGTTCTTCTCCTTCACTCAGGAGATGCTAATGTGTATTATTTTCTAAAAGAGATAAGTGGTTGTCTGTGTGGACATCCTCAAAGGGGACAGAATTGATAGGCTTGTAGGATCCGAGTCTGAAACAGCAGCAAATTATTTAGACTATAAATTTTCCAATTCCATGTAACATGCCTGTTGTTGAAAAGATTCCTCCAACAATACCACAGAGTCTTACAAAAAACTGCCAGAATGGCGTGTGCTCCTCAGTAACTGTCACCATAAGAGAACTGAGATCATATTTCATAAATATCCCAGAGACTCCATGGCTTCCTGCAGCATGGTTAATAATACGTTCCCATTCTGTCACAGAAAACTGATGGTTATCTGCTGAAATTTTATATGTATGTAGTTTTGTTGGCACAACTGTAATAAAATATTGGAACATCTGGTTGTGATCTACAGCAATTGTTTCAGTTCCATGTAAAGGTTTAATAATTCCTGGAACAAGCTTGCAAAAAGACAAATGATCTATTCTGTGGGAAAAGTTGTAAGAGTCATGGTTGACTAGTGCTGCCAGGTATGTGTGACCACAAGGATGTGGAGTTGCCTTGCCCACAGTAATGTGAAAATTCCCTGCTACTTTATTGACGTACAGATGACCATGAATTCTGCATGCATCTGGAGGCTGTAATGAACCATCTTTTCTTGGGGGGAGTGTGGCTGTACATTTAAAAGCACTTTTAAATATCACGTCTTGAAGTGATTGCTCTTTTGCAGCCTACTCTGAATCACTTGAAGTATCCTTTGCCACTCTTTTTGCTGTGGTGAAAGATCAAATATTGCTGGTTCATAAACTAAACCATCTTAGAAGCAACCATTGTTTCTGCTAAATCCAGTACATCTGCTCCAACATAGTGACACTTCATGGCAACAGTAATATCTATATTGATTCTCAATTTGCTAGAAAAATCCTTGTCTACTTCATATTCATATTTCATCCATGTATCTTGATATACTGAGAATTCCATTATGGTTAATAAAGCCATAGTAGTAAATGCTATTAAAGAAACTGTGCCCCCACTGGCTGAAGTCTCTACATAACTTTCAGGAACCTTTGGAAAAGCATCCAATTCTTTCACCAAAGTTTTTTTTTTTTCCAATTTAGTCGCCTCATCTTCAGGAAAAACTTCCTTTTTCTTTATATGGTCATGCTTGTGCTATGGTCCCAGCCAATTGCCATGTTTCACAGAAGCCCAGGTTGCCCCTAAAATTAAAGCTTTTGATGTGAGCCTCAAAATCCTTTACTATTGCTCCACCTAAAATTATCTTCATCTCCTCAGGTTGTGGTTCAAGGTATTAAACTCTTATTAATTACTTGCTGGTTCTCTCCTATCAACACATCAATACTAAAAAAGCATAAATTTAAAATAAAAGTACATAATTTTAAGTCTTGAATTTTTTTTTTCTAAACTTCAGGTTCTACATTTGTTAAAGAATAACCACCCCCGCCTAGCTAACAAGAGAAAGTCCACATTCAATCATGTGCTGGGAATCATTAAAAACATTAAAGAAACAATAGTAAGAATCACGAACAAGACAGAACTTAGATCTAATGGGGAATAGCTGACAATGAATCAAGCCGGTGGGGTGAATGTCATGATCAGGAAGCTAATGCTTTAGTTGTATTGTAAACCTATTATGATAGAGAATATCTCCTCTACTAAAATATCCTTCTCCGTATTCACAAAACTATCTTTCAATTTAAAACTGTGTAAGAAACACCATTAAATAAAATGTGTACTTCACCAATTTATAGGCTGGCTTCAACCTGTGTGTTACATACAAACATATTACCTTATTTATAACTGATTTTGATCATGTGGGTCTTCCATCTGTATATAAATATAAATATAAATATAAATATAAATATAAATATAAATATAAATATAAATATAAATAATATGTGTTTTCTTTGTACCTCTTAGTAATTACCATATTATACTTTCCTCTATGATTCTTCATTTCCCTAATATAATATGTTTCACATAGAAGTGTTGTTAAAAATAAATTTCTCCTGGAATTTTATAAATGAGCTAATAATTAAGGTAGATATTTTATTGTTCTTGAAATTCTTTTGCTTTTCTCATTTTTAAAAGAAAGTTATCAATCTAGATGCTCTTTTTTATGAGTTATTTATTTATTTAAGTCCATTTGTTATTATTATTATTATTTTCTAATTTGATCAGAAAGACAGAGAAAGAGAGCGAAAGGGGAAGCGAGAAAGCAAGCTGCTAGGTCTGGGACTCAAACTTTGACTGGCCTTGTGGGAATCCAGTGCCTTTAATCACCATGCTACCTGTTGGCCCTAAATCTGGATTTTTTGAGGATGCAGTTCTCGATTTGAACTTATAGTGACAACCAAGATCAAACTTACAGGGATAAAAGTTGTTTTGAAATTTTGAGATTGTTTTAACCTTTCACTCATGTGTATTTTATTATTATGCAAACATATATATTTATTGTTGAAAACAGTGGGAACATAAACAAGTTAAAGAAGAATTAGATATTGAAAAAAAAAAAAACACTAAATTCCTAAATCTGAGGGGCTTTAAAAATTTGTAGAAAAATATTATTAAAGTACAATATTTAATTATATGAACACTTAGTAGCATGTACTTCCCTTTCAAAACATATGTCATAATTGTACCATACATAATCTGAAAGTTACATAACTGTCAGTTTAATACTTAAATGACTCTCTAAATGGAAATCAAGTCTATTTGGAGAACTACTTGAAAATAATTATATTTTATTAACTATAATAGATATAGAATAAATAATTGAGAATTATAAATGGTCATCAGATAAGAGGCTATAATAATAGAGTTTTAGACAAAACATATCAGAATTACTCTGTTTTGAATATAATTTAAAGTATTTTAATATTTTATCCATATTATAGTTGAATTTCTGCTTTTATAATTGTCATATGGAAATAACTCAAGGAGTTTATAATATTTAACTTTCAAAATAACCGTCAATGACATGCTGCCATACATTTTACAGCAAAGTCATTTTACCTTAAGTTGACAATGAATTTTTTGTTTTTCATGGACTCATCATATGTATAAACAGCAAAGCACAATGCAGGACAGGAGAATAATAAAAGCAGATGGGAGACATTTCACTTGGATGACCTTTTAGTTCATAAGCCTGAATAAGACTGAATCTAGTTTTGCTAAATAACTAGTGGTACCGTGAGCACCTGTTCAGTCTACTAAATGCATTCAACCTTTGCTTCGGGGTTACTGAGAATAATAGGAGCTTCATGATGGGACACAGATGTGACTTGTTGATGTGACTGTACAAGTCATTTTAGTGAATTCTCGCAGGTAAAAATATGCACAACCTTGAAGATGAACTATAAAGATGACAAACATTTACTTAAGGACTTTTCTCACTATGAAAGAAAAATATTTCAAATTTTTCAATGAAAAGAGGAAATGTTACATTTATTTTTCATTCTTTAAGTATGGTAGCTTACAATAAAATCAAATTTGGCTTATTTTAATATCAATTTTAATATCAACAAGATTACAGGTATGTTAAATTCACTCTCAGTAAACTAAGAAATTGTTTTAAATAACAAAAGAGTATAGTAGCTGAGATACTAGAGTCAACATCCATGGACTCAAATCTTGGTTCTAGCTCTATATGGTCTCAATTATTTTTTTAAAGACTTGTTTTATTTAATTTTAATTATTGTTATTATTTTTTAATTTGACCACAGAGAGAGAGAGAGAGGGAAAGTGAGATAGCAAGCTATCAGGTCTAGAACTCAAACCATGGTTGACCATGTGGGAGTCCAGCACCTTAACCACAATGCCACCTGCTGGCCACTATTGTCTCAATTATTAGCTTTAATAACTTATGAGAGTTCCTAAACTTATAGGTTTTCTGGCTATAAAGTGTGGTTTTTAATAATACTATTAACACTGTTTCAAGAATTATTTGAGATACTTTAGGCAATTTGTTACTAGAGTATACACTGAAAACACTCAGTATTAGCAATTATTAAGATTATATGAGGGACAAACCTGTAGCCTAGTGCTTAAAGAAGCCAGATTCCACAAGACTGACCATAGTTTGAATCCTAGCCCTTGGGACTTAAAAAGCACGCCAGACATGTATATGTGTGTGCCCAGAGTCCCAACAGAATGAAAAAAATGCAGGAGAAAAGATTGTGGATGACGAAACCACATTAGGGAGTGCTTTCTCTCTCTCCTCTTCTCACTGTCCAGCAAGTATATATGCCCTCCAGCAATTAAAAGAAAAAAAGATGGTAAGAATAAAAATCTAAATTATAATTGTTTTATGCATATGAATTACTAAATTCAAATACAATAAAAAATCAAAGTCTACACAAGTGAAAAAAGCATAGTATTTGAGTCATATTTTAAGAAGAAAAACTATAATAACCAATCTTATTACACTCATATTTCCAGTAACTTTTTTTGTAATTAAAATTCATTTTTAGAATGATATAGAATTACCTTCTCTTCCTTTCACTTTCAATTAATACTTAATAAATATTTTGAGGGACCAGCAGTTAGCGTAATGGCTATGTTGCTGGACTCCCACGTAGTCGACCGCAGTTCGAGTTTCATACCCAGTGGCTTAAACTCACGCCGGGCGCGTGTGTGTGCGTGCCCAAGATCCCGAGAGGAGAATGGAGGAGAAGGGATTGTGGCATGGCCATCCCCTCTTGGGGGTGATTTCTCACTTTCTATCTCTCTGTCTGTCTCTGTCTGTCTGGCGAGCGCATGTGCCCTATAGCAAAAACCTCTCAATAAATAAATAAATAAATAAATATTTTGAGTCAACTGTGTAATATCATATGCATAGCCTCTTATGTTTTTTCAAAACATTTCTTAAAATACTCATTTGAAGTGATTTCTTGCTTTCTGTCTGTCTCTCCAGAGAGTGCACATATCTGATAGCAAAAGATCTCTCAAAAACTAAAAATAAAATGATAATTTGGAATAAGAATTTTGATTGCTGTTATTTATAGATAAACTCTCTCAATAAAATATGGTGGATCCTGAACACAGTATTACTCCTTTGCATTTCAAATTCAATATTTCTATATTAAAGATCTACAATGAATTTAATGACAGGTACTTAATAATTTCTTTTTTTTTTAATTTTTTTTAATAGACTACAGATTAGTTTATTTTTAACACCCATCATGCCATGAATTCATAGGGGATAGGTTCCAGTAGCTCAGGCTCCTTATAATTTCTGAGTGATCTATAAATGACAAAAAGGAAATCAGTGATCCATTAATTATGGAAATGTTGAATATTTCCCTGAAGCAATGAAGAATTCATTGCTATTTTTAGCTCAACACGGTCAACCTTTTGCCTTCTGTGAAGTCATAACATCAGCAAACTCTGACTCTACCCACAGATGCCTTTTATTTTGTATGGCATCTGGACAAAGTATTAACTCCTCATGCATTCCAACCTTTTTCCCTGTTCTACAGGTTAGGTATTTACTTGAAGGCAGCATGGTGTCTGAACTCCTAACTTTTAGTATAGGCCATGTTACTGCTAAGGTTGTGACTTTGGGCAAGTTGCTTAATATCCTAATTTGTCTTTAAAATGAGGTAACTACTGAATAAAACACAGTAACTGAACCAGTCTTATAACAAAATTATACATTTATTTGCTAATCAAGGATTAGATACACAGTAATTCTTCAATAAATATTTCATGAATGGGACCAGCAGGTGGCATGGTGCTTAAGGCACTGGACTCCTACATGGCCAACCATGGTTCAAGTCCTGGACCTGGTGGCTTGCTTTCTCTCTCTCTCTCTCTCTCTCTCTCTCTCTCTCTTTCTCTCTCTCTCTCTGTCTCTCTCTCTCTGTCTCTAGTGAGCACATGTTCCCTATAGCATATTTTTAAAATAATGATAAATAAGTGTTAAAAATTACATTTTATGAATAAATGTAGGAAATAATGAGACATTCAAATTCATAAAATCTCAGAAATATTTGGGTTTGAGTACTGTTATTTATACTACATTGATCTCAGTAAATGGAGATTAGTTATTTTAGTATAATGGCATTATTACTATAATTACATGAAAAACATTTTAAGTAAAAGGAATGATAATAAAGATAAACAAATATTTACAAAATATTTACTGTACATATCTACAAGTATAAAATAATTTTATAAATATTACTGGGCTGCGGCCAGCAGGTGGCATGGTGGTTAAGGGCATCGGACTCCCACATGGCTAACTGTGCTTCAAGTCCTGAACCTGGCAGCTTGCTTTCTCCCTTTCTCTCTCTTTCTTTCTCTCTCACTCTGCCTCTCTCTGGTCAAGTTAAAATAAATAAATGAATAAATAAAATTAAATTAAATAATTTTTTTTAAAAATTACCCGGCCAACAGATGGTATAGTGATCACATCTCTGAACTGCCACATGACTGACCACAATTCAAGTCCCAGACCTGTTGGCTTAAAAATCACACCAGACACATGTGTATGCATACCCAAGATCCCAGGAGGAGAGTGGAGAAGAAGGGATTGCAGTGTAGCCATCCCCCATGGGCAGAGATTTCTCACTTTCCCTCTCACTGTCTATGTCGCACTCTCTCCAGAAAGCACGTGTGCCCTTTGGCAAAAACCTTTTAAAAAACCCTTAATATATAGTTGTATGAAATAAGTAAACATAAAATAAGTAGCAGCAATAATTGTTACTAGTAAATTATAAATATTTTATTTACTTAGCTAGCTAGCTGTAAAGCTGGGAATTATTTCCTATGGCTTAATATTACATAAAGGAAATAATCGAACTCCACTGCAAAACATTTAAGGTCCTTCATATTTATTTCGCTAACCTCGTATTTACCCACCTCAACAGCCTTTGTAAAAAGCTAAATAAGGAGGCCAAATTGTTGTATAGCAATAAAACAAAGGCACTACGGAAGCTAACCTACATGAGAAGGTTCTGAGTCCTGTCCAGAGATCTCCTTGTGTACACCTGGTGGGAAAGGGACCATGATCTAGGGCTCTCAAAAAACTGTGGAGGGACCTTGGTGTCAAGACCCTGTTGAAGGTACTGCCTTTCTGTTTCTTTCTCTTGAAGAACAAAAAAAATCTTTTCTTAAAGGCTAAATAAAAATTAGGCAAAATAAAAATTTAAAGACTTTATTTGAGCCAACAGTAGTTCATGAATCAGGCATCTCCAAACTGGAAGTAGCTGGGATCTACTGAGGGAATAGAGGGGAAGGCTTTTATAGAATAAACAAAAGTAAACCAGAGAAAATACTTGGTTGGTTACACGGTTGCCTTATTTGGTCCATGCTACTAGAAAATTTTAGTTGGTGGATTCTGATTGGTTTATCTTATTTCATTTTTCTCTAAAAAATGCTTTTACAAGAAATAACCCAAGTTGGGCCAGCCAGGTGGTGTGGCGGGTAAGGCAACTATAGTCTGCATGCCCAGCTGCACAAGAAAGCCCTGGACCCAGCAACATGTAAAACACAGGAGGCACATGTGCATGCATGCCCAAAATTCTGAGAGGAGTATAGAGAAAGGATTGTGGCATAGCCATTCCACATCAGGAGCGATTTCTTACTTTTTCTCTCTCTCTCTCTCTCTCTCTCTCTCTCTCTCTCTCTCTCTCTCTCTCTGGTGAGTGTATGTGCCAATGTATACATGAATTAATTAATTAATTAATTAATTAATAGCCCCAATTAAGTTTTGCTTATGTTTGCAAATTTAAAAAGGTTATAAGGCCTAACAGAACTTGTGCTCAGGGATACTTCAGCCCTGGTTCTGACTTTAATGTATTTTAACACACTCAATAGCCATAATTTAACTACACCAAACTACAAGTTCCTCCAAGGAAGGCACTTTTCATCCTCCATGAGCTGCTCATACTCCTCCTCTTCTACCCGAAATGTGCCTCCAACCTTGTCTTTCTAAAAGGTCCTCCTATATATTCTACAGGTCCAGGTCATAAGTCACTAGAGTTATGAAATCTTTTTTACCCAAAGCAGATTTAAGTACTTATTTATCTGAGCTCCTTTTACCTCATGATTAGTTAATACAATGCTTTTAATTTATTGAGTTAATATTTAGATAAGCTATTTGGGCTACAGTGAGACCCTTCAAATGTGACTGCTTAGGGAACAACAAATATTTACCACTTCATTAATTACAGTGCACAGGTTTTGATGATGGAGCAGTTGGGCAAAATTGCTATTGGCCAATAAAGGAAATTTATAAGGTCTTTACAGAAGACGAAAAAGCGGTGAAATGGTATTCAGGAAAATTGACAATACTTGGAGAGAAAAAGATATAAACTTACTAAAGAAAGTAATTAAGTTTGTGTTATGTATTGGCAATGTGACTTCTCTTTCCTAGTAAATCTTTTGTAAAATATTTCTTATTAAAGCCCTGTGAAGTTCAATGGGTTTGGAAGAGGGGTGTCACAAAGTACTGAGTGCATTCCGAAATGGTTCAAAGAGAGAAAAAAGACTATCAATAAGAATTCTACCATCTGCCCATCTCTGCTGCTAGTATGTGAGTTCCTCCAGGTGAGATGATGCTATCATAGTGGCTGCCTCTCCAAACCAAGAAACCCTGTCTTCTATTTACATCATACTTGAACTTGTAAATACAGTCTGTACGGCAAATGGAGTCAGAATGCTTTAGTCTGGCTCCCTCACTTCCTATCATATGTTTGAAGGCCACAGGGTAAACAACTTAAGTTATTAATTGTACTGTGCTTGTGCACTTGTTATGTAACTATGCCTCTGCTGCTTTATGCCATTGCATGTACTGTGAACATGTGTGTGGAACAGTTTGGTTTTGGCAGTGAGTCACTATTGTCTGCAGCCCCTTTAAGATAAAGGAGCACCTGGTTAGCTAGCTCAGCACTGCTCTGCTCTGCCCTGCTAGTTAGCCTGCTTAGCTCAGCCTTGGTTCAGGCTAGTGAGCCTTGGCTTTGACTTGGCTCACCCTTGCCTTGGCTCAGCTTTGACTCAGTTCAGCTCAGTTCTGCATGCTATGAGCTCCAAGAGGGAAGAAGAAACTCTATAACATTCTTCACTTGCATTACTAGCTCCAAGAGGGAGGAAGTGTGTGTAAGCACAGCTATGGGCTTTGTGATGTTACTAAGAGTTCTGTGAGCTCCTGCTAAACTCAGTCAATAAACAACATGACATCAGTGCTTTGCATCTTTTTTTAAATTTCTGTGTCTGATAAATTAATGACAAGTAATCTCTCATGTCTACCCTTCTCCTCCCCTTTGGAGGAGGAAAGAAAATTGCAAAACACAGTCATATTATCCCTTTAAAAGAAAGAGAAATTCTGATAGTAATGATACACATAAAGCTGTTAGAAATACACATATAGAGATAGCCATGTTTACATAAATAAACAAGAGAATATTAGATTTTTTTAAAGTTTTATATAAGGTTTGCCAAAAATTTAGAGTTTGAACATTCTAAAAACTGATTTTAGAGTCAGGATATATCAAAACAACTCTTATTCAAGTTATTATGAACTATTCCCAAATTTTCCAACATTTATTAATTAAATAAATCATATAATTTTTGCAAGCTAAATATGATGTCAATTTAAGCTGGGAACAAAAAGGCTAAAGCAAAATTTAAGTGCTCAGAAATGCCAAGGGTGGGGGAGACCAGCAGTTAGCATAATGGCTATGTCGCTGGACTCCCACGTAGTCGATCACAGTTCGAATCCCAGACCCGGTGGCTTAAACTCACGCCGGGCGCGTGTGCGTGCGTGCCCAAGATCCCAAGAGGAGAATGGAGGAGAAGGGATTGCAGCATGGCCATCCCCTCTGGGGGGTGATTTCTCGCTTTCTATCTCTCTGTCTGTGTGGCGAGCACAAGCATCCTATAGCAAAAAAAAAAAACCTCTCCAAAAAAAAAAAAAAAAGAAATGCCGAGGGTGGGGTAAAATCATATTTAAAAGAATAGTATTGTAGCAGAAGAGAATTAAAGCATCAATATTAAATACATTGAAATAAATATATTATAAATTTTAGTAAATTATAAGTAATGGTTTTCAAAATTAGGTCTGAAAATAGTCATTCCTATCCATTTATTACAAAAATTCATTGGCACTTACTATTAAAAACATTAGTATCTCATGCATACATAATTGTATATTGGCACATTTGTTAATATATAAACACTCAGTAATAAGGACAGACTTGTTAGGATGTGTTTCTTTTGCCTGTGGTTCCCATTTAAAGACCATGATAGTAGGCATAGATAATTTTAGCTACAACAGAATATTTAAGAATGTGGCATTCCATAGGGGATGGTCAAAATCCACACAAATCCTAAGTGATGTCTCACACATGGCTTGACCATTTTGATTAGATTAACTATTCACTAGTCTGACCGATTTTGCTAGTCAGTTCCACTGAACTTAAACTGATGATATAATTTTCTCTGAGGAAAGGAAAAGAACTCAGGAAGCACTCATTTCTCAAGTTCTGAAAAACATTCTGTATCCTACAAAACTAAATGAAAACTAGGAAGGGAGAGCATGAAAGTCATATATAGACTTTTAATGTTTTCATAGTCTCTGCGTGAATATTCTAGGAATCTCTATGTCTGCATCCAACTGTGATGCTCTCTCTAATTTAAAGTTTTAAGGAGATTACATAACTGAATGAAACTTTCACATCTTTTAAGTTATTAGCTGCAGGAGTTTCATTTTTTTGTCTTCACTCAGCCAGGTCCTTTTATATTAAGAGCCTATTAGATGACTTCAGGATGATGATAACATAGCTTGGCCAGTTCAATTACCACATTTTGTCTCTCATTTTCTTCTCATGTACTTAATGTCTGCTTTGTACAAGATGAAAGACACTTAGGGCAAATCCCCCTTGAAAACGAACACAAAGAAGTTCACATAGTCATAAATTAATGACAAGCAATCTTTCATTTCCACCTGCTTGTATCCTTTTGTCTGATTGCACCATTAGTCCCTCTTCTCTGAAGTTTCAAATAAAGAAAATGTAATGCCACCTTTAAGTATAATTAAAATGGATAAATGAACAGAAGAGGGAGACGCGTTCTCAGTCATTAGTTGTCCTGACGGGCTCAATCTGGATAACATGAATAATGAATATGCTAAATAAAAAAAAGAATGTGCATATTATGCTTCAAAGCAAAGGAAAAATCTGCAAGAGAATCAGGATACAGAAGGAAATTACAGGATGCACATCACTTAGCAAATACTGTCTAGTTCTTCATTATGTACCTGTTATCACAAGTATGATAGCTAAACCTATATACAAAGCTTTGTGTTTAAGTGGGTGAACTCTGGAAACCATGACTTTATTGATAGGGCTAATATTAAATAGAACTTAATATTGCAGAATGTGTTTATATATTCAAGTTATTTGATAATTCAAGTTATTATTTGTTATTTAAAGCCGAAAGAGATTTTGCTATTCACATCTTTACATAAGTTTGTGTATATGTGTCTGTGATTGTGTGGTTAAACTTTTAAAGTAGGCTTAGTCGCCTCATTCTGGTAAAGATTCTGTTGCAAGAGTGAGAACAATTGTATTATCTACACAACCATAAATCATAAGTTTCTCTTCCAATCAGAGAGGCAGTGTGGTGAGAGATTCAAGACTCAAAAGTACACTAATGGAACCCAAATCTCAGCTCATCACTTGCTCCATGATCTTGAATTATTCTATGTTTCTCCATGTTCTCTAGGCTCTAGTTTTTTCCTGCAAAGAACAGCCAAGGGTAGAAATCCAATGTCTGAAGGTAAGAGGTGAATTAGCCATGATAAGCCATTACATTACCAACAGCAAAGTGACAAGCACAGTCCAACAGAGCAAGTCCAGAAATGAAGTAAACAAAACCAGTCCCCCAAATAAATTAGTGACAGAGTACACAAATAGGGAGGCCCTCTTGCTCACAGCTATGCGGTCAAATACATATTCTGCTATAATAGTGGAGATCAGAGAGAGAAGAAAATCTGAATGTCTGACCATTTCACCAAAAAAAAAAAAAAAAGACTGAATAGGAACATTAAATGTACTTAAGCCCAAAGAGACTAAGATACTTTCAATTTCATTTGAAACTATATTTCACATACATCAAAAACAATACTACCCTAGTCCAGCTGAATAAGGGTTCCTACTAGTAATTAAATCAGCTATACAAAATAGAGAAGCTGTATTTTCTTTCTTGATATTAGTTTTCACTAAAAGAAAGTGACCTTGTTATACTTCCTGTCCGTGAAATGCAGTTGTACTGAAATATATAACATTGGTTCCACCCACACTATCAAAAGACCAAGTATGTTTTCACTTTTGAATCTAAATAAATAAGTGGTTATTCTTAGTACAAAGGAATAAAAGAAATAAGACAAAAAGGATGGCATATCTCCTAAAAAGTGACAATTGGGGTTTTTTGAGGTTTTGGTTTGTCTGAGGGGAGGCAGTGGGAGGGAGTGTTGGTTTTAGAGGCGGTCATAGCTTTTGGGTTTTATCTACACAAGGTGTCAAATGAAAAAGAAAGCACATTTCTGTGAAGCAAAGAGGTCACATGGCTGTCCAGAAGAGATTAGTGTGGTTTCCTACGGTTAGAATTTGCAACCAATTTGTACGCAGTAGGAACCCAAGAGCCAAGAGTGAACATTTGGTTCGCACTATTTAACATCTTCGTTTTCACTGAAAAAAGTCTATAGAACACAAAAAAGCCTCTTTTAACTTCCTATGCTAGACATTGCTTAACAAATCTTTTCCTAGAAAAAAATAGAAATTGTACTTCCTATTTTGAATCAATTATATCCTTTGATGCTTATCCAATCTAAAGTCAAGGTATATCATAATTCATGAGTAAAAATGGGGAAAGGATATTCTTAAGTATCCCAGAATAACTAATGTAAAAAATTTAGCCACATCATCTTTCCTTTTTTTTCTTTTCTTTTCTTTTCTCTTTTTTTTTTTTTTTTAGGAGGTTTTTGCCTTAGGGCGTATGCATTCACAGGAGAGAGAAAGAGACAGAGACAGTGAGAGGGAAAGTGAGAAATCACCCATCAGGGAGATGACCACATCACAATCTGTTCTCCTTCATTCTTCTCTTTGGCGCACACACACATGCGCCCAGCATGTTTTTAAGTCCTGAGTCCTGGACTTGAACCACAGTTGGCCATGTGAGAATCCAGCTGTGTAACTTCTATGTCATCTGCTGCCCCAAGTCATATCATCTTGAATAATTATAAACATCCCTAAATGTTTTTAAAAGCAAATAAAAACTAAAAAAGATAAAAGTTTATGTTGATAATTATTTCTTTCTTATTAAGCATATGTGTTTCCTAAACTGGTGTATATAATATATAATACCCATGATTTGAAGATTTTTATGGAATGGATTGAGGTTTAACTGAATAATGTGGATGCAAATATAATAGGGACAAAATGTTATCATATTTACAATTCAAAATTTCAAAGGTAAGTATTAGTACTTGTTGAGTATCTGAGTTAAGTGAATAAGAGTTTTTCAGTGTTTATCTGAAACAGGAAAGAAACATAATCACAGACAAATACAAAAATCTGGTTACTAGAGCCTAGTATTGGGGAGAATTCACCAGCTTTTCTAAGATACAGATTTCAGCCGTATCTCTTTATGACTTTAAGTTCCAAGCTCCTCTTAGGGACTAGAGCACATCCAATAGACCAGTATGGAGTTTGAAAATAGGTTCTTAGTAGCCATGCCTCCATCAGAAGTGAGTGATATCCTGCATCTTCTGACTTCTCATTTGTTAACATCTTGTCACAACCTTTAGGCTCACTGTTATAACTCCTTGCAATACATTTAAGGAAGGTGTGATTTGGAATAAAATTAAAGAGATGTCATAACTCACACCATGTTTCACCTTTTCCTTGAGTATCTATTTATATAGGAATTTTAAGGAATTTTTAGAAAAGGATAAGGGTTAAACGCATGATTAACTACATGAGTCGTCAACTGGTAAGAGATTTTTATGGATGCAGGAAAGCAGGAATTAATACTATATTTGCCCTTGCCATGAGTAAAGGATCTATTCTAAAATCTCCAATTCTTTTCCTTTCTTTTTTTGTAACTTTGATTTTATTATTAGCTCTTGACTCATTGAACTCTTATATTGGCTCAGAGCTCATAAATTATAAAAGAACCTATACCAGTTGTTGTGAATAGTGCTGTAGTTAGAAAGGAATTGAAAGAATTCACTACTGAAAAACTAGACAGAAACAATAGAGAAATAACCACTTTTTGAAATCCTTGTTGGAGGTAAAACTCTAAGAAACTAAGTTAACACTCATCTAGGTGTATCCTTCTGCATAAAATTTATTCCTTGAATATTTTTATCATTTCTTTCCAGGAAAATCACATTACAAGAATTGTTTGAGCCTTTCTGAGTGTTAAAATAGAAGCTTTTTAGAGGTTTATGTGATACCCAGTAAAATTAACAGGCAGTTAGAAATCCAATATCAAAGTAAACAACTCTTTGTTCTATTTTATGGTGCACATAGGACTTCAGAGTTTATAGTTTCTTAAGAAGCAGAAAGAGGGGGACCAGCAGTTAGCGTAATGGCTATGTTGCTGGATTCCCACGTAGTTGACCGCGGTTCAAGTCCCGGACCCGGTGGCTTAAAACTCATGCCGGGCGCGTGTGCGTGTGTGTCCAGGATCCCAAGAGGAGAATGGAGGAGAAGGGATTGTGGCGTGGCCATCCCCCCTGGGGGGTGATTTCTCGCTTTCTGTCTCTCTGTCTCTCTCTCTGTCTGGCGAGCGCACACGCCCTATGGCAAAAAAACCTCTCCAAAAAAAAAAAAAAAAAAAAAAAAGAAGAAGCAGAAAGAGACTAAGTTGAACTAAGCAGAACCCACTGTAAAAACTTGCAGTACTGGTCTATACCAGAAATTTGTGGCATGACAAATTAAGCAGCTTCTTAAAATTATTATTAACATAATCGTATTTGGTTTTTTAGACAATCACAGTAAAATTTATTCTACAAAATTAAGTATATTGTGTATAACTTAATGAAGATCAAATACTAACTTAATGAAGACCAAATACTGTAATAGATTCAAAAACAAAACAAAACACTTAGCAACCACAGTATTTTTAGAAATTTTAGGATTATGAACTTCCCTACTAGCTCAATCATCACAAAATTATATATACTATTACCCAATGTAAAATTTTACTTTTTAAAAATATTTTTGCCAGAGGGTATATGCACTGGCTGGAGAGAGACAGAAAAAGAGAGAGAGGAAGTGAGAAAGCATCCCCCATGAGGAATGGTCACATCGCAATCCCTTCTCTTCTGTCTCTCCCTCCTTTGGGAATTTTGGGTACACAGGTACATTTACTGTGGTGTGCTTCTCAAGCTGCAGGTTCAAGACTCTAACCACATGGTTGGCCATGTGGGATCCAGCCACTTTAACTACCATGCCAAAATTTTACTTTTACTTTTAAAAAGAGTATGCCAATATTTTTCAAATAAAACAAATTCAGTTGTTAGGAAAATAGTTTCATCAGACATCTGGACATGTCTTTTCTTGAATCACTTAGCACATCTGTTGTCAGAAACTCCACTCATTAAGTGCACCAAATCACCTTCTTCAAAGCCTGGGACCAAGTCTCCTAGGCAGAACCCTCTTGCACAAGTGAGAAGAGGCATTCATGGAAGGGTAACTAAGACCGGAGAATGTGTCAAACAAAAATGCAAAAACATTACCCAAATTATTTATAGCACTTACAGGCTATATGGCCATCCAAGTTACTAATTAAAAGTTAAGGCTAATTTGTTCTTAAGGTAGAGATCAGATAACACATTTGGGTACTCACATTGCCTTCCTGTACTGACCTCACCAATCTGACAGAGGAAGACGTTGTTCATGGGCTGCTGGTTTATCACGTGTCAGTATAATTTCTCTGTATTTTTTTATAGGGAAAAAATATTAAAAACAGAACATTCAGTCATTCTGGCAGCTAATCATCAGCGATACAACCCTAATTTCCTAGCAACTACAAATTTCTTAATTTTTAAAATGCAGTAACCAAAACCATTAAATCATTATTTGTTCTAGTTCACTGTTTTTATTTGCATAATAACTGCATTTCTCCAAGATGCCCTATCAGTGACAACCCTATTCAATTTGCTTTTGTGGGGGATTTTCTCAGCAGTAAGGTACCACATGGAGCTTTTTCACAGTTTAAAAGATGTTTCTATCATTTTACAACTGCAAGAAAGTGCTACACTTAATGGTAGTTACTGTCAAATTGTTCAGCCAGGCATATAGAATTTGTCTAATATGACTTCAAGGATGTAAAGGCTTTAGTCAACACACTACTCTTAATAAGAAAACAACCCTAGTGCTAGCTTATTTCTGATGCCATGAGATGTAATAACACTAACTATTTTTATATTGTAGTAGTGAATATATAATCCAGTTTTAGTACTCATTTAGAAGAGTTAGATATTAAAGAAAATATTATATGACTTGGCTTACTAGAAGACAATAGGACAATTGTGGTTTTGTTTTTTTTTTTTCTTTTTAGAGGTTTTCGCTATAGGGCCTGGATGCTCACCAAGAGGAGACAGAGACAGAGACAGAGAGAGGGAAAATGAGAAATCACTCCCCAGAGGAATGGTCATGCTATAATCCCTTCTCCATTGTCCTCTTGAGACTTTTGGGCCTGGCCTGATTTTTAAGCTGTTGGATCTGGGACTAGAACCATGTTCAGCCATGTAGGAGTCCAGCTCCTTAACCACTATAAAACCTGCCTGCCCCCTGAACTCATGTTTTTACCTGTTATGCTATATTTCTCAGCAGTGCATCCTTTTTAAAAGATAGCTACAGTGTTGATAATACTTTGGAGAGAGAATAGTGTTAGACTGTCAAAGCAAAAAGGAATCTCTCAGTGTGATTGAGATGTTGTGGTCCTAAGTGGAAAAGGGAATGGAGGGATTTGGAATATTCAGAGGACAGAGATTAAAGGCCAGGTCGTGATTCAAGGATATTAATAAAGTAGGTCTATAAAATTTTCCTTTATCTAGGATAAAGGAAATATTTAAGATCAGGTAAACTTGAATTTATTCCCCAGATCTTTGATTTGCTAGCAGCAATATATCCTTAGGCCAGAAATTTAATCACACTGAGCCTTCATTGGTTATAGATAAAATGGGATTAATGATGTCTAATTTCTAGAAATGCTGTGAAAATTAAATGGCAGAAAACATTTTATAATACTTATCACAATGTTTAATACAGAGTAAGCTTTCTCATACCAAAGTGTTTTTTTTAATTGTATTGTATTGTGTTGTATTGTATTTTTAGTTTGCCAGAAGGTATATTCTCTTGCTAGAGAGAGACCGCTAGATAGGGGGTAGGGTATTGAGAAGTACCCCCCTGCGTGAGGATTAGTCATTGTGTAATCCCGTCTCCTCCATTTCTCCCATCTTTCAGGGTTTTAGGCACAAACACACACACACACACACACACACACACACACACATGTATGCACACATATTCGGGTGTTTTTCAAGCTGCCAGGTCTAAAACTCCCATCACATGACTGGCCATGTAGGATCTAGCCCCTTTAACTACCACAATATGGATTGGCTCTTCTAAGGTTTTAATAAATGTTGGGCAATATGATTCTTTACACTAGTGTGTATCACTCTAATACTCTTGATCTCTAAACAGCATATAAGCAAGTGTGTTTAGTACAGGTTGTCAGAAACTTGGAAACTGATTCTACATGTAGAAATGCCAGTGATTTGAATATGTGTTCCATGACTTAGCTCCATCACATCAAATTTTAGGAACCATTTTGGGAAGAAGCAATGATAGATAAAGAATGGACATGAAATCAAAATTTGCCTCTTTCTCTCAACCCTTTTTTGTCTCTTAAAACTAAGTTTTGGGACCAGCAGATGGCATAATGGTTATATCGCTTGACTCCCACATAGTCGACTATGGTTCCAGTTCCAGACCCAGCTGCTTAAAACTCACCCAGGTATGTGAGCGTGCATGTCCAAGATCCTGAGAGAAGAATGAAAAGAAGGGGTTGTAGCATGGCCATTCACTCTGGGGAGTGATTTCTCACTTTCTATCTTTCTGTCTCTATCTGTCTCTTTGGCAAGCACACATACCCTACAGCAAAAATCTCTCAAAAAGACAAAAAATTAAGTCTTAATTTTTTTACTTATATCTTAACAAATAATTTAATTATTGTTATTTTTGTCTGCTTATGCCATGCCAAAGACTAACATTTGTTTTGTTGTTTGTAAGTTGAGAAAAATATTAAATTAATAGTGATGTCAAACAAATTTATAAACCAAAAAACATTACCACCTCTCATTTAGGAAAAAGTGCATGTTTAACATATAAATTTATCCAATAACATAAATACATGAACTGGAAATAAAGATTCAATAACACAGAACAGTTGTGAGAAAAAGCAATGTCATGGATATTGACTAAGTGTATTTCTGCCTATACCACAGAGAAAAATCTATTTAAGTCAAAATTAAAAAAAACAAAAATACCTTCATCAGAAAATAATGAGAAGACTTTGAAGACATCAGCACTAGAGAAATTTACAGTTATATCCTTATCCCTTAATTATGACTCTTTTCTGATTTAAAGGCAATATAATTTGCAAGTGATGAAAGCCATGTGGAAATTCTGTTATGCAAAATAAGACCATTGATTGCTAGTTTCCTGAATCACTCTAAATTCAGGTTCTGGACAGTGCTCAAACGATAAGCATAGATATGTTAAGACGCAGACTACAGTCATGGAAAATTTTAGAATATTTAGAAAATTTTCTTATCTTACGTCTTGTAAAAGGAGATTCATCATCCATCTGAAATACACCCTCTCCTACATTCAGAATAAGCTAATGCAAAAAAATGAACTTGGTCTAAACAACCCATTAGGATGTATGAATCAAAATTCCATGAGACTGATAATGTATCTGCTTTTCTAATAGCAAGTAAGAGTTTCCATTTCAAATCCAAAGTAAATTTATTTAAGGTCAAATACACAATGCTGTTAAAAACAGCAGGAAAGACACTATTTTAGAGAGATTTTTGCTCTAGGGTACTTGTGCTTGCTAGAGAGACAGAATGAAACAGAGAGAGAAAGTAAGAAATTACCCCCTGGGAGGGAGGGTTTGGCCATGCCACAATCCCTTCTCCAATCCCCTCTCTGGATTTTGGGTACACACACACGTGCCCAGCATGAGCTTCAAGAAGCCAGGTCTGGCACTCAAACTGGGGTCAGTCACGTGGAAGTCCAGTGACATGAACTTTACACCATTTCTAACACTAATACTTTGCTTCTGTACAGTGCTAAGGTAGGCACAGTGAATTAAGGGCAAACTGACTACTTTGTATACTCATATTTCAGTAGAAAGTTACAGCTATACATATATGTTAGAAATTAATAGCTACTACTAGAATATTTTACCCATGCAATCAAGATATTCCTGATGAGTAGTTATGCACAAGATACAAATTTAAATCATATAAGTTTCTCTGCAATACAACTTAGAAATATGATCTTCCTTCTTTGAAAATTAATTTTTATTCGTATGTCCTTTTTTCAATCCTTATAAATATTTACCATTATGTCTTGTGTATAGAAAAATGTATAAAATATGCATGTACAATTCCAAAATAAAGACAAGACACTGGTAACCACTTCTGAGGTTAAGAAATAGAATCTTTTTTTCACTGCCAAAATTTTTCCCTTTTGTTCTTCCCAATCATAGCTCCTTCGAGTCCAGAGTTAGTTACTGTCCTGATTTCTTTTTTATTAAAAAAAAAGAATTATCTTATTTAACTTCATTTATTTATTTATTTTTATTTGACCAGAGAGTGTCAGAGAGAGAGACAGAAAGTGAGAAAGCAAGCTGCCAGGTCAAGGATTCGAACTGTGGTTGGTCCTGTGGGAGTCCAGTACCCTTAACCACTATGCCACCTGTCAGTCCCAAGTCCTGATTTCTGTAGTAAACATTTGTTTTTCATGATTTTGGCATCATCATAACTCCCCAAAATATTTCATTTTGCCCTTTTTTTTTGTTTGTTTGTATCCAGTCATTCCTCATATTGTTGTGTTTTACTTTATTGTGCTTCGCAGACATCCCTTTTTTACAAATTTAAGGTTGGTGTCAACCCTGCATTCAGCAAGTCTGTAACTGCCCTTTTTCCAACATGTGCTCACTTCATGTCTCTGTGTTACATTTTTTAAATTCTTGCAGTATTTCAAAATTTACATTATTATATGTCCATTATTATGATCTGTGATCAGTAATTTTGATGTTAGTACTATAATTATTCTGGGGACACATGAGCCACACCCATATGACTGCAAACTTAATTGGTAATTATTTTATGTGTTCCAGCTGCTCCACCAAGCAGCTATTTCCCCATCTTTCTTCCTCTTATCAGACCTCTCAATTCCCTGAGACACAACAATATAAAAATTAGGCAAATAAGCAACTCTAGAATGGCTTCTAGGTGTGCAAGTGGAAAGAAGGGCCACACGTTTCTCATTTTAAATCAAGTTAGAAATGATTAAGCTGAGTGAAGGAGCCATGTCAAAAGCTAATAGAAGCCTCTTGCTAGTACTCTCACACCAGATAGATAGCTAAGTTGTGAATCCAAAAGAAAAGTTCTGGAAAGACTATGGTGTATACACCGATGATGACAAACTAAAACAGCCTTATTGCTGACATGGAGAAAACTTTAGTAATTTGGATAGCTCGGATCCACTAAAGCATTCCTTTAAATAAAATAATAATAATAATAATAATAATAATAATAAATCTCTGCAATAATTTGTTAAACAAAATAAATATATAACATCAGAATTTTTCCCTTAAAAGTCATTTTAGAGTTTTTTCAAAAAGTGTTTTAAAAGAGTTGGTGTTTTTCAGTAATTCTATTTATATCTTTAGCAGTAATTCTGGAAAGTAAAGTTTTGGGCTAAATTAAGAAGTGAGAAAATATGTATAAAGCTTCTTGTTTTGTCCCTGTTCTCTCATGTCCTTTTCCCTTGATAGATATTATAGAATTATTTTTATGAACAATGATATGCCTAATGTGATCATTCAGACTTGCTCAGTTTTAAAAGAACTAGCCATGATTCTATTCATTGGGAAACTTTTCTTCCTTTTTAAATATAAATTGATATCCAAAGGGAGGAATGATGCTGAAATTGCCTGCTACTGGGAAGTTTCATTATTGCTCTAAAGGATTGGAGGATATAGTCTGGCCTAGTTATATTCATCATTGAATGCAACATGGACTCATGCATAAAAGGTTACACAAGCCACCATATATGGACTGCCTGTACAAATCCCTTTGTTCTAGCTGTCCACTCATAATTAAATTAACAGCAGATAATTTGCTCTTATAGTCATCACCTGAACTTTTCCTTAGCCTTTATCTGATATTCGTTAATACATTCATCCATTATTGTCTCTGGCATCTTATTATGTATCTATTAGTGTTAACTCTTTATGTATCCCAAAATCAAACGCTTAATTTTCTTTTTTTTTTTTTTTTCCTTTGGAGAGGTTTTCCCTATAGGGCGCATGCGCTTGCCAGACAGACAGAGAGACATAGAGACAGAAAGCGAGAAATCACCCCCGAGGGGGAATGGTTATGCCGCAATCCCTTCTCCTCCATTCTCCTCTCGGGATCTTGGGCACGCATGTACACGCTCCCGGCGTGAGTTTTAAGCCACCGGGTCCGGGACGCGAACCGCGGTCGAATACGTGGGAGTCCAGTGACATAACCATTACGCTAACTGCTGGTCCCTACAATTTTAGTTTTTAGTTAGAAACAGAGATTATTTTTACTAGCACTTCAACATCACTCAGGTGATTTTATTCTTAAATTAATAAGAAGCTTACTTGGGACCAGCATTTGGCATAATAGCTATGTCACTGGACTCCCATGTAGTAGACTGTGGTTCGAGTCCCAGATCCAGTGGCTTAAACTTACGCCGGGCACATGCGCAGGCGTGCCCAAGATCTTGAGAGGAGACTAAAGGAGAAGGGATTGTGATGTGGCCAACCCCCCTGAGGGGTGATCTCTCGCTTTCAGTGTCTCTGTCTTTCTCTGTCTTTCTGGTGAGTGCATGCACTCTATAGCAAAAAACTCTCAAAAAAATAAATAAATAAACAATAAGAAGAAGCTTATTGATGACCCCAACAACTTAAGGTTAAGAATTCCCCCAAGATATATACTGGTGAGAACTGCATATGAATGGTTTTCTACAGTTTATTACCTTTGGAATGACTAGTAAGTTGCTTAATTTTTGTAAGTTTCATTTTTCTCATATACAAATCTTTCATGTGTTTGAATTATTTTACTCATCTATTAGACTAGATAGAACTTCCAGTTTAATGTTCTATAGAAGTGATAAAATTGAACATACTTTATCCCTAGTCACAGAGGAGAAATGTTTGATATTTGCCATTAGCTGTGGGGTTTTTACGGAAGATTAGAAATAAAATAAATGGAAACCTCTCACTCTCTTAAGCCATTCCATCATTTAAGTTTCATAATTTTAAATATAACAATGTTGTATTTTCACTGATATAACCAAGAAAATAAAATGGCAAGTTAAAGTTTGGTGATATGTTAAAAGTAACTTTGGAAAGCTAAAAATTGGGACCAGCAGATTGCATAACGGTTAAGTTGTTGGATTCCCATGTATTTGACCATGGTTCCAGTCCTGGACCGGTGGCTTAAAACTAACCTGGGCACATGTGCGTGCATGCCCAAAATCCTGAGAGGAGAGTGAAGGAGAAGGAATTACGGTGTGGTAATCTCCCCTGGGTGTAATTTCTCACTTTCTGTCTTTCTGTCTCTTGGGTGAGCACACACTTCCTATAGCAAAAATTTCTCTAAAAAATAAAAAAAGAAGAAAAACTAAAAATTATAGGGCAGTCTCATGGCCTGGTAAATAAGGGAGCTGGAACCCACATGGCTGACCATGCGGTTTAAATCCTGGCCTTAGTAGTTTGAAAATCATGCCAGGCACACGTGTGACATGCCCCAAAACCCAACAGGATGGAAAAATGGAAGAGAAAGGACTGTGGCATGACTACACCCCATCGAGTTGTGCTTTCTCTCTCTCAATCTCTGCATCTCTCTGTCTCTCTCTGGTGAGTACATGTGCCTTCTCTCAATTAAAAGGAAAAAAAACTAAGAAATACAGTGATTTGTTTTTAGTCAGAACTATTAAGTGGACCACAAGATTCATTATTCTTTCAAGAAATTTACCCTTCTAATTCTCAAGGATTTCAATTTCCTCTGACAATTTTATACCAAAACTAAAATTCATGTTAATGAGAAACAATCTTAGATTTTTTCCTACTGGACTGCTCAGAACTGAGAGAACTTAATTTTTTTTGTTCTTCTTAGCTTGATTGAACCCATGAGAAAACATTCTTTTCTCTTAAAGGATCAGTACAAAATATTATCCGCAGGACACCAAGCTCACATGTGCATATACTATACCCAATTGTTAAAAAAGATAAATTACTTTCTCATTATTTCTCCCTGCATGAGAAACCAACTCTACTTTGTAGGTTGCTTCAGATTCAGAGATATTTTTCAATGATAATCTTACCTTAATGCTTTACATATTCAACAATTCTTAATCTAGATTTATACTAGTGGTCTTCTCAGAAAACAGTATATGTTCTAAGTGAAATTTCCTATGATATGCTTGAGATACCAAATGCTTTTACTTATAGAAAGTCCCTCCATTTTTTTTAAGATGTGAGGGGAAAAGTTCTTTGAATTTTGCAATTAACGCTGTAGTTGCCTCTGATGGTACCAGGCACCATTAAATATTACAAAGTTTTTGAAGTTCCTTCACATATTTCCTCAGAAAGAGAAAAAAAATGTAATAAAAAATCACAGACACATGAATCTAACATTAATTATGATAAAATATTAGCCTTATTAATTATCAAGAACTCCAGCAGGGTAAGTCAGCAGGTAGAGACGACTTGAAGTTTGAATCCTAAGACAATCTCTGGCAGAATTCCTTTCTGCTTGAGGCAGCAGTGGGGTGGGGGGCAGTCTTTGTTCCATTAGGGTTTTCAACCAATTAGATAAGACTCACCCACAATATGGAGGGTAATCTGCTTTAATGGAAGTCCACCAATTTAAATGTTAACCTTATCTTCTTAACCTAAAATCATCTTCACAGAAACATCCAGAATAACATGTGACCAATAATATCTGGCCACTGTGGCTCAGCCAAGTTGACAAATAAAAGTAATCATCACAGATACTGGTTTCAACTTGGCCTTATCCAACTGTAATAGCTCTTTCTCCAAATGTCAGAATTGTTAATGTGGGAATTCTGTCAATTGCTTAATATATCAATTCTAGTAATTCCTACTAGAACCTTGGGAATAAACACAGGATAAGTTCAGAGACAAAATGTGTCCACTGTGTGACAAAACTCTGTCAATCTCCTGTCTTTCAGAATTCTCTAATCTCCCTGCAGGCCCAAGGAGAATGTTATAGCTCTAGGAAATTGTGTAAGCACAAAGCCATCATCTGCTAACTTCCAGAAGTGTGATTATTATCCTTTCATTCATGTATAAACACCTAATAAATTATCACAGGTTCATTTAGGAAGACTGCATTAAGACAATAAAGTAATCTTTGAAAACTATATTTGCATAATTATATATATATGTGTGTTTGTGTGTGTGTGTGTGTATATATATATATATGTGTGTGTGTGTGTGTGTGTGTATATATATATATATTTATATATATATAGTGTGTGTGTGTGTGTGTGTGTGTGTGTGTTTTAATGTTTTTTCAAAAGGGTACATGTATAACTGGAGAGGAGAGAGACACCAAAAGGAAGAGAGAGAAATCACTCTGGAGAGGGAAAAGCGATACTGCAATCCCTTCTCCAGTCTCCTCCTGGGCTTTTGGGCAAGCGTGCACATGTGCCCAGCGTGAGTTTCAAGCTACTGGGTCTGGGATTCAAATCAAGGTCAGCCATGTGAGAATCCAACATCTTAACCACCACATCACCGTCTAGCCTGGAGTAAACAGTATTTAAGTTAGAATTTTGTATCAAATGTAATGGTTAGTTTAGGAGGCTAATAGCATAATGGTTACATCACTGGACTCCCACATGGCCAACATCATTCGAGCACCAGACCCCCTGGCATGAAAATCATGCTAGGCTCATATGTGTCTGTACCCAAGATCCTGAGAGGAAAACGGAAGAGAAGGGATTGCAGCATGACTATCCCCTCTGGGGGGGGGTGATGTCTCACTTTCCCTCTCACTATCTGTTTCTCACTCTCTCTCAGGTAAGTGCACATGCCCTGAGGCAAAAACCTCTAAAAAAAAAAATGTGTAACATTAATTTAAAGTGTCAATTAGGCCACAGGATGCCAGATTAAACATTATTTCTGGGTGTGTCTATTAAGGTGTTTTTGGACAAGATAAGCATTTGAATGATGACTGGTCTCAGTAAATCAGGATCCCAGTGTGGGTGGGCATCATCTAATACACTGAAGGTTTGAAAAGAACAAAAAGTGGAGGAAAGAGAAATTTGCTTCTCAGCCTAGAATACCAGATTCCTTCAGGTAATAATATAGCCTGCAACTACCAGCTTACTTCAGAACACAGTTTAACCCTTCATGGGATGTTATAATGTCTAGTTCTTGTTTCTGTGACTCTCTGATATCTTTAAAATACACTTAAGATACCTTTTAAAAAAAAATCTTTACATTGCTAAAAGAAATAATTACCAAGCTATTAACCTATATCCAGCAAGAATATCTTTTTTTTTTTTTTTTTTTTTTTGAGAGGCTTTCGCAATAGGGCACGTGCGCTCGCCAGGCAGAGACATAGAAACAGAAAGCGAGAAATCACCCCCCCCAGGGGGGATGGTCATGCTGCAATCCCTTCTCCTCCATTCTCCTCTCAGGATCTTGGGCACGCACGCACATGCACCCGGCGTGAGTTCTAAGCCACCAGTCCGGGATTCGAACCGCGGTCGACTACGTGGGAGTCCAGCAACATAGCCATTATGCTAACTGCTGGTTCCCAAGAATATCTTTTGATATTCTTGTAAAGGAAACATTTTTTAAGAGACAAAAGCTGATGAAATAGAAATTCTACACTTCAGGCACACACACACAAAAAAATGCCTGATTACAGAAATGTAGAATGTGCAAAGGAATAAAGAACACTGGAAAAGGTAACTCTAAGTGTAAATATAAATTAATATTGATTATAGTTTTTGTCACTTCATATGTCTGAGAACGTCTGACCTGAATTATTAGTAGGTTTCTTTAAAATGTGAGGTCCTTCATGAATTTTAGGCCTTAGCTTTGGGCTCCAGTCAGCAATTTCAGAAGAGCAGAGAAATAACATTACATATCCTGTTATAATAGCCTTCAAAATATAAGACAAATCATTTAAAATAAATGGCAAATCAATGAGAAGCACAATATGCGCCCATAAGACGAGGGAAGGGAATGATGGATTTGTACTGGAATGTTCAGGGTCTAGGCTTTATCAAGGAGATAGACCTGACTTGGGCTTGAAGAATTACTGAACTGCAAATGGAGAAGAGGGGAGGGGGGCGATATCACACAGGAAAGGCAGACTTACTGGATATGGAAGCACATAAAGTAGATGGAGTCAAATTAGCTAAAAATTGCTAAACCTGAGTCAAAAGAAAAATAACATATAATGTGATCAAATCAAAGAATCCTAGTAAAGGAATTAGGAGTAAACTATTAGACACAATTAATTTTAAGTGTTGGTAATGAACGAATTTAGTACACAGTATGTGTGAGTGAAGTAAAGGAGCAAGGTCAGCATTAGAACTCATCAGTTTGTGACTTTACGCCACAATCCTATTTTTTAAAGTGACTGATCCAAATCAACTCCGTTAGAAATAATATTTTCCTAGATGCAATATTTCTTACTATTTTAAAGTTACTCAAAACCTCAAACAAGACTAAAAAATCTTATATTTTAGTGGGTTCCTTCTTGTAGCCTTATTTGAAAACCTTTGCAGGATAGAAAAAAGACAAATTATTTAAAAATAGATTGAAATATTTTGAAATGAGTCATTAATGTACGAATCACTACATTTGATTAAACATAGATTAGGATTAGTGGCTATTTATTCGCAGGGTACGAATATCAATCTACCCTCATTTGAAAGAAACTAAAGTTTCAGGCAAAATAATCTTTACGTATGTGTGGATATTGATGACCTTACCACTTTAAGAAAGGAGAAATAAAGGTATAGTATTTTTATTCTACTTAAACTTGTTTTCAGGTGCTTAAAATTAATGACTCTAAAGAGTTTTTCTTTTTTTTTAAATAAAGGCTTTTTTCTAACTAAAATGAAATCCATTAACACCTCATTTAGACAGCAATGTGCAGTCATGTAGGTTGCTTTACTTTTCATGACACTTTTATCCATATGGTATTGAGAATAATTCTCTTTAAAATTTTAATAGAAGACATTTATAGCAATATTAAAGCATAAAACAACAGTATTATGTTGATATTTTAAAGAAACATGTGAAAGTATTATGTATAATGAAACAATATTTTTCTACCACTTATGCTTACATACTTGTATGTAAATCACATGTGTATATGGGATTTTCACATATCTTCTAATTAGTATTATATAATTTTGAATAATCTAAGATTTTGAGCATGCAGAATAAGAAAATAAAATAATACATATAAAAAACTAATAATTTTATTGTCATTTTTCATCAATGGACTGGAAAGATTACTCATTACCTTTCCCTATGGAGGATAAAATTACCACTCATAGGTCACTAAGGCTAAAATAAGGGAAGAGTCCTCAGTTCCATGGGGATATTATACATGATCTTTTGATTTGGTCATTAAAAAAAGGACTATATCAATTAGGACAATATTAACCTGGAAGCAGTAGAAAAATCTCTTGAATAGTGACATACTTTAGTAGCTTATTTTGATTCATGTGAGAACAAAAAGTTTAGACATTAATACCATAACATGATATAGTCATACAAGGACATTTATCTTACCTGCCACTCTCAACTTTCAGTCATGGTCACTTAATGACAGATATATTACTTTTTTGGAGAGGTTTTGTTAAAGGGCATGTGCGCTCACCAGAAAGACAGAGAGCGAGAAATCACCTCCAGGGGGTATGCCATGCTGCAATTCCTTCTCTTCCGTTCTCCTTTTGGGATCTTGGACACACACATACACGCCCAGCATGAGTTTAAGCCACCAGGTACAGGATTCAAACCATGGTCGACTACATAGGAGTCCAGCAACATAGCATTATACTAACTGCTGGTCCCAATGACAGGTATATTTCTAGTTACTACATTATTATTTCAGGTTTGAAAAAGGGAATATTTGCAGACACATAAAAATATCCAGCATTCAAGAGGTTATATTCAAAACAGCATCTAATCCAAACTTACAGGCATTCGAAGAAACAAGAAAATACTACCCAAAATGAGGAGAGGAAAGTCAGTCAACTAAAACTGACCTTGAACTGCCAGAGATGCTAATATTAGCAGACAAGAACATTAAAAGTTATTAAAACCATATGCCATATGTTCATGAAGTTAAGTAGAGAAATGGAAGATATTAACAAAAAGATCCAAATCGAACTTCTACAGATGAATATTACAAAGTGTAAGTTAACAAACACACTGTATAGGATTAATAGCAGATCAGACATTCATAGAAAAAATATCGGTGAATTTGAAAATAAGTATCACTTCTCGGCCTCAAGTGTAGTATCTGTTCTTATCAGTTTACTATCTGATACACCGTCCACCTAGGACAACATGTTAAATAGATGTTTTAAAACAGGATTAAACAGGAGCTCGCTCCATCCACTCTACACATAGACCTGGTATTGCAGTAGCTCCAGGAATGGACATCATCTTTGGGGGAAAAAGTGGTTCTTAAAAAGTAATATCTGGGGTTAGCCCATGTCCTGGTGACTAAGGTGGCTAGATCCCATATGAATGACTGCAAAGTTTGATTCCAAGATCTGCTGGCTTAAAAAATACGATGGGTCCATGTCCATGCATGCCTATAATCCAGAAAGGAGGGAGAAATGGAGGAGAAGGGATTATAACGTGACCATTCCCCATGGAGGAAGAGGGTGGCTTTCTTGTTTTCCTTCTTCTTTCTCTCTCTGTTCCTACTATCTGTCTCTAAGAAACTCACGCAACTGTTATTAAACAGAAGAGCTGAGCTGTCATGTGTGAAATACTCAGTTCTTTGGGTACGGATCACTAAGGTTAGCAATTAGCCCCAAGACATAGGATGAAAAACCACGAACACATGCAAAGTAGGAAAAGAAAAGGTTTTAGTAGAAAAGTAAAGATTTTTAACAGAAAAGAAATACACCCCCATAGCAGAAAGGCATGTGGATGGGCAGCTGATAGAGGACAACTGCACAGGGAATGGAGCTCGGAGTTACTTTTATTTGGGGATCTAGTCATGAATATACAGGAGAGGAGGTCTGTCATGGTAGCTGGTTCCTTTGTTTGAATTCCCAGGCTTTTATCTGTGTTTACAAACTTCTCTTTAGGTAAGGAAGCTGAATATCCTATTACACATATCCAGTGTGAACTTTCGAGGTATGAGCAACCATATATGAACAAATTTGCCCATGTCAGCTTATTGCCCTTAGTGGGAATTAGGCTGTTGACCAAGCATCTGGGTAATGAGAAACAGTAACAGGAAATATAACAACCTTCCCCAAGGTTTCTTAAAAAAAGAAAACCTAGGTAATAAAGAAATAAAAATGAGATCAGTTCCCCCCTCCTGGCACCGGGGATAGGAGGGAGGTATGGGGTCCTTGAAGAGAGTCTGGTTTTATCCTCTGATAAGATGTGGTTGATGAGGCAGATATCCTAAACCCTTATGTCAGAGCTGCCCATTCATGTCTGGCTGTTTGCCTATGACATACCCTCTGCCAAAAATAGAAAATATTCAACATGAACAGAGAAAGAAAGTAAAAACTAAAATGTGAAAAGAGGAACAGTTATCTCTGGGACTTTAAGACATTTTGTAAGCATATAATTTGAGTCTCTGAGAAAGCCAGGTAGAAAAAGACAGGGAAAAAAATTTAAAGAAACAATGTCTGAATTTGATAAATGTTATAACCCTCAAAAACAAGAAGCCCCTTAAAAAAGCCAACCACAAGAAAATTACACCCAAGGCACATTATAATGATAACAGTTAGATAGATAGATAGATAGATAGATATCTTTATTCACTTTTCTTATCTTTTTTCTTTTGAGAAATTTTTGCTATAGGGCTTACGTGCTCACTGGAGAGAGAGAGAGACAGAATGCGAGAAATCATTCCTCAGGGGGATGATCATGTTGCAATCCCTTCTCCTCCATTCTCCTCTCTGGACTTTGGGCAAGCATGCACATGAACCCAAAGGGTATATTAAGTTGCCAGGTTCATGACCCAAACCACAGTAGACTAGATGGGAGTCCAGCAATGTAACCATTATGTAACCATCTGCTGATCCTAAGATTTTCTTTTAAGTAAATAAAGAAATCCTGGGTGAATTACTTTACCATAAATAAAAACACATGCAAATTAGAGAGCAGAGGTAAAGAAAAGAAAATGAGAAAAATACACAAAGAAATATTTCACTATGAATAAGAAAAATGGCTAAAATTTTATAAGATCATAGAATACTCAAAATGGGGGACAAGCAGATGATGTAACAGTTACATCACTAGACTTCCACATATTTGACCACAGTTCAAGTCTCAGACCAGGAAGCTTAAAATTCACCTCAGGAGCATATGCATGTGTGCCCGAAATCCCAAAAGAATGGAGAAGAAGAGATTGCAGCATGGCCATCACCCCAGGGGGTGATTTCTTGTTTTCTATCTCTCTGTCACTCTGTGTCTCTGACAAGTACACACACCTTATAGTAAAAATCTTTCTTAAGAAAAAAAAAAAAAAAGGAAAAAAAAGTATACTCACAATGGAGACCTTTTATCTACCCAAATTTTCTGAAAAAAAAAAAAAGCACCTGACCTGCACTCATATGATTGCCATACCACAGTCTAATTAATAAACATGATAGCACCCTCTTTACAATTCTTTGGTCCACAGTTGACCAATCATGCAAAAACTGAGCCATTCATAATCTTTGTATCAGACCCATTTGAGTAACTGGTGGACAACTCAGCCAAATGAGATTAAGGGGTCCTTCCTCTGTGAACTTGAAATTGGAGCAATGAGACTTAAATCATTCTGTACCTTTATGGTTGGATATGTGATGTGCAACAATGCAGAAGCCATTACAATCCCTTTCCAAATTACAGATTAGTGGGAAGGTTAGGGGCAGGGGGACTAGGAGGAAAATTTTAGTCTGAAAAGAGAAAAGGATAAATAAAACAGATATTTTAGAAAAAAAGGATGCATGTGGAAAGAGATGAATTTCCTGTAGGAGGTAAAAATGCAGAACTAGTCCCTATATTCCAAGAGATTTTCCAATATCCTTATAGTAAATTCCCTCATTTTTCCTGGGCAGAAGCAAGTGAGTTCTTGCTTCTTGAAACTATGGTATTGTACATGTCTTACATATAATATATATGGATGACAAAATCTGACAGCTTTTTCCTATTTCTAAAATCCCTTCCAGAGGGCCTGGGGTGAGTCACACCCAAAGATATTAAAAAAAAACATTTTGACATATTCAATAACAAATATCTTCCTACATCTTGTCCTTGACGTAGTATCACTGTAATGAGTGAGTTGCACTCACAATTATTAACAGACAATTTTGACTCATTGATAACAAAACTCTTCCAACATTCTGTTCTTGAGACAGTATCTTGTGACTGTATACAAGCCCCTTATCTCTGTTAATGAACACTCTTTACTAATTTCTTCCCAAAACCTACAAGCCCTACTTCAACATGTCCTGCCTTTTGGGTCAGGCCAATAAAAAGCTCTTCACTAGGGACCAGAAGTTGGTATAATGGCAATGGCTATGTTGCTGGACTCCCATGTGATCAAATGTGATTCGAGTCCTGGGCCCGGGGCTTAAACTCACACCCAGTGTGTGTGCATGCATGCCCAAGATCCCAAGAGGAGAATGGAGGAGAAGGGATTGCAGCGTGGCCATCCTTCCTGGGGGATGATTTCTCACTTTCTGTCTCTCTGTCTCTCTCTATCGTTCTGGCAAGTGCACGCGCCCTATAGCAAAAACCTCTCCAAAAATAATAATAATAATAATAATATCTTCACTCAATTCTCTCACCCTCAAGATTAAATTTTAAAAGACCCTACACCTAATCACCCCAAGAGAGAGGTATGTTTTGCTTCCTCTCTGGGCCTAAGTAACTCAAATTCATGCTTAAAAATAAGCCACATTAATTAATTATTTTTACAGAGTTGATTATTTCCATTGACAATATCTAATCAATGTTTATAGAAATAGATATGAAATGGAAATTTTAAAGAAAACTTATTTGCATGAACCCTGTTGCTCTGTAATAATATACTAGAGAAGAGGGGAGCTTATAGACATATGAATTAGTCCTTACACAAAAAAATAAAACAAGGCATGGCCCCCTAGCCTAGTAGTTAAAGAAACTGATCCCACCTGGTCAACTATGGTTCAAATCCCAGCCCTAGCAGCTTAAAAAACACACTAGGCATGTGTATATACTTGCCCAAAATCCCAACAGGATGTATAAAATGAGATATAATTAGAGTATAACTATGCCCATTGGTGGGTACTTTCTTACTCTTACTCTGTATTTTTGTCCCTCTCTGGTGAGTGCACATATCCTCTGGCAATTTAAAAAAATAAAATAAAATAAAACTAACAGCAATTTTAAGCATTTCTTTCTCATCATTTTATTCTATGAAAGAAAAAGATGACACAGGATATATAAAGATAAAAATAAGCATTGAACTAAGAAACATCAACTAAAATTCAAACTGCTACTACTTTTGAAATACTGCCGCGGACCAGCCTCGGCGGGGGTGGATTGACTCGATGGAGGCGGCGAAGGAAAGGAAGACTGAGGTCTCGGTGCCTTTTCATGCACGTCCTCAGCCAGACACTCCCAGAGATATCTCTCTGAGGAGTGACAACTGCTAGGAATTATCGTGCCTTTTTATTGAAAATGTAATACATGCAAGTGAATGGGAGAGGGGCTACGTGTTCTAATTATCAATTCATAAAGTTTTAACAATAGAGATCAAAGATTCTATTCAGGGTTTGATTAAGGGCAGGACTATTAATCATCGATACAATTCAACAATTATTTGATTGATGTAAGCAAGCTTTTGGGAACTTCTGTTCTGGGAGTGTAGTTTTGGAGAACAGCTCCAGCAGGCAGAGTTAATTATCAGCCAGTACTTGGTGGCAGCAATCTTGCAGTTACTGGTTGTGATTCTAAAAAGGAAAATCTCAAGTACAGATATTAGTTCTTATAAATCTCAATAAAGAATATTTATTAAAGTTTATTTAAAGGAATCCTAATATATTTACCTATCCTGAAAGGGTGAAGTTAGTGTTCACTTGATAAGGGCGGGGACACAGCCTTTTCAACTGGTGGTGAAGTGACTAATAAGTTAACGAAAAACTTTGCGGCACACCTAGGCATTGTATTGTGCTTGTGTTGCCACCATCATGTACCTTGTCAGAACATTAGCTACAGTGAGGCGGGGGTGTCCTGGGTCAGTTTCTGCGTAAGAGGTGATTCTTAAGTTTAAATGTGTTTTGAAAGGAAGGCCTTCCAAAAATCAAGAAGAACTTTAGCATACCCTTTATTGTGTCCAATGAAGCGCTGTAATTAACAGTAAGTGATTAGAGTAAAGGGAGCGGTCGGGGGATTTGGGGGAAATCTTACTACAAAGATGTATGAGAAAACTATATTAATTCTTTTATAGTAATATATCGGGGAGTCAGAGGGGGGTCACTTCCCAGCAAGGCTACTACAGTCCCAGAGCGGATAGCAAACGGCCTTGCCAATATGCTAATTGATCCAAGCTTGTTCCAAGGTCGGGGGGCATATAGTAGTGGCCTTGCCAACGTACTGAACTAACCGGAAGTGATGCTCAAAGATCAAAGGGCTCAGACGGGTCCTGGAGCCCCACTGGGTTAGATTCCTCCAAAATACAAAAAATTCATTTGTGTGTGTGTGTATTTATTTATTTATTTTAGACCATAGTTTATTTTTAACACCCATCATGCCATGAATTCTTAGGGAACAGGTTCCAGAAGCTCAGCTCCTTTCCATTGGTTCTCACAAAGTGTGCTTCTCTGGGTGGAGCATAGCTGGTGCTTCAGTTGAACCCAGGTACCTTTCTCTTTGGCTTCCTTCTTTCTCTGCTCTTAGACTACTTAATATGTTAAATACCTCTTGGCAAGAATCTGGCCCTTAACTTGTTTGTTTACAGCAATCCCAACATATGCTGGGTAACATTGTAGACTTCCAGTTTTGCCATGGTAACATTTGCAGGGCATTCCTTTTTGGACAGTACCCATTCCCCTGATGTCTACAATACCACTTTTCATGTAGATTTACATGTATGTTGCCAAAGGAACCACTCCATGTTTTCTAAAAGGCCTAGAGAATGTATATCGAGTGCCTCTCCTCTTTCCTCTTGTGTCATTTTGGTGAGTTAATGGAAGATGGCCATTCCCTCCAAAAGTTGTATTTATTAACTATGTAAATTGAACAGTTCTTCAAGCATTAAAAGGTCTTAAATTGGGACCAAAGGAAACTACTGAGTAAATTGGCTCTCAAAATCTAAAACATAAAGTGTTACCAATGGAAATTGCTCTTCCATGCTACAGGGAACCCCTCATTTAGTAGTTTTTATGTGTTTGACTTAGTGTGTAGAATGAGGAGCATAGGAAACAGGATGATTTTTGTTGTAAAATATTTTCTAAAGATGTATATATTAAATTGTGTCTAATGAATCCCTATAAATAAAAAATTTATAAAGAAAATTGATGTTAATTGAGTAATTTTATGCTCCAACCAGAAGTATCATTAGAACAAGGAAAAAAAATCTTATCCTGAATTTGTCTGACATAAAAAACTCTTAAAGATAGAAATCTACACAATACTTATATTTGTATCTATTGCCTAGTACCATGTGGAACACATAGTTGATGTGAAAAATAAACCTCCAATATGGTGCCCAGTGATACATATACCTCCTGGTATCTATATCCCATATCATACCACAGGTGGTCTCTGTAACTTATAGAATACAGTGTAAGGGATAAATGTTATTTCCAGATCCAGTAGATGGCATAACAGTTACGTTGCTGGACTCTCATGTAGTCAGCTGCAGTTTGAATCCAGATCCAGTGGCTTGAAACAGACCAGGCACTCATGTGTGCATGCCCAAAATCCCAAGAGGACAATGGAGGAGAAGGGATTGTGGTATGGTCATCCCCCCAGGGGGGATGATTTCTCACTTTCTGTATCTCTGTCTCTCCAGCAAGCATGTACACCCCTTAGAAAAAAGTCTCTCTAAAAAAATTTTTTTAAATGTCATTTCCAAGATTAGATTATAAAACAGCAAAGCTCTTGTTTTAAGCGTACATTCTTCCTTTTGAATGATTTGGTGTTGTAAGCAGTCCACATAACGTAAAAATAATGTCTCCTACCAGTGATCGCATAAATGAGCTTGGAAATGAATCCTATAGCCCAGCCAAGCCTTCAGATGACAGCAGTCCCAGCTAATTATCTTTACTGTAGCCTTATAGATGTGTGTGTGTGTGTGTGTGTGTGTGTGTGTATTTATTTTTATTTATCATGATTATTATTATTTTATGCTACATGGCAAGTGCACAAGAGAGACAGAGATAAAGAAGGTGAGAAGCAAACCTCTAGGTCCGAGACTCAAATTGCAGTCTGCCATGTGGGAGTCCAGTGCCTTAACCACCGTGCCACCTGCTGGCCCCCTTGTAAGAGAGCTTAAGCCAGAACCATTCATCACCTCCTTAAGCTTCTTCTGGAATCATGACCTTCAAAAACTGTGTGAGATAAATGTTTGTTGCTTAAGCTTCTATTTTTGGGGTAGTGTGTTAAGCAACAAGAGGTAACAGAGTACTAGGTTACTTATAAACTTTTGTTGATCAAACAAATAAATGCATAGCTATTTTAGAATTTTAATTTTTAACATTTGATTAATTTTTTAAAGCTAAATAATGTGAGAGCCACTAAAAATCTAATTTGTACTTAAACATTCTCAGATAGGACAGATATTAAACTGTGGTAATACTTCTATTTTACTTCAAATAATTATTTAAAAAATCTTAATTGTCTTATTTTTTTCTTGTGTATAAAGGTAGTCTTGCAATTTACAGGATACTACCATCCACTTGTCATCATAATTTCCATTTTATTCTACTGAAAACAATATTTCAGGTGCAAATTTCAACACTTATTTCTATCTGGTTGCAAACATTTTTTAAAATAATAAATAAATGGACAGAGAGAAGATAAGCTAAAAACCAAATTTAGAACATTTTCCCTAAAGTGTGTATTACAATGTGTTACAAATTAAAAACAAGACATGTCCTCTTATTTAACCAGTTATTTTTCTTGAAAATTTAGAATCTATTTATTGAAACATGTGTAAGTTTATTCTCAAAAGTAACACTGTGTACTATTTATCAGTAGCATAAGCCCTTACTTTAAAAAAGGAAAAAAAGCTTAGACCTCAAAAACTTTCATATTAATATGATATAGGATCTTTCAAGCAAGTCAGATAAATGTATTTTAAAACAGTTCATTATACAAATGCCATGAAACACAATCAATTTCCAAACTGTGATTCACATCCAATTTAAAACATTTTTCTGTTTTATGCATATTTGGTAGTTCTTTCTTTTTCAGCTTTGAGAATAAAAATTACAGAGAGAAAAGAGAAAGCAAGCAAAGATTAATAGGATCCAACTTCAGTGGTTTAATACTTTCTCAGTTGCTAAAATAAATCAACAAATAGGTCAGGAAAGCCACCATCTCATCTTAAAAGCATCAACCATAGAGTATAATGGGATTTATGCATATTAAAATAGCAGGCTGCAAATGCCAGCAGATAGCACATTGTCACTTAAGAGGAACAAAGCAGCACCACGCTGTCCTTCACAATACAAAGTAATAGAAGATCGTAGCTATTTAAAGGGCTTGCTTAAAAGTATAATAAATTTAACTTTAGTAGAATTGTAATCTTTGATTTTTCACTAGAGTTGAGTTAATATATTCACTGAAGGTCATTATTTTAACAATATAAAAGTGTAGAATTTGCTTACTAGCATTGACAAATATGTTTATTTATAACCTAGTTATTTATTTCCTCATTGTGAAATCTATGCATTACAATGCGTCTGGACCTGTACAAATAAAATAAAGAAAGCTCTATATTTTACCTAAAGATGAAAATTAAAATGAGGGCTATATTTTATTTAGGAATGAATTTGGTATCCAATCAGTTTAGTTATAAACTGATTTGATCTCTACAGTTTACTTCAACATATGGAAGATAGACACAACTCCCAGAGTAGCTAGAAAGAAGGATCCTAGCCTGTAAAATGTAATCCCCAAAACAGTGTAAATACTGAGGAAAAGAGAATAAAGTTTTCAATCCAGTGATTTAGATTAAAATTTATATTAGAAAAAAATTTGTCTTTGACACCTGTCATGGCTTGGAATAAGACTCAGGAGGCATCCATCTCAAGAGAGAAAGGAAAGTTTATTGAGCAAGAGCACCTGGTGCTAGAGGTGGCTCATCTTGCCAGTCAGAAAAGAGATCTAAATCTAAGACTTCAAACTATTAAACTACTAGTGGAAAACACTGGGGAAACTCTGGGATATATTGGAGTAGGCAAAGATTTCTTCAAGATCCCCAAAGCACAGGCAATAATCCCAAATATAGACAAGTGGGATTACATTAGATTACGTTTCTGCACAGCAAAAGACAAAGTAATTAGTGTGAATTGACAACCCTTAGAATGGGAGAATATTTTTGTAAACTATGCCTCAGATAAGGGACTAATAACCAGAATACACAGAAAATTGGAGAGGCTTATCCCCTCCCAAAAAATGGTCGGCCCAAAGGATGGGAATATGAGCAGAACAAAAAACAACTCTATAAGGAAGACATACAAACAGCCAAAAATCATCTGAAAAAAATGCTCAAAATCTCTCATCATAAGGGAGATGCAGATTAAAACCACAATGAGATACCACCTAACCCCAGTAAGAATGGCTAAGATTAAAAAAACAAAAATGGCAAGTGCTGGCTAGGCTGTGGTGAAAGGGGAACTCTGCTACACTGTTGGTGAGAATGTAAATTGGTCCAGCCACTGTGGAGAATAATATGGAGGCTCCTCAAAGATCTAAAAATAAAACTACCATATGACCCAGCAATTCCACTCCTGGGTATCTACCTGAAGGATAGAATGCTCAGTTGGAAAAGTACTTGCACATTTATGTGTATTGTGGAACTATTCACAATTGCTAAGACATGGAACCAGCCCAAATGTCCACAAACAGATGAATGGATTGAAAAAGTGTGGCACATATACTCTATGGAATACTACTCAGCCATATAAACAAGATTCTGACATTTGATAGAAAGTGAATGAATATGGAAGATTTATTGCTGAGCGTAGCAAGCCAGGCTATGAAAGAGACATTGTATGTCTCTGCTTAATATATAACGACTGTCTGCACTTTATGGTGAAAACTGAAAGATTAGGGTATATAGATTTATAGAAAATGGTTACGGATACTGGAGACAGTGTGGGAAGAGGGTGGGAGAAGGGGAAGATGAGAGGAAGGGAGTCAAGGAGAAAAATAGAGAGGCAAGGCATTTATGGGACATAGAAATGGATGACTATTGATGATAACATGTATAGTTATCTTCAGTTTGACTTGTGTGAAGTGTATTTATGTTGGGTAAATTCATTGTACAATTTGTAGTGATGTATAGTGATTGAATGTATAAAAATTTTTTAAAGTAAAAAAAAAAAGAAAGAAAGAAAAGAGGAAGGTCCTTCTATAGGGCAACTGATTAAGCTATTCCGGAAGACTGGAGGCATTGACTGCAGGAGAGTTAGTACCATGGGATAAGCACATTCTGAACATATGAAACATTTTGTGGTTATTTCTCCTATCTCAGGGGAGTTAACCCTCTCAGCACTCATTTTATATCATTGAATACTATGCTCCGTGTCAGTGTGACCTTGCAGTGGCAGTGTCTGGAACGTGGATCCCTGCCAAGGCCAGGTCTGCAGAGGTCCAGCCTTGGTTCCTTCTCAGGCCTGTAGTGACACCAGCTGGTGCTCTAGAGCTTTAATGAATACGACCTTACAACACCTTTCTAAATATATTTGAGTATCATTCTTTCAGAAAATGAAATTTTCTGCATTCTTTTAAAGAGCTTTCTTCATCACTTTTAGTATAGACAAAACATCTGAAATGCAACCCTATATCTTCTATGACTTAATTGAAATCAAATTCAGGGAAATTTGATTTTATATCCTTCTTTGAGGCACTTTCTGGGTCAGGGTGGATTAAATAAAGATAAATACACCATGAGGCCTGCCATTCACATCGACTTTTATGAAGGCCATGGTACTATGCCCACTGTGATCCTTCAAGATATGTGTGGGTTCAATAGGAATTTAACCCTATTTAGGGAGTCCCTGACCACATTTGAGATTTCTACTTGATAATCTATAGCTGGATAAATATTGTTAGGTATATGTACTAATTGTACTTAAAACAAAGCCGGCACTAACACTAGCTCTCTGCCCAAAATTCATCTACCATTCCCTTTTAGATCCATATTAAAACAAGTAGCATTTAACAAGAAAGAGAAATAAAAATAAAAACAGTCTTTTCTAAATCATTTCACACTACAATGCTAAATTATACCATATATATTCATATATATAGATAGATAGATAGATAGATCCTCAGAGATCTTTCCCAGAAGAACTCTTGTATTTTTTAAGTTAGCAATCATTATCATAAAATAAATATTTTAAGAGTTATATCTTTAATGTGTACTTATGATATACCTAATGCATGGAAATCTGGATGATTATTTTGTTCCCTGGATTATCATTCTGTTAGCTGCCTAATTTCTGGTATATGTGCACTGTAGATTTTGCCATTGTGTTGTGAATACATATTCCCTGTGGAAATTAAATTAAAAAGCTATGCTTCCACAAACTTGGCATATTTCTTGGAACTGATATCTACTTACACAGTGCATTTTAAACCAATTACTCTAACAGTTCTCAAAGAATGTGTTTGAATATCATCACTCTGCATTATTCTCAAGAGTCAGTCTTTATGTACAGTGACTACATACTCTCTTAAACAACAGATGCCTCAAGTAGAAGATGAGCCTGTCATAAAGTTTCTGCCACCTGCTTTGCCCATCAGCATTCCCTTAACAGCTCACTACCTGTGGGCACATTGGGCCACCAAAGACAAGTATCATTCCCCAAAGTACCACCACAAGAGCAATACTTATGAGGCTGGCATCAGAAAGCCAGCTGAACAGCATTTCCCAGTACACCACTGCAATATGTCATTTTTGAAATGCCATGTTAGCGGATATGACTTTGGGAATTGACTTAATAACAATAATAACAATAAAAATGGCTAGCACTTAGCTAGGAAAGTATCTTTCATCCCAAAGGACCCACAAGTGCTTCAGACTCAGAAATGCAGTCAGCTCTGAGAAGGGTGATGGCACTCTGCAAACTAACGAAAGCTCAGAAAATGATCACTAAGGAGAATTGTACAAGCTCTCATCTAAAAGAGATATCATAAGCTTTTTATTTTCCACATGGAGTGATATGACCTTGGATTTTCATCTCTTCAGAAGGGTGCCCAAACATCAAAGAAAGGCTTTTGTATCCCACTCTAGGAAGAAACTATTGAGTGGTAAGGAAAATTGACCTTGCAGCTGTGGAGCTCAGGTTTAGAAGATTTCAAAATGGAGCCAAATCACCTCGTCATACTTTTTTACTACCCAGGATCTCAATGCAGCCACCCTATTAGAGAGATGTGCTGTTAAAATATGAGCCAAGTACATTTCTACTTTAAAGAAAGAGAGGTAATGAAGGTTGAATTGCTGGGTAATTTTGACCTTGCAGACCTTGTTCACAGAAAAGGTTTCATCACGCTGGCTAATGGCTTTTTGATCTTGCTGAATGAAACTGCCATAGTTGGGACTGGCTGACTTCTTAGGTTCATTTATTATATTCATGTACAAAGACGGCTCTGAGGATACATTCTCTGATTCACACTAAGACACATTTGTGTGCAAATGATGGTCAAGAGTGCTCTTTTCTTGGACTATGAATGATTATTTTCTTCTTTAACATAAGCATGCCTTAAGCACTTATCTTTGGCAAATTTGATCTGAAATTATTTTGACTTAGTACATATTACTTTGATTTAGTACATACTACCCTAGTAGCAGAATAACTTAGCCAGTTTTCCCTCTAGTTCTGTTGATAACTACAAATTAATCATACTAAATAAATTTGCTTGTGAAGTTTTAACTTCTCCAATTGACTTTAAGTTTTTTGGGTTATTCCATTATATTGGCAAAATAATAATTTATTTTCTTCTCTTCTCAACCCCTATTTTATAAAACTTTAAAAAGTCCACCTAATGCCTTTTTTTTCCTTCAAAATTTCTCATAAAAATATGACAATAGCCCTACTGGTAGTAGAATAAGTTTTTCAAAGCATTTTCTCCCTTGACCAATGTATACATGATGCCCACATACTAGTTCATTTTACTATCCCTTCTGACACATCACTGAAATTTGTCTTCTAGAATTGATAAAAGCTAAGGTATCCCGGAAATAAAATCCTCATGACTCAGAAACCTATAGCATTATGATCTAGTGTCGTTGCAAACCTAGGTGGCCCTGGGGCTCACCCAATATCTATTGAATGAAAATCTTTGAAGTTATGAATCTATATTTTCAAAGCTCTCCCTGAGGGGTGATCCATCAGTTCACATTTTTGTACAGCTGCTATAACTAAAAACCTAAGATAACTGAGCCTTAAGTAAATAAAAGTTTATATTTTTCCATTCTTCTTTTAGAGTTTGGAGATAGGCAATGCTGGTATAGTCAGTGAAGCCCCAGATTCCTTTCTACTCTGTCATTTTTACTTACGGCTTCCTTCTTCAAAGACACTTCGTGATTCACAACAGCAGCGTGATACTTTTTTTTTTTTTTTTTTTCTTTCCAGGAAAGAAACAGGAGAAAAGATGAATGGAGAATAGAGCACTTACAAGTTGAGGGATTTCCCAGTATCCCAGATGTTTATACATATATCTCTTAACCCAGAGTTTATTTAGGAACTTTATCCAGGATTCATTATATCATACCTGGGTACTTTGACATCCCAAGTAGAACTGGGTCCTCTTTTTAGGTAACATAGAGGGAACAGACACTAACATGCATCTCTGGTAGGCAACTAATAATTATTATTCTAAATTACTAACAGATGTAAAAATCAGTGCCCTCGCCAACTTAGCTAATAGTGATTAGCTAACAAATTTTCTATAGTAAATGTTTTTGCCATAGGGCGGGTGCCACCATGCCCCATATAGTAAATGTTTATATAGTTAAATCAAATAACAGTAATTTTAACTGGCACCAATTGAACTCAGTACTGTTTGTCAGGTACTGGCCTATAACCTTTAAATCATTTAATGTGATTTTATTTTCACCTGAACACTATCAGGTAGATTCTATTAGTAGCTTTATCTACTTCATAAGAAAACAGTAACAGAGAGGTTTAATAATTTATCCCAGATCACACAGCTAGTAATTAGTAGAGGTCAGAGTCTCAGATAGCCATCAGACTACACAATTTCACTTGTTTTCAAATTACACACATTTTTCATATGACATCACTGCAAAAATTTTTTACTGTTTTTTATAGTTGTAACTAAGGCAGAGCAAGTTTATTACTTTTCAGTCACCAGTTATTTGCTGCCTTTGCATTGTGCATTTTGAAACCTCAAAAAAGGCAAAACTGTAATTTATCTTGATAGAGAAAATTCCCTTAAGAAAAACTGACAACTTACAAAGTGATTAAGATATTTCCATGTCAAAATACTTTTTAACCCACAGAAACTGCCTTTTCTAGCAAAATCCCTAAGGTGAATCTGCCAAAGTTACTTAGGTTTGTAATGCATGTTTTCTTACCACTCCATGTTTGTAAAAACCTTTTATTCACAGCATTTGAAGACCTGAATGCAGCACAATTGAAAGTTTCTTTAAAAAACTTTATATATTCAGCTCACTGTGGTTAGTAGATGAGTATTTTTTTTTCTTAATATAAGAGAATACAGGCAAGAACAATTCCAAATCACTCACATGGCAACCTTCAAAATTATGGTAAATGGAACTCGATAATTATTCCTATTATATCAGTCTATATGACCCAACACATGTAATATGAAAAAACCCTGCCATTTTGGGTATGATTCCTGTCACTGAAAACTTTGTGTGATCTCAGATAAACTGTCTAATGACTTGCGCCTAAGAGTAATCATTTATCAAAAATAAATTGGGGTAAATGAACTCCGGGTTTTCTTCAAATTCTATAATCTGTGTTTCTGTGACTTGCCTTAGAAACCTTTCTATTCTACAGTGATATACACATCATCTTATAGTAGTGAGGACACAGTTTATATTGCACATTGAATGGATAGATGTTTGGAAGGGAGAAAAGCTGAATAGAGATGGATGGAGAGAGATACGTCTTTACTTGCGATAGGGCAGGCGCCACCACTCTCTAGAAGAAATACATACTAACTTGTAGCCTTCATTTTTTAATCCTTTAATATATAAGTTCCTGGGGGCGGCAGGTGGCATGGTGGTTAAGGGTGCTAGACTCCCACATGGCTGACCACGGTTCAAGTATTGGACCTGTAAGCTTGCTTTCTCACTTTCTCTCTCACTCTGTCCCATTCTGTTAAAATTAAAAATAAACAAATAAAGTTAAATAATTCTTTAAAAAATATAAGTTCCTTAAAAATAGCTTTATTTTGGGACCAGCAGTTAGTGTAATGGCTATGTCGCTGGACTCCCACGTAGTCGACCGCGGTTCGAGTCCCGGACCCGGCGGCTTAAACTCACGCCGGGCGCGTGTGCGTGCGTGCCCAAGGTCCCGAGAGGAGAATGGAGGAGAAGGGATTGCAGCGTGGCCATCCCCCCTGGGGGGTGATTTCCTGCTTTCTATCTCTCTGTCTCTCTCTGTCTGTCTGGCGAGCGCACGCGCCCTATAGCAAAAACCTCTCCAAAAAAAGAAAAAAAAAAAAGAAAAAAAAAATAGCTTTATTTTTAGAAACTATTGAGAAACTATTTTTAGAAACTATAAAGTCATCAGAAAAGTCATGATGTATTTTTCTGTTTTTCTATGCAAAAATACATTATGACTTTTCTGACAATCCCATATTATGGGAATTTTCACAGAGGAAAAGTACAAAAAACAAATATATACTTGTCAACCATTTCAAAACTATTGACTTGCTTCCATTCTTTATTTTATCTATCCTGATCAACATTTTTCATTAAAAAAAGCAAGTGTCAAACATATAACTCACTCACAAATGAAAATTAAAATAAGCCAACATTGATGATAAGTTCTGCTCTCAATTTACCATAGAAAATGACATTTTCTACCCTAACTACACTATTGATAGTTCATTTATTATTTGTTTTTAATTCTATATATAATCAGAATCCTTACAGAAAAACGGTTTTAAACTTAGACTTTTATGCAGATCTTGTCCTTTGAGAACGCTACTAGAAAGGTAGGAATATTTAGCCTATAATTTGCATTGGTTCTATAGATAAACCATTTAATTCAGTGTAAGCTAAAGGACAGACCAATAGCAACCCAGGAGAGGAAAGTAAAAATGATTATTGAATCAGATATTTGTAACATTCAATATTTTACTTGATCTATTTTGCAACTAATCATATTTTTGTCCTATTCATCACTGAGAAAAATATAAAAATCAGGTAAATCCTCTATGGCTATACTTTTTCCTTTCCAACTCCTCTACATCTTTCTCTATTCCTTATTGAGATACTTTTTTTGAAGAATTATTTTATTTGACTTTATTTATTTATTATTTTAATTTGACCAGAGAAAGAGAGAGAAAGTGAGAAAGCAAGCCGCCAGGTCCAGGACTCAAACTGTAGTCAGCTATGTGGGAGTCCAGCATGCTGAACCACCAAGTCATCTGCCAGACCCTTTCTTGGGATACTTTTACTTGTAGCTCCATTTTTTAATGTCAGTTAACCATTAAATATACCTATGTGTCCAATAAAAGCATCCAGGCACATCCTTTTCTTACTGACTTCTAAATTCTTTTTGATTTAATCACTCACATCTTCCTGAACATATGCAGATAAACACAATTAATATCAAATAAAATGGACTTCAATTTATATTTCATTACAGATCTACCTTCCTTGCCTACCACATATTATATATCTATTGCTAAGCAAACTATCTTTAGTATTTCTTCAAAAGTCATTTCTCAAAAATGCTAGTATTCTTCAATAATCTATCAGATAAATAAAGGAGAAAGTTTATACTTCAAAAGAATAAATTTCATATGGATAATAGGTAGAATCAAATGAGAGGGCTAAAACTATAAAGGCTTCAGTAGATAACAGTAGAGAACCTCCTTGACATCAGTATAGGGAAAGACTTCTTGGCAAGACACAAAAATTATGGACCCTAAACAAAAAGATTAATAATTTTGGCCAAATAAAAACTAAGAATTGTTCTTTTAAAAACTAAAGAATGGACAACATAATGAGAGAATATTGTTCTAAGAAGAGATTTAAGAAAGACCTAATATTTACAAAAGATAAAAATAATTTTTTCAGAAAAATACTTCAGAACTCTCAAAGACAAAAATGGGTAGAAGACATACTCAGGAAAGTTTAAAAAGTAGAAATTCAAATGACTCATAAACACTTGAACTAATCTCAATCTCAGAATTTAAAAGGTAAATAATCTTGTGTGCAAAGAGGTACTAAGAGATACTTACACTGATGCACTTAATATAATAATAAATGTTGGTCATAAGTAAAGCAATAAGAACATTGATGAACTGCTGGCAGGAGTACACATTACTATCATCTATTTGGAGACAATCTAGTAAAATTTAAGATTAAAGGTAATCATTTCCTATGACCTTTTCATTTCTTCCCTAAGCATTTGCCTTGGAGAAACTTATACATATGTGCTCGTGGAAGTATATATATGTGTGTATGCTTAAGCACTGTGTAAATGGTGTAAATGTGCAGAGAAAAAATTCTAATTTAAAAATGTATCTCATTTTGCTGTGTTTTTCTTTATTGAGTGTCACAGAGACTGTATTTTTCTTTTACAGTTGTAGGTTTGTGCAACCCTGTGTCCAGAAAGTCCATCAGTGCCATTTTGCCAACAGCATGTACTCACTTCATGTCTCTGTGTGACATTCTGGTAATTCCCATATTATTTAAAACTTTTGATTGCTGTTGTATCAGTTATGGTGACATGTGATCAGTGATTTTTATATTCTTTCTGTAATTGTTTGGGGGTACTACAAACTGTACCCATTAAAGGCAGTGAACACAATCAATAAATGTGTATGTTCTGACTTTCCCTCCAGCCATTCCTTGGTTTCTCTCTCTCCCTCTCCTTGGATTTCCTTCTTCCCAAGGAAATAAAAATATTGAAGTTAGGCCAACTAGTAACTCCACATGATCTTTAGGTGTACAAGTGTGAGGAATAGTCCCATGTCTCCCACTATAAATCAAAAGTTAAAATGATTAATGAGTAAGGAAGCCAAATCAAAAACTGAGATAAAACAAAAGCCAGGCTTCTTGTGCCAAGCAGTTAGCTATGAATACAAAGGAGAAGTAATCAAAAGTAATTTAATTCACTACTCCAGTGTACATAAGAATTATAAGAGGGGCCAACAGGTGTCGGGGTGGTTAAGGCATTAGATTACCACCTGGCTGGCCATGGTTTGAGTCCCAAACCCAACAGCTTGAAATTCACACCAGATGTATGTGTGAGCATGCCCAAAATCCCAAGAGAAGAATGGAAGACAAAGAATAGTGGTGTGGCTATCCCTTTTGAGGGTGGATTTCCCACTTTCTCTCTTTGTCACTCTGTGGTGAGTACACGCACCTCTGGCAAAAACCTAGGGGGAAAATGAAATATAAGAAAGCAAAACAAACTTATTGCCTATATGGAGAAAGTTTTACTGATCCAAATAGATCAAACTAGTCAAAATATTCCCTTAAGCCAAAGCCTAATACAATGCAAGACCCTATCTGTTTTTAATTCTGTAAAGTCTAAGAGAGGTGAGGAAGCTGCAAAAGAAAATATGAAGCTAGCAAAGTCTGGTTCATAAAGTTTAAGATATGAAGCTGTCTCCATCACATAATAGTGCATGATGAAGCAGCAAAGTCTGATGTAAAAGCTGCAGTTGGTTATCCAGAAGATCTATGTAAAATAATTGATTAAGGTATGTACACTAAACAACAGATATTCAATGTAGATGAATATTTGGAAGATTTACACTGGAGAGGATGACATCATGGACTTACATAGCTAGAAAAAAAATCATTGCCCATCTTCAAAGCTTCAAAGTCAGGCTATCTTGTCAGGAGATAATGCAGTTGGTAACCAAGTTAAAACCAATGCTCATTTGCCATTCCAAAGGCCTTATGGGCCCTTAAGAATTATATTTTATACATCATAGCCTGCAATGGACTGAAATTTTGTACTCCCTCATACATCACAGCCTGCAATGGACTGAATTTTTGTACTCCCTCAAAGAAGTAGCTATGTGTGAGGAACTGAAAGAAACCTACATTGACTAGAGTATAGGAAACTGGAGATATACCAGAATAACTGGAAATAGCCACACGCAATGAGAAATGTTTTTTATAAATTATGGGCCATCCGTATAAAAGAATATTATGTAGCCATTGGTGACCATATTTTGTTTGTGTCTGTAAGACATTTAATTATTTCTAGTGGTGAGATTATGAGTTATTTAAATTTTACTTTAATATTTCTATATTTAAAAAGTATTCTCGGGACCAGCAGTTAGTGTAATGGCTATGTCGCTGGACTCCTACGTAGTCGACTGCGGTTCAAGTCCTGGACCTGGTGGCTTAAACTCACGCCGGGCGCGTGTGCGTGCGTGCCCAAGATCCCGAGAGAAGAATGGAGGAGAAGGGATTGCTGCATGGCCATCCCCCCTGGGGGGTGATTTCTCGCTTTCTGTCTCTCTGTCTCTGTCTGTCTGGTGAGCGCACGTGCCCTATAGCAAAAACCTCTCCAAAAAAAAAGTATTCTCACTTTTCTACTATGTGAAGACACAGAAAGGTCATAAGGTCATCTATAAGGAAATGGGTCATCATCGCACACCAAATCTGCAAGTACCTTACTCTTGGACAGCCTAGACTCCAGAATTAAGAGAAATACATGTTTGATCATAAGCTACCCAGCCTATGGTATTTATTTTGTTATAGCAGCCCAAATAGGCTAAGACACAGGCCCTATAGGTACAGATCACTCTGCTCTTTTCCCACGTTTTTCACATAGCCAGTTTTTTCTCATTTTTGAGATCTCAATGTTGATATCCCCTGTCTGAAGAGGGATTCTCTAGTGACTACTTCTAAATTATTTTGTTTTTCTGGAACTTACTTATTTTTCTGTATGGTATTTATCAGACCGTATACCTAGTAGGCTGTTGGGAAAGTCATGACATATTTTTCTATTTTTTTTAATGTAAAAATGGATCATAATTTTCCTGTTGATCTGATATATATATATCTTTATTTTCATGTTTCTCTGCATGAGAAAAAGAATATGATTGTTCTTTATCACCTTCACTGTTGGACATGTTGTACACTGCACAATTACAGGAAGCAAATTCACATCACAGTCATATAGATTAATATATATAATATGTTACAACAGTGTTACAACAGATGGCCATAATGTATCATGAGGAAGGGATCCTTTTCAAAATTTTATTCAATGTTAGCTTTGGGCTACTCAATAATTACTGAGTAATTGAATCAACTAATATTATAATCTATTGATTATTTTCAACATCAATGTGTTTCAAGTCTTTCTTTCTAGAGTTGCCCATGGTGCCCTGATGTTTACCATACAGATGTGGCATTTGGTTCATGACCAGTAATTCGAAATCAAAAAGAATGGATGAAACACCATGTACTTTTGACAGTTAAAAAAATACAAGGCCTTTGGTCAACCAGTGGCATAATGGTAACACAACACTTTGCAATGCTGGACCACATGGGAAGGTCCCAAGTTTGGAGCCCAAGAATTCCCTGTACATGCCAGGTATGCATATGCCCATGACCTGGGTTGGCTGGGTTGGATCTCAGCATGAAGACCCTGTTGGAAGTGTCTTTCACTCTCCCCATCATTCTCTCCTGGGATGAATGAATGAATAAATAAATAAAGCCTAAACTATCACACTTTTTTAACTTGGCAAAAAGAACTTAAACAGGTATCATGTTTAAAGTAGGTTTTACAATTGTTTTGGTCTCACAGGCTAAGAATACACTGTGCCCCCTTTATTTTTTAGAGGTTTTTGCTATAGGGCGCATGCGCTCGCCAGACAGACAGAGAGATGGAGAGATAGAAAGTGAGAAATCACCCCCCAGTGGGGATGGGCACGCCGCAATCCCTTCTCCTCCATTCTCCTCTTGGGATCTTGGGCACGCATGCACACGCGCCCAGCATGAGTTTTAAGCCACCGGGTCCGGGACGCAAACCACGGTCGACTACGTGGGAGTCCAGCAACATAGCCATTACGCTATCTGCTGGTCCCTACACTGTGCACTTTTGAGGGCACAATTTTTATACTAATTTTCTTCAAAAAATAGTTTTATCTTCCACAAAGAAAAAATCAAAGATTAGTTAGTACTGAAATTACAGATGTTCCTTATCCAGAATACTATGCATTGACACTTTTTTAGATAGCAAGAATCTACTTCTCTTTTATTAAAGCAAAACTATGCTATGCTTTAAAGTCAAAAATAATGTAAGTATATTTGGCACACTAAGAATAAGCCTCCTCTACATCTGACAGTATGAAAAATAAACCTTGGCAGTTGCATTTCAGCTATGATGGGAACTTTCTGACAAATTTCCTCTCTATTGCTCATAAGAAGATGACTTAAATGAATTTATGTCAGGTAGATTAGTAAGACTCTGTTCAAACTGACAGAAGATCATGTCTGTTCAGCTACTTTAAATGCTCAACATTAGTGTGAAAAAAAGGAAAATGTCCCATATTTAAAATTAAGTGATTTTGTTTTGTTTTTGTTTTTGTTTTTGTTTTTCTATATGGTGAATGTGCTTGTCGGAGAGAGATAGACAGAAAAATTGAGAAATTATCTGCCAGGGAGGATGGTCACATTGTAAACCCTTTTCCTCCATCTCTCCTCGGGATTTTAGTTATGCACACACACACACACACACACACACACACTGGTGTGATTTTTTGTTTTTGTTTTTGTTTTTGTTTTTAGAGAGATTTTTGCTATAGGCACATGTGCTAACCAGAGAAACAGAAAGCAAAAAATCACACACCTGGAGGATGGCCACATCTCAATCTCTTCTCCTCCATTCTCTTCTCGGAATCTTGGGCACACGCACACATGTGCTTGGTATGTGTTTTAAGCCACTAGATCCAGGATTCAAATCCAGGACTACATGGGAGCCCAGTGACATAACCATTATGCCATCTGCTGGTCCCACAACGTGATTTTTAAACCACACTGAAATCGCACAGCCCGCCATGTAGAATCCAGCTGCCTTAACTTTCATGCCACTTGTTGGCCTAAAATTGAGTGACTTTTCAATTAACAAAAATATTTATATGAGAAAAATTGGCATTATATCTCAGGTGGAAAAAGGAGGGGGTTACAGTTCCACTAAATATAGTGTTAGGGCTATCTGATAAATCCAGGTTACAGGATATGTACTTAGGGAGTTGAGTTTTTACCTTAAAGACTCATAAGTGATTTACGTCAGATAAAATGGCATATCATCAGTTAATGACTCATTTAAAAGCTTCTGCCACAAAAACATGGTTTTTAAGACCAGCAAAGATCCTTTAAAATCAAATAAGGCGAATGCTTAATTTTACAAATAAAGAATTAATGAGAACTACAATAGAAAAGTGAAGAAACTTACCTGAAGTCATATGGCTAAGTATAGAATCAGAAAAATATTGAAGAAGCTTTAAAAAGTTCATGAAAAAATTAAGTAAAAATTTATCTTGATGCAAAAAAATTTGAAATACATAAATAGGTTTTTCATAATACTCATTTTCCACAAACTTTTTAAGGAATTCGCATACAAATTTGGCTATGTACTAGTACAGGATTTTATTTTATAGGTTCTACAATGGCCAGTGAGCACCATAGAATAAATAATATCATGCTTATAACTATGCAATATTTTTGGTTATTTTTTAAATAATTATATTTAATAATTTGTGTAATAGGATCCTATCTATACGATTTCTATCTTTAGTTTAAGCTGTGTTAAGGAATCTTGTAACATGATTAGAGTTGTATATGATTTATTGGGCTGCAGGACGCAGGATAGATTGAAATGAGAATAGATAGGAAATAGGAAACCAATTGTGAGGATATTATAACAGTTCAGGAAAAAAAAGATAACAAGGGAGACATCATGATGAATTTCATAGGAATTGATAAATCACTGGATCTAGCATAATAAATAATTTTCAAAAGTAAGAGTTGCTCAAAGTATTAGGATCAGAAGCTACATGGTATTAGTTTAAGAAGAGATAGGAGGTGAGAAAATGAAATCAGCAACTCTATTCAAGAACTTTTAAAATGAAATAAAAATGAGAAATAGAAACTATATGGAAAATAAGGAAATTTTTATATATGGATACATGATCATGTTTGCAATCTAATGAATCAAGAACTTGACAACACAAAGAGAAAATGAATAGATGATAGTGCATGTTATTTGGAAAGGAAATAGAGGCTCCCCTCTATCTAACCTAGAGAAAAGACAAATAAATAAATAAATAGGCTGATGAATCTAGCACGCAGATAAATGAAGCTCAGATGATTCAATAGAGGTGACTTCTGTCTTCTCTGAGAAAGACGGACACAACTTGATGTGGTTTGTCACAACATAATCGGTAACATTTCTGTAGAAAAAGCTCTCCAAACACCAAGAACAAAGACAGAAGCAAAGAGACTCAAAGATAGCCCTAGGTAATCCTGTTGTGTGATACAGGAAAGTGGGAATGAACAGAACCTGTAATTTGATTCTAGAGAATATGTCTAAAGTGATGAGATTTCACTTACTTGATTGTGTAATGTAAGACAGTAATTTCTACCATTCCAGCAACTTCTCTCTTTTATTTTTATTAAGAGAAGGGAGAGAAACAGAGACCTTAACAAAATCTAGTCAATCTGTCTTGTCATTTTTCACCCCACCCCACCCCCACCTCCACACACAGATTCCAACTATCCAGAATCATGGGTACATTCACATGCCTGGCATGTTCCAGGTCAACCCAGCATCTGAATCCTGGTCTTCAATGTGGTTCCAGCATAGCAGAGCAATGTTTCATCACCCTTGTCACTGTGACTGAGCCCCAGTTCCTCTTTTGCTGGCATTGGTGAAGGAAGTTACCATGTAAAGAGCCGCCCTATGTAGAAGTCCACTTGTTAAAGAACTAAGGATAAACTTTGTCTCTTAGTTTTTGGGGTTTTTTTTAATTTATTTATTTTATATTCTTTCACTGAACATCACCACAGCATACAAAATTCGATTTTCCAGCCATAATACACTGCAAAGTGGCTTAATCATTTGTGTTATCATCAACAAATAATTTTCCATTTCTTCTTTCTTGTATGTATATATTTTCCCACTATTTCTCACCCTCTGCCATTTCCCATCCTCCTCCCACCCTGTCTCTGGTATCTGCAGTTGCTTTCCATTCCTTTATTCTTTCCCACATTTCATTGATTCACAAAATATCTAAATTAATCTAAATACTTTCAGCTGATATATACATATCTGTAAACAAAGTTGACTTTAAGCTTGAAACTCTGTGGATAGAATGCATATACTATAAAGTAGAACCTAGTAGAGACTATATAGCTTACTGTGGTCATTAAATAGGTATTTTTTTAATTATTTTTTTAATTTCAAGAAAGGCAGTTTTAGCTTTAATAAATCAAAACCAAAAAATGTTAAGAGAACTTTGCCTAATACTTAAAGCCAGGAAACCGGTTAGGATTCTGTTCACATAGTAGGCACATAGACCGGTCTACAACTCAAGGGGAAAAAAAAAAAAAAAAAACAACTCCTTAACTCTGGAAAACAAAGCATAGAAGGTCAGTAATGTTTTAGTCGAAAGTCATAAAATTCTATTTCACCAGTTCAAACTCATGTAGTTTATCTGTTATTGTGGTCCAAACTTTCCCATTTAAATTCTGGAAGATAACGTTCAATTCTGGACTTGTCCCTACCATTAAGCTGGCCATTTTCTCAGTTGTTTTAGAAATCTTATTTCTATATGTCTGACTTTAGTTTTCCTGGGATAGCACTTCCTTCAGAACTTCTTGGAAAACTGGCCTGGTGTTGGTAAATTCTTTCAGGTTTTGTTTATCTGAGAATGTTCTTGTCTTGTCTTCCCATATGAACGATAATCTTGCCGGATATAGTATTCTTGGTTGAAATTGTTTGTCATTTAACATTTTTAATATATTTCCCATTCTTTCCTTGCTCGCATTATTTCTGATGAGAGATCTGCTGTTAGCCTGATGGGATATCATTTGTAGGTAACTTGACATTTCTCTCTTGCCAATCTTAGTATCTTGTCTTGGTGGTTTTGGTGTCTCTTAGTTTATTAATAAAGCTTCTTTAAAAATTATTTCAGTGGTTATTTTAAATATACGGTATATATTTTTAACTCATATGAGTCTACTTTCAATACTATTCTGCCCCATGTATATTACAGTTTCCTAATACAGAAAATATCAATTCTCCCTCCCATCCTTTCCCATAGCTATTGTCATTCAGGTCACTTATTCATATAAAATAATTACTCTTACTATTATTACTTTAAACGAACAGTTATCTTTTTTATCAATTAAGAATAAAACAACAACAAAATACAACACAATACTGGCTCTGTGTATGGCCCAGTGATTGAGAGCTGTGCATGGAGAGCCATATCCTACGTGGCCAGCCACAGTTCAACTCCTAACCCTGGTGACTTGAAGAACACACTGGACCCCTATGCATGCTTTCCTAGAGTCCTGATGGGATGGAGAGATAGAAAGAGGGGGTGAGGATTTTGTCATGACCACATGCAGTTGAGAAGTGTTCTCTATCACTCTCATAAACACACACATTCTTTGGCAATAAACAACAAAAATATCCTTTTTTTTTTTTTCTCACACTCTCTCTTTATGTAGATTCCCAGTTTTTGATATATCATTTTGCCTTTCACCTAAGGAATCTCTGTTAACATCTCATGTATGGCATGTCTGTTGGAGATAAATATCCTTGGCTTTTATTTGTTTGAAAAGTTCCCCCTCCAGTTTTGAAGGATTATTTTACTGATTATGAAATTCTAACTTGATAATATTTTTTCTTCCACTACTAGATATTTTATTCTATTTTTTGCTTAATTGTATTGTTTCTAAAGAGCAACCCAGTACAATTCTTATTTTTATTACTCTTTTGATAAGACATCTTTTCATTTTGGTTTTTTCTGAACTTTCTAAATTAGTGTTTTAGTGTTTGTCATTTATTTTAGAAAATTTTCAGACAGTATTAACTTCAAATATTTCTTTTGCTTCTTTCTTACATCTCTGTCTGATATACTAATTATGCATATGTTATACCCAATGGATTTTTCCCATGGTTGTGGCGTATCTATTTTGTTTTTTGTTTGGGGAAAGATGTTTTGTTTTTTGTTTCATTCTTATTTTTTCTTTTCCTTTCTATTTAGAAAATTTCTATAGCTCTATCTTTAAACTCACTGTTTCCTTAGCTGTGTCATTTCTGTTTGACTTTCCCTTTGATTCTTTCCTAGAATTTCCATCTATCTGAGTGCATTATCTGTTCTCACATTTTTCTACATCTTTCCCCATAATATCTCTTAACATAGTTTCTGAAATTTCTCATCTGCTCATTTCAATATCTGCATCTATTTGGATCTGATTCCAAGGCTTGTTTTGCCTCTTTTGACTGTTTTTTTGTTTGTTTTGTTTTTTTGTTTGTTTTTTTTTTTTTTTTTTTTTTTTTTTTTTTTTTTTGCCTTTGCTGTGCCTTGTGATTGATTGTTTTAAAGCAGACATGCTGCATTTGTCAATAGGAACTGAGGTTAATAGGATTTGAATTGAGCATTTGTGTTAATCTGGCTAGTCGGGCTTTATTTAATGCATGTAGTTATAGGTGTCAGAAGCTAGTCTTGAGTTTGTGCTTTCCAGACTACTCCACTTCAGATATTGTCTTTGTGTCTCTCAGCAACTTCAGACATAATCTATCATTATACAGAAGCCTTGATTGTGTAGACTTGGTAAAGTATAAAGAAGAAGCATTTTATAATCTTCCAATCAGATCTATATTTTTATAGATCTGTGTCTTTGGCCAGTGACCTTCATAAGTGTTTCTTCTTACATAGCCTTCCCTCCACCAGGTGAGGAAGTCTGGAAGGGGCTGGAGTGAAATTAATGCCCTTTGTCCACAATTTTGAGAAACATTGCTTGTAAAGTTTCTCATAACAGACACTAATCCTCTGTCGTGCAAAAGGTTCTGTCTATGTCTCATGAGATTATTCTTCCTTTTTCATAAGGTCTTCACCAGTATTATCTTGAAACTAAAGCCAGACAAAGATATCACAAGAGAGCTACAAATACCCCTCATGAACATAAATGCTTCGAATCTTATTTTCAGTACTAGAATAATAATATAGAGCTCTCTGATTTCATCAAGGCATATGTCTAAAGGTGGGAATTCTATCTTGAAGAGTATAAATGTCTGCAGTTTATTTATACAAACGGTCAGCTTCCAAATACAGTATAAATAAATACAAATATGGTAACAACTTATAATCTCTCCTGACATTAACTAAAATATTCATTTCTTTTTAGTATATTTGAGATCATCAATAACTTAGTAAAGAAAAGTTACTGCCTTAGTTTTTATTAGTGTTTGTTATATTTACCCAGCAAAGCTGTACCTCAGAAAAGGAGAGAGAGAAACATTCCAAGGAAAACAAAAGCTGAGCGATTTCATCACCACTAGACCTATCGTACAGAAATGCTGAAGAAGTTATTCAAGTTGAAGTGAAAGGACACTAGTTAGTAACATGAAAACATATAAAAGTACAAAATTAGTAAGTAAAGGGAAGCACATAGTCAAATTCAGAATATTCTGATACTGCAGTGGCAGTGTTTAAATCATACATAACTCTAGCATAGAGGTTAAAAGACAAAAATATTTAAAATAAGTGTAGCCTTAACAATAAATGTTAATAAATATACAGAAAGGTGTAAATTCTGACATCAAAAACATAAAATGTAGAGTGGGAAGAAGTAAAATTGTAGCTTACTATGTAATTGCAGTTAACTGCTTAAAATGTAGTTATAGCTATAATATTTTTTAGAAGCCTCAAAGTAGCCATAAAGCAAAAAGCTAAACAGTAAACACATAGATCATCAAATCACAAAAGGTGACAGCAAGAAAGAAACAAAGGATTCACAAAACAACCAGAAACCAATAACAAGATCCAACCAAGTCCTATCTATTACATTTGCATTTATATTATGTCTTCAATTAAAAGACAGAGTGACTGAAAAGACTTAAAAACCAGACCTAATATAAATGGCTTACTTGGCTTACTTCAAGAAGGATATACAAAGACTGAGGTGAAATGCTACTAAAAGATATTCCATACAAACTCAAACTAAAAGAGAAAAGTAGTAGCTATATTTATATCAGAAAACAGACTTTAAGTCAAAAACTATAAACTGAGGAAAAAAAAACAAAGTCATTATATAATGTTAAAATAATCAAATTTATCAAGCGAATACAATAATTGTAAATATACAACCAAAATTGGGGCATCCCAACATATAAAGCAAATATTGACAGAACTGAAGGGAGAAATAGCAATGCAATAGTTGTAGAGACCTTTAATAATTGCTTTAATCAACAAATAGATCATGTAGACTGAAAAAAAAGTAAACAACTGTACTTGACTACGCTTTAGACTACATGGACCTAACAGAACATTCCATCCAATAGCAGCAGAATGTGCATCCTTAACCACACACAGAAGGGTGTCCAGGCTAAATTATATGTTAGTCTACAAACAAGTCATAGGTCTTTTAAGAAGAATTAAACCATATTGGGAAGTATCTTCTTCAACTACAATAGTTTTTGTAAAAAACTCAATAACTGAAAGAAAATTGAAAAAAATCACAAGCGTGTGGTAATTAAACATGTCCCTGTCAATCTATCAGTCATGAAAGAAACCAAAGGGAAAATAAGGGATGTAACAAAAGCAGATCTAAGAGGGAAGTTTATACATACAAATGTTGACATGCCTCATTTTATTGCACTGCTCTGATATTTTGATTTTACAAATTGAAGATTTATTTTATTTATTTATTTATTTATTTATTTATTGGGAGAGGTTTTTCGCTATAGGGCACGTGTGCTCGCCAGACAGACAGAGAGAGACAAAGAGATAAAAAGCAAGAAATAATTCCCCAGGGGGGATGGTCACGCCGCAATCCCTTCTCCTCCATTCTCCTCTCGGGATCTTGGGCACGCACGCACACGTGCCCGGCGTGAGTTTTAAGCCACCGGGTCCAGGACACGAACTGTGGTCGACTATGTGGGAATCCAGTGACATAGCCATTACGCTAACTGCTGGTTCCCCAAATTGAAGGTTTATGACAACCCTAAAAGCAGAAAGTCTAAAGGCATCATTTTATTAACAAAAGCATGTGCTCACTTTGTGTCTCAGGGTCACATTTTAATAATTCTAAAAATATTTAAAACACTTCATTATTATTATATCTGTTAGGGTGACCCATGATGAGGAATTTTTAATGTTACTATTGTAACCATTTTGGGGTGCCATGATCTGTGCCCACATAAGATGGAGAACATCATCAATAATGCTGTGGGTGTTCATTTCACAATAATGTGACTGCTCCACCATCCAGCCATTCCATCATTCTTCTCCCTTTCATGGGCCTCTCTACTCCATGAGACACAACAATATTGAAATTAAGACAAACAAAAACCCGACAACAGCCTGTAAGTGTTCAAGTCAAAGGAAGAGTAACATTGGGGCCAACAGATGGCATGGTGATTAAAGGCACTAGACTCCCACACAGGTGACTGCAGTTCAAGTCCTGGACCTGGCGGCTTGCTTCCTCACTTTCTCTCTTTCTCAGTTCCTCTCTGGTAAAATTTAAATGAATAAAGTTAAATTTTTAAAATTCTTTTAAAAAAAAAGAAGAAAATGTAACACATCTATCAATTTATTGTTTTTTCTTCTCTTAATATATTTTTATTTTACCTGAATTTATTTTCTACATTCAATGACTATACATCAGTTGTCTTGTAAAGTGAGTTTTCCCAACATGAATACACTTCACACCAGTCCATTCGAGGATACTATATATATTATGGACAGATAATAGTCCATTTCTGTTTCCCATCAATGTCTTGCCTATTTTTCTCCTTAATGTCTTGCCTCACACTTTCCTCCTTCTCCCACCCTCTTCCCACACTGTATCCAGTATTCATAATCATTTTCCATGTTTCTATATCCTCTAATCTTTTAGTTTCTGCCATAGAGTGGGGATAGTCACAGACATACAATGTCTCTCCTTCATAACCTGGCTTGCTTCACTCAGCAGTAAATCCTCCATATTTTTCCACTTTCTATCAAAAGCCAGGGACATCTATCACTTCAAATGAAAATTTAAAAGTGGTTAAGTGTAGTAAGAAATGTGCATCAAAGCATAGACCAAAAGCTAGACTTGTTATGACAGTGAAGTTGAGAATACAAAAGAAGTTCCCAAAGAAAACTAAAAGTGCTATTCCAATGAATGCACAAATTATAAAAAAAATCAAAACAGCCTATTGATAATATTGGCAATGTTTTAGTAGTCTAGATAGAAGATCTAACCAGCTAAAACATTCCCTTAAACCAAAGCCTAATTCAAGTCAAGCCCCCAACTCCTCAATTTTATGAGGACTGAGAGAGGGGAAGAAGCTGAGAAAGAAAAGGTTGAAGTTAACAGTTTCTATATGAGATTTTTTAAAAGAAGCTATTTCTATTTCATAGAAGTTCAAGAGAAAATAGCAAATGCTGATATAGAAGCTGCATTAGTTATCCAGAAGTTCTAGCTAAGATAATTGAGGAAGATATCTTCAATATACAAGAGTTTTCAATGTGGATGTAGCATCGTTACATTGGAAGAAGATGTTATCTAGGATGTTAAAAGAAGGTACTATGTTATCTTTCATAGCTAAAGAGGAAAAGTCAGTGCCCATTTTCAAACCTTCAAAGAATGGGCTCTTTCTTTTTATTTATTTACATTCATTCACTATACATTATTACAGCATACAAAGTGAGATTTCCCATCCAGAATATACTGTATATTGGCTTAATCAAGTATATCAATATATGTGTTATCATCAACAAATAATTTTCCATTTCTTGTTTCCTGTATATTTTGGTTTTTTTCCCATCCTTGATTCCGTATCTCTCACCCTCTGTCGTGTCCCACTCTCCTCCCACACAGTCTCTGGTATCCATGGTTGCTTTCTATGCCTTTTCCCCCCATTTTATTGATTTGCTAATGACCTTAATTAATCTAAATATTTCCAATAGCAAGCGCAGCTGATATATACATATCCATGAACACAAGTCTGACTTTAGGCATAAACCTCAGTGAGTAGAATGAACACACTATAAAGTAGCACCCAGCTGGGGCTGTATAGCTTACTGCAGTCATCAAATATGCATTTTTTTTATTTCAAGAAAAACAGTTTTCGTGTATTTTTTTTCCTCCTGAAGCCTTTTTTTGTTAATTAACTTACATCCATACCCTAAGCATCATCAGAGCATACAAAATGTGGTTTCCCATCCAGAATATACTGCATAGTGGCTTAATCATGCATGTTATTATCAATAATTTTCCATTTCTAATGGGCTAACTTTTATCAGGACTTAATGCAGTGTTGACTTTAAGTTGAAGCCAGTCATGTTCATTTACCATTCCAAAAACACTAGACTCCTTTATAGAATAAATCTACTTTGTTTATGCTAAATCTACTTTTTATTTATAAATAAAACAACAAAGCCTGAATCACAACATATATTTTTATAGCATGGTTTACTAAATAGTTGAAGCCCACTGTTGAGATCTACTGCTCAGAGAAACAGATGGTTTTCTAAATATTACTGCAATTGACAATACACTGTCACCCAAGAACTCTGATGAAGTTGTTCAAGGGCGAACCTTATTTTCATATCTAATGCAGTAAACATTCTGTAAACCATAAACAGAGAAGTAATTTCTATTTTCAAGTCTTATTATTTAAGAAGTACATTGTGTAAGGCTATAGCTGTCATTGACAGTGATTCCTCTGATTCATCTGACAAAGTCAATTGAAAATCCCTGGAAAAGATTTACCATAATAAAGGCCATTAAAAAAAATCATGATTCATAGGAAGAAGTTAAAATAGAAACATTAATAAAATTTTAGAAATTGATTCTAAACCTCACGAATGACTTGGGAGGGATGAAGGCTTCAGTAAGAAAGCAACTGCAGATGTGATGGAAATAGCAAAAGAAACATAACTAGAAGTGAGCCTGAAGATGCTACTGAATTATTATAATCTCACGATAAAACTTTCATTTATGAAGAGTTGCTTCTTAGGGATGAGAAAAAAAAAAGAAAAAGTGGTTTCATAAAATGGTATGTACTCAGGGTGAAGATGCCAAAAACATTATTGAAATTGAAAACAAAGGATTCAGAATATTATACAAAATTTGTTGATAAAGCAATGACAGGGTTTGAGAGGATCGACTCAAAAAGTAAGTTTTGTGAAAGAAGTTCTACTATGGATAAAATGCTCTCAAAAAGCATTGCCTGCTACAGATACATTTTTCATGAAAGGAAAAGTCAATTACTGTGGCAAACTTAATTTTGTCTTCTTTTTTTTTTTGAAACGTTTAGTTTTTAACAGATATTGCTTTACAATATTATACTAATATTTTAGAGGTTAAAATTCTTTTTTTTAGTTTTTTTAATTTATTTACATTTAATCACATATCTCTTTACAGTGTACATTTCTTTTTCCAGCATGAATATCATAACATATCAGTCAAGACAAAGATATTACTATATACATTATCATCAGCAAATAGATTATCATTTTTTATAAATTAAACATACTTTTCATTTTTTTCTTCCCCTTTCTTTTACCTCCCTCCCGTACTAAACTTTTTTTCCACCTTTAACGATTCACAAAAGGTCTTAATTAAACTAAAAATATGGAGATATAATTCATATTAGATAAAACTCATTCAATATACGTGTATAGGCTAATGGAATGGGAAACTGTATAGCCATGTAACCATCACTACCAGCAAGATAAAAAACAGTTCCTTCATCCTGAAAGTTTCCTCTGCCCCTTTGAGTCAGTTGCCTCCCCTGACCCTTTTCTCAATCCTAGGTAAATAGAATATAGACTTTTATTGGCTTAAGGTCAGTGGAAACAGTATGATTTTAGCCTAAGCCATTATGGGGCTTGTTTTTTGTTTGTTTTTCTCAAATCTTACTTTACATTGGAAAGAGAAAGAACATGTGTTTGTTAAACACTGGGTTGTAAGGAAAAGAAAGACTGGCTAAGTAATAGGGATTCACTGAAGTGATAAACAGCTCTACTCTAGGCCTTGGCCATCCTGGCATCTCACTTTACATTGACACTGCTCTTGGTGGTTGGGTAGTGACTGCCAACGCTCAGGTTTCTCTCTCTCGGTATCTTCTGATGTTATTGATGGGTATTTTTCTTTACTGCTTGCTCAGGTGCTGTCAGGGCTTGGGTTTTGTTAGACTGATAGGTCAAAGGGTGGAGGGAGGAGAGTTATGCCTCAAACTGACTTCACCATTAACTGATTCCATTACACTCGAACGTTTCTCCCTACACGTGTGTCGCATTGTTCACTTCTCATCTGCCAGCCTTCTCGGTACTTTTCAATATTAACTCTGGAAACAAATAGGCCAATTGATTTACCTAAATATTTTCCACACTATTTGAAATAACACCATTCAGATTAGGTTAGGTAGTCCCAAGACAGAAAGAAGTATTTGTTATTGTATTTTTCTTACAATGATATTTAAACTCCTTTTCTTCCTTATGTCAGAGATTCTTTAACAATGTCGTGTGTCCAGAACCTGCCACACCAGAGACCTCACAATTACTGTCCAGTCTACGGTCTGCCTTCAGGTGAAGTGTCTCTTCCCAGTACAGCCAGTGACCACTACTGCCTACATCATAATATAGGATGGTTTCATAAACAGAGAGTCAGTACCATGAGGAAGAGTTACTAAACGCTGTTGACATATTTGATACAGTTAATATTTATGTGTACACACATATAACCATGCACACATGGTACTGCCACTACACATTGGAGATTAATAGCATTTTTGCCTGTTTATTTTAATGCCTCAAGAAATGTTCTAAGTGGATGTAGAGATCTAAACTATTGTCAGTAACTCAGTGATCTAAGTTGGATATTTTTAACTTTGATGCCACTATTCTAAACTGAAAATAATGCCTGGAAGGAAAAAAAAGTATGTTTTATATTCCCTGGCAATATATAATTGTCCATTAAAATATAACTTTATGCAGTTCTGGTTACAGGACCTGTGATATGTTCAGTGCTAACTGGGCATTGACAATCAGTTCTCAACTACTTGATCTGCAGGTTTATGTCTAGCAGTCTCTAAGAAAATCATTCTTTTTTTTAGAACATCCTAAATTTTTTAATCCTTTCTTTACAGGTTACCTAGACCACTTTTGATTAAGAAAACTGTAGAAAGTTAGTAACTGCCACAAGTGAACACCAGGCAGTGGCATGTATCAATTTTCCACAGAGTCCTGCTTTGCGGGGTGTCCGAATGCACTGCTTGGGGTCTCTGCTCACACTTGCTGGAATCAATTGTGGCAGATTTTAGCCCACAGTTTGCTTTTCCCCATATTTCTTTGTAAACTCTTCTTACACAATTTTTTAATCGTCCTTAGCATATTCTTCAGCTAGGTCAGACTGGAGGGGATGCTCAGACTGTGTCATTCACCAGTGCTATGAGGGACAGGATTACTTGGTCAGTCTTGGCTGCTGATTTCCAGTTTTCAGCACCAATTACTGGCAGACAGACCCGCCCCTCTATATCTATGTTCAACTGATGTCTGTTTTAAATGTGATCTTCAGTGGTTTGAATGGGTACTCTGCTGGAAAGCTGATTTCGATTCTGAAGGCCCTCTGGTCAGGTGGAGGGTTGTCAGTGTAAGGAATGGGCTGACCATGGAGAAAATAGAAATGTAGAACCTTTATTGGGAGCGCTCTCAGGTAAGGTTCGCTGGTCCGACAGAGAAAGAGAGAGGGGGCAAAAGAAGTCGTACCCAAGGGCGAGGTTTAGTGCTTTTTATAAGGGTATAGGGAGGGGGAGTGTCTTAGGGGTAGAAACAGTCCAGGTATGGTAAAGGTTTAGAGGAAGAGCAGACTGTAGTGCCACGTAAGGTCTGGTGTCGTGTGCAGAGTAGAGTGCCATGTGCTACATCCAGCTTAGATCCGAGTACAGACAGGTCTGATAACAGGCTAGATCCAGGTTGTATCAGCCGACTAGGGCATGGTGTACAACCCCCACATCCAAGCTGCCCAGGCCTCCTGTCTAACAGTCAGGAACAGTAAGATCTTGCCAAGTCAATAAATTAGCTTCATCAACCTGGATATTACAGAGGTTTTTCATTCTACATTTGCGAATTTCTTCAAGCTCCTTCATCAGTCTCTTTCTAGCCTCCATCTTGGATCTGGTACTGCTGCTTTTCCTGAGAACCATTTTCAGAAATAGTCTAGGCATGGAGTAGAACCGTGGGTTCTGTGTTTGTAAAGATTCTAAGTGACTCAGATGCATAACTGTTTTTCCTACCACTGGCCTAGGAAATCACTGTGGTCATTAGGAATCATTTGACATGCTTTTTTACCTGACTTGAATTTCCCAAATGGAGTTTATTAACTATGGCATTGTAAATAAGAATAAACAAAAATCAATTTAAACATCATTATGGATAAATTATATTTGCACATTTACTAATAACTATTTTCATTTGTTCAATAATTGTTACACTGTTCTAGGTACTTTTATTTATTTATTTATTTTTGTTCCCTGAGGGTACTTGTACTTGGCAAAAAGAGAGAGAAAGCACCTCCAATGGAGCATGGTCATGCCACAATCCTCCTTCCTCCATTTCTCTATCCCATCAGAATTTTTTGGCCATGTACACACACACAGTTGTCAGTTTTCAAGCCATCAGGGCCATAATTCAAACTGTGGTGAGTCATATAGGATCCAGTTTTTTATGCATAGCATTTAACAATCGCACTATGGGGCCAACCCAACTTTATTTTACTTATATTAGTTTATTTAATTTTTCACAGAGCCCAATGATAAAGATAAATTTACTATCTTCATGCTACAGATTTAAAAACCGAAAAATAAGAGGTTTAACAATTCCCCCAAGGTCACACAGCTAGGGCATGATGGCACCAGGTAGTTGGACTCCAGGGCTCATACTCATAAGCTACTGCCTCTATTTATGCATGATTAATTACCAGTGTTACATGTCTAACAATTAACTTGGGCACAGAAGTAATTAATTTTACTACATGTAAACGCAGAGGCAGTCATGTTTAATCACAAAGCAAATCCTTCTTCACCAAAGGATTAATAAACACATCTAGTCAATGTGGTTTGAAGTGAGGTCTCTGTCCAAGGTTCAAGATCCCATTAGTTTGCACTCTATCTTTTCCATCTTTGACTTCCACTGTGTGTTTATTAGACCTCATGATATCTTTCAGATCTACTCTACAGTTGCTCACTATCAGATTATTAAAGGATAAGGTTTGCAATTGTTATGAAGAAAAGTTTCCATGACTTCAGTGATTATTGTTTTATTTTTGACTAAGAGTATAACAAAATCTATCCTCCTTCTGAAAGTTAACCAGAAGTTAATTTTCTAGCTCAGTTTTCCTGGAAAACTGATAAAGATAGCCTCAAGTCCCAATATATTCCAGAGAACTTCCTGAGCCTAAAGGTATTTGAGTTTGCAGCAGCTCCTAGTAGTCAACAATGGCTTAGTTTGTGATTCCATTTTGGGCCTATACCCTAACCATATTCTCAGGGTCCCTGTCTCCTACCTCATTGTGAAGGATTTTATTATTGGATCTAAGATTGGAGATAGGTTTATTGGAACATTCCATCAATCCTGGACTCCAAAATAGTGTTTTTTCTTCTTTTGTGTCCTTTTACACATGTATTTGCCATATCTAATGGCTTTAATAAATTGCACGCTTAAATCTAAAGCATGAACTTTAGAAAGATTTAGAATAACAAGAAAAGCTATAAATGATCATAGTAAGAAGTTTAAAAAATCTGGGAAAATCCCATATGAATTTGGCTACTTTTTTTTTTTTTTTTTTTTTTTTTCTTTTTCTTTTTTTTGGAGAGGTTTTTGCTATAGGGCGCGTGCGCTCACCAGACAGACAGAGAAAGACAGAGAGATAGAAAGCAGGAAATCACCCCCCGGGGGGATGGCCACACCGCAATCCCTTCTCCTCCATTCTCCTCTCGGGATCTTGGGCACGCACGCACACGCGCCCGGCGTGAGTTTAAGCCGCCGGGTCCGGGACTCGAACCGCGGTCGACTACGTGGGAGTCCAGCGACATAGCCATTACGCTAACTGCTGGTCCCATGAATTTGGCTACTTTTAATAAGGTCTCCTGTTCTCATTTTGAGCTCTCAAGATAAATCCAGAATGAAATTTTTAAACACATGTTGTCAATTTCACCAAAAATAATGTTATAAATAATAACTCTTATTGCCAGAACAGTAGTTGAACAGTAGTTGACTCCAGCAAAATTACACTGAGCAGATCCAGTTTACGCTGATTTATGAAAATAGCAAGAAAGAAGTAAGAAAAAATACCCTGCTATTTAAAGAACAATGTAGTGGGACCAGCAGGTAGCATAGTGGTTAAGGCACTGGTCTCCCCATGGCTGACCATGGTTCAAGTCCTGAACCTCGTGGCTTGAAAAATGCCAGGTCCTTATGTGTGTGTGCACAAAACCCAGGAGGAGAATAGAAGAGAAGGGATTGTGCATGTCCATCCCTCAGGGGAATGATTTCTCATTTACCCTCTCACTGTCTCCCTCTGTCTCTCTCTCTCAGTCTCTCTTCAATGAGTACAAGAGTTCTCTGGCAAAAACCTAAAAATAAAAATATTAATAATGAACAATATAGATTCATAGTGGAAAAAAAAATCAGACCTATCCATTTCTCTAGTTGGTTTAATTCTATATTTGCATATTCACCTAGTCTTAAAAATCTACAAAAGTATTTACCTTAGAAATGGAATTCAAATTACTAAACAGAATATACCCTCTAGTATATAAATCAGCTCAAGACTGATGAACTCCATTTTAATAAGTAAATTTGTTCAATATGCAGATCAAACTCCAATGTTAATTAACTTCTTTCTGGAAAGTCCTGAATAATACAAATCAAACAGAATTTAAATTATAATTTATATGAATTTTTATTTCTATTTTGATAAGTTATTTTCTCACAGTAACTTGCATTTTAATTGAAAGGGTAGTGATTCTATGTAACCAAAATCTTTAATTGTAGAATATTTAAGTAGGATATATGAACCACTAAAACTTAAAAATTAAGTGAGAAGTACAAGTATAGTTGGAATCAAGTAAGTGTGATGATGAATCACCGGAAGTAAATGACGAGACAGTGGGAGAAGTAAAAAGAACCAGTGATGAAGGCAGTTGCCCAGTTGAAGGACTGGGAAAAGGAAAAAAAATTAAATGCTTCCTGACAATTATGCATTGAGTTTTTAAAGAACTTTATTTGGGATCTTAGAAATTGCACTTCAGGGGATGCAAATTTACATAGAACCAAAGCAATGCTCTAAAAAGATGAGGGAGAGTAGGAGCTTATATAGGCAAAACGTTTTAAATAATTATGAGATAATTAGAACTGTTTAAAGAGAAACTTCTGCTGAAGTTAAAAGTCAGAGAGCATAATACCATGTGTCTTTGAATTTTTCTGGATGCCTGTGGTCAAAATGTGAAGATGACCAAAGTTCCCAGGCAGTCTTCAGATGCACATAATAGCTTCCTTAATAGCCTCTCACCAGCATTTTCGATAAGGCTTATTTTGGTCATTCCTCTCATCACACTAACCAAGAGAAACTCTTTGGCCAAAGCCAGAAAAATCACTAACTTGTCTGCTTTGGGCCTCTTTGATCTGTCCTATAACCAAGTAGCTACCAATGAAAATGGAAGGGAAAATATAAGAAAAAGAGAAAGTTGGATAAATACAGCTTAAACCATGACCCAGCTTGGTGGCTATTTGCTTAGAAATGATACTGAAAAATTCTTCAGACAGTTGCCTGAGACACTCAGAACAGTTGTCCTTAACTGGAGCTATGTCCAGAAACTAAAGAGGCACATGTCACGACAGGAGAAACAGCAGACACAGTAATAGCAATCTGCAGCAGCACTCTCCAAACTAGTGCAATATCGGGACTATTTAGAGAAAACTCTGTGATTGTCCTTAACAAATTCCAAATGAAGTCAGTATTAGTTTACAACTGTTTTTTAATTCACTGGCTTTTAAAAAAGCTAATAATTCCCAACATCAGTAGATATGCAACATGAAAGGGGCCAAAGTTGATGATGGAGCATGAAGAGCAAGGGTAGTGGCAGGATTGAGAGCAGTAGTTTAAATCTTTAATATGCAGGGAATGGCAGATGGTGTAATGGCTGTGTCGCTGGACTCCTACGAAGTCGACTGTGATTCGAATCCCTGATCTGGTGACTTGAATCTCATACCAGGTGTGTGTGCATGCATGACAAGATCCCAGGAGGAGAATGAAGGAGAAGGAACTGTGGTGTGGGCGATCACCACCAAGGAGTGATTTCTAGCTTTCTGTCTTTCTGTCTCTCTTGGTCTCTCTGGTGAGTGCACATGCCCTAGAGCAAAAATCTCTCTTTAAAAAAAAAAAAAAAACCTTCAATAAATATGCAAATGAATCAAGTGGGACTCTAATTCAAGTACAGAGTCTTATTCAGTAGATAATGGGATGATCCTGAGATTCTGTATTTCTAACAAATTCCTAGGCGATCCCACCATTCTTGGTTCATGGAACATGATGCAAATAACAAAGGGATTAGAGAATAGAAATAATATGCAGGAATAAAGAAAAGATTTCTTGGTTTTGTTACAGAGAATATAAAAGAGAAGATAATACGAAGCTTATATTATTGTGTTAAAATGCAGCACAACTGCAGCCCAAATCACAATTTGGTGCACCAAAATTTTGTTCAGTAAACCATAGAGATTCCTATATACTCTGTTTGGGCCCAACAGATACATCAATAAATAAATACCCAATAAATACATCAGCCCAGTAATACAAAATCTGTGTACATTTCTCCATAAGGTAAACTTTTATTGAATAATACATTTCCAGCCTAGAATCATTTACAGTAATATTAAATCTTTATGGAACTTAATTAAATTTTATGATTTCCTATAAATCTCCCCTTTAAATCCCATGAGAAATATTGTAGACCTTAAGTAGATTTGTGAGATGTTAGGAATGCACGTTACAATCCAACATGGAAAGACATTTCAAAGTGAAAGATGTTTTCCCTTCATCATCCTACAGAGTAATGTAGGTACGACAAGAAATCAGTGGCTAAAGACTCAAGAAGAGATTAGAAGAAAAAGGTGTGAATGAGATAGAATTCCATGATGCCATACTCAGCCAAAGAGGTGGTTCAACAAGTTTGAAAAAAAGTAAAGAAATACAATGTCTCAGGAGTAGAAAATTCAGGAATCCGTAGAATTTATGTGTAAATCAAATGACAGCCTTACCTATACAGATAAAAGGATACTTCAGAAAATACTGCATAAAGTCTAACAGTACAAAGAACTAGGAGGTGAAGGATGTTCTACAAGTTCTATCATTGATACTGTAAAAAAAAAAAGTTAATATATCCTTACAAAGTCTTGCTTGCAAGGGTGGCCCTTGGCTGCCATCTGGAAATTTGGACTTTAGGAAGAAATTTCTTATCATTTTTAGAACTGATAAGTCACTAACCGTGCATAAACTGCAAAATGATATGGTTCATGCCGAACACTGGTTGTTTGGTCATTTGGTATGGAGGGAGCCTCCATGACAGGTCCCCAATAAAATCTTTGGGCACTGAGTCTCTTATGAACTTTTCTGGCAGACAATATTTTACATGTGTCATCCCAACTTATTGCTGAAGAAGTAAATATCTTTTGCAACTCTACTGAAGAATTAGTCTTCAGAAGTTATACCTGGTTTCCTTGGGACTTTGTCACATGCACCTTTTACCTTTGCCGATTTTTCTTTGAATCCTTTTACTGTAAAAGATCACAGCCATAACTATGATGATATGTTAAATTCTATTAATCCTTTTGGAAAATCACCAAACCAGTGAATAGTCTTTGGAATCTCCAACGCTCTACCCACAGCCATAAAGCATAAAATGATTACAGAGAAAAGTCAGGTGCTTGGTTTGATTCATGTAAATATCCTTCACTTTCACAGCTGAATAGCATCACTTTTAAAATGTTTAGAGCTTTTGATAACCTTCACTTTTCCTATGAAAAAAAATGGCTCTATTTTTCCCTCCTGTTTACCTGTACAGCCTTTTTAGCACCTTTTTTCTGTATGTCAGTCAGATGACTCAGCCACCAACACTCAGGAGCAGCACTTACTACCCAGAAGATAACTCAGTCACCAACACTCAGTAGCAGCAAACCCTGCCTACCTTCTTACCGACTTAAATCACAGATTTCATTTCTAATCCACTCACATTCCATTACCTATATCTCAATTGGTTGATCATTTTCATGTTTGCTAATTCTATTCTCATTTGTTACTAAAATACCTAAATTCTTTCTTTAATGCAATCCCAATCAAACTATCAGAGATATTTCTCACGGAAATAGAGTAAGCAATCCCAAAATTTTACTGGAAGCATAAAAGACCCCATATCACCAAAGCATTTCTGTGCAAGGAGAATAAAGTAGGAGGCATCTCACTTCCTGACTGCAAAACATATTACAAAACTGTGATGATTAAAACAGCATGATATTGGAACAAAAAGCAGGTAGATCAATGGAAGAGAATTGAGAAACCCCAAATGAACCTCAAAACACAGCCAACTGATCCTTGACAAGGGTACAAGACAATCCAGTGGGAAAAAGAAAATCTCTTCAGCAAATGGTGCTGAGAACTGGATATCCACCTGCAGAAGATGAAACTGAATTCTTATCTCTCACCACTTACAAAAATTAACTCAAAATGGATTGAGTATCTAAATATAAAACCTCAAATTATAAAAATACTGGTGGAAAACACAGAAAAAACTCTTGGAGACCCTGAAGTAGGCAAAGACTTCTTAAAGAAGACCTCTAATGCACAGGCAATAGTGCCAAAAATAGACACATGGGACTATATTAGGCCAAGAAGCTTTAGCACAACAGAAGAAACGATAAGGCTACCCTCAGAGTGAGAGAATATACTTGCAAACTATACCTCAGGTTACATACTGATAACCAGAATATACAGGAAACTCAAGCAGCTTACCCACACACAAAAAAAATTTATTCAATTAAAAGATGGGAAAATGAACTGTGCAGACAATTCTCTGAAGAAGACATACGAACAGACCAAAAGCATCTGAAAACATGCTTGATGTCTCTGATCATAAGGGAAATGCAAATCAAAACCACAATGAGATACCGCTTAATCCTAGTCAGAATAGCTAAAATTTAAAAAAATAAATAATGGTAGGTGCCGACGAGGCTGTGGTGAAAAAGGAACTCTCCTCCACTGTTGGTGGGAATGTAAATTAGTTCATCCACTCTGGAGAGCAATACGGAGATTCCTCAGAAACCTACAAATAAAACTACCACATGACCCAGTAATTCCACTCTTAAGTATTTACCCAAAAGTTAGAGAAGCTCCCAGTCAGAAAAACACTTGCATATCCATGTTTATTGCAACATTACTAGTGCTAGGACATGGAATCAACCCAAATGTCCAAAAATAAATGACTGGATTGCACATATACTCCATGGACTACTACTCAGCCATAAGAAACAATGAGACCCTGACGTTTGATACAAAGTAGACAAATAAGGAAAACTTAGCGCTCAGTGAAGCAAACCAGATTATGAAAGACTGATTTTGTATGCCCCACTCAATGTATACTGATTGTCTGCACTATGCAGCAGAAATAGAAAGTTTGGAAGGTATAGAAGCAAGGAGGGCAACGGTAGATACTAGACAAAGTAAGGATGAGGTAATACAGGGGTGGGTAATAGAGAGAGGGAAGGGAACAGGGGAAGAAAAAAAAGTATGTTTAATTGACATAAAAGAAAAGCTATTTGCTGATGAAAATGTATATAGTGATGTCTTTATCTTGACTGATATGCATGATATTCGTGCTGGAAAAAGCTATGCCGTACACAGTAAAGATAAATGTGATTAAATGTAAATTAAAATAAAATACCTATTTATTGACATTATAAAAAATAGGGACCAGTAGAGGGCATAATGGTTATGTCACTGGACTCCCATGTAGTCGACAATGGTTCAAGTCCTGGACCCAGCGGCTTAAACTCACGCTGGACACATTTGCACATGTGCCTAAAATCCTGAGACGAGAATGGAGGAGAAGGGATTGCAGCATGCCATGTCCCCTGGGGGGTGATTTGTACTTTCTGTCTCTGTCTCTCCGGTGAGCACATGTGCCCTATAGAAAAAAATCTCTCTCTTAAATAAATAAATACACTCTTATTGCACATGTATTATATGCTAATGAAATAAAAACCGAAATATTAATGTGACCTACAAGATTTTTAATTGCCTGATCCTTGTCTATTGATTCAACTTTACCTTTCATCTTCTTCTATGAGCTCCAACTAAGCTCCCACTACATTGGCATTCTTTCCATTGATCAGATACATCTAATCACTCCTGCCACAAAGTCAATGCATCTTCTCTTTCCCTGAAATGTCTCAGGACCAGCAGTTAGCGTAATGGCTATGTCACTGGACTCCCATGTAGCCGACCATGGTTCGAGTCCCGGACCCGGTGGCTTAAAACTCACGCCAGGCGCGTATGTGTGCATGCCCAAGACCCTGAGAGGAGAATGGAGGAGACGGGATTGCGGTGTGGACATCCCCTCTGGGGGATGATTTCTCGCTTTCTACCTCTCTGTCTCTCTCTGTCTGTCTGGCGAACGCATGTGCCCTATAGCAAAAAAAAAAAAAAAAAAAAAAAAAAAAAAAAAAGCAAAGAAAAGAAAAAAAGCCTCTCCAAGAAAAAAAAAAAATGTCTTTCCTTCCTTCTGATGTTTAATTCTAACTCTTCCTCTATGTATCAGGTCAATGGGAAGACTCTTGCTATATGCTCTCATAACATTATAGACATTCTTCTACATGGGACTTATTTTTGATTGGCACTAGTTTGTATTATTGTCAAATAAATGACTTTATGGGATTTATTTACCTTCTTATTTGATACATTGTCTAGGACAGTGACCACATTCAATCATTTATTTGCTTATTTGTTCACTAGGAAATACTTAATGAATATAATATATTCCAAGTGCTATTCAAGGTACTATAGAGAGAAATGACAACAACAATAGACTTAATCTTGCCTTTATAGGTAAATAAAATACAACCTTTTCATAAAAGTATTCTACATAAGAGGTAAAAAGTAATAAATATGTGACATTGGAACATAAAGCAGACAATATGCATAAATGGAGATAGAGAAAGAAAACATCATTTTACAAAAGTGACCAGTGGAAGAAACTGTTACAATTTAAATAGTCCCTCGTCCTATCTCTTCCAAAAGAGTTACAAACATCTTTAGCCTATACAAAATTACAAACATCTTACCTATTACCCTTTCAAAAGTTTTTCCCGGGAACCAGCAGTTGGTGTAATGGCTATGTCACTGGACTCCCATGTAGTCGACCGCGGTTCACGTCCCGGACCCGGTGGCTTAAAACTCACACCGGGTGCGTGTGCGTGTGTGCCCAAGATCCCGAGAGGAGAATGGAGGAGAAGGGATTGCGGTGTGACCACCCCCCCCCCCCCCGGGGGGTGATTTCTCGCTTTCTGTCTCTATGTCTCTCTCTGTCTGTCTGACGAGCACACGCACCCTATAGCAAAAACCTCTCAAAAAAAAAAAAAAAAGTTTTTCCCAAACAATAATGGAGATTTTAATAAAATGTAATTCTAATATGTTACCTCCTTGCCTAAAATATTTAAGACAGGAAATAGGTTTTTATGCCTATGTTAAGTAAGAATAAAAGAAACAACACAGTCTCACATTGCTGCATTATTACATGCTAATTTCCACAACTGCTGGAATTCTGTTAGTAATAAGAACAAGATCAGTAAGAACAAAATTTATGACCCCCTTTCAAGCTTTATTGTACCATTAGAGTTTCTGTATTTCAATAAGCCTTAACTAGTTCTTAAAATTAATAAAATTATGTAGAGGTAAATTCCCACTCTATTCCCATGAAAATAAAAACTCCAACACAAACTACATTTTTTTTATAAGACTACAATTAAAAGTCTAAAGAACAATGCAGTACACAAAGCTGAGCTTCCAAGTAGTAAGAAGTGACATGAAAGAGAAACAGATTAATGTCTCAGTTCAGGGATCCCCAGTCCCCAGGCCACAGATTGGAACTGGTCTGTGGCTTGTTAGGAACTGGGCTGTACAGCAGGAAGTGAGCAGAAGGCAGGTAAGGAAAGCTTCATCGCTATTTACACTCGCATTACCTCCTGAGCTCCGCCTCCTGTTAGATCAGTGCCAACATTAGATTCTCATAGGAGCCCCCAGATGGGACTGTCTAGTCACGAAAAACGAGCGCCGGGCTCCCACTGATTCTGCATTGTAGTGAATCATAAAAGTATTTCATTACATATTGCAATGTAATAATAATAGAAATAATATGCACAATTAATGTAATGTGCTTAAATCATCCTAAAACCAACCTCCCACCCACTCCTATCTATGGAAAAACTGTCTTCCACGAAACTGGTCCTTGGTATCAAAAAAGTTGGGGATTTCTGATTTAGTGGGTTTGGACCACAGTACTAGGCCATAGAATCCCAAAATGACAGCTACTTCTGTGATCCATAAAATGGAGTTACCTGCCCCTAATTGGCAACTGTGTCTTTAATGTAACCTGTCAGTTTATGAGTAACCAAACAGTGAAAAGAGGGTTTGTTAAATATGCCTGCTAGCAAGATGGGTGAAAGTTTCAAGATAACCTTAAGGCTTCTCTTGCTCTTACAATAAAATACAAAGTATCTTTGTAGCCTGTGCGGCCTCTATCATTAGACCCTATGGTAATGTACCAGGCCCATTACTGAGGACTCACTGGTCATTATACTCTAGGCTCACCGACTGCTTTCAGTTCCTCTAAAAGTATATTCCTTTCTTTCTTGGGTCTTTTCGTCTCAAGCTGTTCCTTCTGCCTGGAAAGCTCTTCTTACTTATATTTTGTCCAGCTAAGTTCTACCACTTTGAGAGACTCAAAAATAATTCCACAAGGAAATATAGTCAGAAGTCTAGGATCGGACCACATGATAAATCCACTTAAGATACACTGTGCTTGTCTGTTGTGGCTTCTAACACTATCAATATTTATGCGATTTTTTCGTCAGTTACTATCTCCCCCAACTAAACTCTAAGTCCCATAATGTGGTAAAACATCTCCATGTTGTTCATTCACATAATTCTGTAAATTAGAATGATATCTGGCCTACATTATATACTTAATAAATATTTGCTGAAAAGATAATCCTGAAAAGTTAGAGTATTCTATGTTACGGAAACAAAGTCAAGGAAATATGCATATGGGTATATAGAATATTCTAGCAACTAGTACCTATGGAGGTACAGCAGGAGAAAAAGATCATTTAGAAATAAGTTGAGAAAAACTGAGCTTTCTGATTAAGTAGTATAAGTTGAATGATCAGTAAAGCACTTACATAAGCAAATTATATAATTAAAGTAGTGTAAGAACTATGAGAAACTGGTCTGGTCTGAAAGGTATTGTAGTCATAGAGGTCTGGGGAATTTGGAGAAAGAAGGTCTCAAGATGATAACAAAAATCACCGAAATGACTGAATACTTATAAGCAGCACCAAGAAGGAATAATAATAGAATTTAGTTGGCAGGGAAGTGGGGAGCCTGAAGATAAGGAAAGAGTCAGAGAAGAATTTAATGTTCAAAACTGAATAAAGTAATTTTTGCTTTTGGCTCTGATGTAAAAATTAGTACACGAATATCCTTCTCGTATTTTTTTAAAGAGAGATTGTTTTGCTACAGGGTGTATGTGCTCGCTGGAGAGACAGAGAGATAGAAAGTGAGAAATCACCCCCAGGGGGGATAGCCACACTGCAATCCCTTCTCTCTCATTCTCTTCTCAGGATCTAGGGCACGCACGCACATGCACCCAGCATGAGTTTCAAGCCTCAGGGTTCAGGATTCAAACCGCGGTCAGCCATGTGGGAGTCCAGCAACATAACCATTATGCCATCTGCCATATTTTTCAGTGCTTGTTTTTAAGATTCATAAGGGCATGCCAAAAGTAGATTATACTCTAAGGCATAGTGCTTATGCTTGAAGCAAGGCAAGCGCTCTGATATCTGTGGCTAGGACTCCAGTGCTTCCACGAGCTACTTGAACCTCTTATCTCTCTTAAGTTTTAATCTATAGCAGCCACTCTCTGATAAACTTCAGTCAATCTTGCCCTGTGTATATACAGGCAAAACTCTTTAGCCAAGGTAAATGGGGGATCCCTAAAGAGAGTTCTGTGTCCCATTTGAATTCTGTGTCCCATTCTATACTCTTCCTATAAATTACCATAAAATTAGAAAAGTAAGTACAATAACTTCTGCAGATGTTGGATGACAATCAGTGCAACCCTGTGATGCCAGAGAGGTGAAAATCACATAAAGTGATTTCTATAACTGTTCTTTCTCTCTCTTTGAGGACAATTTCCCAATTACAAAACAAAAATATGCTTGAGTCCAAGCAGAGTACAGGAATCCCCTTAAGCTATGAATGCAAAGATCAAAGTTCATAACAGCTGAATTATCTGGAATTTGTGGGGCTGGACATCTGATAGAAGAAATCCGTGTATAGAATGGGACACAGAATTCAAATGGGACACAGAACTCTCTTTAGGGATCCCCCATTTACCTTGGCTAAAGAGTTTTGTCCGCATACACAGGGCAAGATTGACTGAGGTTTATCAGGGAGCAGCTGCTATAGATTAAAACTTAAGAGAGATGCAAGTTTTAGTAGCTCAAGGAAGCACTGAATTCCTTGCCGCAGATATCAGGGAGCTTGCCTTGCTTCAAGCATAAGAACTATCCCATAGAGTATAATCTACTTTTGGCATGCCCTTATAAATCTTAAAAACAAGCACTGAAAAATATGTAAGAGAAAGAATTTAGAGATTAGTTCTGGGAACATATAATGTCGGAAAAGTCATGATATATTTTTTCTATGCAAAAATGTATCATGACTTTTCTGACAACCCAACAGAAACTTGGAAATATCTTGGACCTTTCATAAATCTTTTTTTCTTTTCTTCCTTCCTTTTTTTTTTTTTTTTCTTTTTGAGATTTTTTGCTATAGGGCATGTGCACTTGCTGGAGAGACAGAAAGTAAGAAATTGGGGGAGATGGCCATGCAGCAATCCCTCCTCCTCCATGCTCTTCTTGAAATCTTGGGCATGCATGCACATGTGCCCAGCATGAGTTTTAAGCCACCATGTCGAGGACTCAAACAGCAGTCGACTATGTGAGAGTCAAGCAATATAACCATTATGCCATCTGCTGTCCTGCATAAATCTTTACTAAGTATAAAATAAAACCTGGACAAGTTTAAAGTGACTATCCACTAATTAAATGGTGCACTAGAAAAAAAAATAACTTTTCAGAGGAAGACAAATTCAGACTCTCTAATATACCATTCAAAATGTTGAGTAAAAAAATGAAAACCACTGCATAAGTACAGAAACAGCACTGTGAGTGTCAAGTCAAGGAGAAAAAAATCTAAAATGTATATGAATCAAACCTGTAACTTTCCAGGTGTTGTCTATAGCACTCAGGATTTTAAATAACTATTGAAATCATGTTCAAAGAATTAAAGAAAAATAACATCTTAATGAATGAGTAGATAAAGAGCCTCATCCCCAAAACCTGGAAATTATTTTTTAAAAACCAAATGTAAATAACATAACTAAAAATTATAATTTGAATGAAAAAAATACACTGATGGACAATAATAAGAAGGAAGAAGAAACACTAAACTTGAACATAGATCAATATAAACTGCCTAATATAAAGAATAGAGGGGGAAAAAGGAATGAAAGATAAAAATAGCTGAATAAATTGAAATGTGGAAATGGTAAACATAAGTAGAAACAATAAGAAAATAAGGAAGGAATAATTTCAATAGAAAGTTAAGTGAAAAAAATGGAAGAAAAAATACAAATATGTTTAAAAGATACAGAGTCAGCATGATGATCAGAATTAAGAGGGGAATATGTAAATGTCCTTTAAAGCAAGGTGGTTCCTCAGATTATACAATTAAATGAGTTCTCACACATAGAGAAAATAAAATGATGAGAGGAAAGAACAAAATCTTAGAAAATTCCCCTTATAAAAACATCTAGAGAGATGAGATGAAAGAATTAATCAAAGGAATAGGACATAAATCAGATAAAATATAGGAACAATAAGTTTAATACAAACAAGATGATCAAAAAAATGAAGATCTTGACAATCCAAGAAAAAAAGAAATAGAATGGTTACTAATAAGAATTAATAGTGGGCTTTTAAAATAAGAAAGTTATTGACGATATCTGAGTGAATAAAGAGCAAAAAAATACAAAAGCAAGAATATTTTTAAAAGAGTGAGCAGTAAAAAGACAATGAATAAAGGAAGAAAATAAAGCAAAAAAGAATGTATATATTAAAATTGAGAAGATAGTGATTTAAGGAGGTCATAGGGAAGGTGGAAAATTTGGGTGTTTGTTGTGTACTGAGCATATCACCTAGCTGAGAAAAAGGAATGAGTTTATAAGAGTGATTGAAGGGGCCAGCAGGTGGCATGGTGGTTAAGAGCGCGGGACTCCACATGGCCGATCACAGTTCGAGTCCCGGACCTGGTGGCTTGCTTTCTCAATTTCCATCTCTGTCTCTCTCTCTCCCTTCCTCTCTCTCTCACTCTGTCCCTCTATGATCAAATTAAAATAAATATATAACGTAAATAAAGTTAAATAAAATAATTCTTCATAAAAAAGAGTGATTGAAAATTCAAAAGAAAAAAGATTATAAATAAAACAATATTTATTAGCAAACTCAAAGTTACTGGATGATTGAAAGCACCAGGAAATATAAGCAATTGGATTTATAGAGAATGAGAGATGATTCTTTAGTACAAAAGTAAAGGATATATTAAGAAAATATTGAAATGTAAAGAAAGGAAATTGAGAGCTTTTGTATCAAGTGGTCTAAATATTCCTTAAAAACTCAAATATAATGCCTTCTTCTGGATCCCTCTCAAGAGAGTGAAAAGGTTTTGAAACTGATGCAGTGATGAGTAGTCAGAAATAGATGGCTAAAATGGTTTTTAAATAGTAAAGTACACAAGTCGATATTAGAAAGTATGATTGCACAGTAAGCAAACAGCACCATCAAATAGGCTCCTTGGTAATGTTTAGCATTCTGCATATAAATTGGAGTAAATCAGAATAAAATGTCACCACAGCAATGCGTAATGCTGTGAGCCTTAATGGAAGACCTAATAAAGGTCGATGTCATACAGAAAATAAGAAACACCAAGAGAATCATTAACTCATGAATACATTGGCACCGAGTGAATAGAGGTTATACAACAAACAGAAGTTTCTATAAGGGGAATCAAGATTATGAAAATGTTGGGATATAAAAAGGCTAATGACCACAGAACAATGTCAAGTTCAAGATCTCAGAAGTGGAGTTTTTCAGTTAATGAAGATCAAAGAAGGCTAGAGATGATGAAGACAATTGGCATGACTGCTCATCTAATAGACATTTTTTAGTTCAAAAATAAACTTTCCCCCATCTACTTACTATATGCTGATTAAAATGTATAAAATATGATTTCTTACCTAATTAACATGATTAATGGAGACATTGAGGAAGGTAATATGAAACTATGTGAAAACAAATTATGAGTCATCCCTACAGTCCTAAGACTTACAGTTTCTAGCCCACAATAGAGCCTCAGTGAGTCTTGATGAAATGAAATAATACATGATATAATACAAGCACTGGAAATGGCAAATAAAGTCACGATCTTGTGCACATGAAAGGCACTCTACAATTTTAAGGACAGAACTCCTCCACAAGAGATTTATAAAAAAAATCCATCACTCTCATTTTCAGTATCTAATATTTATTCACACTGGCTTATAACACTTAAAAACATGTTCTTGGATTCCAAGACATTACACTCTAATTGTTCCCTTTCTCACTCTCAAACTTGGTTTTCCTTAGTTATTTTACCTAATTCTATTTCCTTCCCCTTCAGTCTAAAAGTAGGTGCCCTTGACCCTATTCTCAACTCATTTTACAAATTCTCCCTGCTCTATTTTTTAAAGTTTATGTATTTATTCCTTCCATAAGCAAGAGATAAAGACAGAGAGAAAGCACTTCCAACAGGGTCTTAAGGCTACAATCCCTCCCCAGTTTTGACCAATCCTGGATCATGGACACATATATACTCAATATACTCAAGAAAATCTCTGGACAATCTGGCACACTCCCATGACAGCCTCACAAAACATCACATTTTATCTCTATGCCACCATGTAGTCTCTCTGCCTGTTCTTTCAAGTTCCATATGTCTGTGGTAATTTTTATGTGATTATCACTTAAATCTGCTTGGATTACCTAGCTCTGAACTCTAAACCAATACCTTTAACCACTTTCAGAGACAGCTTACTAACCACTCAAGTTCCAATTTAAACCAAAATTAAACTGGTCAACAAGATATGCTGTTCCTCTTGTAGTCCATATATTGATTAACATTACATCAATTAGCCGCTTGTCAACTTAAGCTATAAATGGAAATGAAAAAGAAAGAAGTGAACTTTATTTCATTTATTTCCCCACTGCAACTTTTCCAAGGATAAGTAGGCCATCAGTTTTCAAGTATTCTTGTCCTATCTTATATTAGTCATCTGCTCTACTTTTAATAATATTGATTTTTATAAAAATGTTAATCATACCACATAATCCACTTGTATACCAGTGTTTCTCAAGCTTTAAATGATTAACACTTATTGAATGCTTACTACATGCTAGGACTATTATATTAGGTCATTGGGAAAATCATAATGTACTTTTCTATGCAAAAGTGCATTATGACTTTCCCGATGATCCAGTAAATAGTTATTAATAGTAGCACTATTATAAATAGTAGACTATTTCTAAGCCTCTGCCTTTGTCTGCTATTATTTACCTAAAAATATGAGAAACTGAGTGACTCAAGAATAGAGCTTTATTGAGTCACAGTTTAGAGACTCAAGGTCTAGGGGCCAACCTCTGGTACTGCAACAACATGATGGAGGTCAGGGTCTTGAGTAGAATGGCTCTCCATAAGTTTCTGCCTGTTTTGGTCTTCTTTCCCTTATAAATACACCAGAACTCAACCAGAGGGGTCCTGTCATAATAACCTATCAACCCAAGGGTACACTCTTGCGCATAATGAAGGGATTACATTTTCACTGACACCTTTACAACAAATACCAACACATTTATTTAGGTAAACATGCAAATCATAGCAGCCTCACAAAGATAATATTATTCTCTGTGATAAAAAATGAAAAGTTTGATGTATAATAAGTCTGATTTGAGGCATAAGAGTTTATTTTTTAACATTCAAGTGTTTTTAGATGCAGGTAAGCATTAGATTCAACCCTTTTACAGGATATCTCTTACAAATGCCACTAACTTTCATTTTCTGAAGTCATTATCTTAATTCATGATTAAACTACGTATCTATTTTTCTTTACAACTAAATCCTTCCCCATTGTTAAAATTCTGGACCTTCCAATGAACACAATTTTTTACCTTTTTCAATTCTCTAAAATATAAGTGTTTTGTCTGTACTCATACAAGCTGCATTACAATGGATAAGGCAACATTGCTCATATATTCCTGCATTTTAATAACTCAACTTTTCACATAAAGTATGGCTTATAAGTCACATTTATTATATGTTTTCAAGTCTAAGAATATCCATCCTAATCATTCTGAACAGAACAGCAACCCCTTCCAAGCATACAGAAACTTACTAAGTTAAATAAAGGTAAAATAAACAGCTCCAAAAATCTGTAATTTAATATATTAATAATTTATTTCTCCTTCTCTCACCATAGTCAATAGACATGACATAATTGTGTCACATGTCATTATCAATAGCATACTGGGGGAAGAGTTAAATGCTGATCTAGTTCATAAAGTCACATAGGACCCTTCCAGCCAGTAGTTCAACTATGTTCTAAGAATCTCTTTTTATGAAGACAGTATATGTTTTGTATTTCTTAAGTGATTCCTTAAAGCCCTCAGACTCCAGTTTTTTCCCCCTAAAATACTAGAGTTGCATTTTAATTTTAAAAAAAGTACAAAATGTAAAAAATAAAAAATAGAAAACTTTAATAGAAAAATTCTTCATAGAGTAACTTCTGATCATGAAAATCTGTTAAATATGGGCATAAGTACATGAAACTATAGTTTGGATTTTGATAGCATTCACTTTTAAAAGATAGCAATCTATTGTTCAAAAACTGGTACACATGGGGCCAGCAAATGGTGTCATAGTTAAGGTGCTAGACTCCCACGTGGCCACCAATGGTTCAAGTTCCAGACTTAGTGACTTGTTTTCTCACTATCTCTGTCTCTCTCTGCCAAGTGCAGTGTCCTGGAGTAAATTAAAAAACAATAATAATAAATAAATAAAATAAAGAAATAATACTTGGGACCAACAGTTGGTGTAATGGCTATGTTGCTGGACTCCCATGTAGTCAAACGAGGCTCAAGTCCCAGACCTGGTGGCTTAAACTCACGCCGGGCACGTGTGCATGCATGCCCAAGATCCTGAGAGGAGAATAGAAGAGAGGGGATTGCGCCATGGCCATCCGCCCTGGGGGGTGACTTCTCACTTTCTTTCTCTCTGTTTCTCTCTGTATTTCTGGCGAGCACATGGACCCTATAGCAAAAACCTCTCCAAAAAAAAAAAATCAATAAAAAATAATTATTCTTTAAAAAAAACTGATACACCTTGCAGGAAGGGAACAATACTTTATTTTACCATATTACAGAGGTTAATAAAAATTAACTGTATAAAATATATTCATAGTTCTTAATTCCTCAAGTACCCTAACTTTGTAAATCCTACAAAGCTAGTAAAGTTTCATACACTAATGTAAATGTCCAGATAGCACAGCAACACTTTAACTCACATGGTCCATTTAATGTGAGCTATGATGCTTGGGTACAGAAGGCCAATTAAATATGAAGAATAAGGAGTGTTTTTCTAGCCTCATGAATTAGGACAGACCCAGTGTACTCTATTACTATTTGGTGCCTAAAACTCATCTAAATCATCCAGCCTACTGGAGACCTTATAAAGTAAATGTAAGTCTTCTAGTTCAATTCATAGAAAATTATTCCAATAAGAGGACTCAATATTGCCATTAGACTTAGGGTTTTTATTTTATTTATTTTATAGTTAGTTTGTTGTAGAGCACGTGTGTTTGCTGATGAGAGACAAAAGAGAGAGAGAAAAAAAGTGAGAAATCACTCCCCATGCCATAATCCCATCTCCTGCATTTTCCTCTTGGGATTTTGGGCATATACAAACACACACTCAGAATTCTTTTTTTTTCTTTTTTTTCTTTTTTTTGAGAGATTTTCGCTATAGGGCACATGCACTTGCCAGACAGACAGAGAGAGACATAGAGACAGAAAGCAAGAAATCACCCCCCAGGAGGGATGGTCACGCCACAATCCCTTCTCCTCCATTCTCCTCTCGGGATCTTGGGCACGCACGCACATGCGCCCGGCGTGAGTTTTAAGCCACCGGGTCCGGGACACGAACCGTGGTCATCTACGTGGGAGTCCAGTAACATAGCCATTATGCTAACTACTGGTTCCCACACACTCAGAATATTTTTCAAGTCACTGGGTCTGGGGCTTTAACCATGCAGTTGGCTATGTGGGATTCAGTCATCTCAACCATTGCACCATCAGCTGATCCAGGTTTATTTGTATATGTGTGTGTATATATATATATATATATATATATATATATATATATATATAGCATTGTCACAAACATCATAATGTATTTTCCTATGTTTTTCTGCACAAAAATTACACAAAAAAGCATCATGACTTTTCTGACAACTATATGTGTGTGTGTGTGTGTGTGTGTGTGTGTGTGTGTATACTTCCAAACAGCTTTTTCTTAAGTATAGCAGATAGTAGATAGAGAATCTAAGAAAAGTTGCATTGACAAGCTAAGTCATAGTTTCCTAATTAATCAGAAGGGTGATCAAACTGAGATGGGCTGATACAACATATTGCATCTGAATTCTCTTCCACCTATCTATTATTGAAAGAGATATAAAGAGTAGATAGTCCAGGCAAATGAACATCTAACAGGATATTAAAATACAAGTCTTTCTGCTGTTATTTCAATTGAGGCAAAAAATATATGTCTCAAATATGCACATGAGTGTGAGACAGATGCTCACCTGCAAAATGTATAGCCAGGAACTTACAATAGCAAAATTTCTTTGACTTCTTAAGCAAGTTAAAGATAACAAACTAGATCATGGTATAGAGAAGTAGACTTGTGAAGAATTGGCATGTTGGAAGTCCCCATCCACTTCAAGGAGGACCAGATAAGCATGGGAAGTGCTCCCTGTCTCATCTAAAGTCTTATAACAGCCATTTCAATTGCAGTACTCCCAGATCTCAGAATGACAATTTCCTAAAGTTCAAAGTTAAAGAGAATGCCCTAAGGACTTAAAATGGCTGTGGCAGCAGAATGAATGTGGCTCTGTTGGAACCACCCTTTATATCCAGAGACATCCAGGCCCAAGACGGTGAGCCATGCTGTAAAGAGAAAAAGCAGGGCTGAAGAACTTTAACTCTAGATGTATCTCCTGGAAAAGGTAGGAAACACCAATAGCTTCTTTGTGGAGTTGACTACCAGAACAAAAGCAAGGCCTAGAGCAAGACCAGTACCTGGGGACTGAATTGTACTGCATGTAACATGAGAGATGGGGAGGTAGAGCTGAATAAGTCTCCAGTGATAAAAATCCTAAAACAAAACACACACTCACCCACACACAGAAATATCCAAGTGAAAAAAATCCAACCGGCAACATCTATCAGGCCCAGAAAGCTTGAAGTTGGCTTGTAACATCTCCTGAGAAAGGTATTTCTCTGTCTTCTGTCATGTTTCCCTCTTTTCTCCACAATTTCTATTTCTTTAAGCTAGTGAATAAGAAAGAAAATAAAGTAGGTGAGTGAGAAAGAAAATAAAGTAGGAAGAGAGATGGTGTTAGAGCACTCAGGCTGTTATAAAAAGTGCTATAAACTAAGCAACAAATAAACAGAGACCTATTTCTTACAGGGCTAGGGAGTCCAAGATCAAAATGCCAGCAGATTCACTGTTTGGTGAGGGCCCACTTAAGGTTCAAAAATGGTGTCTTATCACTGTATCCTCATAGTGTGGAGGACATGGTGAAAGTTTTCAGTGTGTCCTCTTTTATAAGGCCACCAATCCATCTCAAGCAAGTAGAAATTCACTCAGTAAAGCATGTAAAAATGTTAACACCTCTAATGTCAATATAGTGACTGTTCATATTTCCCAGAACCAGAGATACACTGTGACATATAGCTAAATGAGTTTGGAATTCTCCCCAGCTACTCTACCCAGTTAGGAAATTTGTCTTGTTAGTGAACATTATGCTATCAAATATAAGGAAAACAGTTATTTTCAATGTCACAGCTAACCCAGTGCCTGAGATTAAAGAAAATAGAGGTCATGACCACAGAGAAATTTCATAGCAATAGAAAATACCACTGTGGGGCTAGCCCCACAGCCCAGTGATTAATGTAATGTGGAGGAAAGCCAGATTCCACATGGCCAACCATGGTTTAAATCCCACCCCAGTGGCTTGAAAAACATGCCAGGCACATGTGCACATGTGCTCAAGAGCCTAATAGGATGGAATGGAGGGGAAAAAATTGTGGTATGAAAGGCCCCCTTGGGAGGTGCTTTCTCCCTTCCTCTCGATCCCCCTCCTCACTCTCTCCTTGGCATACCTCTTCTGGCATGCTAAAATAGATAGATAGATAGATAGACAGATGTACACACTCATACACACACACACACACACACACACACACACACACATATGATTGTCCAATGCTTCATGGAAAGTCATGAAGCATTTTTGCATAGAAAAACATGTCATGACTTTCCCAATGACCTAATATATATTTATATAGACGTCATTCTTAGCTTTGTTACTGTCACTCTTATGCCTTATGGATGATGAGACAGTGTTATTTCATTGGTTCTAGGGTCAAAAATCACCTGTAATGATTTCAGGTCTACAAATATCTTCTTTACCCACAGACTAACTCTTTAAAATTAGGCCCTTAGGAGCCATGGTTTTGGTTTAACACAGAAGTACTTAGCTCAAGCCATACATTTGAATCACCTGAGGAGCTTTTAAACTTAAATAGTCTCTAAGGTACATACTCAAAGTTATTAATTTAGTTGGTTTAAAAAAAAAAAAAAGACTTGAAAGCAGGGTGATTTGGGCATATGAAGTTTCACTGTAGAAAAGTAAAGTTGCATCTAGTGCCATGTATTGGGTTGTCAAAAAAGTTATGACATATTCTTTCTATGTAAAAAATGTGTCATGACTTTTCCAACAACCCAATACATTGGAATAAATAAAAGATGGCATCCATGAGAATATTTTTCATGTATGAAGGAAAAAGTTACAGAAAGACAAGACAGAAATTTAAACTGCCCACTAAAATGTTTTACCTAGAACCAATTATAATTCATCATCATGGCTTAATAAGAGTGTAAAAAGGCTGAGGAAAAGTGGGTGGACTTGAAAAATTTGGCACGGGAGAATTTTAGAAAACTGGTCCTGAAAGTTATTTATTATGGTTGACTTCTTTCTGAGAAGTAGCACAAAAACATTTGACAGCATTGTCTTTACCATAGTCCTTAGCTCAGCAGGTATGTTCTCTAGCTCAGATGGAAGAAATTTTTACAGACACAATAAGTAACCCTACAAAGGTCACCCAGCATTCTCCATCACTCCAACTGGGAAAACAATAACAAGTTAAATCTAAGTAGTGCCTTCTTTTCAAAGAGAACAAACACATATTTCCATGTAAAAGAAGGTGACAAAAAGCCCTATTCTCTCCTAGGTTAATGTTGTCACTTAGACCCATTGATTTAATAAAAATGCAAAAGAGTTTATGACAAATCTACTTATCATCTCAATTTCAAAAGCTATGGCACTAATAAATAATATTTATGACCTTTTCAGAGTGCCATGTTTGTGGAGTAACTATGTATTTTTAAAATATAGCAAAACTAACTGTTCCCGCAACCAAAGAAAATAATACTGACTTTTAAAAATATTATAACCAGTTTTATTTCTAAAACAGGACTATTTAAAGAGATAAGTTTTAAAATAAAAGAATATTTAAAAATTTACAGCTACTCTGTAACTTATTTTATTGAGATGCTAGGAAAATATAGTATTTGTTCTTTGAACTTGCAAGCAGAGACTCTTCGTTTACCAGACCATATCAGTGTTGTCTGAGCACATAGTTTTATGGCATTAAGCCAATGGCAAGAGATTATGACAGTAGTATATTATAAATTGAACAGTTCTGATATAAACATTCCATTTAATTTTTCTTTCTAAACAGAAATTCAATTTCGAAGTTAAATTATTTAGTAACCAAATGAAAATAAGCAAAAATATAAGATCACATTACCTCTGGATGATGTTGTTAGCAGCTGAGACTAATGGCTGGGACGTACAAATTACTGCCCCAAGGTGAGCTGTGAGTCCATCTGCTCCTCCCTATATGATTTCTTGAAGCGATTCTAACTGCTAATTAACCATGAAAAGTTGTGCTGTGAACCTTTCACCTGACATTTTTCCAAAAAAGTAAAAGTTCTTAAGGAGCACTCAGAGCAATGTATATATAATCAATTGCTACTTCAGCAGTGACCCGCTGTCCTGCAGAACATAGCATCAAACTGTGATTGTTCAGCTCTTGAGAAGGAAACTTTCTTTTCTACTTTTTACTGGCTGATATACACAAACACAACTACTGGACTGTTTTAGGTGATTTGGTTTGCTTCTCTAATGAGCCTTAGCTTGTTAGATGGTTGGACCCAGGAGGAAGGCAAAACCTGACTCTTAACTTTTACTCAGACAGTGCCGGAGGTAGTCTATCTTATGACACAGACCCAAGGCTCCAGTGTCAAATTTCTTACGGCTTCTTTTGGCTTCTCAAATTAGAAAACTGATTCTCAGTCTGACTCCACTTTGGAAATACCTAGGGAGCTTTTTATTTTTATTTTTTTTGGAGAGGTTTTTGCCATAGGGCGCGTGTGCTCACCAGACAGACAGAGAGAGACAGAGAGACAGAAAGCAAGAAATCACCCCTCAGGGGGGATGGCCACACCGCAATCCCTTCTCCTCCATTCTCCTCTCAGGATCTTGGGCACGCACGCACATGCGCCTGGCGTGAGTTTTAAACCACTGGGTCCGGGACGCGAACCGCAGTCAACTACATGGGAGTCCAGCGATATAGCCATGAAATATCTAGGGAGCTTTAAAAATGCTGATGTCCGAACCAGCAGTTAGCATAATAGCTATGTCGCTGGACTCCCATATAGTCGATCGTGGTTCAAGTCCCGGACCTGGCAGTTTAAACTCATGCCTGGCGTGTGTACATGTGTGCCCAAGATCCCAAGAGGAGAATGGAGGAGAGGGAATTGAGGCATGGCCATCCTTCTTGGGGGGTGATTTCTTGCTTTCTATCTCTCTGTCTCTCTCTGTCTTTCTGGTGAGCACACATGCCCTATAGCAAAAAAAAAAAAAAAAAAAAAAACTCTCAAAAAAAATGCTGATGTCTGGGTACCACACGAGATTTTAATCTGATTGGTCTGCAGTGATGCTTTGGTATTGATGAAGTTTAAAAATTCTACCAAATCATTCTAATGTCCAGGTAAGACTGAGAACAACTGACTTAGAAAGAGGTATTAATTAGATCTGATTATTGCCTCCTTTAACTCTATCAAAACTAGTTCTGTAGACCCTATTGCCAGAAGAATCTATGACTCTAAACTAAGATTCCTGCTCTACTCAACCCCTCATCAGATACACTCTTCTCAACCTCCATCCATTTTTCCACTTTACCCTGGGATACTCCGTATCTATCATCATAAAAAATCACTGAGTCCTCAACACTTTGTCTGCTTCTTCACCTTGCTCTGAAACCTTACTCACTATGAGATCAATCTAGTACTTTTCCTTGCAGCTTGCTCATATGGGGCTATTTTCTCTTCCATGTCTCAGGTACAACTGGCACAAAATGCAAATGCAAAACTTTCCTATTTATGGTTTGCAAACCACTATTGCCATCTCCTATCTGACAACCTCAGGATCTTTTTAAGGTCCCTCTTTATTTTACACATCTACTGGCTTTAGGTCACTTCTTCTCCTTCCTAAAGATTTAGATCCTGGCTCACTGTTAACTCTTCTCACCACTAATCCTGATTAACCTTGAAATGTCAGCCTCCTCTTAGTTCCTTGATCTCTTTACTTAAAATTATAGCTGAAGACACCCCATGCATGCCACATGTTCCTATAATTATATTACAATAGAAAAACTTTAGCATCATTACCACCGAAGATTTGTTAAAACTGTAGGTTTCTGGGTCCACCTCCAAAATTTTAGATGAAGTGGAGCCTAAGAATGTGCATTGCTTAACAAGCTCCCAGGTGGTGCCGAGGGTGCTGGTTCAGTGACCTTATTTGGAGATCCATGGCATTAGACTCTAGTAGCTACAAGTAGTGATTTGCCAATAACTACACTCACTCGACAGTCTCAATTACTAATATACCACTCTCCACAACTAGGCTAATGTATTCTCTTTACCTACGCTCCAAGTCTTTTGGCCTCACTGAGACCTCCAGCCTATCAACATCTTTTGTTTGTTTGTTAGTTTGTTTGTTTTCTTTCATTATCTTCCTTATCAATTTTTCATTTTTATCTTGTTTGGGTTCTATTACCATCACTTTCTGTTAATATTCAAAATCCAATATTTCCTCCTAACTATAGTAAATTACAAAGCTATCTTTACTTTTTATTATACAGGAAAAACAAGAGCAAATCTAGATAACTTCTTCATCTTTCCACCACCTTTTAAAGTTCAGCAATGGCCTCCATGTTGCCAAATTCAAATGTTATTTCTCATTTTATTATCTCTGCATCTCAATCACTTCCTTCTTTCTGAAATACTGTCTTCATCTGGCATCCAGGACACCAGTCTCTCTCGGAGTTCCTACTTCTTTACTGGCTACGAGTTGTCAATATCTTGTTGGATTCTCCTCATCTTCTCCTGACTTTTTCCCTTGTGTGCCTGCTTACACCCCTTACATGGTTTTACCCAGTCCCATAGTTTTATTCTTTTTTTTTTTTTTTTTTTTTTTTTTTTGAGAGATTTTTGCTACAGGGCATGTGCACTAGCCAGAGGAACACAGCAAGGAAGTGAGAAATCACCCCTGAGGTGAATGGCTGCTATCCTTTTCCTTCATTCTCCTCTCAAGATTTTGGGCATGCATGCACATGTGCCTGGTGTGAGTTTCAAACCACCCCGTCCAGGACTCAAACTGCAGACAACCATGTGAGAGTCCAGTGCTTTAACTACTACATCACCTCCTGGCCCCTCCAGTCCCATAGCTTTAAGTATGATCCTTTCCCTGGGACCTAGATTTATTTTTTAACTGCTAACTTCACATCTACTCTTGATATCTAACACAAATTTTATACTTTGCATATGCTAAACCAAAGTTTTAATCTGATTGTACTTCAAAATGTTTTTTTCCCAACCTTCTTAAAATTATAGTCTGAATTTTACAGATATCTAGTTCAATAACACTGGACTCCTCCTTGACTCCTATCTTGTTCTCTGTACTTAAAAGTAAAGCTGGAATCTAACCGTTTTTTATATTATCCAATCTATCATATTATCTATTATTATTATCTTTATTGTTATTTCAAATTATCCATCTAGTTTCTTGCCTATACTATTGAGAATCTTCATAGCAGGCCAAATGCACCATTACCCTACTATGGAGAGCTAGAATGATATTTTTTAAACGTAAATGAGAACATATCACTTCTCTGCTAGAACTCTTTCAGTGGCTCCATGCCTTTGAGAATCATTTGAAGTTGTCACCAAAGGCTAAAGGTGTCTGATATGGTTTACACTGCTCCTGCACTTTCTCAGTCTCTGTTTTCGCTTGGTCTTGTTTCCTCTCTCTTTCACCCTTAGTCATGCCTTTGCAATGAGACTGTTCTTCCTACCCCTAGCAAACTTCTACTTTACAACCTTTGCATTTATTTCATTCCCTCTACCCAGAATACTCTTTCTCCAAATATCATCTTAGCTCTCTCGCTTTATCATTCAGATTGAAATACCACATAATTAGAGAGGTCTTCCTCAATTATACTGCCTAAAGTATTGTAGAATTCCAAGACACCTAACCCCCCACTCTCATCACTCTCTCCTGTTTAACCCTACTTTAAATTGTATTGATAGTACTAACATTGTATTTATTTTCTATCTCTCTCCAATCTAATCAATGATTCATGACAGCAGGGTATTTTGTTGTTGTTGATTATTTTATCCTCATGGCCCAAAACAATGTGTATTATCATAGTGTATTACCAATAATATTGAATGATAGATGAATAAATAGTTTCCAGTCCCTTAATTTATAAAGTGAGACATAATACCTGATTGTTGTTATTTTTTTAGAGGTTTTTGCCTTAGGGTGCAAGTGCTCACCAGAGAGGGATAGAAGGAAACAGTGAGAGGGAAAGAGAAATCACCCCCCCAGTCCCAGGGCTGAAATCCCTTCTCCTCTGTTCTCCTCCCGGGATCCTGGGTGCACATGCACATGTACCTGGCATGAGTTTCAAGTTACCAGGTCTGGGACTCGAATTGCAGTAGGCCATGTGGAAGTTTAGCGTTGTATCCACTATGTCATCTGCTGGTTCCCATCATGCCTGATTATTAAGTAGATTGAATATATTTATGTATGCAAAACATTCAGCACCAATACCAATACCAAACATGTAAGTCCTTAATAAAAATAAAAGTTAAAATATAATTAATTCAATCTTCCAATTTGTAACAGAAATGACTAATAATTTTAACTATTGCTTTACAATAATAAATTGTCCTATCAAGTTGGATTCAATTTCAGTTTGCAACTGAATTCCCACCATGTGCTTTAGCATCATATTTCTGGATTAATAACTCATTCTCAAGAGTATTGAAGAAATTATTTACAAAAATAAATTCAATGAAGAGCTAGCTCTATTTTGCAGTTCTTGGAAAGAAAATTTTAGCGACTAGACACGGTTGTGCAGTAGTAACATAACACTCTGAGATAGTAAAGTTACATGTCCTCACAGCCTAACGTCTCCTTGTAAACATCAGGCACACATGTCCTTGCTCCTAGCTGGCGAGGCTAAGGGTGGATCATGGTGTGAGGACTCTGTTGAAAGTGTCTATTTCTCTCTCTCTCTCTGTCTCTCATGAAATAAATAAGTTTTTAAAATTTTTAAAGAAAATTTTAATTACCTTTCATCTTGTGACTTTGTCCCATAGAGTGTCTTTTTAATTTGTTTTAGTTTAATTTTTTTATCTGTCAGAGAGCACATATGCTTGCTAGAAAGAGACAGAGACACAGAGAGAGAGAGAAAATAAAAAAGCATCTCCCCATTGAGCTAGCTGGTCATGCCACCATCTCTTCTCCTCCATTTCTCCCTCCTTTCAGAATTTTGTGCATGCGTATACATGCATCCAATGTGTTTTTCAAGCCACTGTGTCCAAGACTCAAGACACACAATCAGCCATTTTGGATCTAGCTTCTTTATCTACCACACCACCAGCTGGCCCAAATGTTTACATTTTTTAAATATACAAATGAAACTAACAAGAAACTTTAAATAATTAGTCAAATCCTATCATTTAAAATAGCAAGTGTTGGCCTAACTTTGATGGTGCAGTCAGTAGTATGTGGAACCTCAGTGCTGGAAGTCACACTTTGAGTTCAAATCCCCAGATTAACCTGAAAATGTGGTAGACCTAAGCTCTTGACAAGCTGGGGCACTATGGGAAGGGGACTGTAATGTGATAAGACCCTGTCAAGGGTGTTTCTCTTTCTCTCTCTCTCTCTCTTCTGTGCACACATATATGCTCTCTATCATGAATAATTAAAAAATAAAAATAAAAATTTATATTACCCATGGATCTCAAAAGGTATTACAAATTACTTAAGGATCATGTCTAAAATTCAGAGTCAAAAATGTTAATTTAAAGAATTTAAGAAAAAAAAACTTTTCTATTATACTAAAACTAAGCAAAATAAAATACTTTATAGTTGAAACTTCACATTATATTTCATATCATGCAAAATGAAATGCTGAAGATTTTCATTATTCCCATAGCCATGGCAAAGGTTTTGTTTTGTATGAGTTTGTCCAAAGCAATCAATTAATTCAATTTAAAACTCAAACATTTTGATAAAAATGTATTTTACTCTTGGTTTTTCAAAATGTCTATGTAAGAACTAAATGCTTCACTTTTTAATCAATCTCATTAATAATTTTTTACCACAAGTAGTTCTACATTCTCAGGTCTGACCTCCAATTTGTATAGTCATTCCATTTTATTGCCTGCAATTAACTGTTACGCCAGACAGTTAGATGAATTGGCTATTAAACAGAAGAGAGCTTAACATGTATATTTGTATAAACAAGGGTTTTAATAGATAGATTTCTAATCTAGTGAAAATTACATACCCTTCCCAAAAATAAGCACATATAAAAAATTTGTACAGAACTTAAGAAATCTTAAGAATGGAAAGCCTCCATAAATGGAAGCCCAAAAGGATGCTCATTATCCCCTAGAGATCCGGAACCTAGATTAAACACACAGTTAAAAAGAAAGAAGACAGGGACCAGCAGTTAGCATAATGGCTATGTTGCTGGACTCCCATGTAGTCAACCACGGTTCACGTCCTGCACCTGGTGGCTTAAAACTCATTACGGGCGCGTGTGCGTGCATGCCCAAGATCCCGAGAGGAGAATGGAGGAGAAGGGATTGCGGCGTGGCCATCCCCCCTGGGGGGTGATTTCTCGCTTTCTGTCTCTCTGTCTCTGTCTGTCTGGCGAGCACATGCACCCTATAGCAAAAACCTCTCCAAAAAGAAAAAAAAAAGAAAGAAGGCATACAATCTGTATAAAATACCATTTGCTCAATCTGTAAAAAGTTCCAGGTGCTATCCTAGGCACTTTACATATTTTATTGAATCCTTACAATAACCTCTGTAAAAGATGTAGTATCATCACTTTGCAGATAATAAAAATAAAACTGAGAGAGTAAATTGCATAGAAAATGTCACAGGACTGGGACCAGCGTTAGCGTAATGGCTATGTCGCTGGACTCCCACGTAGTCGACCGCGGTTCGCGTCCCGGACCCGGTGGCTTAAACTCACACCGGGCGCGTGTGCGTGCGTGCCCAAGATCCCAAGAGGAGAGTGGAGGAGAAGGGATTGCGGCGTGGCCATCCCCCCTGGGGGGTGATTTCTCGCTTTCTATCTCTCTGTCTCTCTCTGTCTGCCTGGCGAGCGCACGCGCCCTATAGCAAAAACCTCTTCCAAGAAAAAAAATAAAATAAAATAAAATAAAAATAAAGAAAATGTCACAGGACTCTGTAAAGATAAAATTTGATGTTCTTTATATCATTACTATTACATTACTATTCTGATACTGCTTTTTTTTTTTTAGAATCATGTAAAACATTAACTGTACAATCAAAATCAAAACTCAATTTCTCTTGTTTTTGTTCCTCCCTCCTGCCACCAGGAGTTACACACATACCTAGCATGTTTTTCAGAATGCCAGTTTCTGGGACTCAAACCATGAACCATGGAATCAGCTATGTGGAATCTCGTGCCTTAACAACCACACCACCTGCTGCTCACTGTGTTTTTTACATGTATTTCTAATATGCTCCAAATCTTCAACATCAATATAAATAAACATACATTTTAAGCCATTTAAAATTTACTGCAAAAATTCAGCAATAGCTCAGTAATAAATTTTGTTTCATTTTCTCTTGTAAACAGTCCTAAAGCTACTCATTTTCACTCTCAGGGTCATTATATCTTTTTAAAAAAAAACGTTCACCAAAGCACCCAGAGTACACACCTTTAAGCTCTTTTTCTGTGAACAACCTGTTACATGTTTCATAAACACTGTATTCAGAGCCAACTATCCCTCAGGGATTAAATATCTAGCCCTTTAAGATAGAGTAAATTACCTAGTCAGCCAGCTCTTGTTCATTCACCTATTAAAACAAACGATCTTTTTCATAAAGCAAGCAGCAACCTGGATTTCAAACTTTTTCATCCACCCATTGAAGATTCATGATTACATGTTGAATAATATTAGCATTTGTAATATAAATGCAACAATTTACATCTCTTCACCCCCAGTACATGTTGTTAGATTGTCAGCTATCTGTTGTCTTGTCATTTTATGTTGTGCATTGATAATGTTGTGCTTTCAGATGTAAATAATAAACTAAAACACATCTACATTTTCATTAAAATGGACCATGAATGAAAATTGTCAGTATGTATGGTGCAATCAGAATGAGCACAAAAAAATTCCTGAGCTTGCAAAAGATCCATTGTTTAGGGAAATTTTAAAAGTATAAATAACATTTTATCTTACAAAACTAATTTAGCAATTCATATAACATTCAAAAATTATTTTTTCTTGATAGAATATTCATATAAACCTATCAGAAAAATGCCACAACTTCAATAAGAAAAACAGGAACCAAGATTTTAAATCCATCATCTCCTTCCCTACTAGTATAAAAGAATAAATGTTCAAGTAAGAGTTTGAATATTGTCAATAGGAAACACCCAGCACTCATCTTTTCTATGATCAAGATAAAAATTAATATCAGACACATTTCACTGAATTTTTTGGGGGGGAGAGGTTTTTTGCTAAAGGGTGCGTGCGCTCACCAGACAGACAGAGAAGAGAGACAGAGAGATAGAAAGCAAGAAATCACCCCCCAGGGGTATGGCCATGCCGCAATCCCTTCTCTTCCATTCTCCTCTTCGGATCTTGGGCACACACGCATACGCGCCCAGCATGAGTTTAAGCCACCAGGTCCAGGACGTGAACCGCGGTCGACTACATGGGAGTCCAATGACATAGCCATTACGCTAACTGCTGGTCCCTTGAATTTCTAAGAACACTTGAAATCACCAAGGAAAGATGTGAAGTTTTTCAGAAACAAGGAAACATAAGAGATACTTAAAAAGGAACTGAGACATTCAGCCAGCTGAAATCTGCAGTCTGGAATCCACAGAAACTTCTCTTTGCTGAAAAAGGTTGAACCAGAGATCCCTACTAGCTTCTGACGCTCCCAGGTTAGCATTCTTGGCTATCAGTGGAGTCCACGTGGTACTGGACCCAGTGAGGGGATGTTCCTGAGATGCACAGAACTACATAGTTCAGAGAGGAATTTTACTTTGACAATGGAGCAACTGCTGAAGTGAAACCTACACCAAGGACCTCCATTCTGCAAATTGTGACATCCCTGAGAAAGCACCAAAATCCCACCAGGACTGTGAGGACAACAGGTATCTCCTCAGCTATGCTGAGCAGCAGGGCCATAACCCCTGCACCTAAACCCACATAGCATTATATATTCTGGAACATCAATGGACCAGTTCAGCAGTAGAGCTGCTCCAAAGAACAAAACTTGGCATGTCAGAACACCCTTTTCTCCCCTGCAGAAGAAAGAAGAAACCAGACATTCCTCTTTAACTGGCAAGCCAGTACCCTCATTCGCACTCACCTGGTCTGGAAACTTTAAAAACAACTTCCTACCCTGTCTGTTGTTCTCTGCAGTGCAACTTCTTAAAATCTCCCTGGACTGTGATTGTGAGAGGAGGGGTGCAGAAAGTGCTAAGGAAGGTGCCAGAGATCTCTCCCTGGACAGAGAGGAGGAGACAAGGGTGTAGCATGGAGACTTGCCCAAAGTCTTTACCCTGGGCACCCACTTGCATGCACTAGTGCTACTGAGACCTGCCTAGAGCTCTGGTGCAACCACAGGCATGTCCTAGCACTGTGGTGGCCTGCCCATGCACTCCCTGGAGCCCAGTAGCACACCAGAGATCCGCATAGTGCCTCCACTCACCTGCTAGCACCAGTAGAGGCCTACTCAGAAACCTACCTACACCAATAGACCTTATCCCTCCCTCTATAATGAATCCCCTGCAGATGTTGCTACAGTTGTGGAGAGCTGTATACAGGTGTTGCTACAGGCAACGAGGTAGACAGCTTCCTCTAGCTTCAGGGAGCAAACATAACAAAGGAACTAAACAACTAGATACTCCCAGATCACAACTCCTCAAACACCACCTACATCACTCTTGTGGGCACCAATATAGGACTAGCTCTTCAAGAAATGCTTAAGAGAGTACAGGGAGTACAACATCTCGAAATGAAAAGAACATGAATATCACTATAAAAACATGTGAAGGTATAAACCTCACAAGTAGAACAATTATACAAAGAAGAAAGGAAAATTATTTAATTCCTAGCACTATGGAAAATTTCCAAATAGCAAAGATAAACAATAACAGGGAAGGGTTGGGGAGGGAATAAACACACACAGAGACACACACAAACACACAAATAAAAAAATTTAAAATAAACAGCAAAAACCAACCAACAGATTGGCAGATGAAGTCCATATCTATTGATAATGTCACTGAATGTAAAAGGATTGAACTTTACGATCAAAAGATATAGACTGGCTGAACGAATAAGGAAACAGGTGCACTCCATATGCTACTTGTAAGACATATACCTCATCATAAAAGTTGAGAGTGAAAGGTTGGAAAGTCATTTCATGCTATCAGAATTTTAAAAAAAAAAAGTTTTCATCCTAATATAAGACAAAATAGACTCTAAGCTAAAACACTTTAAAAGAGACCAAGACTGGGACCAGCAGTTAGCATAACGGCTATGTCGCTGGACTCCCATGTAGTTGACCGCAGTTCGCATCCCGGACCCAGTGGCCTAAAACTCACGCCAGGCGCGTGTGCATGTGTGCCCAAGATCCCAAGGAGAGAATGGAGGAGAGGGGATTGCGGCATGACCATCCCCCCTGGGGGGTGATTTCTCGCTTTCTGTCCCCATATGACGGATAATCTTGCAGGATACAATAATCTTGGTTGAAATTGTTTCTCTTTTAGCACTTTCAATACATCTTCCCATTCTTTTCTTGCTTGCATTGTTTCTGTTGAGAGATCCGGAGTTAGCCTGATGGGATGGGATGACCTTTGTATGTCACTTCTCGCTTCTCTCTTGCCAGTTTTAGTATCATGTCTTTGTCTGTGGTCTTGGATAGTCTGGCTATGATGTGCCTTGGGGAAGATCTTCTGGGGTTGATTCTAACTGGGGTCCTTTGTATTTCTTGGGTCTTGATACTTGAGTGCCTCTCTAGACTCAGGAAATTTTCTTCCAGGATTTGATGGAATAGATTTTCCATGCTGTTATTGTTTTCTTCACCTTCTGGGATACCAATTATTCTGATATTAGGGCATCTTATGGAATCTAGTATTTCTCGTATATTATCCTCGTGTTTTTTAGTTATTTTCTCTATCTTCTTCATGGTTCTTTCTAGGTCAGAGGTTTTATCTTCTACATCAGAGATTTGATCTTCTGCATGATCTAATCGACTTTTAATACTTTCAAGGGAGTTTTTGATTTCCTCTATTCCAGACTTTATCTCTAATAGCTCCATCTGGTTCTTTCTCAGAGTGTCCATTTCTTCTTTCATATCTTGGAATGACTTTCTCATCTCCTGTAGTTCATTGTCTCTTTTCTGTTCCAATTCGAAGAATTTTTCACCATAAATGTTCGAAATTCTTTGTCTGACATCTTGGTAACGTCGTCCATTAGCCCTGAAGATGGAGAGAGGAGTTACTCTGTACCTTTGATGGAGATGTATTTCCTTGTTTATTCATACCGGAGGCTCTTCTTCTACTTCTAGCCATTTTGAAGATGTACTGACTTTTAAGTACCTGTCAGGCCAGTGCTTTCACTGGCTAGGAGTGTCTTTCCTTTTGTTGGGGATTGACATCTGCCGAAGTCTCTGTTCTGTTGTTTTTAGTAATGTGGTCTCAAAAAAGATACTATAGTCAGGTGTCTGAAGAGCAGAATCTCCTTTTTCACAGTTGGTTCCGTAAAAAGGAGGAACCAATATAACTTTATATGACTAGAAAAGTTCAGATCTCCAATTCTAGGCCGAGCTAGTCCCTCTGCCTAGAGGTCTGGGTGGGTCCTGGGCTGGGGGTCTGGAAGGGAAGCAGTGGGCGCAGTGTGCCCCCTTGCTTGCCAGGTGCCTTGAGATGTGCCAGGCAGCTGCCGCAAGCTAGGGGTCTGGGTGGGTCCTGGGCTGGGGGTCTGGAAGGGAAGCAGTGGGCGCAGCGTGCCCCCTTGCTCGCCAGGTGCCTTGAGATGTCCCTTTTGGGCCTTTTAAAAGGATAATTATTAAATTTTTATTTTATAAACATATATGATTTTCCAAATTCATTTTAAAAATATTTATTATGATTTTGGCTTACATATAATTTTTGTACACCTTTGTGGAGTACAGTATGGTTTTATACAGTGCATAATTAAGTCAGAGATACACTTATTCATCTTCTTTGATATTTATTCTATTTTAAAATTATTTTTAAAATTTTTAAAGAATTATGTTATTGAACTTTATTTATTTTATTTATTTATTTTAATTTGACCAGAGAAGGACACAGAGAGGAAGAGAGAGAGAGGGAGAGAGCAAAAGTGAGAAAGCAAGCCATGTGGGAGTCTAGTGCTCTTAACCACCATGCCACTTGCTGGCCCCCATCTTTTTAATATTGAGCATTACATTATGAAGTGCACATTCAATAACAGTTTTACCAGTATTTTTTGAGTATATATTGAATCGTTAGTGGCACTTTTTACTCTGTTGTAGTATATCATTATGTAGCAGACATTCAGTATATATTGCAGAGGGAGGGGACACATATATGTTAAGTGTCTTTCATAGCCTGGCTTATTTTTATTTAGCATTACATCTTCTAAGTTTAGCTAATTTGCATCAAGTGACAGTATATTATTGTTCTTTATGGCTGAGCAGTATTCTATGGTGTATTTATAATTCACCCCTAATTTATCCAGTAGTTTCAAAATCATCCAGGAATATATTGTTTATTTTTTATGTATTTGTGCATTTTCAAAAGTTCTTTTTATTTTCGATTTCAAGGTTAATTTTATCATGTCAGAGAGGATCTTAAATATAGTTTCTGTACCTTTAAATTTACAGAGACTTGTTTAGTGACCTCTTATATAGTCATTCTCAGAGAATATTCCATGTGCAGCTGAAAAATAAAGTATATTCTGTATTTGTTGGGTGAAATGATTTATAAATGTCTGTCAAGTCCATTTGATTTATGGTATCACTTAACTCCTGTATCTCTCTGTGTAAGCTTCTAGACGATCTATCCAATGGTAAGAGGGCATTGTTGAAATCTAGAACAATTAATGTGTTAGAGTCCATCTCTCCTTTTAGGTCTAGCAGTCTTTATTTTATGTATTTGAGTAGTCTGATATTGGATTTATAAATATTTATAGTTATTATATCTTCTTAGTGAGTTGATTTCATTAATATTATATAATAATAGTCTTGGATTCACCTCTGAGTTCTATAAAACTTTCAAAGAAGAGTTAACACCCCATTCTGCTCAAGTTATTTCTAAAGATCCAAAAGGGTGAATCTCTCCCAAATTCATTCTATGAAGCCTCCATTACCCTTATCCTCAAAACAGATAAGGACAGGACAAGGAAGGAAAACTATAGACCAATATCTCTGATGAATATAGACTCAAAGATTCTTAACAAGATACTAGCAAACCGTATCCAACAACTTATAAAAAAGATTATACATCATGATCAGGCAGGCTTTATTCCAGGAATGCAAGGTTGGTTTAACATACGTAAAACCATAAATGTAATTCACCATATTAACAGGAAAAAAGACAAAAACCATATGTCATATCGATTGATGCAGAAAAAGCATTTGACAAGATACAACATCCCTTTATGCTCAAGATGCTCAGCAAAATTGGCATACAAGGGTCATTTCTCAACACAATAAAAGCTATCTATGAAAAACCCATCGCGAATATCATCCTGAATGGAGAAAAGCTGAAAGCTTTCCCACTAAAAACGGGTACAAGACAAGGATGCCCACTTTCTCCACTCCTTTTCAACATAGTACTGGAAGTCCTCGCCAATGCAATCAGAAAAGAGGAAAAAATTAAAGGCATCCAAATAGGAAAAGAAGAGGTGAAACTCTCTCTATTCGCAGATGACATGATTGTGTACATAGAAGACCCAATGATTTCCATGAAGAAATTTCTGGAAGTAATGCACGAATACAGTAAAGTTGCAGGATACAAAATTAATATACAGAAGTCTATTGCGTTTCTATATACAAACAACAGGCAGACCGAGATAGAACTGAAAAAAGTTGTTCCATTTACCATAGCCACAAAAAGTATAAGATACTTAGGGATAAATCTAATCAAAGAAGTTAAAGACCTCCACAAGGAAAACTATTGAGAAGTTAAAAAAAGAAATTGGAAATGACACAAAAAAGTGGAAGGACATCCCATGTTCCTAGATTGAAAGAATTAATATAACCAAAATGGCAATTCTACCCAAATTAATCTACCTATTTAATGCAATGCCAATCAAAGTACCAGACACATTCTTCACAGATTTAGAAAAGACAATCATAAAATTCGTCTGGAATAATAAAAGACCCCTCATTGCCAAAGCAATTCCACAAAACAAGAGTGGAGTGGGCGGCATCTCACTCCCTGACCCAAAAATATACTACCAAGCTGTGGTAATCAAAACAGCATGGTATTGGCACAAGAACATACATGTGGACCAATGGAACAGAATTGAGTCCACAGGAATAAATTCCCAATCATTCAGTCAACTGATTTTTGACAAGGGGTACCAGTCAATCCAGTGGAAAAAGGAAAACTTCTTTAGCAAATGGTGCTGGAAAAACTGGGTTTCCACCTGTAGAAAGATGAGTCTGAACCCCTACCTCTCACCTTTGACAAAAAGCAAGTCAAGGTGGATTAAGGATCTAAATCTAAGACCCCAAACTATTGAACTGCTTCTAGAAAACACTGGGGAAACTCTGGGAGACATTGGGGTAGGGAAAGACTTCTTACATAAGACCCCAAAAGCACAGTTGATAATCCCCAAAATAGACAAGTGGGATTACATCAGATTAAGAAGTTTCTGCAGAGCAAAAGACACAGTAATTAGTGTGAATGACAGCCCTCAGAATGGGAAAATATTTTTGTAAACTATGCATCAGATAAGGGATTGATATTCAGAATACATAAGGAACTAAAGAAGCTGTTTTAAAAAAAGATGATGAACCCTATCAAAAGATGGGAGGAGGAGTTGAAAAGAACACTCACTAAAGACAACATAAGAATAGCCAGAAGGCATATGAAAAAATGCTCAACATCCCTCATTGTAAGGGAAATGCAGATCAAAACAACAATGAGATACCACCTAACCCCAGTCAGAATAGTGAAGATTAAAAAAACAAAGAATGATAAGTGTTGGCAGGGATGCAGTGAAAGGGGAACTCTCTTACACTACTGGTGGAAATGTAAATTAGTCCAACCACTCTGGAGAACAATTTGGAGATTCCTCAAAAATCTACAAATAGAACTGCCATATGATCCAGCAATCCCATTTCTCGGCATCTACCCAAAGGACAGAAGAATTTCTCATTGGAAAAGTGCTTGTACATCAATGTTTATTGCGGCACTTTTCACGATTGCTAAGACATGGAACCAACCCAAATGCCCTCGTATAGCTGAATGGATTGAAAAACTGTGGCACGTATACTCTATGGAATACTATTCAGCCATTAAGAACAACAAAACCCTGGCTTTTGACAGAAAGTGGAAAAATATGGAAGATTTACTGCTGAGTGAAGCAAGCCAGGCTATGAAGGAGAGACTCTGTATGTCCCCACTTAATATGTACTGAATGTCCACACTCTATAACTGAAACTGACGGGCTAAAGGATGTACAAACACAAGAGGTGGATGTGAATGCCAGATGTGGTGTGTGTGGAGGAGTGGGGCCTGGGGAAGAACATTTGGATTAGGAATACAAAGACAGCATTGTTGAGACAGGGAGGTAGTGTTGTTATATTTTTACCAACTCGACTGGGGAGAAATGTTCTTATATTGAAATGATCACCTTGTAAGCTAAATAATGTGATTGAATGTATTTAAAAAAAAAAAAAACAAGGAAAATAAAAAATAATAATAATAATAATAAAAAGGCCCAAAAGGAACCAGCAAATGGTGTAGCGGTTACATTGCTGGACTCCCACGTGGCTGACCGCAGTTTAAGTCCTGGATCCCATGGCTTGAAAATCACGCTGGGCATGTGTGTGTGCATGCCCAAGATCCTAGAATGAGGACAAAGGAGAAGGGATTGTGGCATAGATCCTTCCTTGGGGGATGACTTCTCACTTTCCCTCTCACTGTCTCTGTCTCTCACTCCAACAAGTGAACTCTCACTCCAGCCAAGTGCATGTGCCCTAAGGCAAAAAACTCTTACAATAAATAAATAAATATATAAAAGGTCCAAAAGATCGTTGTAATGTATTTCCTCAAATTCATTTTTTATATATTTGTTTTCTTAATTAAAGAAGGGAATGCTACTGTATTTACAATTTTGTTTCCATTTTCCATTCATATTCTGATCATTTCTCATGTCACATATTTCTTAAAAGTATCCTGTAGACACATTAAAATAGACAAATCCTTTGGGGAATAGTTAACAAGTGTTATAAAGCAATATTTAAATGACTTTCTATCCTACACAGATTTTAGAACATAAGGCATTCCCTGTAGGGAGTAGGGACAAAGATTGTCCTCCAAAACATTTCCTAGTCTTTATATACTCTTACCAACTGATAACTGTTCTTCTCAACTTTCATCCTAGCTTTAATTTTTTCTGAGTTAATGTCATATGACCTACCCAGTTCTTTTTTACTTAACATTATTGTCTTCAGAGAGTACCCTTGCTGTAACTCCCCCAAAATAAGTATTTTATAAGTTAAATATAGAACAACTACCAGGATTTTTTAGTTAAGCAGAAAATGAAAACAAATCCTTCATTAATTATGTAAACATTGGTCAGTGGTAAAGACCTCCAGTTCACTTTTACTTAGAATTCTGAAAACAGTGTGCATGCTGGTTTTAATTATGGCATCCACAACTGACAAGAAAATACTTTGCCATTCACAATACAGTGGCCATCTCAAGATTGTACTTTATAGTTATAAGATCAACACCCTGTATTTTTCAATCATCCTGAAAAACTGCATTCTTAATTTTTTTTTTTAATCTGCTATAGCATACATGCACTCAGGGGAAGACAGAGAGAAAGAGAGAGAGAGAGAAAGAGAAAGTGAGAAAGCAAGCTGACTGGTCCAGGACTCGAACCATGTGTTCATGTGGGAGTATAGTGCATTAACCACCATACCACCTGCTGGCCCCAGAAAACTGCAAATCATAAATTCATTTTATTATTCAAAAGTTTTAATTGTAGCATATATTCTTTTAAAAAAAGAATTAAAGGACTTGAAACTGTTATAAAATGCTAGTATAAGAAAAAAAATCAACTATATAGTACCTAGATTTGGAATTTTTTGTCCTGCTATAAAGATTTGTTTGGATCAGGGTACACATGCAGATCTATTTCAAGTTATTTGCACACATATCATAAGGGGGAAAATCCTCAAGACAGTAAATGTCCTATGCTCTCATGGTAATGACTTCCCATTGCATAATAGATCAGATGCACATGCCATTATGAATCTGGGTATGCCTGAAATCAGTTGTCAGGTCAAAGTAATCTGTTGTTTCTTCTCCTGCAGCTGTCTCGTTATCCTAGCAGGTCTCTTCACTCCCTTACAAACCACATTTGTTCCTGTCCTCACAGTTTTGCTTATCGGATTTTATGGACCATTTGCTCTATACCTTTTATTAATGTCTAGAGAAGAAACCAGGTCTTAAGATCTGCTCTTAGGTTCACTTCTTTCATTATACCTTCCATGAACACAGTACTTTCGTTGTAATTACATATTTTGGTGCTTGGTTATATTTATTCGATCATTCTTCTTGGACTGTTGCTAATTGTCTGATGTAGATAAATTTTCCCTAACAAAATTGTAAGTTGCTAGAAAGCAGTTATAAAACACCCCATGTGTAGCACACTGAGATGCATCTAGTAAGAACTCAATAAATGGTTTTTTTTTCCTAACTTTTCTTCTTCAACCATCACTTCAGTCTATTGCTGCAAATGCTACCACAGCTGGGAACCAGCAGTTAGCGTAATGGCTATGTCGCTGAACTCCCACGTAGTCGACCACGGTTCACGTCCCAGACCCGGTGGCTTAAAACTCACGCCATGCGCGTGTGCGTGCGTGCCCAAGATTCCGAGAGGAGAATAGAGGAGAAGGGATTGCGGCGTGACCATCCCCCCTGGGGGGTGATTTCTCGCTTTCTGTCTCTATGTCTCTCTCTGTCTGTCTGGCGAGTGCACGTGCCCTATAGCGAAAATCTCTCAAAAAAAAAAAAAAAAAAAATGCTACCACAGCTGTGGAACCTGACCCTATTGATATGACCAGAAGTAGAAATAAAAAGATTTTGAAATAGCTTTATAGACTAAAACGTAAACACAGACAAAATGTTTGTGATAAAATATCATCATGACCCTGCATATCAAAGGAGAAGTTACCTAAATAAAATAACAAGAAAAGGGAACCAGCAGTTAGCGTAATGGCTATGTAGCTGGACTCCCACGTAGTCGACCGCGGTTTGTGTCCCGGACCCGGTGGCTTAAAACTCACGCCGGGCGCAAGTGCATGTGCGTGCCTGCCCAAGATCCCGAGAGGAGAATGGAGGAGAAGGGATTGCGGCATGACCATCCCCCCTGGGGGGTGATTTCTCGCTTTCTGTCTCTATGTCTCTCTCTGTCTGTCTGGCGAGCGCACGGGCCCTATAGCGAAAACCTCTCCAAAAAAAATAAATAAGTAAAAATAACAAGAAGAGTTTTATATTTTCAATAGCTATCCTCATAGTACAATAATAAATATGCTAAAAATTAAAATATAAAAATATTTATATATATCATTTAGGATTTAATAGTAATAAAGTAAAAAGAGGCTTCAAACAATAGGTTTTGAGTTATGTTATAAAAATGAGCCTAGTCCTTAGCAAGTTTCCATATCCATGGTTATATATATATATATATATATATATAATATCATGCCATCACCCTCTTTCTGCAGGTTTATGTTTTCAACCATTCATGTATTTGGGAATATCGACATCACAATTTCTACATCTCAATTTGACATTATTTTCTCTCTTACATGATGAAAAATATTTATGAAATAGCTTAATTGGTTTTATTTTAAGGGAGTTAGATTAACAAAAACATCAATACTGAGTGCCAGCTAGACATACTCACTAGTTGAGAGATTCTCTCTTTTTTTTTTTTTTTGGAGAGGTTTTCTCTATAGGGCGCATGCGCTAGCCAGACAGACAGAGAGACATAGAGACAGAAAGCAAGAAATCACCCCCCAGGGGGGATGGTCACGCCACAATCCCTTCTCCTCCATTCTCCTCTCGGGATCGTGGGCACGCATGCGCACGCGCCCAGCGTGAGTTTTAAGCCACCGGGTCCGGGACACGAACCGCGGTCGACTACGTGGGAGTCCAACGACATAGCCATTACGCTAACTGCTGGTTCCCTTGAGAGATTCTCTTCAGGGACTAGTGTCACATAGAACCTAACTCGAATTTTTTCACTGAAATACTAAACATTTTCTGCATTGCTGGCCAACAGTTGAAACCATGAAACTTAAATCTGTAAACATCAAGAATGTACTGTATTCACTATTTAGTTATGCAGAGAAGGCTACCACCATTACAGGAGCTTCAACTATTTTAAATATGAAACTTCTGTCCTAAGAACAAGTTAAAATGGGCTCTAAGACCAAAGCGACTGAATTTCTGCCCTAAACCGCATCTTCCAGACCCCAAAAAAGTTCAGCCAGGTAGTGCAACATTCATCTTCTCTCTGTCTCTGTCTCTTTCTCTTTAAATTTTGTCTTTTTTTTTAATTTTTAAAACGCTTCTTATCACCTCTGACCTGTTCTTTCTCTTGCTAATTTCTGAAGCCATTTAAATCTGTGGCATGTTCAATCACACCACATATTTTTCATTTTTGATTTAAAAATAAATTGTTTTTCTTTCCTCTTTTGGTCTTTTTCCCCCTTTTTCTTCTTTTCCTTTTTCTTTTTCTTTCTTTCTTTCTTTCTTTTTTTTTTTTTTTTTAATTAATCTTACTTTCTCACTCTTCTGCTTTACCTCCACACACTGAGTGTCTAGACAGGTCTAGGTGCACAGTAGCCAGGCACCTGAACAGTTTAAGGTCATAAAAATCCTCAACCTTTACTGAACCTGCTTCCTGAAGAAAGAAACTCCTCTTTATAAATTGGAACTTAAAACCTCTTTCTGTGGATACCACATTGCAAAACACAGTAGAGGAGAGAAATTTTCTCAGAAGTATGTTACAGTAAAGGGAAGTACATGATCTTACAGTTGCAAAAACCTTCTCTAAACAATTAGGCTAAAGTGAATACATCACCAAATGACTGAAATTTAGAGGAGATTGCAGAGTGAGCAGCACAAGAAACTGTGAGACCTTTGTAGTATCTAGTTCCAAAGTCAAAAGTGCAGGTTGCTTGGTGAGCATCAATAAAATGGAACTGCAAAAAGGTTGGGGATCACCTGCTCCCATGTACCTTGAACACTTAGAAGTAACTCCAAGAAATTAGGAAGACACATATAATCCACCAGATGTCCAGAAATCACCACAGAGGCACAAGAAATAAGAGAAACCAAGAAAATCTCTCTCTCCCAAAGGAAAAAAAAACAACCCTTCATCATCCACAGACAGTATAATGGAACTCATAGAAATGTCTGATAAAGAATTCAGAATATTCATAGTGACAAAACTAAATGAGATGCAAGAGGTGAGAAACAATGAACTCCAGAAGGTGCAAGAGAAAAGAGACAATGAGTTCCAGGAGGTGAGGAAATTTTTCATCATTTGAAGGAAGAAAATACATGCCATAAAAAATACACGCCATAAAAAATAATCAAAGGGAGCTGTTAGAGATGAAGGCTGTAATACAGGAAATCAAAACTTTCCTCTAAAGTATTAAAAGCAGATTAGACCGTGCAGAAGATTGAATCTCAGATATTAAAGAAAAAACCTCTGACCTGGATAAAATCTCCAAAATGACTGAGAAAATTACCCAAAATCATAAGCAGAATGTACAAGAAATACTAGATACTGTTAAACATCCAAACATTTGGATAATTGGTATCCCCGAAGGTGAAGAAACTGATAAGGGCACTGATAATGTATTACTTGAAATGCCAGAAGAAAACTTTCCAAACCTGCAGAGGCATTCAAATATCCAGATCCAAGAAATAGAAACGAACTTACATAGAATCAACCCTAGAAGATCTTCTCCAAGGCACATTATAGCCAGACTGCCCAAATCCATAGACAAAGACAAGAAACTAAAATTGGCAAGAGAGAGACGTCAGGTTACTTACAAAGGATATCCCATCAGGCTAACATCGGACTTTTCATCAAAAACAATGAGAGCAAGGAAAGAATGGGAAAATATACTCAAAGTATTAAATGAAAAACAATTTCAACCAAGAATACTATACCCAGTAAGATTATCCTTCATATGGGGAGAAAGGATAAAAACATTCTCAGATAAACAAAACCTGAAAGAATTTACTGACAGCAGAGCAAGCTCTCCAAGAAGTTATGAAGGGAGTAGCTTACCAGGAAAACTAAAGTCACACAGACAGAAATAAGAGAACAAAAAGCAACCAAGTTAATGCTAGGGACAAGTCTGGAAATAATTACCTTGATATTTAACTTCTAGGATTTAATCAGAAAGATTAGACCACAGTAACACTGCAAATTCAACAGAAGAGAGATTAATTACATGCGACTCAACTGGTTAAATAGAATTTTATGACTTTTGAATAAAATAGTACTGACTTGCTTTTACTATGCTTTCTTTCCAGATTTAAGGATTTTGCTTTCTATTGAGCTGCTGGTTGGTTCAGCGATTTGTTAAAATGGTGTTTTGGGTTTTTTTTCTTTTTTGGTTGATTGTTAGTTTGTTTGTTTTTAATTTGAAGCATAAACTTTTATCCCTTCCTCAGCCCTTTGGAATTGGAAAATACTTGTGAGTATTCTTATTTTGTGGCAGAAGGGTTATCACATAAGTTCAATAATACCTGTTGCCTTTAATCAGAAATTAGAAATATTTGTTATTGCCAGGGCATTGACTGGAATATCATATCTGAAGATATGACCAGAAAATAATGGAACTAAGGTAGGTCTAAAGAAAGCCAACAGAAGCTCTTGGAAAGATTGCCTGGCACCATAAACAACTCTGCCTGCCAGAGAGGATTAGAGAAGCCATATGAAAGAATTTGTACCATAAAATAACCTGGACTTTCTCAGCCCAGCATTGTAATCAGGAGAAATTGCAAAAGAGCAGCCACAACCGAGGATTTCTTTGAGGAAGACTTTGAAGAAAGAAAATGATCTTTGTTAGCAGGTGATAAACGACAGAATACCTGGGAGACAGAACTGAGTTGGGAAGGTTCATGTGTGAATTGTGTGCTGGGTGTTTGCTTCTCAACAGTTTGAGTAGTTGACATGTAAGTATTTTCTCAAAAATATTTAAAACCATATTGTTTCTGTTGTTATAGAGTCACAGACAAAATTATAACAAATATTTTGAAGGTTATCTTTAAAATTCAAGTTTTATTGGAAATTTCAAAGTTTTTTCATTAACTCTCAAGAACTATGGCATATGAGCTAAAATTTTTTGAAATGTAAAGTAAATGTTCATGAGAAAATGTAAATGAATAAAACAATAATATAATTGGTGGCACCATTATATAATATATATAATTTGCCACCAAAAAAAGTTAAAATGCTACCTAAAGGTTTGTAAGACACAACAAAGCAGATGAAAACAATGCATCCTTGTAATAAGCACTCTCAGGCATTTGATTCACTAGTCCTTCTAATCCACAGAATGATTTGACTAGTGGTCTGACTCTAAAGGTCAAAAGTATCTTACACCCAAGCTTTGATATATACATATTTTAAACTTTATTCTTCTCAACTCCCTCCTCCAAAGGTACCCTTCACTTCAGTTTGTACCAGCTTATTTGGAGCAAAATCTTCAACTTATTTACATTATTATTCAAGTGGGCCAGTTTGCACTTTGAAAGCAAAAAATGCTTGCAAAAAAAAAAAAAAAAAAAAAAAAAAAAAAAAAATATATATATATATATATATATATATATATATACGCGCACACACACACACACGTGTGTATGTGTGTATATATAGATAGATAGATTTCTATTAAAACTTACCTGGGTAGATTTACAAAATAGAAAATTTGGTAGAAATTTTTGAAGAAATGAAAGTTAAATAAAGTTAAATGTGATTTAAAATACTACTGAAAATACATACATCCATTTTTCTCTATTTTATATATTCATGTAGCTGTAGTGCCTGGCACATTATATGTAATTTCCTAGATGAATGAATGAATAAATTGTTATAATTAAAATGGCACACCTTAAAAAGTGACTTGTATTGTAAACACCAGGTACTCTACTCTTTGAGGGTGTCAGCCCATGGCCTGGTGGTTACTTGAGCTGAATCTCTCATGACTAACTGCTCAATTCAGTGGTGTGAAAAACACCAAAGTGCAAAAAATATAAATGAATGAATGAATGAATGAATGAATAAATAAATAAATAAAGTTAAATAAAATAATTCTTAAAAAGGGGGGGCAGCAGGTGGCATGGTGGTTAAAGGTGCTAGACTCTTACATGACCTACTGCAGTTCAAGTACCAGAACTGGAGGCTTTCTCTCTCAATATCTCTCTTTCTCTCTCGTTCTTCCTCTCTCTCTGTCCCACTCTGGTCAAATTTAAAAATTAAAAAAAATAAATTAATGAAATAATTCTTTAAAAAGAAAAAAGAAAAATACTAATAGTTTGAAGACACTGGGTCTGGGACCAAGCCCTAGTCCCAGAAGCCATTATGCCATCTGCTTCTCCCCTGTATTTTTATTTTCAACAATCATTAGATAATAATTAAGGTGTGCAATTTTCTCAAAAATATTTTGACTGCAGTTTGAGTCCCAGACCTGGCAACTTAAAAATTCACGCTGGCATGTGTACATGCATGTATGCCCAAGATCCTGAGAGGATAATGGAGCAAAAGGGATTGTGGTATAGCCATCCCCCACACCCCGGGGAGTGATTTCTCAGTTTCTGTCTCTCTGTGAATCCAGCAAGTGCACATGCCTGATAGCAAAAATTCTCTCATAAAGACAAAAAAAAATCTCTATTAGGTAAAGATCTTCATACATTTCCTTCTTAACCTCAGTGAATTTACTATTATACATGGTCACAGGAAATAGGAATACTGTTGCCATCTTAAATTTGTAAATATATTCCACATCTTATTTTGTTTTGTTTTGCTTTGCTCTATAGGGCTCATGCACTCACTAATGAGAGACAGAGGGAGGAAAAGTAAGAAATCACCTACTCTAGGGATTTTGAGCACACACGTGAAACCAGCATGATTGAGTTCAGAACTCAAACCGTGGTTGGCCATATGGGAGTCCAGCACTTTAAGCACCATGCCACCTGCCGGCCACAACATTTCACTTCTTTTAAATTACCTGCCATTCCTTCTGTAGTACAGTGTGGCTAATTTATATAAAAAGCTTAATGGCCGTTCATAAGGACTCCATTAGTGGAATATACTGCACTGAAAAGTAAGCAGCTATATCTGTCATCTATCTTAAGTCTATTAGCTAATCACTGAGAGATGAATTTTTTTTTGAGAGAGAGATTTTGCTATAGGGGCATGCGTTTGCCAGAGAGACAGAAAACAAGAAATCTCCCCCTCAGGAGGAGAAGAAACACCACAATCCCTTCCCCACCATTCTCTTCTTGGGATTTTGGGCATGTACCCAGCGTAAGTTTCTTTCTTTCTTTCTTTCTTCCTTCCTTCCTTCTTTCCTTCCTTCCTTCCTTCCTTCCTTCCTTCCTTCCTTCCTTCCTTCCTTCCTTTCTTTCTTTCTTTCTTTCTCTCTTTCTTTCTTTCTTCTTAAAGAAGGGAAGGGAAGACAATTGCTGGACTTGAATCATGTAATCCTCCATGTGGGATGCAGTCACCCAGCTTGAGTTTCAAGACGCCAGGTCCTAGACTCAAACGTGGTCAACCATGTGGGAGTCCGGTGCCTTAAACACAATGCCACCTATTGGCCCCAACTTCTTTCTTATCATGAAGTGCAGGATTTTTATTACATTGGGTCATTGAAAAAATCATGATGCATTTTGCATAAAAAAACACATCATAATTTTTTTTTTGGAGAAGTTTTTTTTTTTTTTTTTTTTGCTATAGGGCATGTGCGCTCGCCAGACAGAGAGAGACATAGAGACAGAAAGCGAGAAATCACCCCTCAAGAGGGATGGCCACGCCGCAATCCCTTCTCCTCTGTTCTCCTCTCGGGATCTTGGGCACACACGCACACGCGCCCGGCGTGAGTTTAAACTGCCGGGTCCGGGACTCGAACCACGTTTGACTACATGGGAGTCCAGCGACATAGCCATTATGCTAACTGCTGATCCCTATCATAACTTTTCAGATTACCCAATACTTACAAATTTTGGTGCTTGGTTATGTTAAGTTCATGATTTTAAAACTCTAAATGCATTTCTTATTTATTTTTTTAATTGCCAGAGGGCATGTATTCTCACCAGAGAGAGATGGAGAGACACACAGAAAGAGAGAAACAGGGGGGAAAATGCAAACTCCAGGGAATAGTCATACTGCAATCCCTTCTCCTCCATTCTCCTTCCTGTCAAAATGTTGAACATGCATGTACATAGGCCTGGTACGTTTTTCAAACCCTTGTTACTGGAACTCTATTATTAGGTTTTGGGGATACAGCTTTCTTAACTGCTAGGCAAGGAGACTGGCCTGAACTTTTTTTTTTTTTTAGCTTTTCTTTTTTTTAAGAGAGATTTTTGCTATAGGGCCCATGTGCTCTCTGGAGAGACAAAGAGAAACAGAGAGACAGAAAGCAAGAAATCCCTTTTACTCCATTCTCCTCTTGGGATTTTGGGCACACATGCACACATCCCAACATGAGTTTTAAACCCCTGGGTCTGGGACCCAAACCATGGTCGACTATGTGGAGTCCAGTGACATAGCCATTATGCCATCTGCTGGTCTCCTACATTTTTATTTTCAACAGTCATTAGATAATAATTAAGGTATGCAATTATAACTAATAGGTAAAGTTTATATTTGGGTACAAGAGAAATTAATGTGAGTAGAGCTTACCATAATTTGTTGAATTGTTTTTATATGCAACTACTATACTCTTTAAAATTCCAAACTTGTATTTTATACATTTAAAGAAAATATTTTGAAATTCAAAAAGCCATCAATAAAAGAATGTATTCTTATTAGCATTCCTTTTCATGAAATAGAATCTAAGCAGCACGGATTTGCCATCTATTCAAAATGTCTCCAGAATCTCTATGTCTGAGGCACCTTTATAATTATGGATAGAACAGTCAAGCAGAGACTTGACATTACAAGTCCTTTCCTGCAATTTTTGTCTTTGTAAGGGAACTGAAAGATAAATAAGTAGACAATAACAAAAAAATGATCTAAATGTTAAGTGACTTAATGAGGATAGAGACTGAGAAGGGGACATGAAGATGAAAATTTTCACACAGGTCACAGAAGAGCAACCAGATATGCAGATATAATAATATATTTCTTGAAGATGAGATTATGTAATATTTTAATTCTTATTAAATATAATTAATTTTGTTTAATATTTTATATATTTAAAATTCATATAAAAATTTTTGAAGATTCTTAAAGATGTCAGCAATTGCTACTTTCTAAAATTGTCTTCTCTGTAAGAACAGAATAATTACCTCAAACACTTTGGGATCCTCTACATTCCCTAGCATGTGCTTTGCAGAGAGTGGGAGCTTCGAGGGACTTGCTGAGCCAATGAAATATGACACATTAACACAAAGTACTTCCTCAGTGCATGGCACCATGGGACACCTCAGACCCAAAAACTTACTGATGCTGATTGATGCTGATGTTGGTTCTTAATAAATCTAGTTCGTGTTGAATGTGAAACTGTACTTGAGAAATTCTGATAGTGTCTTTAAAAGTTTCTCAAAATCTGGTACTAGACATTTTTTAGTTTATACATTTTTAGATGTGTTTTCCTATGGAAGTTTGAAACATCAGGTAGCCAGTAGGTATACTAAAACCCTTGCCTTTTGTTTGCATTAACTAGAAAATTTTACAGACCTGTTGTCTGTTAGATAAATGTATCTCCTCCCCTGCAAATTTCCTGCTCCCTTCCGAAACTCTCCCCAGGATTTGTAATAGTAACCTCTTTCTCTTAAGTTCTGATGCTTCCTGGTAATTTTTTGTTCTTTTCAGGATAAGACGTAATGGCATTGGCTTTGAAGTCTTTATCTTGTTTTATCTTTTCTTCTTTAAGAAGCAGTTCTTGTTCATTCTTGGCTCTCAAGACGTGCTTTATGTAACATCAGTATGAAAAGAATTAGAATGGAAATGCATATCCCTTTATAGGACTGTGTCTATTTACCTAATATAAAAGATACAGTAGTTTCTCAAAAGCATAGCGGAACAATGCTGTACTCTTTCCAATTTTACAGTAACATCTGAGCCGTGACCAAACTATTTGACAAGAATGAATATTAAATCAAGACTCAAGGAAGAAAGATAATACAGACCTTTTTCACTGAGATAATTAATTAATGATAGATGCATTTTAAAACAAAAACTGATAAATGATTAAAACCTGGCTTCAAATGGAAGACATAAATTATTAGAAAATAATTTGAAATGATTTGATTCTCCAGTCCTTAAATGAATTGCTTTATTTTCTTAATAGAAATGACACATATTTTCATGTCACCCATACTTTTCTTTTCTTTGTTCTTTTCTTAGCCCCAGCCTCTTAGGAAAAAAGTCATCTAATATTTATGGAATCTTGACTGCGTCTAGACCTTAGGTGAAACTAAGTATAACACGGAGTCTGTCTCAAAATACATCTTGTTTTTGGACAAGAGTAACATAAGCGAAGTAGTAAAACCAATTATTAAGGGTTAGTTCCTGTGCCCCAATGAGAAGTTTAGTAGAATTTCAAAGGCCGGGGACACCCATATGAACAGACCATTCTGCAGTAGAATTGTGAAAGAAAAGGTATTTGAATTAAATATTTAAATATGAAGACATAAATTCACAGCATAACTCCTTATCAAAACTTAGAACCCTATGTAATCTGTCTCACTCCTGCCTCTCAGTTCCCTCTGCCCCTCTCCATTCCAGCCACAACCGCCTACTCGCTATTCCCCAGTGAACTCATACACTTGACTTTGCCCTGTTTACTTGGAAAATTTCAAAAAATAGCCTGAAGCCTACTTAAGGACTTCAGTCTAAATAGCCTTTTACTGACATCTATAGAAACACTGAATTATAGCTTTGGGAATAAATTAAGTGTGAAAACTCCATGCCAACTTTATAATTAAAATCCCAAATAAGGGCAAAAATGTTTTCATGGAGAATGAATGAAATAGTACAGAAAGCAGTATCAGATCACTGGCTTCCAGAAGGATCATCCTGGCACATTTTTAAATGTATCTGCCTCATATAAAAATATCTTGACTCAGAAAAATCTTCATTAACTAAACTATAGCAAACATAAACAAAATATTTATAGAGGTTTGCAGCATAGCTTCCTCCAACATACTTACAGCCGTATTTGTCTTTCTAGTGTTTGCAGTGGCCGAGCAGAGTGCCTTACACTCAGTAATTATTCAATATCGATGAAGTAAATTGAGGAATAAATTAATAAATAAATAAATCACAGCATTTGGTTTTTAACCAGTTTGAGCTATTACTTTTATGTTATTTTCTTTCAGAAAGAAACAAATTTTAAAAAAGGAACTGTCACAAATCCTTTGCTTATCATGTTTCCCCACTTTAATTCTCCTTTTAAAGAAGCAAATTTAAAGCCTGTCGCTAACAATATATTAAATTCTATGGCATATATTTTGTGGACTAACCTTAACATCAGGTTTTATATTATCCTTATATTTTATTTGGCCTTTACTCTGATTCATTCATTCATTTAGATCTTCTTACTTTTTTTTTTTTTTTTTTTTTTGGAGAGGTTTTTGCTATAGGGCGCGTGCGCTCGCCAGAAAGAGAGAGACAGAGAGAGAGAAAGTGAGAAATCACCCCCCCAGGGGGGATGGCCATGCCGCAATCCCTTCTCCTCCATTCTCCCGGGATCTTGGGCACGCATGCACACGCACCTGGCGTGAGTTTAAGCTGCCAGGTCCGGGACTTGAACCACCGTTGACTACATGGGAGTCCAGCGACATAGCCATTACGCTAACTACTGGTCCCTAGATCTTCTTACATTTTTAATGCTTTTATAAATGCCATGGTTTAAAATATCATGGAGCTTTACCAACAGTGTGGTTTAGGGAAGTTTAGGACCAGCTCAGACAAGGTCCTCCTAGGTCAACACTTATCTTGGTGAATTCAGCACAGTTTAGCCTGGCCACCTGGTGGGTTCATAAAGGTGCTATCTTAGTCTGTTCAGGCTGTTATAACAGAATGCCACAGACTGGACAATTTATAAACAATAGAAATTTATTTCTTACAGTTTTGGAGGCTAGAAAATCCAAACACAAGATACCAGCAAATTTTGCATTTGGTAAGAGCTCACCTCCTCATGGATAATTTTTTTTTTTTTATTGAGTCTTTACGTGATGTAAAGGATTAGGGGACTCTCAGAGCCTCTTCTACAAGGACACTAATCCCAGTTATAAGGTCTTCACAGTCATTACATAATTGCCTCCCCAAAATTTTCCTTCTAAATACTATCACTTTGGGGGAATAGGTTTCAAAATATGGATTCTGGGGTAACACAAATATTCAGTCTATTCCAGCTGATTTTTATCAGTCCACTAAAAATGGTTTTTGTCTCTTCGGGAAAAGTTCCTTTTGACTAAGGTAAAGCAAAATGGCTGTGTATTCACTGATAGTAAGAAAAATTCTTTCATTTATACCACGCATCTATACTGACATAATTGACACACTTCTTTCCTGTGGAAAATTACAGAGAAAGTCACATTATCAGAATGTTGCTTGGTTGTCATGGAATCAGAAAAAAAAGAAGCTCTTTTTCATAGTAAGGAATGGGTCTTAGTTAAGGTATCTCTAAGCATTCTTATATGCTGTAAGAAAGAGATGGCATTTTATAATTTTGGAGAAATACTGAGGCATAAAGTGGTTAAGGGCATGGATTTGGAAGGAAGGCAGAGTAACTTCAGACTCCTGTTTCCCCATGTTTTCTCTACACGAATTTGTACTCTTTAAGCCTCAGTCTCCTGTAAATTAAGTATTCAGGTAATAACTAAGGTAGCTTAATTTAAATCATGTTAAGCTGAGAATTTTTATCTAAACCAAGTATAATTGTTTTAGTAAAACGTGTTAACTCATTATGCTCTAAAAATACATTTTTTAAAATAACTGCAACCACCTATGAACTGCCATATCTCTTCTTTCTCACTAAATATTAAGCTTAATGACATCTCCAGTAAATCCATAACTTTCAGCCACACATATATTAAAAGAGTCTCAGTTTTATATTAAAACTCTATCTGTTCATTTAATTTTTTTAGAGAGATTTTTGCTATAGAGCACGTCCACTCACTGGAAAGACAAAGAGAGACAGAGAGATAGAAAGCAAGAAATTACCCATTAGGGGGATGCCATGCCACAATCCCTTCTCCTCCATTCTCCTCTTGGGATTTTGGACACACACACTCACACACAAGCCTAGTGTGAGTTTTAAACCCTCAGGCTTGGGATTTGAATCACAGTCAACTACAGGGGAATCCAGCAACATTACCATTATGCCATCTGCTGGTCCCCATCTTGTTCACTTTAAAATTTCAAAGGCAGAGTTATTGAAGGACTTTATGTATAGATTACTGGTGATTTAGAACAGACACCCAAAATGTCCTGGTGCCAGTTCGATAACTTATTGTTACTGCACTGTAAGAACACAGATCGAGTCTCAGATGTAGAAGGCAGAACTCTAACCTAGAAAAATTCACCAAAAAGACTGAGAAAATAACCCCAAAACAGAGAATAATATACAAGTAATACTAGATACCACCAAATACCCTAATATCTGGATAATCATTATCCCAGGAGGTCAAGAAATTATTAAGGGCATTGGTCATCTATTCCATGAAATCCTGGAAGAAAACTTTTTGAGTATGCTGTGTCTAAGTTCCCAACACACGGAATTTCTAAGTTGAATAAAATGATTGATTTATGCTACAAATTTGGGGTAATTTGTTATACAGTAATAAACAGAATAAAGAACCTAGGCACATCAAACTACTAAAAACACACACAAAAAAGAGAAAATCTTAAAAGCAGCTAGAGGAAGAAAGGTATTCGACACAACTAAAGGCTTACTAATGACTTCTTAATAGAAACTGTAAAATTGGAATGTAATAGAATATCTTTAAATTCCTGAAAGTTGTTGGCAACTTAAAAGCTGGGCATGGTGACATGCACCTGCAAACCTAGCAACTCGGGAGGTTGAAGTATGAGGATCATAAGCCTGAGGATAACACTATAACACTGTAAAATCTTCTCTGAAAGATCTTGTAATGCTGGTATGCACCTGTAGTCCCAGCTAATCAGGAGACTATGCCACAAGATCACAACACGGTGAGACCTTGTCTTTTTAAAATAGAAATATTCTTGCCCCAAATCCCAGGAGTATAATAAAGAAGGGATTGCAGCATGGTCATTCCCTCTGGGGGAGGGGTGGGAGTGATTTCTCACTTTTTCTCTCACTGTTTCTCTCTCTGTCTCTCTCCAGTGAGCGCACACGTGTCCTATGGCAAAAACCTACCAAAAAAAGAAAAAGAAAGAAAAAAAGTATTCTATATATTCTAGAACGAATGTAAAATGGGAAAAGAAATACAAAAATAGAAAAATTTAGAGAAAGAAAGAATAATAGTTGCCTACAGCTGAGAGTGCTAGAGTATTGTTATCATACATTTTAAATGGGTAAAAAAAGTATGCAGCTTATAACATTTTAAACAAAGCTGGTTCAAAAAGAAATAAATGGCCAGCAGGTGGTGTGGCAGTTAAGGTGCTGGATCCCACAAGACTGACTGAACAGTTCAAGTCCAGACCTGGGGACTAGAAAAACACACTGGGGGGGACCAGCAGTTAGCATAGTGGCTATGTCACTGAACTCCTATGTAGCCGACCGTGGTTCGAGTCCCAGACCCAGTGGCTTAAACTCACGCCAGGCAGGTGTGCGTGCGTGTCCAAGATCCCAAGAGGAGAATGGAGGAGAAGGTATTGTGGCATGGCTGTCCCACCTGGGGGGTGATTTCTCGCTTTCTATCTCTCTGTCTCTCTCTGTCTTTCTGGCGAGCACACATGCCCTATACCAAAAACCTCTCAAAAAAAAACAACAAAAAAAAAATACACTGGGCACATGTGAATCATGCCCAAAAATCCCTAAAGGAGAATGGAAGAGAAGGGATTGCAGCAAGGCCATACCCCCGGAACAGGGGTGGTGATTTCTCATTTTCCTTTTCTCTCTCCCTGTTTCTCTCTGGTGAGCACACATCCCTATAGTAAATCCTAAAAAGAAAACAAAGAAACAAAAGGGTGTTCTTCAGGCAGAAAAAGTGATTCTAGATGGGATTTTAAAGATTCATGAGGAATAAAAAGCAACAAGAAAAGTAAATATATGAGTAAATCTAAATGAATATTTACTACACATTAATAATGTTAAATATTAAATATTGATATAAAGATAATTAAAATACATGACACAAGTAGTGTTGTGTTAGGAAAGAAATAATGGAGAAAAAGATTTTATGTTCTTACATTATTTGGAAGAGAAAAAACTATCAACATAACTGATAAGTAAAGAATGCATCATCACAAATCATGCATCTGATAAAAAGATTTTTATCTAAAACATAAAAGAAACTCTTATGCCTCAAAAGTAAGAATAACAAGCTAATTTTAAAATGTACACAAAATTGGGGACCAGCAGTTAGCGTAATGACTATGTCGCTGGACTCCCATGTAGTCGAACATGGTTCGAGTCCTGGACCCGGTGGCTCAAACTAACACCGAGCGTGTGTGCATGCATGCCCAAGATCCCAGAGGAGAATGGAGGAGAAGGGATTGCAGCGTGGCCATCCCCGCCTGCCAGGGGGTGATTTCTTGCTTTCTGTCTGTCTCTCTGTCTTTCCAGCGAGCGCACAGGCCCTATAGCACAAACCTTTCCAAAAAAAGTACACAAATTTGAATAGATATTTCACCAAAGAAAACATGCAAGTGGCTAATAATTTCATTAAAAGATGCTCAACATCATTAGTTATCATAGAAATGCAAATTATAATCACAGTGAGATACTACCTTACAACCACTAGACTGACTATTATGAAAAGATAGACAAGTGTTATCAAGGATGCAGAGGTGCTGGAGCCCTTGAGTAGTACAGGTGAGAATGTAAAGGAAATAGTATGACCGTATCATATAGAGTTAAAAATATATGGTAAGTATACCATATGGCCAACTCCACTCTCGGAATCTACTCTAAAGAAATAAAAATGTATATCCACACAAATGCATGCATGTAAATCTTCACTGCAGCATTATTTACAATAGCTAAAGACTGAAAACAATCGGTGCATATAAAATAGTGAAAGGTAAACAAAATATGGTATATCTATACAATAGAATACTAATCAACAATGAAGAGTAATGAACTACTTATACATGCTACAACAAGGATGAACTTCAAAAATATTACACTCAGCGGATAAAAGCCAGACATAGGGGTCAGCAGATGCTGTTGCAGTTACATCACTGGACTCCCACATGTCTGACCATGGTCTGAGTCAGTGGCTTCAAACCCATACTGGGTGCATAAGCTTGCATACCCAAGATCCTGAGAGGAGAATAGAAAAGGGATTGCAGTATGGCCATTCCCCCCCCCCCCGGGGGGGGTGATTTTTCACTTTCCTTCTCACTGTCTGTCTCTCTCTCCAGTGAAGACACACACCCTAAGGCAAAAACTTATTTAAAAAAAAAATAAACAAATAAATGTCAGGCATAAAGACTACATTACTGATTCCTTTTATAGAAAATGACCATAGAAGGGAAATGTATAGACAAAAAGCAACACAACTTAACGACTGCAAATCACCTGTATGGGAACACTTTAGGGGATAATCAAAATGCTCTAAAACATATTGTGAAATGGTTGCAGAACTCTACAATTTTCCTAAAATCCATTGAATTGTACCCTTTTAATGAATGACCAAAAAACATTTTCCTAATTTTATTCATACTTTCCTCTATTGTATTTTTTTTCTCATTAATCATCACAAAGTCTAATGAGAAACAATTGTGGCATTTCTGTTTTAGAAAAGGCAAACTAATTCTCAGAAAAGGGGAACAAATTTCCCAAACATGACTCTCGCGGGTTTCTTTTTCTTAAAGTTTATTTATTCACTATTTTCATGAGCAAGAGAGTGGGAGAAAGAAAAACAGCACCTACAGCAGAGTCTTGACATCGTGATCCATACCCAACCTATAGCCAGCCCCAAATCATGGGCAAGTACATGCCCAGTGTACTCAGTGAGGTCTCTGGACTTGAACCAAGAAACTTCCTACGTGGGATTGCTTTGTACATCATCATGTTTTACCACTGCACCATCATTTCGTTCCCCCAGAAGATTTCTTAATTAAGATGGCTAAAAACAGTACCACTTAGACACATCGCATTTCTGCTACTGAATTAGAAATATCTTCATTTAAGATTCAAAATATAAAATGCAAATATTTATTATTTACCCTTTCCCAACCTGTGAAACAATGGAATATACCCACATGTTATTGTTCATATGAAAAGAAACTTAAATCTCACTATATTCTGCAGTTATGTTACCCTTGGTTATTCTGGTATGCATGAGAGAGAGAGAGAGAGAGGATGCGCACGCACATGCATGCATATGTTCACTTTTTTAAATTTGCAGCCATCCATTCTTTGATAGCATGGTAAAGACTAGAGACATAGCTAGATGTGCTGTAGTCCAGGCCTATAAACAGAAGATGACACCAAGGGGAGCCGACCTGCTTAATATAACAATTCAGTAGGGTGGCATTATCTGTCAAGTTATAATTAACATCTTTATGGTCCTGCTTGAGACTTTAGTAACTCTCCTAATCAGTCTCAAAAGTTATCCACAGGATCTGAACAAAGCAGCAGAGGAAACAATGTGAACATTTTATGACCACTGCTTTCTTCCAGAAAGCATAATCAAAGTTTAGTTTCTGACTCTCTAATTCATTTGAAACTTTAGCTTCTCGCTCCCTTATTTACAGAAATAGAGATTAACCACTGAAATTAATAGCTGGATTCAAGTTGTGTGAGTTACGTATCTATGGATCTTATAGGGAAGAAATTTTACTTTCATTTATTCTACATAAAAAAGTAATACTCTAATATACTTTTCTCATATCCTAGAAAGTCAGTAATAGAGAGAAAAAAAAGAAAGACCAAAATTAACAGAGAAGGAAGCAACTCATCTCTTATCAGTTATTACCCCTTTTGGTTTTGACCTTTGCACTAAAATCTTGCTGCACAGAACAGATTCCTTAACAAAAATGAAGAAATTTGTGATAATCTATGAAGAATCAGTATTGTTCTAAATCCTTGAATCAGTCATTTTGGTGTCCCTCCCATTCAAGACAGGCATATAATAACAATATGGATTTGCATTCTGTAAAGTGTGGTAGAATTGGGGAGGAAGTTTGAAAGAATTAAAATTATAAGTATTCATAGTTTTTTAAAAATAGAATAAAGTAGCATATTACTGGACATATTAGAGTGAAAAATCCTGGGGAAAAAGATAAGTTTTAATTAATTTTTAATTGTTCTGGTACAAAATATACATTGACCTCACTCCTCACAAACTGGAATGAAACAAACTTGTAACTCCAACCAGGTCAGATAGACATCTTGGCTGAGAGAGCATCAAGAAAGAAAGACTGAGTAAAAAACCTTTAAGTGAATAAGCCATATAATTCATCTTTCACAAAACCACTCAGTATGTCATGAGGAGAAAAATGCTTGAGGTGAAGGGTTTCCTTAGTAAATGATACTTAGAAATGTTGCACAACTTATGAAAACAGCTTTTCCCTACTTCATTGGAATAATCAAAATTGTAGCAGGGAGCTACAAGAGGTTAAGCAGTAATAACATCACAAAAATATCTTGGTTGCCCAGAACTACTCACAGAGCTCCAGGAAAAGATAGTACAGATTTGAAAAGAAAAGAAAAAAGAAAACCTAGAAATGTTGCATTTCCTCAAAGTAGTACATCTTTCTAAAATAATCTAGACAAATTAAAAGAGAACTAAATCTGACAGGAAGACTTCATTTAAAAGAAATAATTTATACTGTTGCTTTCATGAGGATCAAGTTCATTATCAACATTACTATTCTTTTATTAAGGTCTAATTCATAAATAAAATTGTATATATATATATAAATCAAATATATCGAATATCATGTGTATATTTATATATATAATACACACACACATATATATATAAAATATACACATGATATTTGATATATGCATACATTATAAAATGATTAAACCAAGCTAATTAGCATATACATCATCTCATGTATTTATTTTTCTTTGGTGAAACTATTTAAAAATCTACTCTCTTAATTTTTTTTTTCTTTTTTTGGAGAGGTTTTTGCTATAGGGCACGTGCGCTCGCCAGACAGACAGAGAGAGACAGAGAGATAGAAAGCGAGAAATCACCCCCCAGGGGGTTGGCTACGCCGCAATCCCTTCTCCTCCATTCTCCTCTCGGGATCTTGGGCACGCACACACATGCGCCCAGCGTGAGTTTAAGCCGCCAGGTCCGGGACTCGAACCACGGTCGACTACGTGGGAGTCCAGCGACATAGCCATTATGCTAACTGCTGGTCCCTCTCTTAATTTTCAAGTACACAATACACTATTATTATTAACTATAATTTCCATGCTAATTAATCCATTTGGTCTAACTGAAATGTTGTACCTTTTGATCATCTCCCCAAAATTAGTACCATTATTAATGTCTTGGAAGTGTGAGACAAGCTAAGAAAATATAAGATTCTATGTCATACCAGCAAAAATCTTCTTATGCTGATTTTTCAGATAACATTGAATTAGTTTTGAAAGGCATGATATCTAGATTTTTTTTAAAAAATGTCCAATCATTTCTAAAAATGCAATAACCTCAGCATGATTTTTATTATGTTTGCTGCCCTCTTTCACCTTAAACTCTACCCTAAAGCAGGCAAAGTTGGAGGTCCTGAGTGCAGTTTTAGTACTAGTGATAAAGGACTAGTGTCTAATAGTTTTCATTCCAGGACATCTTTTTATCAACAGCTTTACATACATAGGAAACTCTAGATGAAATCCACAGACCCAAGGTTCAAATATAAATGTGAATAACGATTATCTAAACAGAATTCATCAATTCTTCCTATAATCAGAGCTCTTTCCCAACCTTCCAATTACCATCAGCCATGACTCCCCTCTCCTCTCAGCTTGATTGTCCTTCATAGTTAATCAAACACCTGCCTGCCTATTCCTCTTAAGAAGTAAAGTCTGTGAATGGCACGCATCAGAATCATCACGAGTGCTTGATAAAAATACATACTACCATGCCCCTCTCCAAACCTATTCAACCCACCCTTCCAGAAAAGGTTGCCTAGAATCTGTATTTTAGCTCACTTCCCCAGTGATTCTTCTGTACTCCCTTCCCTGACTCCAAATTTCAGAATCATCTACATGAATCTGGCTTTTCAAATATCCCTACCATTCCTCTAGTCTGAATCCTTGCTGCTCCACATAAAGAAGCAAATAACAGTTTGACAGCTTATTTATTTCACTTCAGTGCCTTTTCCAGTACACCCTTTCTATTACAAATCCTTACTGCTTGAAACTTTTAATTATTTTTTAACATATTAAGGACAAATTCAAACTTCCCAGATGAATATTTAAAAACTTCTATGAGGGGACCAGCAGTTAGTGTAATGGCTATGTCGCTGGACTCCCATGTAGTTGACTGTGGTTCAAGTCCCAGACTCAGTGGCTTAAACTCAAGCTGGACGCATATACATGCGTGCCCAAGATCCTGAGAGGAGAAGGGATTGCGGCATGGCCATCCCCCCTGGGGGGTGATTTCTCGCTTTCTGTCTCTCTGTCTCTCTTTGTCTCTCTGGCAAACACACGTGCCCTATAGCAAAAACCTCTCTTAAAAAATACATAAATAAATAAATAAATAAATAAATAAATAAATAAACAAATAAAAACTTCTATGAGATGAAACCAGTGTCTGGCCCACTAATATTTTTGATGAGTTCCCTCTGGGTCCCTCTGATTAGTTCAGATCAGATGAGATTCCAACCCTGTTTCTTTCATTCATCCTCTTTTGTATCTCTACACCATCCACGTTTATGTTCATCTGCCATAAGGCTATCCCTACTTTTCCAAAACCCAATACTTATTTCAAGAAGGAAATACGGAATCAGCTTTTTTCTTAGACAGATTTTTGCTATAGGGCACATGTGCTCACCAGAGAGACAGAGAGAGACAGAAAGCGAGAAATCGTTCCCCTGGGAGGATGGTCACTCCACAATCCCTTCTCATCCATTCTTCTCTCAGGATTTCGTACACTCACACAGGCACCAGGCATGAGTTTTAAGCTGCCAGGTCCAGGACTTAAACCACAGTCGACTATGTAGGAGTACAAAAATGTATCCATTACACTACCTGCTGGTTCCCAGAATCACCTTCTTCAAAGTGGTAGGGACTATACTGATATGGCATAAGTAGTAGGCAGACTCAAGAGTCATAACCTGGAAATCCTAGTAGTAATCTGGAAATCCTATGAAGTGATTTGGAGCATATTTATCTAATAAATGTGAAGTAACTTAGCCAAATATTAACTAATTAAATATGGTCACAATACTCTCTTCCATTTACTTTAGGAATGACTGTATTATTGGATGTCTAATATTTCCATTAACAAGTGGCAGCATTTTGAAATAATGCATATGAGAAGAAAGTTTGATGTTATCCAGTCATATGATGAATGGTAGTGGACTTTGAAAACCAGCTTTTGATTGTTCATCATGTTTCTTCTCATCTTCTTCTTGGTTTACAGCCTGACTTTTTTTGTGGAAAATCCATTTTGTTACCCTCTACATCACATTTCCATCTTCCACAAGGATAAGTACATGACCCAAAAATTAGCCCATCAGTGAACCTTAATATCTGGTCACAATGATATTCAGGAATGGCACATGACTTTTGGTTAGACCAGTCACCACCTTTCTTGAGACTTTAGCTACAAGTAACAGGAAAGAGGCATAATTTTTTGAATGGAACTGCTAACTATGAAGTTAATATGAGTTCATAATTTTCCTTCAATAGCCAACCCTACCACCATTCAGGAAGATACTGCTTAAAATTAAAAAAAGAAGAGAAGACAAGTGGTAAGAGAATAAGTGGACCTAATGACATACATTTAAACAAAAATTGGATCTATCCCCTATATTTCTTAGTGATGTGGACTGATAATCCATTTTCCTTAAACCACTTTGGCTAAGTTTCTGACATTTGCAACTGAGTTATGAGCAACACATTTGGTGAGTGCTTGCAGTTCACCTCACAAATGTTCTCTAATTTTCTCATGCGTACGTTTTCTAAGTAAATAGTAATCCCTTTGAGAATATGACATTGTGTTATTTATTTAACTGTTTTTTAAGTTTATTTATTTATTTATTATTATTACTAAATTTGCTATAGTGTATGCGTGCTCACCACAGAGAGATAGCAAGAGAAAGAGACAGACAGAGAGAAAGAATATTAGAAAGCATGCCACCAGGTCCAGAACTGGAACTGCAGTAGGCCATATGGGAGTCCAGTGCCTTAACCAGCACATCACCTGTTAGCCCCTTGGTTTCTCTTTGTACTGCTCTAGTACCAATAGAACACTAGAATTCATTAAATGGAAAGTTAAAAGGAAAATGAATAAATTAACACAAAAATGTAATAGAAGTTCACATCTGTATTTTTCAGTTTTATGAGCATATCTAACTTACTTCCTCTAAAAATACTGAGTTGTCAGAAAAGTCATGATGTATTTTTACATAGAAAAAGATAGAAAATATATGTCATGACTTTTCCAACAACCCAATACTTAAGAATACAACATTTCAGGCAAAATATTAAAAGAACTAAACTTTTTTTTTTTTCTTTTTTTGAGAGATGTTTTCGCTATAGGGCGTGTGCGCTCGCCAGACAGAGAAAGACATAGAGACAGAAAGCGAGAAATCACCCCCTAGAGGGGATGGTCACGCCACAATCCCTTCTCCTCCATTCTCCTCTCGGGATCTTGGGCATGCACGCACACGCGCCCGTAATGAGTTTTAAGCCACCGGGTTCGGGACGCGAACCGCAGTCGACTATGTGGGAGTCCAGCAACATAGCCATTACGCTAACTGCTGGTTCCCAAGAACTAAACATTTTTGAAGTCCAGTCCTCAGAAGTTTTTCCAAATTTCCAGATTTTACATTAAAGATACGTTTCAAAAATTAATTCTTCTTCACCACGTGAGACTTTCAAAATCACAAGATAACTATCTCAGAAGTAATTACAGAACAATTGCTAGTGTCACATGACAACCTTTTCTAGTATCTTTAAAAACAAGTGTTATGGGGGCCAGTAGGTGGTTTGGTGATTAAAGGTGTGCTGGACTTCCACATGGCCGACTGTGGTTCAAGTCCTGGACCTGGCAGCTTGCCTTTTCACTCTCTCTCTTGCTCTCTCTCTCTCTGGTCAAATTAAAATAAATAACTAAATATATAAATAAATAGTTAAATAAAATAATTATTTTTAAAAAATGTTATGACAGCAGTATTTATAGTCACCCCTTATCCCTGTGTAATAATTGAAAAGTATTGGGACCAGCAGTTAGCATAATGGCTATGTCGCTGGACTCCCATGTAGTTGACCATGGTTCGAGTCCCGAACCCAGTGACTTAAACTCATGCTGCGCGCGTGTGCATGCGCGCCCAAGATCCCGAAAAGAGAAAGGAGGAGAAGGGATTACGGTGTGGACATCCCCCCTGGGGGGTGATTTCTCGCTTTCTGTCTCTCTGTCTCTGTCTGTCAGGCAAGTGCACGCGCGCTATAGTGAAAACTTCTCCCAAAAAAAGTTTTTACTGCTATTACTCTGTTCTCTAGTCTATTTGTGTTTTAATAGTTGTTATTGATATCAAAAAGGCCTAACACTAAATAAACTTCATCAAAAATATTCCCACTTTGTTTCCCAACCAATTTATAGCTAAACACACAGCAGTAAGGGAGAATAGCTTAAGGAAACCAAATATCCATCCATTCTTTTTCTCCTCTTTCTCCCCTTTCTACTCCATTAATTGACTCAAAATTATACTTCCCAGATACAGGATTTTAGAAGCACAGGTATAATTATGACATTTAAAATTTTCTCTTTTTCTTCCTGTAGAAACTAAAGAAGAAAATACTTTTATGGTTTGCTCTCACATCAGTCATTATCTCAGCAGAAAACAGAATTTACCCTAAGTGATTCAAATACAGAGATTTTGGTGAAGGGACTCCTTAAAAAAGTGAGACATATGGGCAAGGATAAAGGACTAAGTAAGAGATAAAGAAACATACACAGACCAGCATTAGGGGACAGTCATCACCACCACAAGGGCTTAAAGGAACAGAATAAGAGCATTATCTGAACCCTTCCAAGCTAGAGCTTGGAGGAGAGACAACCTGAAGAAGCTGTTGTGGTAGAGAAACATAATAATAACCAGAGACAGTCGTCCAGGAAGGAACAGGGGGAAAATGACCTAGCCCCTTCCTCCTGCTCTCTAGTCTTCTGTCACTGGCTCTTCAATGAAATCCAACTGAAAGAAGCCAGTAATGAATATGAACTGGTTAGCCCACAGTGGTCATTATTTGACTAGGTCAAGAAAAGTGAGGATGATCTCAGAGTAGGGATGGAACAAGAGAGAATAACCGACTAATACCAAGGAGTATAGTTTTGACGTACTGGAATATCCCAGGAGAAAAGTTTGAGTATTTATAATTTTCCCACTATGTTTCATTTTATTGCACCCTTCTCCATCACAGAAATATGGCTAGATGTGTTAGAAGAGGGGATGAACCAGTGAGAGAACTATAAACTCCAGAACTTATAAATTTTTGCAAAAACCTCTTCCTAACTCCGGTGAGCAGAGAGATATTCCTTGACTCACATTCATGGGATGTAACATGCTTGCAGTAAAATCTCTTGAGATTCTTCTAGTCAGAGATTCTGTACCAATTTACCACCACAGGACCTTAGCAGACAAAATTGAAGACAGGGATGTGGAAGCTGATGGCTATCACACTCATGGGGGGAAATACAAGCATGTTTTATGATCATGCTATAGTTTTTCTGGTTTCTGTTTGTCTCTCTCAGGCCTTCTTTCCTGCTCAACTACTACCAGTCAGATGTACAATTCATTCTCCACACTGCATTACATGACTTATCTCATAGGTCCCGCCAAGTTTATTTTGACAAATATTGCTAAGATAGAATTTACTTCCAGTTGTTGGGACCAGCAGATGGCATAATGGTTGCATCACTGTCCTCCCACAGGGTCGACCGCAGTTGGAGTCCTGGACCCAGCTGCTTGGGACTTGCGCCAGGCACGTGTGCGTGTGTGCCCAGAATCCTGAGAAGAGAATGGAAGAGAAGGGATTACGGTGTGGCCATCCTCCCTGGGGTGGATGATTTCTCTCTTTCTGCCTCTCTGTCTCTCTCTGTGTCTCCTGTAAGTATACGTGCCCTATAGCAAAAATCTCTATTAAAAAAATTATTTTCAGTTATTCCAAAAATTTAAGTTTATTCACTGGTCAAGAGTTAGCAATATCACTGCACCCTTTTCTTGCTACAGTGTAGAGAGATTGGAAAATTTGAGTCTTTCGTGTGCTTTAGTACCTGTCTTAGTCTGTTCAGGCTGCTATATAACAAGATATCCTAGACTGGGTAGCTTTTAAGCAACAGAAATTTCTTACAGTTCTGGAACATAGGAAGTCCAAAATCAAGACAGCATCCAGAAAATTTAGTATCTGGTGGGGGCTTTATTTCCTGGTTCATAGATGGCACCTTACTGCTGTATCTCCACATGGTGGAAGGATGAGAGAGTTCTCTCAAGCTCTTTTATAAGGGCACTAGACCTATTAAGGGGACCATGATGGTCAATGTTAGGTATCAGATTGGCTGAGTTAAAGGATGCTTAGACAACTGGCAAATCATTATTTGTGAATGTGTCTGTGAGGGTGTTTCTTGAAGAGACTGGCATTTACATCAGTAGACTGAATAAAGAAGATCCACCCGCCCCAATGTGGATAGACATCATCTAATCTGTGGCAGATTAATAGAAAAAAATGGAGGAAGGGAAAATTCACTCTTACTTCTGGGAATGTGACATTAATCTTCTCTTACCCTCAACATTGGCACTCTCCAAGTTCTTAGACCTTTATACTCCAGGACTTACTCAAAAGGGACCCCAGGTTCTCAGGTCTTCAGATGCAAATTGCATTGGACCAATGGCTTTCCTGTTGCTCCAGGTTGCAGATGGCTTACTATGAGACTTTTCAGCTTCCATGATCATGTAAGCCAACTTCCATTTTTAAATTCCCTCTTGTCTATCTGTCTATATGTCTATTTATATATCATTTATCTATCTATCTCCTATTGGTTCTGTTTCTCTGGAGAACCCCAACTAATCTAATACAAGGGTTCTGGCTTCATGGCCTAATCACCTTCCAAAGCCCTGCCTCCTAATATCATTACCATGTGTGTTAGGACTTCAAGATAAGGATGTAGAGGGAAATAAGCAGTCAGCCTATACCAAATGCCAACTTTCTTTCCTTCTTAGTTATGTTTAAAAAGATAGTTCTGATTTCCTATTTTCAATATTTTTATCTCTCAAAAACTGCCTATAATTTTTTGCTTTATTTCAAATATTTTGTATAATGTATTTACTTTTTTATGAATCAATGCATTGGCTATTTGTCTTCCCTCTTCACCAATGAAATAAAAAAAATAGATTCTATCCTGAAGTAAAGAATTGGGAAATAGCATTGTATTAGGGAGCTTACTGAAAACTCCAAGGCTAAACAGCGTGTATCCAGGAATCTAAGGATTTTTTCACTTATTTCAATTCATTAAACATTTACTCAACATTATGTAACAGATACAGAATGTTGTCCTTAAATCACATATGCTTTTGAAGAAGAAGCAGATAATCCTTCATAGAATAATAGTGTGAGCTTGTGGTTACTTAAAGTGTAGAAGTAAACAGGATAAAACCAGTAGGTTGCCACACAAATGACTGAAGAAAAGGGGAGTGTAGGTGAGAGGAAAAGCTTAGTCAATGAAAATTCCACTTCTATGGAATTTTTTTCTTATATTCTAGCATTGTCCTTGCTTATTGGATTACATTGCCTTGACATTTTGATATTCTCTCCAGATCTTATCCCTGGGACTACTACAGCAAACAAAATAACTCCTCTAACATAACAAGACATAAAAAAAAAAAAAAAAAAGTGATGAAATAGTAAGAACAGACACCAAGATGGAAAATAACAAAGCAGTGGCCCAAAGGTTTACAAATTGCTTCCTAGAGTTTGCATCACAGCAATTTTCACTCACTTTGAAGGTTCCTCAAGGGCAAAGAATGTTTTCTTCTCCTTGCAACTAATCCCACTTGCAGCAGGAAGAAGGTGTGCTCTGTATATCCAGATACCAAAGCTAATAAAGTAAACCTGATAAGAGGAGGTTTGCAATTGAATCTCTTCCAAATGATCTTGTTCTCTCTACTGGGGAAGAAGCACTTAGGGTATTAGTCACACATTAGCAGATTAAGCATGCAAAACTCATCAGTAAGGAACTTTAAATGGAAATCAGAAATCTGAGATTAAAAAAAAAAATTGATAAAGCTCCCAGATTCATTCTTCATTCATTTTAACATTATTATGAAAAATATTTGACTTGCCCCTGTCTGATCATTTCAAATTTTAGAACAGCTCTATAAAAAAGGATTATAAAGACACCCACCAGTTAATGCCACTGAAGCACTGTGAGTTTATTGAAAGGCAATTCTAAAGTAAATGTTACTGTACTTTGGGCAGTGGTCCATGTCACTCTCTAACATTATCTACAGAGAACTGCCTCATAAAGGTAGTTCATGTTAAAGCAGACTGGACCTCACGTTAGCAAAAACTGAAAATCAAGGTTGGTCTAAGTTTAACCTATGCTGGTAATACAACTATGGGAAGGTACGAATTGTCAGGTCACTAAAAATATCACTTGCTACATGTACTGCTGTCATAACACTGCTAGTAATGAGAGAATACAATAGAAAATCCAAAGTTAGACTAATTTTTCACAAGATATAAAGCATAGATTCTGTATCCTTTTTATTTTAGATATCATATGTTGGGACATATTCCAATAAAATATATTTTTAAATTTTCTTCTTTTAAAAAACTGTCTGTAAAATAATACACACAGAGAAGTTTGTTTAGCATGTACTTGCTAATTTTAGTGCAAAGAAATAAATAATGGTATTTTTCTTTTTCTTTTTCTTATTTTTTCAAGAGAGGTTTTTTACTATAGGGCACATGTGCTCACCAGATAGAGAAAGAAAACAAGAAGTCACCACAGGATAATGGCCACACCACCGCCACAATCCCTTCTCCATTCTCCTCTGGGGATTCTGGGCACGCACACACCCGTCATGAGTTTTAAGCCGCCAAATCGAGGATGCGAACCGGGTTGACTACTTGAGAGTCCAGCAACGTAACCATTATACCATCTGCTGGTCCAAATAATGACATTTTTCTTGAAAAAAATAATGTAATGATAAGCTATAATATAATATTTCCTGCTACAAAGGGTTAGCAAACATAAGAAAATATTTTCAGATTAACTAGTAATCAAAGAAATGCAAACTGAATCATATGAGAGGCTATTTCTTACTTTTAAGACCGGGAACTATTTAAAAGATCAGTAATACCTAGTGTTGGTTAGGATGTGGGGAAAACAAGTGTTCTCCTAATCTGAAGAAAGAGCAGATATGATATTCTCTCCAGATCATTTCCCTGGGACTACTATATAAATGGGGATCTATATCAAAACCCTTGAAAATATTTGTACTCTGCCTTAAGAATGCCATTTTAACGTCTTTTTTATCTAAAGGAAATGATCATTCACACATCCAAATGTCTAATATTATAAGATTGTTTAGAATAACAATGAAAAATTCAAATATATAAATGCCCAGTGTGAAAACATGCATTTTTTTTTATTCTTAGTCCATGTTTTATCGACAAAATGTATTATTTTCCTACCAGGAAAAAATAACAGATTTCTTTGAAAGAATATGGTAGTAATGCAAAAATTGCATCAAAACAAATAAAAAGAAAGAAAGTTGGAAAGATAACATTGGTTAGAATGCAATAGAAGATGTGAGAGAGACCAAAAGAATTTACCTTGGGTCAACAGGTAGCACAGTGGTTAAGGTGGCTGGATCTCACATGGCTGAATGTGTGATGGAGTCCTCAAACCAGTGGTGGGATACTGGGCACATGTGTGTCCAAAGTCCGACCAGGAGTCTCCTCTTAGGAGAAGAGAAGGGATTGCATCACGGCCATCTCCCATTTCTCACTTTTCATTTTTCCTCTCTGTCTCTCTCTGGTTTGCCCTATAGCAAAACTGTCTCTCTCTGGTTTGCCCTATTGCAAACTCAAAACAAAACAAAACAAGACAGTAAGAAAAAAATAGAATCTATTTTACAGCCACTGCAATCAATTAAGCCCGGTGTCCTAGTCTTTTAGGATTGCTATAGCAAAATGCCATAAACTGCACATCTTATAAACAACAAAAATGTGGGCAGACATAATGGCCCAGCAGTAACAAAATGCTCTGAGATACTAAAGCCACATGAGAAGACTCCAGGCTCACTTCTCGAGGTCTGCATGTGACGTGACGTGTTTGAGTGCACTTGCCTATGATCTTGGCCGCCTAAGACTGGTGGATTGTGGCATAAAGACTCTCCCAGCTCACCTTTCTTTTTTTTTTTTTTTTGGAGAGGTTTTTCGCTATAGGGCGCGTGCGCTCGCCAGACAGACAGAGAGAGACATAGAGACAGAAAGCGAGAAATCACCCCCCAGAGGGGATGGTCACGCCGCAATCCCTTCTCCTCCATTCTCCTCTCGGGATCTTGGGCACGCACGCACACGCGCCCAGCGTGAGTTGTAAGCCACCGGGTCCGAGATGCAAACCGCAGTCGACTATGTGGGAGTCCAGCGACATAGCCATTACGCTAACTGCTGGTTTCCCCAGCTCACCTTTCTTAACGCAATCTGAAATTTCTTTATTACTTTAATTGGTTTTAGTATGTTTTTCTTTATAAACTTTGTTTACATTTTCTTACGTATTGGGACCAAAATATACACCGTATTCTAACATGTCATATTTTACATGAGGTTAAGAGAAAATAGATATGAGAAAATTTCTAAAACTATTCGTGTAAATGCTTGAGACACAATATGATATAGCTTACCAACCATTAACTTAGCTATTTTATACAGTTAAAGTAAAATTAACTCTAAATATTCGGCTATTATCTTTCTTGCTTTAATTTATATTGGAGCAAATATGCCTAACTCCCTTGCAGTACTGTTCAAAGTTTGATTTAGTTTTCCTGTTTATTCCTTCTCCGTTAAAAGTACTTTTGAGACACTCGAATCTGAACTGAGGTTAGCTGGTAAAATGCAGGCTTTATTCATGCATTTGGTGATGTGGATTGTAGCAGAGGGCACACGGTTCTGGAGCCATTAGTCATGACAGCGACTTCCCTTTACGACAGGAAGGTGCCTGACTGAGGCAGAAGGAGCAGCAACTTTTCAGTCCGTTGCTATGCTGTGACTTTGGGAGTTGGAGAATGATTCTATAAACTATTTAATATTCAGTAATAAATCCTTTTATATTTAAACTAGGTAGAGTGGATTCAGTTCTGTCTCTATGCTTACCAACTAGAGTAGGATATAAGGATGTTTTCTGAAATAATAGTTAAATATGGTTAATTTTCTGTGTTGCTGTTTTTCCAAAATTAAAAATGGATACAACTGATAGAATTTTCTATAGTCACAAGTGTTTTTTGCTTCCCAGAAAATACTCATTTTTATAGTGACAGCTCTTTTTTTTTAGAGATTTTCCCATTGGGCGGTGTGCTTGCCTGGGAGAGAGAGAGACAGTGAGAGAAAAAGTGAGAAATCACTCTGGGGATGGGGTGGGGGGTAGGGAGGGTGCCACAATCCCTTCTCCTCCACTCTCCTCCCCAGATTTCAAGCATACATGCACATGCGCATGCGTGAATTTCAAGCCACTGGGTCAGGGACTCTAGCCACAGACTGCCATGTGGAAGTTCAGTGATGTAACCACTATGCCATCTGCTGGCCCTTACAGCTCTTTTTCACAAAAAGAATGATCTTGAATTGTTTTCAAGTGTATCATTGAGATGGACTAGGAGAGGTGCTACGCAGTCTGCACCACCACAGGTGGGAACATATAATCCAGGAGAATCTTACATTCCACCTCAAGGTGGTCTCTGGCACCATAAGAACATAATTAGGCAAATTTTAGAATTGCTATGCATTATTGCTAACCCTTTTCAAGAGCTGTGTCCTCTGTGCAATGACTGGAAAATCAAAACCATTTTTGTTTTCAGAATCTTGAAAAATATATAGCCCTCGAAATACTCATATGTATTTGGGGAGGAGTTTGTGCAAAAACTCAAGTTCTGTTCAAAGCTACATGGTCCCATCTATGAAGCACAAAGCAAGCTCTCAGCAGACACTGATCTTGGGCTTTCTCACCTCCAGAACTATGAGCAACACATATCTGTTGTTCATAAACTACTTAGTCTATGGCATTTTATTATAGCTGCCTGAACAGGCTAAGACAGAAGCATTAATGGCTGTTTTTGGTAAGAGTCACTAACAGTTTAACACCAGCATCAAGAAGAGGAAAAGTAAAAAAAGAGAGAAAGAGAATGAAAGAAGGGGAAAAAAAAGAATGAAAAGGAGTTTGCTTCTCCAAGGAGTCGACCACTCAACAACCATGAACCTATATCACCTGGAGCTATCAAACCCTAACAAGTAAAACATAATCATTTAACTATTTATAGGCATGAGCCTGATGATGGACAGGACTGACTGCTCTTCATGGCTTGTAGAACCACAGTGCCATGTGGCTAGAAACTCTGAAATACCAAGATGTGGAGTTCCATCTGTTACAGCCTGCATCCCAGTTCTTCTCTGACCCTCATGAATAAAACAAATGAAACACACAGATGAAGCAGTATGTTCCTGGGTCATTATAAATGACCTTAACTTAGAGTTATAAAACAAGAAAGTTGTTCTGTATCTGAGAGGATTGTAAATCCTGTACAGTTCATTGTCTCATTACTGCTATTTAGCAGAATTTGAAAACGACAAGAGGAAGAATTAGACCCTGCTCTGTGTGAGTATTATTTGCATCATTGATCAAAAAAACAGGATTACTCCTAACCTAGTTACAAGATGTAAAATAATTCTAGCTACCTATCAAGATGAACACTGTAAAATGCTCTGAAATTCTGCCATCTTGTGGGAAATGGGAAATATAACAAATGTCTAGGTTCAAAGATTTGTGTTTTAGATCATTTAAAATGTCTGTGCAATTGTATGCATGAGTGAACACAGTATCTATAATGGCATCTAAGATGCAAAAGAAAATTAGATTTTCCTTTTTCGTTTCATTCCATATTTCATAGAAAAACAAATTCAAGTTACCCTTAACTTCCCCGACATGTGCCAAGTAAATACATATTTTCAAATAATTTAGACCTGGAAGAAACTTGAAATAAGTTGTAACATTTTCCACATTTTCTTATATATAACACAGCAACCTATTCTAGAGGTGCTTATTCCATTTGTTACATTAGCTTTTTGTTTTTATATAGCATAATAAAGTAATTCTACATTTTATATCACTTAATCGTTTGAACATTTTATACTTTTTTACTTTCTTCCTCTCTTTCCCTATACCTAATAATTTGGTCAAAATCCTGTTATTGCTATTTTTTAATCTAATTATTGTATTTTATATAAATCTGTTTTTTCTTTTTTTTTCTTTTTTTTTTTTTTTTTTTTTTTGGAGAGGTTTTCGCTATAGGTGCGTGCGCTCGCCAGACAGGCAGAGAAAGACATAGAGACAGAAAGCGAGAAATCACCCCCCAGAGGGGATGGTCACGCCGCAATCCCTTCTCCTCCATTCTCCTCTCGGGATCTTGGGCACGCACGCACACGCGCCCGGCATGAGTTTAAGCCACCGGGTCCGAGACGCGAACCACGGTCGACTACGTGGGAGTCCAGCGACATAGCCATTACGCTAACTGCTGGTTCCCATAAATCTGTTTTTTCTAGCTTAGCACTGAGACCTATACTGTATGTTTGGGGATATAAAACTGTGAAAATTAAGCACCAACTTATTTTATATATCCCAAAGTCACTCAAGATACTTTTTCAGAGGCTATGCTGAAGATTAAACAACAAGCATAACCATCTCCTGGTTGCTTGTCCATGTCACTGCAGGCAAGTGAGAGATGGGGTCTGAGCCCCAGCAATCAGAATTTACTCTATAGTAGAAGAAAATGCTTCCAAGGTGCATGAAAAGAACTTGTGTCTACTCAAATTAAAATATGGCTAGAGGCCAGACAGTGGCACAGCAGTAAGAAGCAACACTATGAGGCAATCCCACATGCAAGGTACATAGTTCAAGGTCAGAGAACTCCCCGAGCAAGCCTAGCATGTGCATGCCCTTTACCCAGGGCTGGCATCAGGACTGTCACTTAGGCAAGATGAGCTTTAGGGCCAGCATTTGGCATGGTCGTTAAGGTGCTAGACTTCCACATTGCCAACCACAGTTTGAGTCCCAGACCCATCGGCTTCAAAATCACATCAGGCTGTGTGCATGTATGCCCAGAATCCCAAAATGAAAATGGAGAAGGGATTGTGGGAGTGATTTCTCACTTTCCCTCTCTCTCTTTCTCTGTGTCTGTCTCTTTCTTTGTCTCTGGTAAGTGCACGTGCCCTATGGCAAAAACAAACAAACAAACAAAAAACACTTTACAAAGATTTTCAAAATTGTATGTATCCTAAATATCATACAAATGTGTCTCATTTTCTAACTACACCCTAGTTTTAAAGGTGACTTCCATTAAAGAATGTCAGTTATTCCTAAATGACCTTAACCATAAATAAAGTATGCAAGACCTTAAAGCATATAAAATCCTCACCTTTGAGGACAAAGAAAAGACAAAAATCCAGGCAAAGCTTGAACTAGGTGCTGTCTTAGTCCATTATTGCATTACTTACAAAATATCTGAATTGGTGAATTATAATAAAGAAGTAGAGTTTTAAAACTCACAATTCTCAGGGTGAACCACAGCATTGAGATCCTATTGGGAGTACAAGGGCTCAGGGAAGATCCTGGCCCATAGTAAGTGCCCAACAAATAATGTTTATTATTATCATTATTTCCTCAAAATACACATGAATCAAAAATTTAGATTCTGCAAACACAAAGCATGGGAAGGGCAGTTATAGGTGGCACAGTCTATATCACACTGGACTCCTACATGAGAAGCCATATGACAGGTTAGATTCTTGAAATGGCCTTAAAATACATCCCAGGCACATGTGGGTGCCCAAGATCTTAAGGAGCTAGAAGACTGGGAAAAGTGGATGACTTATGATGAGACCCAGTTAAGGGTTCTCTCTCTCTCTCTCTCTCTCTCTCTCTCTCTCTCTCTCTCTCTCATTCTCTCGCTCTATCACACACCAGGTTCTCTCTATCATAAAAAAAATTGAAAGGAAATAAAAATAATAGAGAGGGATAGAGAGAGAAAGGAATGAGTAAACCTCTAAAAGTATTATTACTTGGGCCAGCCCCATGTTTGGTGGTTAAACCAGATGGATCCCACATGGCTGACAATGTAGTTCAACTCTCAGGCTTGAGGGATTGAAAAAACACACTGAGAGGGAACCAGCAGTTAGCGTAATGGCTATGTCGCTGGACTCCCACATAGTCGACCGCGGTTCTCGTCTCGGACCCGGTGGCTTACAACTCACGCCGGGCGCGTGTGCGTGCGTGCCCAAGATCCCGAGAGGAGAATGGAGGAGAAGGGATTGCGGCGTGACCATCCCCCCTGGGGGGTGATTTCTCGCTTTCTGTCTCTATGTCTCTCTCTGTCTGTCTGGCGAGCGCACGCGCCCTATAGCAAAAAAAAAAAAAAAAAAAAACCTCTCAAAAAAAAAAACACACTGAGTACATGTGTGTGCATGCCCAAAACTCCCAAAAGGAGGAAGAAGTGAAGGAAAAGGAATTGTAGCATGATCAATCCCCATGGCGAATGTTTTCTTGCTCTCCCTCTCTCTGTCTGTCTGTATCCCTCTGGTGAGTACACATACCCTCTGGCAAACGCAAACACACACACACATACACACACACATTTACTTGAACACTGGCACCTTACTCTCCCAACTTTCTCTCCCAAAGATAAAAGTGAATTTATAAAGAATTGGGTCATATGGAAAGTAATGACACATTTTGCATAGAAAAACAAAAATACATCATGACTTTCCCAATACCTTATAGCTTGATACACAGAAACAAGATTTAATAGCTTTTGTTTTCCTTCCGCACTATAACTATCTAAATAAATGAAAGAGAATAAGAATCATCACAGACAACTGGCAAGTTTGTGCTTTTTTGTTGTGAATGAGAAAAACCTCCTTTGGAATAAACCACTATTTAAGAGAGAAAGAACTTGAATTCCACCAAAGGTGAACTTTAGGAGCTAAAAAATATTTGTACAAGGTATGTGGGTTGCTAAGAATTAAATTCTCTGCTATGTTCATTATTTTCTGGGTTAGTTCCTTTTCTCCCCTAAGTTGCCCTAAACCCATGCTAATTACCCATCTACTTCACAGGGATGAAACCAATAATAAATGGCAAGAAAGCAACTAGAAACCCCTATATGTTGCATATTAATGGGGAGAGGAAAGTGTATGTCCCACTTCATCTGGCAGCGCTGAGCCAAAACCCTGAAGCAAAGCTTTGCATTCACAAGAGGCAGCCAACAGGAGCACCAGGTGCAGGAGGTCTAGAACAAGAGCTCTCCCAGAGCAGACCAAGTATGTATCAGCAAAACGTAATAGCCAACCTACTAAGGAGTAGCACAGCTCAACAGAAAGTTAGGAGATCACAAACTTCTTGTAAAAATGGGAAATTTAAAAACAGATTTTTGTCAACCATGGTATTTTTTGACTTTTTCCCTCCATATTAGCAGTCACAGAGAACATTTCAAATGCTTATTATGTAACTGTCATTTTGCATCCCTTGTCTACTTTAATACTCATAGCAATTATGTGAAATAATTATTTTTATTATTCCTTGTTTATAGATGAAGTAGCTGAGAATGGACAAATTAAGTAACATGTCCAAGGGCTTGCAAAGTGTAAAATAAACTGCAGAATTTAGCCTAGATAAGTAGAACCTTCTATGCCTAGAACTTGCCTTCTGAACTATGATGGTTTCCCAGTTTTCTGTGATCTTTGATTTTCCAAATATTCACTTGTTGTCTTTTTCGTCTTCCCTTCATAGCTGCTCCCTGCTCTCTGGCTGCACATTCACGCGTAAGCACACAGCGTGGAACTATTAACCAGTCCCAATCCAGGGTTGTATTACTGCCAGGCAAACAATACCCTAAAATGTAAGTAATTTCCGTCTGAACTTCTCTATTTAATACCCAGAATCTAAAGGAGATTTCAAGGTATGCCCACTGGAAAAAGAGTCTTTGAATTTTTTTTCTGAAGGACTTGGCAAAAATCCAAATACTTGAATTTATGTTTCTGTTCTGAGACTGTGAAATGCTTTTAAGTGTCTGCTAAATTTTGCTCTAATATAGAGCAGTAGGGAGATTCTCTACCACTCTGGAGTCACTTGAAAAGCTCACCAAAGTGAGTTTAAGAAACAGACCTGGAAAGTGCCACCAGTAGAGCCTGTCTTCTTCCTTTAGAGGCAGCTAGCTGTAGGCCTTAGAATGCTTGTAATGTACGAAGAGGAAATGTGACAGCCCACACAACTTCACAGTAACATCTCCAACAAATTTTACATTTATCCTGTGACCAGAGAGAAAAAAGAAAAAGAAAAAAATTTAAGTGACCTTTCCCTGGCCTCTCACTTTTCTTTTTAACTTGGATATACCTAAGTTTATTTAGATACTGAAGCAGACAATATGAACTTGGTTTTATTTTAAAGGATAAAAGAAAAGCCACATCTTAGGGGACAAAAAAAAAAAAATCTTTCAACAAACTTATTTCCATTTAAAGCTTTTAACTCTGAAGAAATGTAGAGTCCTTACAAAATCATTGAAGAATCATAAAGAATGTGATTTCACATAAGTAAGGATTTCAGTTTATCTCTTTCACCTTTAACTTTTTTTTTTTCTTTTTTTAGAGAGATTTTTGCTATAGGGCATGTGTGCTTGCTGGAGAGACAAGAGAGAGACAGAGAAACAGAAAGCGAGAAATCACTCTCCAGGGGAGATGATCGCACTGCAATCCCTCCTCCTCCATTCTCCTCTCAGGATTTTGGGCACGTTCATATGCCTGGCATGAGTTTTAAGCCTCTAGGTCCAGGACTTGAAATGTGGTCAACTACATGGGAGTACAACAATGTAACCGTTACACCATCTACTGGTCCCTAATTTATTTTTAAAGGAGGAACTCCTAAGAGCCCCCAGTCAGCTGTTATAATCAGCTGTTATAATGTTTAATCATAATGAGCACAAAAATAAAAAAATCACTCTGGCTAAATAAATTCTTCCTCTTGCTAAAAATTAAGCTCCCCACTTCTCTTTCAATCCTCACTGGAGATGAAGGATAATTGAACAAAATCCTTTTCATAATTCCCTTTTGAATGCTTGTAAACTGCTATGAATCATCTCCATCATAGTAAAAAAAAAAAAAACCCTCAATCTAATGAGTCTTTTAGAATCCCTTTTTTTTTTTTTTTTTTTAAGAGGTTTTTGCTATAGGGCGCGTGCGCTCGCCAGACAGACAGAGAGAGACATAGAGACAGAAAGCGAGAAATCACCTCCCAGGGGGGATGGTCATGCCGCAATCCCTTCTCCTCCATTCTCCTCTTGGGATCTTGGGCACGCAACGCACACGCGCCCGGTGTGAGTTTTAAGCCACCGGGTCCACCGGGACGCGAACCGCGGTCGACTACGTGGGAGTCCAGCGACATAGCCATTACGCTAACTGCTGGTTCCCTAGAATCCCTTTTCAAATATGCATTACTATAGTCCATCTTCCTGACTTTCTTACTTCTTTAGAAATTTACGAAAGCCCAAAAACCATTAGAGCAATCTCCCAATAAAAGTTTGAATAGCAATAAATATCCTAGAATAGTTACTTCTACTCTCAAAGTCAATTATGCTATTTCTGACAGATTTTTAAAATAAATATTGTCAATTACTTGCTCATTTTGAATTTATGATTCTGTTTAAGTGATTTACCTGTTTTAAGCTGTGTGGGGGGGGTAGTTGGATATTTTATATCAGAATAAACTTTTCAAATATCTTTATACATTAATCATGCTATATCCTAAAAAAAAATCTTGATTTGATAAAACATTTCTTTAATGTATTACTTGACTTGGAATTTTTAACACTTTTTCCAAGATATTAAAATAGTACCATTTATAATTTAATGGAAACACTAGCAATTCTTTCATCTGTAGAATTATAAAAGCTGATATGTGAAATAGCCCTTACGAGGCAACTGGCTCCAAACTTTCTGCTCTGAAAATATAAATTGGAGAACAAGAAAAATAGAGTTGATGAAATTTGGTTGTCTTCATAAAAAACAGTCAGATAGACCTAAGAAGGAATTATTGGGTTGCTGGAAAAGACACGATGCCGTTAAGTGAAACTATTTCGGCCTATAATGACTGCTGTACTCACACACTTGGAAACCTATGGATAAGCCAAAATCGTACGTATTAGGTTGTCTTCCTAGGCTGTTTGCTAAGTTATAGCCAGTCACATTAGCCATGCTCAGTCAGTCAATCACAGAAAGCACATCCTTTGGGCTGTTCGCGCGGCATACAGTCTACTAGTAATGACCAGCAGATGGCGCAATGGTTACGTTGCTGGATTCCCACATAGTTGACCACAGTTCAAGTCCAATTGTTTCTCTACCGCATGCCTTCACTTTCATTTTTGTATGTCATTTTCCAGAATTGAAATACTGAGTCAACCACGAGGCTAGCTGGAGTTGTCTGGATGTCCTGGAACAACTGTCCAATTTAAATCGTGTTAAAATTTCCTCAATTAACTGGGCTGAGAGTGAGCTGTGATAGCAGACAAAGTAAAACACTCCTTCCTCTTAAGGATTACCAGCCAGTGGAGGGTGCACTATCTGGAATGTGACCATGAACAACCCAAATAACTCCCATGTAGTGCTACAAGTGCCGAGTGCATTCAAACTAAAGAATTGATAAGAAATTATGGCACGTGCAGCCTCAGGGAAAGAGGGGAGTGAGAAGAAAGCCACTATATGTAGCACCTTCTTTGCACATATGGTTTGATTTGGTTCTGAAGAACCCTGGATCCTCTAGTTCTGTTTAAAAAAAAAAAGAAAGAAAAGAAATTTTCTCAATTAAAACTCTATTAAGTGGCTGGTTTATTTTTCTTTTAACAACTTTGGCATCCAAAACAGGATCTGAGGCTGAGCTTCTACTGACCCCCAGGAGCAGTGGGTGACCAAGAGAGGTACCCATGGGACCATCTGTCGTCCATTGCTCTCTCACGACAACTGGGGATCATGGGTAAGTTCTCTCTCAGATTGGAGCTTCATGGATTTACGTTTAGAGCTCTCTAAATTTTATGTGAGCAAATTTTGGTTCAAATTAGGTTTGAAGTTGCAACAAACTGGAATGGGTTCAGGATTGGATTGAATTAGGTAATTAACTAGATTTGATACAGTTGTCTGAGTCAGAAAGAAACTAGCAATAAGTAGGTATTACTGGATACAGTGAAATTTTAGGTTATTTTTTTTTCTTCGTATGAGATTTTTATGTTCAACATCTTAGTTTCTCTTTTCATTATTATTTATTTATTCATTTATTTGCATACTTAGTTAGAAAAAATCATTGGCTAAATTGGTCAAGGAGAACTCAGAGCCAAAGCCAGGATAAATTATTTTCCCACCTAAGTTTTTCTTGACTCAAAGAGACTCAAAATTTATGTAAATATGGAATTCCTAATTCTAAAGATCAAAGTACTTCCTGAAAGCTAAAATATTTACAAAAGTGATGAGACCTTAGTAACATGATTTAAAATTACTATGGCCATTATAAAAAGCATTCTATATAAGCAAAAGTCTTTATAATTAAAATGGAAGTCTCACAATTTAAATCCATCCATGGATGTCCCTTGATATACAGACGCTTCTAAAAAGATTTTATTTTATTTTATCTCTTTTAAGACTCTATAAAAGATAAATGGTAACCTTAAGTGACATAAAAAAAAAATTCTACCAAAGTTTTTGCTTTGTTAACCAGCCTGCCCAAAGCAATAAGAAAGCTAGAAAAAAGACTAAGACAGTTTAAAACACACCTACAGGTCAAATTGCATTGTTTCTTGTTCAGCAGTATCTGAGCAATATCCATGCTGAATTACAAACACTACAAATGCTTTCTTTGCCTCATTAACAGGCTCCACCTTAAAATCAATAATTAATTCAGAAACATGCTGCGTTTAAAAGGTCACACATTAATTAAACTAGTCTTCAAAATTACAACTTTCTAACAATTTAGCGGTCTATTTAAAAATCTTGGAGAAAATTCCATGTATTTGTAAACACATCCCTGTTAAGTCACTAAAGTTTCTTACAGTGAAACATACACAAGTTTAAATGTATAACATGAGCCAACCGCATACACTGCAGTTGTTCAAGGCACTGCTTAGAGAAACCCAGCTATGTTTCAAAATCCCAGTCACTGCATGCTGCTTTAAAAAGGCATATGTGGTCAATTAAAATAAATAAATAAATAAATAATAAATAAATAGATAAATAAAATTAAATAAATAATTGTTTTTAAAAAAGGCATATGGATACATGCCTCTTAACTCCCTCTAAAAATACAAGAAAAAATGGAGAAAAAGGGATTGGCATTTGACTACTCTGGCTTAAGAGTAATTTTCCCTTCTTTCTCAGTCTAACAAGGACACCAGCTTTCTGGCAATTAACCTGTATAACAATCCTCACTTTTAATCATCCTGTATCTGCTATGCGTCTTAGGGATATAAACTTCTAACCTTGTTTAACCTGTAAATTGTACCTATTGAATATATATTTAAGGTTACAACAATTAATAACATAATTAACAATTAAAAATAATGTTAAAATATTTGTTATTAAGTGTACATACAGATACAAGAGTAAGTTATTCATTGTTTTCACAGACTCAAAATAGATCTGATTATATCAGGGAGTCAGTCACAGCCTTGAAGGGTTTCCCTTCTGGGCAAATGAATGCCTCTTTGCAAGAGGCATGATGACAAGCAATGATTGGCAAGGCTGTAGAAGTCAGGGTGGAGCTGATGAAGATAACTCTTAGATCCTCATTGATACTGTGAGGACTCCACAGGGTTAAAATATGAAGCATTCTCATTTTTTCGGCACTGAGGAAGAAGCATAGAAAACTTTTCAGAGCACTGTGAGATCTTTTGTTTATGTGTGTGTGTGCACATGCATACATGTTATGTAGTACATTGTATGTCTATGTGATAAAAGGCCTTTAAAAATTCCATTCAATTTATAAAAAGAGCACTCATACAAATTAACTTAAATGCTTTTCAAGTTCACATAACTTAAAATCTTTGATAAATAAGCTGGCTTCAAATATGGTAAAAAAAATAAATTATTAAGTAAAGATCTTCACAGTTTCCAACATATACTTTATCCAAAGATTTATTAGACATCATCATATGTGTCTTAATATGGTTGGTTTAATAAAACAGCTGGTATTTATATTTATATGTTATATGTTATACAGTGAATATCTTGTCGAAAAAATAGATTAATGACTAGCATTCTCTAATATTTTGTTTCTCACAAGTAATCAGGATATAATGTGTAAAGAGGAGTTTTGAGTGCTGTTAGGTAAGACTGATTTCCTTACAGTTCAATTTTTGGTTCTCTTATAATTCAGTTAGTTACAAGACTAATGACTAAAAGTGGTAAAAACTATACCTTATAAAGAAAAATTTGTATGTGATCCATATATTAGTCTTCCAGTTGTTTTGTTGTTATCTCTGAATGTCATATCTGGCTGCTATAGTCTGCCATATATTCTGTTTCTAGTTTTGGTGTCAACAGATACTGAGATAACCCTTTTTTATCCCTAAAGCACTGAAGAACATTTAACTTTCATTTTCTCCTGACAATGGCAAGTATTTAAGTTTTTTGCTATATTGGAAAGGGTTTCTCCAAAATCAAATTCTAAATTAAATTCTTATATCTCAAAATAACTTTTGGATGTTTATAGAGGGCCCCTAAAACATCCAAGAGAGAAATATTAAAACTAATCAGACTTATTTTAATAAGTTAAATAATGTTAAAAAATTGTCAAATTAAGTATTTTTCATATTTTTTACATTATATTTAAATTATATGTATAAATATGTATTTATGTCGGTGTGTATTTATACATGCGCTGTGTTCCAAAATAAACTGAGATTCCTAAAAATCTATAATGTGATATTTATCAATCATATTATTATGTTAAATTGGTATATGTCACAAATATAGCTAAATTTCTTTTTCAGTTGTGAACTGTAGTCAAATCTTTAACCATGGTTGTTTTAAGTTTTATTGTCCATGATTAGTTGTTTTGTTTGATATCTTTCTAAAAATCTTTTTTCCAAATGACTATAATCTTAAAAGTGTTGTGTCTTTTAAAAAATTCATAAAAAATTTAAAAAATAATACTGATATAGAAAAGTTAAATCCAGTGTTAAATGTAAACTCAGAGAGAACCTGTGGATAGCCACCTAGTTCTTCCTGAGTCCTCCTATTAGCTCATTATTTAAAACCTCTATTTTCCATGACTCATAAAGTAGAAAAAAATGATGCAGAGTAAAAAAAACTGATAATTTATATGGTAGTATTAGTATAGTAATTCCTTTAAAATTTCTAAAATATCTTATGCCAAGGTTTAGTTTGTCAACTTAATATTAAAAAGGCAATAAAAATTGCAAGTACATTTCTACTATCTAATTTACCATTTATATATTATTAAAAATTTTCGCTCATTGTCATTTTTATTACATATTTTTAGTTGTGAAAAAACTTTCCCATAAAAAAGATAATGCAGTTACAGTAGTCAAACAGTTATTAAAAATGTGTTTTCTCTTGGGAACCAGCAGTTAGCGTAATGGCTATGTCGCTGGACTCCCACGTAGTCGACCGCGGTTCGCGTCTCGGACCCGGTGGCTTACAACTCACGCCGGGCGCGTGTGCGTGCGTGCCCAAGATCCCGAGAGGAGAATGGAGGAGAAGGGATTGCGGCGTGACCATCCCCCCTGGGGGGTGATTTCTCGCTTTCTGTCTCTATGTCTCTCTCTGTCTGTCTGGCGAGCGCACGCGCCCTATAGCGAAAAACCTCACCAAAAAAAAAAAAAATGTGTTTTCTCTTATGAGACATTTCTAAAAAAATCTGAAGTGACTAAACTCTGCCAGGCTTTAACACATTATGCCAAAGTATATTTTCATGAGGTTAAAAAAATACTATTTGTGCTTTACTGACTAAAGACAATCAAACTCCTTATGGTCCAAAGTAGGGGTCTCCTAAAAATGGCACCAGAAAATGATTGCCTGTGAGCCCTGTTACAAGACATTATACCAGATTCTTCTCACCACTCACACTGCAGTAAACCTTCAAAAGTTTACTCTAGATTCCCAATTCAAAAGGGCTACTTCCGATTTTTAAAACTGTGTACCTGTTGGGGACTTTAAGGTAAAACTAATAAAAAATTTCTTCTTCAGAACAGACATCTTAGACACAGACAGCTTTGCCCTATATCATAAATCAAGACTTTTCTGCCATCATAAAAACTTTATACTGTTTCTTTTTTTTCAATTTCTGTTGTCTTAATCCTTTACTCTTTCTCATAGGAAAATCCATGGGACCATAATCAATGGTTGGCCTTAATTTAAATTCAGGCTCCACCTTTGTAACCTCATTTCACTTTAATTATCTATTCAAAGGCCTTATCTTCAAATACAGTCACATTGTGGGTTAGAGCTTCAACCTGTGAATTTAGGGGAAACATAGTTCAGTCTTAACAGGTACCTAATTCTCCATAAAGAAAGTGCTATGGTTTGAATGTGTCCCTTGAAAATTTGTGGATTAAAATTTGAGGAGCCATTATAAGCATTGAGAGGGTGGAGACAACTTATTTAGACTGTTGAAATGTGGGGCCTTTGAGAAGTGATTAGGTATCAGGGTGGAGTCCCACTCTGTGAGTTCTGGTAGATCTTTAAGGAGAGGAAATGAGACAGAAACAACCTATGTCATGCCTATGCTCCGGCCCTCCACTATGTTATCCATCAGCAAGAAGATCTGGACCAAGTGTAGTCTCTGAACTTTGGACCAAACTGTGAGCTAAGTCAACTTGCATTTCTAAATATTACTCAGTTCTATTATATACCAGCACAACAAACTAGAATATATAGTGTTTTAGTTGCATAAAATACACTCATCAGATCATTTAGTCAAAGTAAGGCAAGCAAAAAACCAGGGAGGTTTGGGAGATACAAAAAAAAAAAAAAAAATACTAATCACAGCATATTCGCCTACGTAGTGAGTTGGGAAATTGAATCAGAATATTTAGTTGACAACTTCAGTTGAGATTGTAAATATCAGTATCAACTGCCTTGACATACAGTAAACTAAAATAATTGTTTCTAAGAGTAATTTTGAAGTATACCTAAAGCCTCAGGGATAGAATAATTACCTAAAAGTCTGGTAATTATTTTTGGCCAGATCTACTGATGGTGATCATTTATAGAAAGTAAATTTTAACCTTTTGCACTCCTGTACTCACTAAGTTTGTAATTTACTCCAAATTGTATGTACCACCGTTCTGTGATGGTTTAGAAGCCACGTTTATACAAAGTCTAATTACCAGTGAGGAGCTTTAAGACTACTATAAATACTCATCAGATGTAAAGACTGAAAGAATAGGTTTCCATTGTTGTATCTTTTTTCACTTCTTAACATATTTTTTTCATCATAATAAAAACCATATCATGAATATAGCAACACATAAAATGAAATTTATTTCCTGAGGTATTAAGAACTGAATCCATACATAGACACAGAAAAACTTTCACAAATATTAATGATGGAAAACAACTCCAAAGAGGAAAAAAAAAAGTTGAACTTCATGTTGTTCTTCTATAAAGCCTTGGAGAATTATTAGTGCTCAAAATCACTTGAGCTTCATAAATGCTTTAAGCATATCTTTGCATTTCACTTGAATATTTATAATATTCCAAACATTATTGTGATTAGTTTTCAAAATGAAACCATGAATTAATTAGAAATTTAATCATTGTTATTACAAGATAGCATAGATTTTTTTTTTTACCTTTTAGGTACTGCTTATAATTAACATTTTTCCTGCTTCCTTTTCATGAAATATTTTATAAGTTATCAGGACCTTTAAAAATCTGACTTCTCATTTTACTATGCTAAACTAATTATAAAATGAATTTTTTATTTCATAATACTTTACCATTTTTATTCACCCTCTGGGTACTGAATTACAATTAATTCTGTTTTTCTTTCTCTAATAGATTTATGCATATTATCATATATATTAAATTTTCAGTTCTGTAACTTTTTTCATTTTTATTGCTTTTCACACTGACAATGTGCACTTCATTAAAAACATGTAATCCCTTAGCTGCGATTGAGGCATAATTGCAAATCTTTATAATATAATAACATGCATGTTCTACATATTTTATTACAAGAGTCCCCTATTCCACTTGAAAACTCAGGAGTTCCTATACTTTTACATTGCAATATGAGAATAAGATTTAAGAATTTGAAGCTCTATGACAAAAGCAATAATAAGCACATATGTCTGCTCTTTTGCCTCCTCCCACTCTAATTTAAAATGTAGTTACTCATCTATTTGTCAGTGGGAAGTTTAGATTAATTTATATCATTAACAAAATATTCAAGACTGATATTTTTTATCTGAAAATTATGAACATTTTGTGATAAGTTGAAGCAATAACTTGCTGCCATAAATTTAGTTTCTTTGACCTAATCCAACTTTTCAGAAGATGTTTTCGTATAAATAAGTCAAGTCAGAAGTCAAGACTTAAGAACTACAAAGTATAAAATGCAGCGCAGCAGTACTGGCAATACTGAAACTGAAAAATGAGTTCCCTTTTCAGATAATACTTCATAATTGCCTCTCCTTCTTCCCTCATGAACATTGGTAGCATTCTCCTAACCTGTTCAGAATTCTTGTAGCCCCCTCAGGGGGTTCTCAGTCTAGTGATACCATCTAACATGGTGTTTGTCCATTCATTTCAGAGAGGTCAAAGGGTGGGGGAAGAGAGGAAGATGGGGAAGAGTGAGAGAATAATCGAAAGCACCCTGCAAAAATTCACTGGAAATTTCAGTGATAAGTGATCATGTATAATCAGGTTATATATAAACTGTTCAGCAACAAAATATAAACAATAAGACCAGATTTGATTCAGATTTGTAAATTAGTCTTTTCTGCCAAGTAAGCAATAACTGCGTTCAGTAAAAATTATATTCCCCTGCTTAGAACCCTTTCTACTATGTTTATATGAAATATCTTCTTTACCTGAACTTAAATTCATCTTAATAGGTCGAACTTAATAGTAAAATCATTCAAACATTCTAAATGATCAGCAACTGAAAGCTTACCATGATATTTTTTTTAATATCATCCCTAAAAGGTAAACTTCCTAAAGTTTAGAATATCTTTGCTTTCCTCAATGCTGTCATAATCTGAAATGGGGCTTGCAAGTTGATACTTCCTACTATCTTCTTACATTCTTTTTTTTTCTTTTAAGTTTATTAATTTTTTCCATGAATAAGAAAGACAGAAAGAGAAAGATAAACAGGTTCCCCAGCTGAGTATTCACACCACAATCTAGTCCCAGCCTCAGCCAGCCCTGGATTGTGGCTGCATGCCTGGCATATTCAGGGAGGTCTCTGTAAGCAACCCCAGAAAACGTTTCCATGTGGTCAGCCTTGTAGACTGTTGCATTGCTGCTGCACCACTGTCTAACCCCATCATCTTAACATTCATGTCTGTTAACCTCCTTAACTGCCATAGTACTCTCTCACTGTGTTTCCTGTCTTTCCTTTTGTTTATTTGATGTATAAAGGTTTTCACTCCTGGTAAATCTAATAGTGTCAGCCTAAATTTTGGGGTCTTAGACCCATTCCTTTTGAGTACCATAAAGGCAGAAGTCCTGTTTCTTCTACCACCATTATGGCAGAACATAGCAGTTAAGTAAGTACAAACGTAATGGTCCTATGGCCTCCTCCACTGTTTTCCAGCTTCTGCATACACACATACACATAAATACAGAGTCTTTTTTATAAAGCATTTCAAACAGCTTTGATTTACACACACACACACACACACACACACACATTGAAATGCATAAAAATAAAATACAGTAGTTCTATGGTATAGAACAGTGGGTGTTCTATACCATGGATGGGGGTGACAGTGCCCCCAGAAAGATACTATAGGAACTATATAGAAGCTGTAGAAATGAGGAGATTATGTCTGGGACTGGGTCAACATCACTGTTTTACCAAGTAACTCTAGGTTATATGATAGGCAAAATAATGACCCCTTAAAGATATTCACATCCTATTCCCCAGAACCTTTTGATATGGTTTCTGTATGGCAAAGAGAACTTTTCAGATGTAATCAAAATTAAGGCCCTTGAGATGGGGAAATTAGTTTGGACTATCCAAGTGGGCACAATCTAATCACATAATCCTTAAGAGGGGCAAACCTATCCTGTCACAAAGAGATTTAACAGCACATGCAGGATTAAAAAGATGTTACATCAATGACTTTGAAGATGGAGCAAAGAGGAACCAAAGAATTTGGGCAGCCTCTACAAACTGAGAAAGCCAGAGAAGTAAAATCTCTTCTAGAGCCTCAAAGAAAAGGAGTACAGCCCTGGTAGCCTCTTGATTTTCACCCACTGAGACCAGTGTAGGACTTCAACAGAAATGTAAGATAATAAATATGTCCTGTTTTAGTCACTCCTATAGTTTTTTACTTTTTTTTTTTTTTTGGAGAGGTTTTCGCTATAGGGCACATGCGCTCACCAGAAAGACAGAGAGAGACAGAGAGACAGAAAGCGAGAAATCACCCCCAGGGGGGAATGGCCACACCGCAATCCCTTCTCCTCCATTCTCCTCTCGGGATCTTGGGCACACGTGCACACACGCCCGGCAGGAGTTTAAGCCACTGGGTCCAAGACTCGAACCGCGGTCGACTACATGGGAGTCCAGCGACATAGCCATTACGCTAACTGTTGGTCCCAGTCACTCCTATAGTTTTAATACATCCTTCAGAAATTCATGTGTTAGGACTTGATTGTATTGACTGTATTATGATGATACTAAGTGAAAACTTAATTTTCCATAGTATCTCGTGGTGAGGTCTTGTGGTGTGTGATTGATTCATGGTGACTGTGTAACAGTGGCAATACTCTTACCAATAAATCAATGATATCTTGCGAGACCCAGTGAATTCTAGCTCTGATGGGAGGTGGTTAGTTCTTGTGAGAACTGGTTATTATAAAAGAGAATTCAGTCACGTTCTCTCTCTCTCTCTCTCTCTCTCTCTCTCTCTCTCTCTCTCTCTCTCTCTCCCTCTCTCTCTCTCCATGTGCCTGCCATCCTCTGTGTTTACACTGGCCATGCTGTAGGCCTATTACTTTAGACTTACCAGTCACCAGAACTGTGAGTTTGCAAATAAACTACTATCTTTATAAAATCACCCAGGTTCAGGTACTTCTGTTAGCAATGTAGCAATGCAAAAACAAAGACAGACATTTCATTTCAGAACATGTGTTACAGCAGCAATAAGAAACTAATACAGAACTTAAGGCTGCATTCCCAATGGCTATATCCCTAGACAATTCTGGCATTGCCTAATGAAATTACTTCAAAAAAATTTTTTAATAAAGCAAACCAAAGTAAGAACATCACTATATGTGCTGATCCTTTATTATGATAAACATCTCAGCATATTTAACAACAAATTTGAATATTGAGTGAAGACTTTCTCTGGAAATAAAATATCTTTACTTATATCTTCTCATCCTACTTTAAGAGAGAGACTTATACAGACTAAAAAATAAAAAAAATATCATTTAAGCTTACTCAGAGAATACAATTTATTTCGATCTTCCTTCTATCAAGTACCTGACATTCTGTTATTTTAATGAAAATTAGGCTGCCAGAAAAGTCATGAAGCATTTTTGCAAAGAAAAACATAGAAAAATACACCATGACTTTTCTGATGACCCAATGTATCACTAATATGCATAAGGATATAAAATTTTTCTATTGCCTGTTCAAATTACAATTTCCAGATCTCTTTACACTCTCTCCAGAAAGTGCTCTGATTTAGGTAGAATGTCAGTGCAGTGTGCAATCTTATCTCTCCTCACATGAAAACTCTGTACTATTATGTCAACTTTATGATTAGCCTATAAAACTGATTGTTCATTGTATCAAGCTATGAAACAATATTGTAATATTTTGTTTCAGGAGAATAATATACCATAAAATTTTTGCCTAGAAATTACCTCTTTCTAATAACTGTCACCATAAGAAAAACCTTGGCCATTTATTACAAGTTCTATAAGAAAGTGTTACGTGTTATACAATATCCTACTCAAATAAAATTAAAAGACGTTTCTGCTGGGGCTGGACCACAGCACAGCAATAACACAGCACTGTGATGTCGACCCACATTGAAAGACTCTGTGTTCTCATATGGAGACCTCCCTGGGTACACTGGGTGTATGTGTGCCCATGTTCCAGGGCTAGTTAAAACTGGGGATTGATTGTGGCATCAAGACTGTTGGAGATGCTGTCTCTCTCATTCTCATTGTATCTTTCTCACTCTTGCTTTCTTTCTCTCTCCATCTCTCTTGCTCATGAAAAAAATAAAATAAACCTTAAGATAAAAACAAAATACCCACTCAGAGAATATAGAGGCTGATATTAATAAGCTTGACTAGTGCATAACAGAGATTACATATTAGCTCTCCATTTTTATATTAATATATATGATTGCTTGCATATTTGTTACAACTTGGAAAATAATTTGCAAATACTTAGGTTCATAAAGTATGATCATTCAGAGAATTTATTGCTAGTTGGGGAGGAGGGAGGCTCATCCCACTTCACTTGAAGGGTTCTGGAGCCACAAGATACCACAGCAGTTGAGGATGGGACACAGGAAAAGAAAATTTTTAAAGTTCCAGACTATTTTCTCAAACAGTGTAGCCACTACCCTATAGTGAGCAATACCAACTGTGCTCAGAGATGGGAGTTTACTTTAAACTGAACCGAAAGAATCTTAACCTGGTACCTTAGGAGCATTTGGGTTGCAACTCAAAATTAGAAATCTAGGTATTTAAGGAACAGCTGCATATTGAATATGGGAATCCTTAGCCCCCATTCAGATTTATGCTCTTTAGACAGAGAAGCCAGTGACTTTAAGGGAGAAAAATCCCTCCAGATATTAATATTGGAGGTCACCACAGCAAAAATGCTAGCTTGGCAGATACAATTACCTCACGGTTAAACTCACTTGTCAGAAAGACTTGTTTCCCCACATAGATCACCCAACCAGCATTTCAATGAACAAGGTACAAGTCTCATGAGACCTTTGTGAAAATATTCAAAGAAGATCAAAACAAACAAATTTTAGTAGTACAAGTTGTGAAGAATATTAAGGTGGGGAGGTGAAAGAAACTTATTTTTATCCTTCAATGTACAGTTTTATGTTCTTTGACTATGATTTCAGTAAGCATATTTTAGTTTGGTTAAAAAAAAAATCAAGATGCATATAATTACCTAAAAGAAATCTGCTTTTGTGGTCTTGTTTGGGTTGCTGCTATGACAGAGAGAAGTCAACTGAGCTTCAGGTAAGACATTCTCTCCACATTTCTAGGGCCAGGCATTATGCATTCTCCAGCATCCATCAGAATCTAAGTTCTTGCAAATATCCACTGTCTCCAAAACCACCACCATTCGGTCCCTCAACTATATCATAACAAACCAATTAGCACACCATTTTTTTCTTTCTTTGTGCAGCAGATGGTGTCAGAGACAGTTTGCAGGACTTCTGCCTTCCAGAAAGATTTGATTTAGCTTGATTGGCTTCATGAATTGGTTATCAAGGGAGAAAATGAAAACAAAAAAGATATTATGACTAGACTTCCCAGTTGGTGATTATAGAGTAATCAAATTATTCCAACCAATCATATAATATTTTCCTACATGCACATGGAATGTTCCACAGTAGAATATCCAGATTAACCATCCCTGTGGGAACAGTCAGACCAGGCTCACTTTATTATGATGCTGAGCTGATTGTTACTAACAACATTGGCATTATAAAACAAATCATGAAATACTGGAGTATTATATTGATTTAATTCTGTAAGTCTTTTAAAATAATTTATAGTCAAAAAGTCAAATTGTGTTTACATAAGTTAAAAATAAACATCTACATTTTTTAATTTTATATATTCTGAAGACTGACACTTTGACTTTTAGATTCCTCTATTGGTTGGGATAGCCTAATTGCTATCATAAATAAATCCAAAAATGTGTAATAGCTCAAGCATAAAATAATTTTTTCTAATTCAAATGAAGTCTAAAAAGTAGCTAGTCCTATATCACAGTGGCTAAGTACTGTATGGAAAGAACAGATCTCGCATGAACAACTGTGGTTCAAATCCTTTCCCCAGCAACTTGGAAAGAAAATTGTGTATGTGTGGGCTCATGCCCAGAATCCTGACAGGATGGAGAAAGGGAGAAAAATGGATTGTGGCTTGGCCTGGTCCTTTAGGAGAATTTCCCTCTCTCTCAGTGCACATATATACATGCATACTCAACGTGACATGAACAAAGTACAAAATAAGCAGATAGGCAGAATCTCAAGTGTCGACTAAAGGATCCAGGATCCTTCCTTCTGGTGGCTACACAGTCAGCAATGTGCAGCTTCCAGAGTCACAGGGCTTGTGTGCAACATGTTAGAGAAAGAAAAAGGCCCTAGAGCATCTCACATAGGTATACTATCTGTACAATTTGTCTACTTTAGGAAGTGGAAAGGCTAACTAAGCAGGCTTGGTAACATGTACAACCCATAATGATCCTAGACACAGTGAAATTATGGTAAATTTATACATGGAAGTTCTTCATAGTTTTTAAGGTTCTTTGCCATAGAGCACATGAGCTCACAAGAAAGAGACAGACAGGAAAAGTGAGAAATCACCTCCCCAGGGGTGGTGGCCACACCACAGTCCCTTTTCCCCCAGTCTCCTCTCAGGATTTTACACATGTACACACACATGCCCAGTGCAATTTTCAAGCCACCAGACCCAGGACTCAAACCACTGTTGGCCATGTGGGAGTGCAGTGCCTTAACCACTGTACCATCTGCTGGTCCCTGTATGGGAGGTTTTATAGATCAGGCCTTGGATTGGTATATACACTCTTGTTCACATCCTTATATATAACACAGTCATGCCAACTACAAGACTGACTAAAATATAAGCACTTAGCATATTCTTAGGAAGAGAAAAATGTAATTTGATCAAAGCTAGACAGCCAGCCTATCTTTGATATTCTTATTTGTGCCACACTTTTTTCCATAGTAAATATTCTACCTAAAAACATTCATTCATTCAGTAATGAGAGAAACTACCTGTTCTCATGAAGCTTATATTCTAGTGTGGGAGACAGTGATAAATAAACCAAATGTGGAGTACAGTGTCAGTCATACAACCCATGAAACAAAAAATAAGTCAAGAAGAGGGTATTTTTTCGATAAAATAATCAGGAAGAGAGCTTCATTGTAATATGAAACAGACACATAAATTAAGCATGAAAGGGCACTGTTTGAGTTCAGCTTTTTGGGGAAAAGGTTTTTAAGTAGAAGAGATAAAAATATGTTTTTATGAATGTCAAATTACTAAGTCAAAATTTTTTCTTTAATTTTATATAAGTCTAATAGTGAATCATGATTATCGCTATTACATCATATTTACAAAATATATTTAACAAAATGATATTTCATTTTTTGGCCTCTCAGAAATTATAACTGAATATCTTCATACAATTGTTTTCCTCTTTAAGCACAAAATTATTTTATTTTCTACTTATAGTAGAAACTAGAGAGAACACGTTTGTATTGGACTTTGGAAAAAAACAACGGATTTCTTAATTACTTAGCCTTTCTTAATTACTTTTGGCTGTAAATATTAGAAAACCAGCTCAAATTAGTTCATACAAATGGGGGAGTACATCAGCTCCATGGACCAGATGGATATGACATCTTGATTCAGAAACTTTTCATCTCTTTCCTCAAGATTCTTTCTCCATTCCTCATTACTTTCTACAATGACCTTGTTCCTCTTACGTCATGTGGCTTCTACCATGTCTGCGGAGGAAGGGTAACCTGGCTTACATTATTAGTTATTGGATACTTTCAAATTTCTAGCTCATACGATTCGAATATAGCAATCCTAAAGGAACTAGGGATTTCTCACTTCCTTAGACATAACACAAGGAAGTGTTCCAATTGACCTTGCCAAGTCATTTCCCAACCATTGTACTAATCACCACTGCTGAGTGCTAACAATTACATCGGTTGAAGTAGCTGAGAACTATTTTCCCATAGGAAAGGAAATGCTGTTATCAAAAGAGGAGGAAATAACTGCCTAATAAACCAAAGCAACCATTATTACAAACACTGTACAGTAAAGGAAAAGTATCGAGTATTGAGTACTATATACTATGTGGCTCAGAAATCAGAAATAGGTGGACTTGGTATGAATCCTGGTTCCACAGTTTACTTCCTCAGTGACTTTGGATATGTTTGATAAACTTCTTTTAGTTTCTTCATGTCTTAAATTTTGAAAACAACAGTACCTATCTACAGTTGTACAAATTAAGGGAGGGTTTAATAAATTATAATGAGTTGCTTTTATTTTAATTTCATATAATTTTCAATGAATCCTCACACAGCCCTATAAAACAGTTATTAAAACCTCAAACTATAGATGAAAAAGTTGAAACTCAGAGTTCAATGACTTTGCCAATGTCACACAACTGGTAAATAGATTTGGGACTGGGTTCAAATCCCATGTCTGTACATACAGGATTGGATTTAAAACCCGTATTTTTTTTTCCCACCATGTTATGTTGCTTAATTGTTACATAATTTCTTCTAATAGCTTTCTCTGAAATGTAAGTGGAATTATTTCCTCTTAAATACCACCCTCCTTGTTCAACTTTGAATTTTAATCCTCCTACACCCACACCTTCATTCTAGCTATTTGTCTATTCTTCCACTACCCGTTAGCCTGTAACCATGGACAGAATAAAATGGCAAGCAGGAAAACACAGTTCACTGTGGACAAGTAACACCAAAACTTTGTAATTAGAGATTCATTTAGCTATGTTATGCTATCCCGAACATGTGTGAATATCCTCACAAGACAACTATGCTACGATGTGACAGAGTTTAGAGACCTGAAGTCAAGCTCTGTTTTACTAGCTGAGTTTTCAGTCTCATCATTTGTTATAACTGAGATACCACCTGCCTTACAGTTTTGTGGTAATTAAATGATACATGGTATATTAAATTGTTTTGCAAAGTATAGAAGCTAAATCAATAGCAGGTATTTATTGATAATAACGTTAAGAATAAAATATTTGTATCAATTCCTTAAAACTTAGTAGGAACAAGTTTCAGATCCTGTCCTAGGAGTCACTTTTGAAAGGAGAAATAATGTGAGCCTTGATAATTTAAAGTAGAGAAAAGAAAAGCTCTGCAGTAAAGAAAATGCCAGGCAAGCGGGGCTTGAAGACACCAGAAGACAAGTAATCCTTCAAAATTCTGCCTATGGCCCTAACAGTGCATATGTCCCTACATATAAAACACAAATACTCAATTATGCAGGGTTAAGAGGAAAAGGTCTTCTCCAACACTCTCACACAAATTTAACTAAACTACAGCTAATTTAAAAAAAATGTGCAAGTTCAGAAACAATTTATAGTATATATTAAAAACTCCATTTCAACAAGTGAACTTTGTGCATTTGCAAATGAAGAAATTAACGCCAATAAATTACTTTGGATACAGTATTATCACTGGCATGCTATATTAATTTACTGCACTAATTAACTTACTGCTTCACACCAAATCAACATGCTCTTTCTGGGATGAACTCATATTAACATGGATTATATATGACCCACCTAGACTCTTTTATTTTTTTTTTTTTTGAGAGTTTTTTTGCTATAGGGCACGTGCGCTCACCAGACAGACAGAGAGAGATAGAGAGACAGAAAGCGAGAAATCACCCCCACCCCCCAGGGGTGATGGCCACGCCGCAATCCCTTCTCCTCCATTCTCTTGGGATCTTGGGCACGCACGCACACGCACCCGGCGTAAGTTTTAAGCCACTGGGTCCGGGACTCGAACCGCGGTCAACTACGTGGGAGTCCAGCGACATAGCCATTACGCTAACTGCTGGTCCCTAGACTCTTTGATAACTGTTCTTTAGTATACTGACAGATATTTCCAAAAATTTGTCTATGGTGCAAAAGTTTTCATTATATGAGTCATTATTCCAATGTGTCTGATACCATTTTATTTTTAGCATTTGTAATTTACCTGCCATCAATCTTACATTTGGAATCCTTTTTTAAAATTTTTATGGATGCAAGAAACAAAGACATATTGAACCTGCTACACAGATCTAATGTGGTAACATAGAAATCTCACAGAAATCTCACAGAACTGAAGAGTAAAACATACTATATCCAGGCTTTATGAGAACAAAAAAAGGGAGTAGAAATAGGATTTCTACCTCTTAGAAATCATAAGTTCTTTTTTAAATTTCTACTTCCCTTTTTTCATTGTTCCTCCACTTTGCTCTACCACTACGTTCTATTCTTTCTCTCACTAACTTAACAGAACTCAATATGGCCATCCCAGTTAAATCAATGACCTTAAATCTCAAATGCCTGTGACAAATTAATTGAAACTCTTAGTTCAAATTCTTACAGAGGAGGTGGGGCATGGGAGGGGGCCTGGAGGAGAGAATCTAATAGGCTTGGCCAGTTTTAATTGATTAGTTTGCCTTGGGAAAGTTGTTCATTCCAAATTCAATTTTTATGAGGAGGGAAAACATATGGTACAAATATGACCACCTAGGTTTCTCCTTCACCAAAGTTTGTAAACAGAGACAGCACATTCATATGGGGCATGGGACCGATTCAATTTTAAGAGGCAGAGTATGGGAACCAGCAGTTAGTGTAATGGCTATGTCGCTGGACTCCCACATAGTCGACCGCGGTTCACGTCCCGGACCCGGTGGCTTAAAACTCACGCCGGGCGCATGTGCGTGCGTGCCCAAGATCCCGAGAGGAGAATGGAAGAGAAGGGATTGTGGCGTGACCATCCCCCCGGGGGGTGATTTCTCGCTTTCTGTCTCTCTGTCTCTCTCTGTCTGTCTGGCGAGCGCACGCGCCCTATAGCGAAAACCTCTCCAAAAAAAAAAAAAAAAAAAGAGGAAGAGTAAATTTAGAACTGTCTTCATCTCTTAGAATTCATCTAAAAGCAATAGAATTATAAGAAATAAAAATGCACACACATATTCAGTAAAAATTAGAGACAACTGAAATCACAAATCAAAAAACATACATGAATTTACTGCTAAAAAGCCATTAAGGATCAAATAGAAATTCATAAAAATGTGTCAGGAAAATACCTGCTGTTGTTGCTAATCACAGGAAAAACAAGATATCCAAGATGAAAGCCTCTATTTCAGGTAAAAACTAAAATCCCTATTCTCAACAATGGAAACAGCAGAAGAGACAGGCAGTATGAGCTTTCAGGGAATCAATTTGATTCTGGGAACAAGAGACAGTGCTAGAAGAGGAATCACACAGGTAAGCCACATTTGCAGGAATGTATCTGTCCACGAGCGATACAAGAAAAAAGAAAAGCATTAATAGCCCCACAGCTTCACCTCTTTTGTGCCCAAGACATAAAGACTTAAAGAACCTACATACAAATCTCTAAGCAATAGAAAATATTTGTGCTAGCCTGCAATCCATCTTTACATCTTCCCTATAGGAAAATCCTGCAGTTAGCCCAGGAAGAAATCACTTGATTCAGCAATGAAAAGTTGAAGAAGACATAGCATTAGATATTTACAAAGAGAGTAGATGAGAAAAAAAGGAGAGGGACAGGAAGAAATTACTCATGAGAAAACTACTTTCTCATAGAGCAAATAAAAAACCAAATGTGTCATTCACTAAGATAATAAAACAATAAAAAAAGGAATTTTCACTGACAAAACACAAGAAAGAAACAGAGGCTCAGTTGCTGCAATACAACAGTAATGCAAGTGCTCTGTAAGACTAGAACCACACAGTGACCACAGGTTCAGATCCCCAGGTTGGCCTGAAAATGAGTGTGCACAGGCACCTAGGATCCTGAGGAGCTGGAGGATCTCCTTCTCTGTCTTTCTGTCCCTTTCACGGTATCAGAAGGAAGGAAGGGAGAAAGGAAGGAAGAAAGGAGAAAATGAAGGCGGAAGAAAGGACGGAAAAAAATTACAGTACACTAGAAATGAAGGTGAGATTACAAGTTACACTCATACACACACATACAGAGAAACAATAGATATATTGAATAACAATAAAGGAAAAGGAGAACAAGTGTGAGAAAAATCTAGCAAAGCATAAGGAGAATAAAGTTAAAAATAATGTTTGTGTTGTTTATGTCTAGGGTTTAATACACAATTTAAAGCTGGTAAGTCACATACAACAGTGATACATATAAACACACATGGTGACAGAAAAAGGAAAGGAAGGGGTTAAAGGAAATACATCAATCTTCTCATTGATCTCAGTAGGAAACCAATAGAAACTGTCTACAAAAACAAAAATTGAAAGAATTATATAAAGTTATGTTTTATTTTTTAAGAGCTTTTTCTATAGGATGCGTGCACTTGCTGACACAGAGAGAGAGAGAGAGAGAGAGAGAGAGAGAGACAGAGACAGAAAGTGAGAAATCACCTCCGGGGGGATGGCCACTCTGCAATTCTTTCTCCATTCTGCTCTGGGGATTTTGGGCACACAGATGTGCATCTGGCATGAGTTTCAAGTTGCTGGGTCCAGGACTTGAACCGCAATGGCATAATGGTTATGTCTCTGGACTCTCATATAGTTGACTGAGGTTCAAGTCCCAGATCCAGTGACTTAAAATTCATCTAGACACGCATACATGTGTGCCCAACGTTTTGAGAGGAGATGAAGAGAAGAGACTGCAACATGGCCATCCCCCTTGGGGAAGGGTGATTTCTCACTTTCTATATCTCTTTCTCTCTCCAGTGAACTCATGTGCCCTATAGAAAAAAAAAAAAAACTCTCTCGAAAGAAAGAAAATAAATAAAAGACAACCATTTCAACAAAAATATATATGTTCCAAATTATCAAGGTAAACACATACCCAAAAGAAAGAAAATGCAGGTCATATGGTGAAAGATCTTCAAAAATTAAAGCTAAAATGTATAAATTGCATCAAAATAGAGAGATAAAATAGTAAAGATACTTACTTTAATTGTAAGTGTAAAAGATTAAGTTCATCTACTAAAAGAAAAGTATTTTCAGTAAAGACCTGAAAAAGACAATAATTCTAAGACAATAATTCAGTATGGCTAAAAGTCAAAGACTGGCCAAAGATAAATACAAACAATATACTCTTAAACTAGGTTTAATTTAGAGCAATCTATTCAATTAAATAAATAAGGATAGTTTTATTCCCAAAGAGTACTATTTACAGTAAAAATATGACTTATTACTTATATATGCACATAAACAATATAACATCAACATAAATAAAGCAAACACTACCAAAATGCAAGGAAAAATAGAGAGCAACATATTAATGAGAAGAAGCTTTAATTTACCTCCCATAGTTCATAATAGATTAAGAGGACAGTCTTCAACATATTGAAATAACTTGATGATTACAGTAGATTTAAATGGTAATTTAAATGATATCCTGAAAAGAGGTTGCACCATTTTCATTTGTTCAGTTGTCCATGGACAATGGATTAAAAATAGCCATAGAGGAGCCAGCAGGTTGTGTGGTGCTTAAGGCACTGGACTCCCATATGGCCAATCATGGTTCGAGTCCTGGATCTGGTGGCTTAAAATTCACTCTAGGCATGTGCACAAAACCCTGGAAGGAGAATGGAGGAAAAAGAATTGTAGTGTAGCCATCCCCCAGGGGGCAACTGCTCACCTTTTCTCTCACTATCTCTTTCTCTCTCTCTTTCTGGTGAGCACACATGCCATTTTTTAAAGGCAAAAACCTCTACAAAAAAGATATGCAAATGTCTAATAAGCATGCATGAAAATGCTCAATATCAATAATTATTATAGAAAGGTAAATTAAAACCATGAGATCACCTCACACCTATTAGAATGACTATTATCAAAAATATGAAACAAAAATGTTGTCAAAGATGCAGAGAAATGGAACCCTTCTACACTACTATTATGAAAAACTATATGGTAATTCCTAAAAAAACTCAAAGTAGAACTACCAGCAATCCTATTTCTCAGTGTATAGCCTAAGAACTTGAAATCAGTGTGATAAAGAGATACCTGCATTCCCAAGTTCACTGAAGAATTATTCATAATAGCCATGATTTGGAATTAGATTAAATAAGTATCCATTAACAGATGAACAAAGAAAATGCAGTATACATACACAGTGGAATACTATCCAGCCATTAAAAAGAAGGAAAAAGGCCCAACAGATGGTGTGGAGGCTAAGGCACTGGATGTACATAGCCAAGACTGGCACATCAGTAACCCACAACACATACAACCAACTACCCTTAGGGAATCTAGAGCAAACCATGTGCCTAGAAAAGCATAGATCTCTAAACAAATCTTAGGTGATTTGAGGTTTTATTGTTTTGCATTGTTGTTAATTCAATAAAAAGCTAATACCTCAAGATTAAAATGATATGGGGACCAGCAGATGGCATGGTGGTTATGTTGCTAGACTCCTACATGGTCAACCACAATTCAAGCCCTGGACCTGGGAGCTTGAAACTCACACTGGGTCGGGTATATGTGTGCAGGTGCCCAAAATCCCAAGAAGAGAATGAAGGAGAAGGGATTGCAGCATGACCATCCCCCCTGGGGGGGGGGGGTGTCTCGCTTTCTGTCTCTCAGTCTCTCTCTGTCTCTCTGGCAAGCACACATACCCGATAAAAAAACTTCTCTAAGGAAAAAAAAAAGATGAAAATGATGTGGGAAATAGATGTTGACTGTAAATAATCTCAACAGTTCTAACAGCAAATCTATATCCTGTCATCATAAATATTACTCTTGTTGGAACCAGAAGTTAGTATAATGTCTATGTCGCTAGATTCCCATGTAGTAGACTGCAGTTCAAATCCTGGACCCAGTGGCTTAAACTCATGCTGGGGCGCGTGTGCGTGTGTGCCCAAGATCCCGAGAGGAGAATGGAGGAGAAGGGATTGCAGTGTGGCCATCCTCCCTGGGGGGTAATTTCTAGCTTTCTGTCGATCTGTCTGTCTCTGTCTTTCTGGCGAGCACACACGCCCTATAGCAAAAACCTCTCCAAAAAAATAAATAAATAAATAAATAAATAAATAAATAAATATTACTCTTGTTTTTTTCTTGACATTATGAATCTCAATTTTCTAAAGGAATAAATTTCTGACTTGAAACCAATACAAAGACTAGAACTCAATTATACTTATTCCTTCTTCTTTAATACTAAGACTTTATTAACCCTAACTTGTCACAAGTTTACAAGGACCTATTTTCTCATATTATAATGTTTTGGTATTAGCATTGGGGAAATTGCATGGAGATTGTGATATAAACAGAAATTGTAAGACAACCAGAAAAATTAGACCCTATTCATCATTATAATCATGGAGTCCATATTTCTCTATAAAGCATGCTTTTTAACTTAAAAATATCAGTAATAAGTGTTGAGAAACACCATATTTTTCCCTATTCTCATTCTTTCTCCCTTGTACCTCACACATATACCTACACACTTGTTTAGATAACTCAGGAAAGACACAAGGCTGAAGAATTAAGGCATTATTTTTCCATATTCTGAGAAGTAGACTTACAGTCAGAATTCTAGCCAATCCAAAAGTGTTCTATCACTAAAACTTTAAAAAGAAGGCAGTCCTTCAACTACAAACAATCTATTTGCCATTTCAGTAGCTGAGATGCTGAAACTCAGCAGACAGATTACAGATGTGAATTGCTCCCAGGAGCATATACAGCAAAGAACATTTTGAAGCTATTTCATTTGCTGAGTAAGATTGATGCTGATCTCTGTGTAAAAACAGAATTGTTTCTTTTTCTTGGCTATAGGGCACGTGAGCTTGCCAGAAAGACAGAGACAGAGAGACAGAAAGCAAGAAATCACCCCCCCCCCCAGGGGGGATGGCCATGCCGCAATCCCTTCTCTTCCGTTCTCCTGTCGGGATCTTGGATGCACGCACAGGCTCCTGGCGTGAGTTTAAGCCACTGAGTCACGGGACTCAAACCGCGGTCGATTACATGGGAGTCCAGCAACATAGCCATTACACTAACTGCTAGTCCCTGTTTGTGCTTCTTTACCTATAATATAGTGACTAAAATGCCTTAGGTAGCCTACAGACAGATGAGGAAAACATGATTTGATTTTCACCTGCTATCTCAGTCAAAGGCAGCTGACCCTCAACCAAAACCAGAAAACAAAAAGAACTTGTTCAACCAAAACCAGCAAAACTCTCTAACCAACCATTCTAGTCGTCATGACGGCAATAAAAGTTCGCTGCACGCCCTGTAGTTTTGTGGGAGTTGTTACATATTGTCATTACACACATACTCTGGTGATAGACATTAAATTTGGCATGACTTCTGAAAATACTCTCTCATTTATAAAACATATCCCAATCTTAATAATTGTTGTTTTGTGAAAATAAAGTAAGTCTTTTTCTTTTGATAAGGAATAATACATCACATTTATGAGGACATACAAAATAAATACTAAAAAAAAATTAATGTTCCATTTATAGTATCATCAATTGTTAACCTTTCTGACTAGGCATTTTAGAGTACTTTGTATTTAAAAATTGCTGTTTTCTTCTTAATACTGTAAGATTGATTGGTGTACTTCAGATTGATTTCTGAGTAGCCATTATGCTCTGATCTTTACTCTGCTTGCATATCTTATACATTAGAGTTAACCACATTATACCACCTCATATCAAGCATAATAAAGAGCTAATTAAACTATATCATTGCAGACAATTTTCACATAATTCTGTCCTATTCAAATAGCCATAAATCAAGGTTCACACTTGACTACAAAAATCTCTTGACCACAGTGAATGTTGTGAGTGTAAAGAAAACAACCAGGTAAGATGGAAACATTCTTTTGCCATCTTGTAGCGATTAGTGATAAACCAGTGATAAACTCTCCCTTGGAACTGGAGCTAAAAAAAAAAAAAAAAAAAAAAAAATTCTGTTTGTTGTTTACTGATCTTATTTTTATTTTGTTCATTATTTTTAAGTTGCTGTGAGTGGCAAGTCTTCAGAAGAGTAATATATAGTGCAGTCTGTTAAGTCTCTGCACGTACACCTCACTAATAGCTTCCTAATTCTACAGGGATAAAGTGGAGTAAATGTAGGATAAAAGTAATTTTTCTCCCCAATTTATAGCCCTCAGATATCTGAGGATGAGCTCCATTGATCTTCCTTAATCACGTGGGAAGAATATTCAATAAAGATTTACCCTCCCCTTTACTTAAATAACATCAATTACTTTAATTAGCAAACAATGTAAATACTTTTCTACTTGTTTAAAATATATTCATACCCTCTCCATTTCCACAAATTTCGCATTGATGAGTAGCCTGTATAATGTTTAATGATCTTAGTCACTCAAGTAAAAAGGGTCAAACAAACTTGCCTGCATTGTAATGATATTTTTTTTTTGAGAGGTTTTCTCTATAGTGCGCGTGCGCTCGCCAGACAGACAGAGAGAGACAGAGAGACAGAAAGCAAGAAATCACCCCCCAGGGGGGATGGCCACGCCGCAATCCCTTCTCCTCCATTCTCCTCTCAGGATCTTGGGCACGCATGCACACGCGCCCGGCGTGAGTTTCAAGCCACCGGGTCTGGGACGCGAACCGCGGTCGCCTACGTGGGAGTCCAGCAACATAGCCATTACGCTAACTGCTGGTTCCCCATTGTAATGATATTTTAAATTAAACTGGGTATTTTTGTAAAAAATACAACTAGTAACATTCAGTTGTTCTTTTTTTTCATTTTTTGAAGAGGTTTTTGCTACAGGGCATGTGCACTCGCCAGACAGACAGAGACAGAGAGACAGAAAGTGAGAAATCACCCCCCAGGGGGGATGGCCATGCCGCAATCCCTTCTTCTCCATTCTCCTCTCGGGATCTTGGGCAGACATGCACATGCGCCCAGCGTGAGTTTAAGCCACCAGGTCCGGGACACAAACGACGGTCGACTACATGGGCATCCAGTGATATAGCCACTACGCTAACTGCTGGTCCCAAGGAACATTTGGTATTTTAAGTTCCAAATTCATTTTCTAAAAGTGGTAACTATTACAGTCATTTCCTACCTCCCCACTATAGAAATTCCTTTATTTGTTTTTAAGACTAAAACATTTGGATACTTTACAGATATTTTGGTCCAAGGAGATGCACTATCTGCCAAAGCTAGTCTAATATGGTGGGGGAAAATGCTACCTTCAATTTCAACCACTTGTAATCTGAGTGACAGTGTACAAGTCACTTCTGTGAGTCTCAGTTTCTACATATGTAAGTTGAGACAATATCCCCTCATTTACTTGTTTAAAGGTAGCAAAATGAACTAACTGATATCTTGAAGTACTACCAAACTCTAGAAGCCCTGGTATATGAACTCTGAAACTATAATTCAGGACCAAGAAAATAACAAAGTGACCTGTGGATTTGTAGAATGGTTTCTACGGCAGTGTCATTTTCTCTTTATCTCATTTGAACCTCAGCACTTTCTATGTGGTCTATATTATTAGCTACTTCTGCCAGATAAGGAAACTTGAGACTCAAAGGGATTAATGCCTTCACCAAATCACAGACATAATAAAATAAGCCAATGAGACCAACTCCTGGGTCTTCTCACTCCAAGTCTAATGCTCTTTCCACAATATCACTTTTTATTTTCATACAGATCTGATATCCAAATTTCTGAAATTCTCTTTTCAAATTCATTCTGTTAGCTTTCACAAAAAGCATACCTTTTCAATTTTGCTTAGCAGAGTATGCATACCTTAATGTAAAACTGAATAGTGAAGAAATATGTCATGAGTTTATGAGAAGTGTCAAAGAGAACATTCCCAGTCTTCATAGTCTCCAAAGATAACCCACAAATAGAAATGGTCATTATGTAGATAATTGAAAGCCAGCTGCATGTATGTGAACTACAAAGTCACAGTTTAAAGATTGTCTTCTCTTGCTCTCTTTCTATCTAGAAAGATGCCTCACTCATAGATATGAACTGTATGAGAGTAGTTAACTGGCAGATTTCAAACCAGATAAGACTTTTGGTGATGAAGGGAAGACCCAAGAAATAACCAATTAAAATACATATATAGGAAAGTGATATAAAATATGGATACGAAAGCTATCGATTTTTTAGCATCTCGTTCATTTTATGTCCTTCTTATAGCCTATCATGGCTATCCATGCTTTCATTAATCCTTTCTTGAACCATCTTCAAAAAGTTCATGAAAAATGTGCATCATGAAAAAGAATGGATGATTTTTTAAAAAAATTTTGAAATAAACTCATACTTTAATTTTCCACAAACTTTTTGAAGTCTCTTTGTATGTATATCTCTACCACATGGGTTGGTACCTTATTTCCCTCAAACTACCCTAACTGTGAATACCTGGCTTTGGAAACCACCTCCACATCCAAATGGTTTTGCCTCCCTTGTTCATAATTGTAATTTATCCTCCTGCTACCAGAAATATGTCCCAGGCACTGTAACAGAGAAGAAAATTTGTTTCTATTATCCTGGTTAAAACTTAGTATTATCTTCTCCTAGGAGCATTTAGACTGTGTAGTAACATGAATCCAATCAATTATAAGCATAACTAGCTTTCTTAGAATGGATTATTATGGCCATACCTGACTTTATTCCTAGGAGAAAAGGCATTCTGCTTTTGAAGTGACTATCTTACAACTAATCAAGAAATCGGCACTTTTTGTAAATCATGAGTAGTCCACATTCTGACTTGTCATAATCACACCTATAGTTTCCGTAACTACACGATATCCTTTTGGGTATGAGAACTACTGCTCTACTCTGTTAAACTTTCCACAATGCATATCAAATTCCTGAATCTATAGCACATACTCAAAGAATACTGATGACTAATCCAAAGCAAAAAAGTTGTTATGCAAATATAATTAAGATCACAGGAAAACTGATACAATTATCTAAAGCCAACAATTATATCAGCATGCATAAAATTTAAGCTATGTAAATATTTCAGAGTATCTGCTATGTACTTTGAAGTCTTAAACTTAATGTTCTAAGAGAAAACACAGAAAGGAAAAATGGCATGTAACATAGGAAGAGGTAGAATGATATAAGAAAGGCAGAGAGAGACAGAGAATGAGACAGATACATGGAAAAGAGAAGAACAAATAAGAAAGAGAAGAATTCAACAGGAAACCCAGAGAGAAAAAAGAAGCAGAAGGAGACATGTGGTAAAATAAAGTTGCAATGTTGTGGAAAAAAATGGCAGATAATCAGTTATTGACTACCTAAGAGAAAATAATCAATAAACAAACAATACTTTCCCCAAGTTTCTGTTTCTGACTTTATTATTTTAGTTTCCACATCAAAGGAAAAGGGAATAAGAAACATAAAATTGAGGGGTCAGCAGATGGCATAACAATTATGTCTCTGAACTGCCACATGGCCAACCTCGGTTTGAGTACCAGACCCAGTGGCTTGAAAAATCATGCAGGACGCATGTGTGTGCCTGCCCAAGATATCAGGATGAGAATGGGGATGGGATTGTGGTATGGCCATCACCCCTTAAGGGTGACGTCTCACTATCCCTCTCACTGGCTCGCTCGCGCGCTCGCTCTCTCTCTCTCTCTCTCTCTCTCTCTCCAGCAAGTGCATGTGACCTAAGGCAAAAACCTATTTAAAAGAAACAAACAAAAAAAAAAAAAAGAAGCAGCAGCACCTTAAAATTGAGTAAATATCCTTAAAGTATAAATTCCTTAAAGCTATTTCTCTGAGAACACTAAAATAGATTAAGTTGGAATCTGTCTCTCCAACCTTCCAGTTAAGTAAGTACCCTTTTTTAGAGTCTACAACTCTTTCTCATACAATTTTTTTCTTAGTTTTTGCCATAGAGTGTGTGCTCTTGCCAGAGAGAGAAAAAGAGAATGAAAGTAAAAAAAAAAAATCACACCCCAGAAGGGATGGCATGCTGCAATCTCCTCTCCTCCTTTCTCCTCTAAGGATTTTGGCCTTGCACTTGCACCTGGCGTGATTTGCAAGCCAATGGGTCTAGGATTCAACTGTGGTTAGCCATGTGGGAGCCCAGCACCTGAAACTCCATGCCACCAGCTAGACCTCTCCTCATTATTTTTTTTTAATTAAAAATCTACTTTTGGGCCAGCCGGTGGCATGGTGGTTAAGACACTGGACTCCCACATAGATGCCCATGATTCGAGTCCTGGACCCTGGGACTTGAAAATTATGCTGTGGGGGCCAGCAAGTGGTGTGGTGGTTTAGGCACTGAACTCTCACATGGCCAACTATGGTTTGCATCCTGGATCTAATAGCTTGCACACGCGCTCTCTCTCTCTCTTTCGCTCTCTCTCTCTCTCACTGTTTGTCTCTAATGTGCACACATGCCCTGTAGCAAATTACAAATAATGATAATAATAATAATAATAATAATAATAAATAAAATTAAATAATTCTTTAAAAGGAAAAGAAAGAAAATCATGCTAAGTGCGCATGCATGCATGCCCAAAATCCTAAGAGGAGAATGGAAGAAAAGAAATCGCAGAATGGCCATCTCCATGGGGTTATTTCTCACTTTTCTTCTCTCTCTGTCTCTGATGAGTGCACACACCCTATGGCAAAACTACAAAAAAATTAACAATAAAATTAAAAAATCTACATTTAAGAAAAGTTCTAAATTAAATTCACACTAAAGTATAAATAACTAAGTCTAGTGTTCAGACTAGTTATCAATATTATGTTCAATAACTGTCACAACAGGTACATGTTGGGAAAATTGAATCAAAGTGAAAGTTTATTTTGGTACAAAAAAGATTTTTTTAATCAATCCATGCATAGTTTATTTTTCTTTTTTAAAAAAATTTGTCAGAGGGTGTGTGTGCTTGCTAGAGAGAGAAAAAGAAAGGGGAAAAGCACTTCCCAAAAAGAACTAATTAAACCACAATCCCTTCTCTTTTTTCTATATTGTTGATGTTATGAGCATATATACCAAGTGTTTCTTTAGGATTTTAAGTGTGGTTGGCCACGTAGGCTCTGGCACTCTTAACCACTAGGCGATAGGGACAGCCCTACGGGTTTGTTTTGTTTTGTTTTTGAGAGGTTTTTTGCTATAGGGCATGTGTGCTCGCCAGAAAGACAGAGAGAGACGGAGAGAGAGAAAGCGAGAAATCACCCCTCCCAGGGGGATGGCCACACCACAATCCCTTCTATTCCATTCTCCTCTCAGGATCTTGGACACACACACACACACACATGCACCCAACATGAGTTTAAGCCACCAGGTCCAAGACTCGACGACTACATGGGAGTTTAGCAACAGAGCTATTATGCCAACTGCTGGTCCCAAGCCCTACGGTTTTTAAAAATATGTATTTCCATTGGACCAGCACTTAGTGTAATGGCTATGTCGCTGGACTCCCACGTAGTCGACCGCGGTTCAAGTCCCGGAACCGGTGGCTTAAACTCACACTGGGCGCGTGTGCGTGTGTGCCCCAAGATCCTGAGAGGAGAATGAAAGAGAAGGGATTGTGGCATGGCCATCCCCTCTGGGGGGTGATTTCTCGCTTTCTACCTCTCCATCTCTCTCTGTCTGTCTGGCGAGCACACGTGCCCTATAGCAAAAACCTCATCAAAAAAAAAAAAAAAATGTATTTCCTCTAACTTTTTGAAGTACCCTCTTATTTGGAATAAAGGACCCTTACCCAAGTAGGACTCTTCCCAAGTCTCTAAAACAAGATAGATTATTGCTTCTATATAATTTACTAGTCTCATGTAAACCAAATCATAATGCTGAAGTATTTTGCCTATCCCTGGGATGTTATAAAATTAGAAAACACACATATTATATATTTATATCACTTAAATTATGAGTCTACTGCAGAGTCATTCTACTATGCTCTGCCTTCCTAAATACCTGGTGCAATAATTTAGAAGATTGTTGGCTGTGGAGCTCCAAATATCTGCCAGTTAATTAGCAGCACAAATGGAAATGTTAACAATTGCCTGATTTGCATCCATATGTGATTTTAGATTATCCAGGTGAAAACCTCCCCTATTTTTCCCAATTAAAAATAATTCACATTACAATTCACAAAATATATATTCTTAAAATAAATGAGAGCTACTTCTGGCAAATAGAATTTAAACAGTTTTATAAACACACATATACAATTTAATATACTTTTGAAAGTTAAGTCCACAAAGAAACTACATGATAAACTTGCCAGAAAACATATTCAGATACTAAGAACTGACAAAAATATACATTAGAATTAATAATTTTACTGCAAAATCAATTTCTATAAAACATTTCTTTCATCCATTGTGTATTTTTAAAAATTTCTCCCACCCTCATTTTTTTAGATTCCTTCTAACCAGAACCACTCACAAAGAGAAAATGAGGGCTAGGCTAATTACAATGTAAAATATCCTCTTATTTATTTCTAGTCAGCCATACCTGGTTCTCTTTCCTTTTTTTTTTTTTTTTTTTTTTTCTTTTTCTTTTCCTTTTTTGGGCGGGGGATGTTTGCTATAGGGCTCATGTGCTCACCAGAAAGACAGAGAGAGACAGAGAGACAGAAAGCAAGAAATCATTCCCCAATGGGGTTGGCCATGTTGCAAGCCTTTCTCCTCCATTCTCCTCTCGGCATCTTGGGCAAGCATGCACACGTGCCTGGTGTGAGTTTAAGCTACCAGGTCTGGGACTCGAACAGAGATCAACTATATGTGGGAGTCCAGCAACATAGCCATTACGCCTTCTGCTGGTCCCTAGTTTTCTTTTTATTTATGGCACAGACTAATCTCTAGACAAAGAAACATGCAGGCAGTGAATTTAAAATTCACTAAATATATTCTAACTTTAATTGCTAATTGTTCTTTGGATGTCCCATCTAGTCCTAGTGTAGTTCTGAAAAATCAGAATATTTTCTATGTACTAAAAAAATTTAATGATGATATAGCTAACAATCATTAATTAATTCATTATTCCAAAGTGTGTATTGAAAACACACTCAATGTAGTAAGTACCGTTACAGGATCTGGACATACTGGAAAGAACCAGATACCAAGGCCCTCTGTCAACAGAGTTTGCATTGCAATGAAGAGTCAAGAAGAAATAAGGTCATCACTGTACTATTTATATTTCTTTGTTATGCTAAATAAATAGAAGACAATCTAATCATCTTAATCTTATATTAAATGATATCAAGTACACTTAATGTAGTACATGCTCAGTTGGGCAACTGAAGGTGGACAACTTCTCTGTAAGAAGGACAATAGAGCCACTTGCTTAAATTCTCACAGGTTAAGGGGGCTCTTCTCTTTCTTAATCTCTTAGGTTTAAAGGGAAACCTAGTCCTTTAACAATGGCATCTCTCAATTAAGCATTATGCAGTTTAAAATAAATAATATTTCTGTTAGTCTGTTCACAAATGAGCAAAACAATATAAACTGGAAAGCATGAATGTAACTTTTTAAATAGTATAAAATGATAATATGTACTACACACCTGTCACTCATTGAGAGACACTTAGTTTAATGTTCTTCCCTTGCCAAAATTTCTATTCATACCAAGTCCAGTAAACCACAGCAGAAGCATTAAGCTGACCTTTTGAGACATCAAGTTCTCTTAAGCATTGTATGAGAGAACTTGCGTAATGAGCCCTAAGGAGTGTCAGCAGAGTAAGGGTTTGGTGTTTTGTTTTGTTTTGTTTTGTTTTTAACCATTTTATTGAGGTATAATTGACATACAGAAAATGTATATATATTTAATATATACAACTCAATGATTTGGAGATAAATGATTACCTGTAAAACCATCACCACAATCACCATAAAAACTTTCATCACCTCTAGAAGTTTCTTCCAGTACTCTTTATTTATTATTATCACTTTCTAACTAAACAACATTTATGGAAACAGACATTTTTTTAAGGTTAAAAAACAGGCATATATCATTGTTAGAGTCACAGAATAAACTTGTCTTCAATTTGCTCTTCTCACTAAAACCTTTTGTCCTAGTGCAGGGCTGGATCAATCTATAGGGGAAAAAAAGCTTCTCTCTAATTCACCTGCCTAGAAAAGCTTCCTTTTTATAATTAATTCCCCCAAAGATTCTGAGTAGACTACCAGACTTTGGACAAGTGCTACTAGAACTACAGCCTATCATAAAACTACTAAAGTCAGCAACAGTTATCTAAAGAAAGCTCTACTGAGAAAGCCATATTCTTGTCAAGCATCTAGGATTAATTTTGAAAAGGAGTTGAAATTCAAACAGTTAGTTTATATAACTGTAAGGCTAGAACAAAAATGACAAAGTATGAAGGCAAAAATTTTTTGTAAGAGGAAGTAATAATACTGATCACTTTGGATAATATGTTTTAGAGGAGTTGTTACCACAGCAGTTAATGACTTGACACAGATTCATACCTATTCAATCATCAAGTCCCAGCTTGCGACCAGCAGCATGGGCCTGATAGAACCCATGAAGAATGGTCTCTGGCTAACTCAGCTGAAAGAATTAAGCCAATTATCTGGACCTCAGAAATACTGTGATCTAAGCTCTGATCTAATCTAATACTTATTCCAAACAAATATCCCTGACGATATCTTGTTTTGGGGATTCCCATGAGTACCTACGTGCTTACTGACCTCTCTCTAACCCCAATTCCCAGCACAACACTGGGCATGTAGAACTCAATAATGTAGTTGAATAAAGAAGAGACATTTAGAAATGGCCATTTGGTATGTTTAATATCCATATAATAAGCTCAACAGTGAAGGTAATTAAAGTCCTATCTGCGGTGGAATGTAAGCTCATTTCCTCTTATTAGGCCTTCAATTCAATTCCATAAATATGTATTGAATACCTATTAAATGTAAGGCACCACACAATTTAACCTGAGAGGAATACAATGATAAATTTATATAGAATTGCTGCTTTTAAGGTGATTATTGTTTTATGAAGGTGATAGAGATACAAAGGCAGAGCGTGTCAACTAGCATGTTGTCATTCTCTATTAATAACTCAAGAAACCTACAGATAATAGAATTCATTTCAGAGTCACCTTAGGAATTTGAGCTAGCTGCCTCTGCATTAAACCAAAGTAAAGTGCAATATTTCTGATATTAGCAAGGAGGTTTTTTTGAACATTTTCATCCCAGATTTCCCAAGATCCCAGTACTCAGTTGTTCTCCCAGGGAAGATAAAGTAGATATTGTCATGGTACCTAAGAAGGAAAAACAATCAAAACTGATAAGAATAAAAGATCTTGCAAAATAAGGTAGAAACAAGAAAAAAAAGAAAATTAACCATGGAACCTAGCTTTACCATTCAATTGAACTAGAAATATATTAATATCTTCCTACGTCCTCATTTTTTTCTGTCTCAGGGTTGCTGCAACCTACTGAGACTTTCCTGGTAAATTATGCCTAGTAATTGGCCCTAACAATCTAAAGCTCAAAAGTATGTCCTTATACATCTCATGCCTTTTGTATCCATATTAAAAAATGCTATAACTACCCAACAACCTATCAGTATTACTGATTGCTTTGAGGAAAAAAATGCAATAAGTTACTTTGAGTAGGATTGGTTTTAGGTTGCTCCTCGTCCAATTTGAATATCAATCTTATAATAAGAATAACTTATGTTATTAGCACATCTCACTACAATCTTGTTTTAATAAGAAAATAGATTTGTGTAATTGAGGATGTCTTTGAACTGTAGGTTCTTTTTTTTTTTTTTTTTTTTTTTTTTTTTCTTGAGAGGTTTTCGCTATAGGGCGACAGACAGAGAGAGACAGAGAGATAGAAAGCGAGAAATCACCCCCCAGAGGGGATGGCCACACCGCAATCCCTTCTCCTCCATTCTCCTCTCGGGATCTTGGGCACGCACGCACACGGGGCTGACGTGAGTTTAAGATACCGGGTCCAAGACTCGAACAATGGTTGACTACGTGGGAGTCCAGTGACATAGCCATTACGCTAACTGCTGGTCCCTAGGTTCTTAGTATTATACATTTGGGTTATCTGGCTGGGAACTACTTAGTCAGCAAGTTAACCAACAATATAGTGTAGTCAAAAAAAAAAAAAAAATCAAACTACCACACTCAGTCATCATTCATAAAATGTAATAGACATTCCACAGTTTCATTTTCTTATCACAGAGAATGTAATGAAAAAGAAAATGTCATATAATTAATCATTTCAGCCAACAAAAATTTTAATAGGAAAGAGAGAATGCTGTATTACCAATGTAAATCATTCATCATTCATCATGGCCTTAATGCTGTATTTCCTTAGCAATCCCACATCACTACAGCTAAGATAGGCTAAATCTCCAACAATGTAAACATCTGGTTAATTCTTTATTTAATTAATAAACTTTACTTTTTAAAAGCAGTTTTACAGAGACCAGCAGTTGGTGTAATGGCTATGTCGCTGAACTCCCATGTAGCCGATCACAGTCCGAACCCCAGACCTGGTGGCTTAAACTCACACCGGGCATGTGTTCATGTGTACCCAAGATCCTGGGAAGAGAATGGAGGAAAAGGGATTGTGAAGTGGCCATCCCCCCTGGGGGGTAATTTCGCACTTTCTGTCTCTCTGTCTCTCTCTGTCTTTCTGACAAGCACACATACCCTATAGCAAAAACCTCTCCAATAAATAAATAAATAAAAATAAAAAATAAAAGCAGTTTTTTGTTTACAGAAAAATTGAGCAGTAAGAAACTTTCCATAAGGGAATTTCAAATAGTTTTTGGAAAAATTAAATTAAATATAATGAAATATATAAATTTCAATTTTTAACATAAGCTCCATCAAATTCAAAACACTTTCACAAGCAATGATTTCAGAACTAAAAGAAACAAAGCATACTGGAGGCAGCAGGTAGTGTGGTGGTTACAGTGCTGTGCTCACATATGGCTGACTGCAGTTCACGTCCCAGATGTAGCAGCTTGAAAATCATGCTGGCACATATGCATGCATGTCCAAAATTCCAGGAGAAGAATGGAGGAGAAGGAATTGTGGTGTGGCCATTCCTACATTTCTCACTTTCGCTCTGTCTCTCTTTAGCAAATATATGCAAGCATGCCAAAAACCTAACAAACAAACAAACAAACAAAAAACATACTGGAAGTTAACCATGTCAATGTGGTCTTTTTTGCATTAATTTTTTTTAATTGATAGAGGGTATGTGCATTTGCCAGAGAAAAAGGAAGAAAGAGAGAGAAAAAACGCACGAGTGTACCCCCACCCCCGTGAAGCATGATCATACTGCAATACTTTTTCCACCATTTCTCCATTCCATCATAATTTTGAACATACATGCACACACACATCTAGAGTGTCTTTCAAGCCACCAGGGCTGGATTCAAACTCTGTTGGCCATGTGGAATCTAGCTCCCTATGCACTGTGCTTAACAAAGCCAAGCTATAAGGCTGACTCTTTTTTATATTATTAACTGAAAAAGAAATAAGAGACCTTTAAACATTTTTTTTTTAAGATTTGGAGGGGGAAAAGTCATAAGGAGCCAAATCAGAACTGTAAAGTAAATGCTTAACAATTTCTCATTGAAACTCTTGTAAATTTGCCATTGATGAGAGGTATGAATGTGAGAATTGTGATAGTAGAGGTAAAGCTTTCCCGGGTGCTTTTCTGCTAAAGCTTCAGCTAACTTTCTAAAAACACTCTCATAATACGCAGATACTATTATTCTTTGGCCCTCCAGAAGGTCAATAAGCAAAATGCCTTGAGCGTCCTCAAAAACTGTTTCTATGCTCTTTACTCTTGATGAGTTCGCTTTTGCTTTGATTGGACCATTTCTGCCTCTAGTCTGCTATTGCTTCTATTGAGCCTTGTCTTCAGGATGCCATAAGTTATCTCCTATTACAGTTCCTGAAAGAAATGCCTCAGGATCTTGATCACTACTTGTTGAAAATTTCCATTTAAAGTTCTGCTCTTATCTGCAACCAATCTGGACACAACGGTTTGGCATCCATAAAACAGAAAGTTCTCTCATCTTTAATTGTTCAGTTAGAATTCCACAAGTTGAACCAATTGAGATGACTATGAGGTTGGTAATTTTTTCTGCTCTTAATCATTACTCATCTTCAATTAGGGAATAAGCAAGATTGACTTATTTTCCTCACAAATTGATGTGGATGGTATGCTGAGGCAGGCATCATTTTCAAGATTATTTAGACCCTTAAAACAAGTTATCCATTTACAAACTCTGACTTCTTGGGGCATTGTCCCCATAAACTTTTAATAAAGTATAAATGATTTCATCATTCTTTTACTCAAGCTTCGCCATACATTTGAAGTTTGTTCTTGCTTCAAGTGTAGCAGAGTTCATGTTGCACTGAAGAGTTCTTCTCGAACTGATTTTATTATTATTATTATTATTATTATTATTAATTATTATTATCTTTATACATTCAATCAGTATACATCATTTAGCTTATAAAGAGAATTTCCCCAACATGAAATATACCTCAGACTAGTCCAATTGAGAATACTATACACGTAATGTCTTATCCTTCTTACTGCCTCAAACACGTTATAACAAATTGATACAAGTTTATTTTGGTACGAAAATTTTTGAAATCCATGCCTGGCTTTTTCTTTTTTTGTTGTTGCTTTGTTTTGGTTTTTAGAGGTTTTTTTTTTTTTTTTGGAGAGGTTTTTTGCTATAGGGCGCGTGCGCTCGCCAGACAGACAGAGAGAGACAGAGAGACAGAAAGCGAGAAATCACCCCCCAGGGGGGATGGTCACACCACAATCCCTTCTCCTCCATTCTCCTCTCGGGATCTTGGGCACGCACGCACACACGCCCGGAGTGAGTTGTAAGCCACCGGGTCCGAGACGCGAACCGCGGTCAACTACGTGGGAGTCCAGCGACATAGCCATTACGCTAACTGCTGGTTCCCTAGAGGTTTTTGCTATAGGGCGTGTGTGCTCACCAGAGAGAGACAGAGAGACAGAAAGCAAGAAATCACCCCAGGGGGGAATGCCATGCCACAATCCCTTCTTCTCCATTCTCCTCTCAGGATCTTGGGCACACACGCACATTCACCCGGCGTGAGTTTAAGCCACCAGGTCCAGGACTCAAACCGTGGTTGGCTACATGAGAGTCCAGCGACATAGCCATTACGCCATCTGCTGGTCCCATACATGGCTTTTACATAATATGTATTTTTCTGTGCACTCTTCGAGTCCTCCTGAATCTCTATTTTAGTTTGTCTTCTGTTGTTCAATAACTGAACACTTAAGCCAGGATGACTTGTAAGAACAGAGATTTGTAGGGAGCAGCCAGACCTGAGATCACAATGGTGCCTTTAAGCAAAGTGGAGACAAGGTCCTGTGCTGCTAGGCAAGCTCTCTGTCTTGAGCTTGACCCTGCAAAGCAGTGTAAGGAAAACTGTCAGCCAGAGGCAGCCAGGGAAGATAAAGGGAGGCTTGCTTAGAACTGCAAGACACTAGATGTTCCATAGCTTCGTCAACAGAAAACACCTGGCTTCGCATTCCACTTCTCCCTCCTTTTATTCCCTACAAAAGAGTAAACCTGGGGATGGCTCAGGGTCACCGCTGCCTCCATCAGAGATGCCTGCTCCACCCAATCCCTGCTTTTCTCTACTTGTGTGTCTGTGTGTGTGTGTGTGTGCGCGCGCGCGCACGTGTGTGTGTTTCCTTAAATCCACCATCACTCCCATTCAGGTTCACGTATCTGCACACAGACCACAGAGGAGATTTATTTATCTTATAGGTTTGGAGGTCAAAGGCCAAGGTGCCACATTTGGTGAGGGTCTTCTTGCTGGTGGATAACGTGGCAGAGGGTACTACATAGCTATTCAGGGCAAGTACAGACCATTTCGGTGTCTGTGTGTCTCTGTGTCATTCCCTCTCCTTATAAACTCACCTGGATTCAATCATAGGGTCCCCACTCCTGTGACCTTAACCTTAGTAATTTCCCAAAGCCCCACATTCAACACCATAGTCAGTTCAGGTTTTCACCTTAATCTCTTCACAACTAGGACCAAATCTGAACACATGCATTTTAGGGGTGCACATACAAACCCTAACATTCTTCTTCTCTTGAGAAAAAAAGGTTTTTGTTATAGGGTGTGTGTCCTCACTGGAGAAACAGAGAGAAAGGAAGTGAGAAATCACCTAGTGGAGGTATGGCCATACTACAACCCCTTCTCTTCCATTATCCTCTCAGGATTTTGGGCATGTGCGCACATGCCCAGCATGAGTTTGAAGACATCAGGTCTGGGACTCAAACCAAGGTGGACCATGGGAGTCCAGAGCCTTAACCATTATGCCACCTGCTGTCCCCACAAACCATAGCATTCTCTTTTTAAAAAATTTTTTTAGAATTAGTTTATTTTAACTTTATTTGTCATTTATTTTTAATTTGGCCAAAGAGAGAGGGAAAGCAAGAAAGCAAGTCACCAGATCTGGGATCCAAACTGTGGATAGTCATGTGGGAGTCCAGTGCCCTTAACCACCATGCCACCAGCCAGCCCCCATAGCATTCTCTTTACATAGTTAGTTTAGGGATAGTCCCAAGGATATAGCAAGGCTCAAGAAACAGTAAACATTTTGGGAAACAGCAGTTAGCGTAATGGCTATGTCGCTGGACTCCCACGTAGTCAACCGTGGTTCGCGTCCCGGACCCGGTGGCTGAAAACTCACGCCGGGCGCGTGTGCGTGCGTGCCCAAGATCCCGAGAGGAGAATGGAGGAGAAGGGATTGCGGCGTGACCATCCCCCCTGGGGGGTGATTTCTTACTTTCTGTCTCTGTGTCTCTGTCTGTCCGGCAGGCGCACGCGCCCTATAGTGAAAACCTCTCCAAAAAAAAAAAAAAAAAAACAGTAAACATTTAAATAATGAGTAGTGTAACCACTTGTTTTTACAATAATATATATGTTCTTTTGTAAATACAGCTTTTTTTTTTTTGAGAGGTTTTCGCTATAGGGTGCGTGCGCTCGCCAGACAGACAGAGAGAGACATAGAGACAGAAAGCCAGAAATCACCCCCCAGGGGGGATGGTCACGCCGCAATCCCTTCTCCTCCGTTCTCCTCTCGGGATCTTGGGCACGCACGCACACGCGCCAGGCATGAGTTCTAAGCCACCAGGTCCGGGACGTGAACCGCGGTCGACTACGTGGGAGTCCAGCGACATAGCCATTACACTAACTGCTGGTTCCCAGTAAATACAACTTTTAATAAATCGAAGCACAGATGCAAAACTCATTTTCCAAATACCAATAACAGACAACAAATTATTTTTACCTTTAGATTATACCATTCTTAGAACTATACCAAGAAAAACAGAGTAAAATTGGTAGCAATGTGAAGAAAAATGATTAATTTATTAAATGAAATTATTTGACTGCAAGGTCTGCTTTAAATTCAGCAAGCAAAAGGAAGTTCTCACTAACAGCAAGAAGAAAATTTCCTCTTGAAAGAAAGAAATTTGAAGTCAGTTCCAGACCCCAAACCAATATATCTAGTTGACATCTAACTGGAAGTATGATGAAGGAAAAATGATGGGAAACTATAAGAATCAGTAAGCTAGTAGGAAAGAAAAAAAATCACAAAGAAATACTGTACTTAGAAAAGAAAGTAGAATAAAAAATGGAAGAAAATGCTAAAAACATTTTTTTTTCTTTTTTTGGAGAGGTTTTTTGTTTGTTTTTGGTTTTTTTTTTTTGTTTTTTTTTTTGTTTTGTTTTGTTTTGTTTTGCTATAGGGCGCGTGCGCTCTCCAGAAAGACAGAGAGAGACAGAGAGATAGAAAGCGAGAAATCACCCCGCCCCCGCCCCCCCCGGGGAGATGGACATGCCGCAATCCCTTCTCCTCCATTCTCCTCTCGGGATCTTGGGCACGCACGCACACGCGCCCAGCGTGAGTTTAAGCTGCCGGGTCCAGGACTTGAACCGCGGCCGACTACATGGGAGTCCGGTGACATAGCCATTAAGCTAACTGCTGGTCCCCAAAACACTTAGTCCTTTAAATTGCTGGAATACAAAAACTAAAAACTGCATAGTGCTATCCAATTTCTTTAATAGAGATCCCTATATGTACACGAGACATGAAGTTAACAAAATAAACAGCAGCCTATTCAAAAATGAATGTCAAGAACTGAAAGAATAAAGTATAATTAATTTGGCTTTCTTCTATTCCACAAACCCAAGTGTGAACATATGCTTAAGAAACAAAAAACAAAGACAACTTGTATTCAGAAAGACATCCACCCTTAATCTTAAAGAAATATCCACCAAGGCAAAGGAAGCAACAAATTTGGCACAACATTGAGTGGTAATGACTGTGATGGGAGAAAGAGCCATAAAAATCCTCTCAGAATGTTCCAATTGTTTTGACTCCTTAACCAATCACTCTATTTTAAAAAGAAATGATGATAACTGATATCTTGAGCTGAAAAGTAAAAACATTGTAGAAAATACAAATTTCAAAGAAGGAAATTATCGAAGAATTTTAATGACACAAATCTTCACATGTTTTGGGCTCAATCACACAACTGGAAATACTAAAACTTTAAAAACAAAATACCATAAACTGTAGGCAAAATAAAGAACAGAGGGTCCCCAGCCTGGTATCTGCGGCAGCTGAGAGCTGTGTGCTGTGATGTGCGCAGGGCTGGGGATTAGACACAGCTCCTGGAGGACAACTGTAAATTATAAACCAGCACATGTGCAAGGGGAAGAAGCAACCCATTAGTAAACCTTTCAAATATAGATGGGCTCCCAAGAGGTTAGTTTGTACATTATTCACAGAAATAACTTTCACTACACAAAGATTTGTGAAGCATTTCAATTGCCCTGAGATAATTAAGAATTTGTTCAGTGAACAAAAATGGAAACCTTAAAATCACAGTAGCTGAACAAAGTATTCCAAAATGGCATAATTTATTTGATAGCAAAATAAGTTTGGACAAAAAATTTACAGGAGATTCAATTGTGGTCACTTAAACTGCAGGAATACAAAACAAAGTAGGGCTGTTGAACTCTTGTGTTCCACCTTTAAAGAACAGAAGGACTCCATGAATAATTACAATTCAACATGTACCATATCTGAACAAAATTCAATGTATTTCTTTGTCTGTAACTAAGAAACTTCTTACAATAAACTTTTATAATCACAGCATTGGTACAATCCACTAACATGTTCAATAAGACAGTTGTACTTGGGCTATAAGTAGCATACAATTTTCATTTCTGCTTTGTGATAGAGTGGCTAACCCTAGCAAAAACATTTTCTGATTAAATATGACTTTGAATAATAACCTTGTTCTTCCTTAAAAGCGTGATGAATAATATGAAATGAAGAGTGGCTTTCACTTAAACTTTGTTGGATAGTTAAATCTTAAGCATATGAGACAAATATGTTTGATAGAGCACAGAGAGAAGCTATGTTCATCATATATTTAAAGAAGACACAGCAAACTCACATATTATGCAAAAGAACAGCTATAATTATAAATGTCAAGAAAAAGGAATTTAAGGAATGAAGACAAAGATTCAAATGAAAAATAAATGATTTCACAAAAGTCAGAGAGCAAAAGCTCAGAAGTAAAGTATTCATATCTTCACTTTGTAACCCCTTTATTACTTTTCTTTCCTGGTCTCTTTACCACTTTACGATTTTCATCTAGGACAAGAGGTTTTTGATAACAAATATATTAACACTATTCCTAATGAACAAGCTCATCCTTAGATCAGGTATGTGTTATATTACAAGGTCACTCTTTCTCACAAATTATTTTCCTAGTCATGTTACAGATCAGGAACCAAAGAAGAAATTAAGTGTGGAAAAGACCTGGAGCCAGAGAGTTCAGACTGTTATTCTTCTGATTTGTTTAAGCGCTGAAAGTGGATAACTTAATCACTCATAGAACCAAGAACAGGGTAGAAAATAGGATTAGAGCTTGGTATCTTAGCCTGAAATTATACCTGCTGTCCATTCCTTCATTCTAATAACAATCATCCATGATAATTTTTAAAAAGAAGCTTGATTACATTCCAAAAATCTCTCCAAATTCATTTGCTTACGTAAATGGAAGACTTAAAATTATTTTGTTAGCAGAGTACATCATGAATTAAGGAGGGCCTAACAAAGTTATTGTGGCTTCATGTTCAAAAGCTTCTTATATAAAACAGTGAGCTTTGTTCTGTATTCAAACTTAGAAAGAAAATAGTTATGATTAACTAAACAGTTACGTGGCTGAGATTTGTCTAGTTTATGCTAATCATAACAATGAAAAGGTGAACTTTTCCTACATTATTTCAGTTTATGATGCTTAGATATATTCTAAATCATCTCAGGGATGCCAAGAATCATTTCTCATAGCTGCAAACATTGACTTTATTCTTTTTCCTCAAAAATACATCTATAGGAGAGTGGCATCAACAAGATGATGCAATGAAAGATTCCCAGCTTACAGCCTCCCACACAATGATTTCCCAGGCATCCAAGGGCAAGTGCTTTTGTGGGGTTTGGGGATCCAGATAGGCAAATTCCCAGTGAAGACCAAGATTGAGGACAGCCGCTATCCCAGGGCAGGCCCACATCCAGTTGGGGGGACTTGTCAAACATGATCCCAACCACACACAGAAAGCACACCTTTCATCTATGGATGTAGCTCCAGCTCTCTTGGCCATAGTCCTGCAACCAGCCTTCTCTACCAAGGAGCCGCGCACCTCCATGTTCCCATTTCCGGGACCACCAACTTTAAGACCCACTGTACATCCTGAAGCTTCCCTGTGACCTAGCTCCAATCCCACTTTGCTTCAACTCAGATTTAGTCTTGCCCACTCATGGATCACTTGAGAGCCTCACACATAGTTGAGGCATCTTTGCTAACAGACCTACCAACTTCAGACATAACTAGATCTGAAGGAACCCTGTGAAATAGCTGTAGGCCTTTCCTACCACTGTAACAGAGGTAGTCCTTCCTGCTCAGGGACCCACCTAGGGAACTAGCAGGGGCCTATTCAGGGACTAGACAGGAGACACACTACATATAACCCTGGTAACAGGCTGTCTGTGGATTCACTGTGGAACTAGAAGTCACTCCATAGCCTGACTCAAGGCTTATTTGACCATGGTCCTTGAGGCAGTCACATCTACATGGTTCTAGAAGGTTACCATATCTGGTAACAGGTCTGTAGACCCAGCAGTAGCCACATGACCATGCTCTAGCACTGCCTGACTGAAATCCTGTGGAAAGTTCTATCAATCCATGAACACTGCAAGAGAATTTCTATAACTGCTGAAACCAGTCTATAAAGACAGAAAGCCTTCAAACACAAGGCTACACAGAACTTTATAAATCAGGCAAACATGATACCACCCAAGGAGACTAATAAGATATGGAAAACTATAAATTGCCTGATCAAAATAATAATAGTAACAATAATTGTTTTAAAGTTCAATGAGCTATAAGAAAACACAGATAAGAAACTAAACAAAATTAAAAAACAGTACATAAAAAATGAGAACTTCAGCAAAGTGATAGAAATCATTAAAAAGAAACAAATTCTGGAACTGAGAAATACAATTAATGAAATTTAAAAATACAGTAGAAATCCAATACTATTTTGAACATGCATAAGAAAGAATCTGTGAATTCAAAGAATCATTTGAAAATATTCAGTCAGAGGAGAAAAAATAAAAGATAAAAAACATTAAGAAATCCTACCGTGACCAGCAGATGGTATAATGGTTACATCACTGGACTTCCACATAGTCAACCGTGGTTCGAGTATCAGACCTGGTGGCTTAAAACTCATGCTGGGTGCATATGTGTGCATGCCCAAAATCCTGAGAAAGAATGTAGGAGAATGTAGGATTGCAATGTGGCCATTCCTCCTAGGGGGTGATTTCTCACTTTCTGTCTCTCTGTCTCTATCTCTCCAGTGAGTGCATGCACCCTATAACAAAAGCCTCTCTCTCAAAAAGAAAAGAAAAGAAAAGAAAAGAAAAGAAAAGAAAAGAAAAGAAAAGAAAAGAGGAAAGAAAAAGAAAGGAAAGGAAAGGAAAGGAAAGGGAAAGGGAAAAAAAAAGAAAAAAGAAAAGGGAAAAGGAAAAGGAAAAGGAAAAGGAAAGGAAAGGAAAGGAAAGGAAAGGAAAGGAAAGGAAAGGAAAGGAAAGGAAAGGAAAGAGAAGGGAAGAAAAGAAAAGAAAAGAAAAGAAAAGAAAAGAAAAGAAAAGAAAAGAAAGAAAAGAAAAGAAAAGAAAAGAAAAGAAAAGAAAAGAAAAGAAAAGAAAAGAAAAAAGAGAAGAGAAGAAAAAGAAAAAGAAAAAGAAAAAGAAAAAGAAAAAGAAAAAGAAAAAGAAAAAGAAAAAGAAAAAGAAAAAGAAAAAGAAAAAGAAAAGACCTATAGGTGGGGTTGGCAGCTGGTGTGGTGGTTAAGGTGCTCCCATATGGCTGACTGCAGTTTGAGTCCTTGTCCTGTTAGCTTGCTCTCTCTCAGTTTCCCACTCCCTCTCTGTTATTCTCTCTCTCTCTCTCTCTCTCTCTCTCTCTCTCTCTCTCTCTCTCTGGTCAAAATAAAATTATAATAATTTTAAAAATTAAATAAATAATTCTTTTTTAAAAAAGAAATTCTTTAGGATTGTGAAAAATCACCAAGAGAGCTAAATTTTTGTTATGGAAGTCTCAAAAGGAGAAGAGAGATAAAGGGGGAAAAAATAGTACCTGAAAACTTCCCAAATTTTGGGAGATGTGTACATCCAGATTAATTAATCTCAGAATGTCCCACATAGAATCAATCCAAAAAGGATTAGGCTAAAATGCATTATATTATCAAAAGTGACAGACAAAATATTTTGAAAGTAGTAAGAGGAAAGTAACAGCTTAAATATGAAAAAGTCTATGTTCAGGGCCAGCAGGTGATGCAGTGATTAAGGTGCTGGACTTTCACATGGTTGACCACAGTTCGAGTCCCAGACCCAGCGGCTTGAAACTCATGCCAGGCATATGTACATGCATGCCCCAAATCCCAGGAGGAGGATGGAAGAGAAGGAATTGTGGCATGGCCATCCCCTGGGGAATGATTTTCCACTTTCTGTTTCTCTGTCTCTTTCTGTCTCTCTAGAGAGTGCACAGGTCCTGTAGCAAATATCTCTCTCAAAAAAAAAAAAAGAAAGAAAAGAAAGAAAGAAAAAAAAAGAAAGAAAGAAAAGAAAGGAGCAAAAAAAATAAAGCTATGTTCTATGAGCCTTCAACTGATTTCTTGGCAGAAACCTTGAAGACCAAGAAAGAGTGGGACGATATATTCAAATGGTGAAAGGAAAAAAAATGTGCCAGTGAAGAATAATATTCTCAGCAAAGCTGTTGGACTCCGAAATAAAATAGACATAGAGACTTTCTCAAATAAACAATAGCTGAGAGAGTTCATCAACACTACTCCTGCCTTCTGAGAGTTGCTAAAGGAAGTTCTTCAAGTCAAAACAAAGGGACACTAATTACTAACATGAAAACTTATGAAATCCATTAGTGGGACCAGCAGTTAGCATAATGGCTATGTCCCTGGACTCCCATGTAGTCGACTGCAGTTCGAGGCCTGGACCAGGTGGCTTAACTCACACCAGGCGTGCTTGCGTGTGTGCTCAAGATCCCGAGAGAAGAATGGAGGAGAAAAGATTGTGGCATGGCCCTTCCCCCCCCACCAGGGGGGGTGATTTCTCCCTTTCTGTCTCTCCGTCTCTTTCTGGTGAGCACACACGCCCTATAGCAAAAACCTCTCCAAAAAAAAAAAAAAAAAAGAAAAGAAAAAATTCCATTAGTAAAGGTAGACTGGAAGATCTTCAAAAAGTTTATGAGTTCATAGAAAATGTGTATTATGAAAATCCTACGCAAGGACTTCAAAAATTTCTACACCAAACAAACTTGTACATTAATTCCACTTTTCCATAAACTTTTTGAAGTCCCCTCACATATAGTCAATTTCAAAATATTGTAATACTGTAATGATAATGTTTAAATCACTTTAAACTTTAGTATAAAAGTTAAAATGTGAAAATATTAAAAATAACTATATATAACTTGTTAATGAACACACAATATGAAAATAAATAAATCATTACATCAATAATATAAAATGTGGAGAGGGAAAAAAATAGTGTAAAGTTTTTATACATTTTCAAGGTAAGTTTGTTTTGCTTTTTTTGGAGAGATTTTTGCTATAGGGTGTGTGCACTCTCTGGAGAGACAGAGAGACGTAAAGCAAGAAATCAGCCCCTAGAGGGGATAGCCACACCACAATTCTTTCTCCTTCATTCTCTCTCAGTATCTCAGGTGTGCATGCACACGTGCCCAGTGAGAGTTTTAAATTACCAGGTCTGGCACTAGAATCACAGTGGACTATGGGGGAGACCAGCCAGGTAACTATTATGCCACCTGCTGTTCCCTCAAGTTAAGTTTTAATTCAGCTTAAAACAGACTGCTACAGTTATGTTTTTAAAGAATTATTTACTTAGTTCTTTGATTATTTTATTATTACTATTATTTTTTTTTTTTTTTTTTTTTTTTTTTGCTATAGGCTACTTGTGCTCACCAGAGAGAGACACAGAGAGAGAGAGAGAGAGAGGGAAAGTGAGAAAGCAAGCCGTCAGGTCCAGGACTTAAACATCGGTAAGCCATGTGAGAATCCAACACCTTAAACACACCACCATCTGCTGGCCCTGCTATAATTATATTTTATGTAAGCCTCATAAATAAACCTGTAGTAAACATAAAATATAAAGTGAAAGATCAAAGCACATCATTATTTTTAAAAAGAGTATCAAATTACACAAGAAGATAGTAAGAGAGGAAGAAATAAACAAACTACAAAGTAAAAAAATTAAAAAAAAAAAGTTTTCAAAATACCAAAAATACCGGGAACCAGCAGTTAGCGTAATGGCTATGTCGCTGGACTCCCACGTAGTCGACCGCGGTTCGCGTCCCAGACCCGGTGGCTTAAAACTCATGCCGGACGCGTGTGCATGCGTGCCCAAGACCCCGAGAGGAGAATGGAGGAGAAGGGATTGCGGCGTGACCATCCCCCATGGGGAATGATTTCTCGCTTTCTGTCTCTCTGTCTCTTTCTGTCTGGTGAGCGCATGCACCCTATAGCAAAAAAACCTCTCCAAAAAAAAAAAAAAAATACCAAAAATACCAGCAGTTAGCATAATGGCTATGTTGCTGGACTCCCATGTAGTCAACCGCAGTTCCAGTCCTGGACCCAGTGGCTTAAACTCACGCCAGGCGCATGTGCGTGCATGCCCAAGATCCCGAGAGGAGAAAGGAAGATAAGGGATTGCGGCGTGGCCATCCCCACTGGGAGGTGATTTCTCGCTTTCTATCTCTCTGTCTTTCTCTGTCTTTATGGCGAGCGCACGCACCCTATAGCAAAAAGCTCTCAAAAAAAAAAGAAAAGTAGCAAAAGTAAATTTCTTCCTAACAATAATTACCTGAATATAAATAGAGCAAGTTTCCTAATAAAAGAGAGTAAAAGAACACATACAAAGCCAAGATCTAACAACATGCTCTCATCAAGAGACTCACATTAGTGTTCAGGACACACAAATGTTGAAAGTGAAAGACTGAGAAAGAGTAGTCTGTTAAAATGGTAATCAAAAGAGAATGTTGGGACCAGCAACTAGTATAATGGCTATGTCGCTGGACTCCCATGTAGTCGACCGCAGTTCGCGTCCTGGACCTGGTGGCTTAAAACTCACACTGGGCGCGTGTGCGTGCGTTCCCAAGATCCCGAGAGGAGAATGGAGGAAAAGGGATTGTGGTGTGACCATCCCCCCAGGGGATGATTTCTTGCTTTCTGTCTCTCTGTCTCTCTCTGTCTGTCTGGCAAGCGCACACGCCCTATAGCAAAAATCTCTCCAAAAAAAAAAAGAGAATGTAAGTGACTATAGTCAAATCAGTCAAAATAAGTGGTAAATCCAAAAACTGTTATGCAAGACAAATGTTATTATATAATATATATTGTGTGTTAATACTATAGGAAGAAATAATAATACAATTATTATTATTATTATTTAATTATAATATATAATTATATAATATAATTATGATTATAAATTATGTATATTTAAACATCAAAGCACCTAAATACATAAAGCAAGCATTTACAGATCTGAACAAAAAAATTGACAGCCATACTATAAGAGCAGGAAACTTCACAACTCCACTTTTAATGACAAGGTCACCCAGACAGAAAATCAAAACAGAACAGTAGAATTGAACAACAGTATAGATCACATGACCTAACAAACATGTAAGGAATGTTCCAACCAGCAGCAGAAGACACATCCTTCTGAAGCATACATGAAACATTTTCCAGGAAGGATTCCATGTTAAGACTGAAAACAATAAATTCAAGAACATTGAAATCATCACAGATGATTTCACTAGATGGTGAACGTATCATTAAGCTGCCACTCTAAAACAAGATTTCTTTGTACCCGCATCATGAACATTTGGGAGTTTAATAACAAGAGTGGGAGGCTGTCTTATGCATTATATAATGTTTATCAGCATTTCTGACTTCTATTCACTAGATGCAATAGTATCCCCCAAATTATAACAACCAAAAAAGTTTTCAGACTCACCAAATGTCCCTGGAAGGGCAAAGTGGCACCCAGTTCGGAACCATTATCTTAAAACAGCCATAATTTATTCTTTTATTTATTTATTTATTTATTTATTTATTTATTTTTAGGTTTTTGCCATAGGGCACTTTTGCGTGCATTCACAGGAAAGACAGTGAAAGAAAAAGTGAGAAATCACTCCCCAGGAGGCATGGCCATGCCATAGTCCCTTCTCCACTCTTCTGTTGGGATTTTGGGCATATGCGCACAGGAACCTGGTATGATTTTCAAGCTGCCCAGCTCTGAGTCTCAAACCTGGGTTGGTCAAATGGGAATTCAGTGCCTTAACCACCATGACACCTGCTGGTCCTACAAATTTTCTTACTCACATGACTGGTGATCATGTGGGTGGAGACCAACAGATGTAGGCTATGCAACTCTGTTTGCTTTGAAAATTCTGCTGAGCTTACCTCTTTCTTATGGGTGGGGCTCAATTTCATGCTCATTATGTTTATTCTGGTGCCCACACTGAAAGCATGACAGTTATCTAGAGAAAATTCTCCACGTGGCAATGGCAAAGACATAAAAGAGAAAGCCAGATCTTGCAAGTACATTTCAAGTCTTTGCTGAACTCCATTAGCCAAAGCAAAGCACAAGCAAAATCTCTGAGTTGGGGCAGAAAAGCATACTTAGCCAACAGTGAAAAATCTTTCCTTTTATATAGCAAAGGATATGGACATAAGGAAAGGTGAAGAATTAGGAGTGTTAATTCTACCACGGACCTGCTGAAAAGAGAGGGTGTCTCTTCCACAGCAGCAATACTCTGCTCCTCCTTTTTTCTTTTTTTTTTAAGAGATGATTTTGTCTAGTTGCAATCCTCCTGCCTTGGTCTCCTAGGTGGGACTAAAAAAATACACCATTATACCTACTTCTTTTTGGGGAGACCTGTAGTGGCCAGCCACAAGCTCATGATCCTCCTGCTCAACCTTACCCAGACAGTAGGACCCCAGGCATATACCACCGTATCCAGCCTTCCTGCCGGACCAAAAATTGAATGTGGACCTCTTTTTTGGTCCCAGCCTGGATGTTTACCAGCTTTCATCCTCAATTTGTCTTGTGACTCAGTATGTGAAATGTTTCAAAGGAAAATGATGAGAAGCTTTAGCCAGAAAAGTTATTAAAACATGCCACAGAGCAACTAGCATGGCCCTTAAATCCAATGTAAACTCTGTTTTGACTCAGGCAACATTAGGAAATAATTCTCTTCATCAAAAAATAGACTACAGCTTCTCCATTTCCATGTCTGTGATAATTTAAGATACATCTTGAAAATTCAGAGCATGCAGATATCAGAGAGAGACAAATAGGTGCAAGGGCAGAAACAGAAAAATTATCCAAGAGCATTTGCATCAATTCATTAGTGGAACCAAATCTACCTTTAGAATCTAATCAATAAAGAGTCTGAGCTTTTTCTCCAAAAATTAATAGGGTACTCATGCAAGGACATTTTTAACTCAGATCAACACAGGATCTAGAGCACTTGAAACAATAGAATAAAAAGTGGATCCTTACAGAACTAGGGCAAACTCTCTTCTGCTTTAGCATCTTCTCTATGTCGTCAGTGAGAAAAAATAATCAGGTTTTGGATGAGATCTCTCAATACCATTTATAGTTTGCTGGATATAATTCCCTTTAAGTTTAAAGAGAGAATGCAGTGGTGGAGCCAAGAGGCGACATAGTGGTGAAGGCACTGGACTCCCACATAGCCAAACGTGGTTTGAATCCTGGACCCTGAAGCTCGAAACTCACACTGGGTGCATGTGCATGTGTGCCCAAAATCCTGAGAGTAGAATGGAGGAGACAGAATTGTCTCCCCCACCAACCACTGGTGATTTCTCACTTTTTCTCTCTCTCTATCTCTTTCTGTTTCTCTGGAGGGCACACACACCCTATAGCAAAAATCTCTCTCTAAAAAAAACAAAAAGAATACAGTGGATTCAGTTATTCTACACTTATTCTCTGGGGTCTTCAAAATACATAAACTATTCCTTCCAGTTTCATTTAAGAGGGATAACTGTATTGGCCAGACCACCATCTGGTCAACTACTTGGTCAACTACCTTGTGGTGATTCCAGTCTGAATACATTAAAGCTATTCAACATCTCTCCCACAGAAACCTCTTGCTCCATACCCTAAAATTATCTTATTCCTCTTCTGATATATGGAACAAACAGATGTTTGATCACAAAGTACACAGTTGCCTAGATACCTTCCCGCGTTCTGGCTTTCACTGCAATATTTATGGAGCACCTATTATAAGCTGGGTACTCTGATAGATGAAAAGTACACAACTCCTACCCTGACAAAGAACAATGATAAGTAAACAAAAATAAATAACAGGACTATGTAAAGAGGGTGTCCTATCAAGAAGCTTCAGTGTCATCTGAGTAAGAGATGATGCAAGAAGAAGTTAACTTGTTCTGGAAACATCAGAAAATGCTTCACACAAAATAAAAATCCAGGATGACATAAAATACATTTTTCCTATTAGAATCCTAAAGAATCAAGGTGATTGTATCTCTTTATATCTAAACATGCTTGTCTAACTCTGAGTTTTCCATTTAATGAGAAATACATTATAAAGAAGAGTGTTAAAATATTACTGTGTTGTCCTTAACCTTCAAAAAAAATCGTAACTATGTGCTCTAGCTCCAAACAATATCCAGCGGTCTATATCTTCTCATGAGATTTTACAAGTGATTTTTATGATACAGATTCTGGAAAAATATTACCTATGATTAAACTTCATTCCTATTATTGACCTTTGTGACCTCGTGCTTCCTCTGCCAGGATATTATAATTACCTTATAAAAGAAAGGGTGAAGTAATAGAAAGGGTGAAGATGACATCAACATTCACCAAGTTTCTCTTTCACCCAGGCTATCATCTGGAATCTCCAAGTCTCTCAACCTTTTTCTAAAGCTATTAATATTATTGCTGTGTTGACCTTTGCTGCTGTTTGCCATTTTGAAATTTACAGATCAGCAAGCACCAGTAAATCTTGTCAGAATTAATGCAAATGTAAGACATAGTCATTACCGGCTCCTCACGGTAAAGAATAGCTTGCTACAATGTTATTACTGAGACACAATTTATCCTGATTGCCAGAAAGATGAGACGCTCTGAATGTAAGCAGTAAACTCGCACTGAGAAATAAATTTCACTGGCATTGCCCACACAGAAGTTTGCTCACGCCGATGAACGCTGTCAGTGCAGCGAGTGGTGGAGTGATTGATTCACTTCGGCGCATCTCCTATCTCCCCTTCTGGAAAAGGGAGTTAATTCGCTCTCATCATCTCTTCACTACACTAGATGTTTTTAAGGGTTGAACTCAGAAAATGAAGACGAGTAATAATGGTTTAGCTGACTTTTTCTTTTTCTGGCTCTGAATGTGCCTTTATATCTTAGCCCTTCATATTTCTTTCAGAGGGCTACCTAGGATTAATATACCAATGAATTTCAAGTCAAACAGAAAGCATTCTTTGCTCTGTTGGATGTGATTATGTTTCCGATATATAAACAAGTGGTTCCATAAAAGAGCTGGCAATATATAGGTAGCAAAATAACCATTCATGACAATTCCGTCTTCTGAGTGCGTTGTAAAATCACTTTTTCTCCATGAAAAATTCTTTCAATGATGTTTATTGAACTTAGAATTTTAATGCAGTAGTTTTTCTTAAAGAAAGAGTGTCAATGAATGAGTAAACCCTAACAAATAAAACTAAGGAAGAGATATCTTTTATGTTTTCGGAAAATAAATAGCTGAATTGTGAGTGTTAATCAGTTCTTGGGAAATGAGGAACATTCAACAGAAATTGATTCTGAATACATGGAAAGAACTTGTATGTATAAGAAAAGGGAATGCAGGTATGAAATGAGCTTATGTTCTTTTTTGGCTTCCACAGTCTCAACTGAGTACCTCAAACTTCAGAAGATTTGAGATGTCACAACTAGCAATGCTACAAAGATCCAGATGCTTTCAAAAGCTGCTACCATCGGGACCAGCAGATGGCACAATGGTTACATCGCTGGACTCTCAGGTAGTCGACCACAGTTCAAGTCCTGGTCCTGACGACTTAAAACTCACACAGTGCACATGTACATGCGTACCCAAAATCACAAGAGGAAAGTGGAGAAAGGATTGCAGCATAGCTATCCCTCATGGAGGCTGACTGCTTGCTCTCTGTCTCTGTCTCTCTGGCAAGTGCAGGTGCCCTAAAGGAAAAATCTCTCAAGAAAAAAAAAGCTACTATCATAGAAAAAATAAATGCCATGATTAAGAGAACATACTTGTAACAGAAGCATTCAAAATACAAATAAATAAATAAGTAGATAAAAGTACAAGTAATAATATTTTCAGAGAAGTTAGAGCATATTAAATATTCTATAATCTTGAAAAATAATTCATTTTATAATCCTTCAAGGAAATAAATTAAAAATCTCTTAAATTATCATTTCTTCAACTTCCAAATTTAATTTGAATAATAAGAAGTTAAAGTGAAACATATATACAGTCTAAACCCTATAGTAGCTTTGTTACTCATAAGAGTAGATCCAGGGACCAGCAGATGGCATAACAGCTATGTCGCTGGACTCCCACATGACTGAATGCAGTTTGAGTCCCGGACCCAGTGGCTTGAAACTCACACAGGGTATGTATGTGTGCCCAAGATTCTGGAAGGAGAATGGAGGAGAAGAGATTGCAGCATGGCCATTCCCCCGGGGAATGATTTCTCAAGAAAAAAAAAGAAAAGAGTAAATCCCCAAGATAATCTAAATTACACTACCAGTTATATTTATATGCAGATATCCCTTGGACAAGGTTTTATAATAAAGGCTTGCCATCTGACCTAGAAAATTTAAGACTAAGATTTCGATCTTTTAAATATTTGTTCATTGCTTCACACACATCAGACATTATTTAGGTGCTGCCAATAAAGAAGGCCTCTCTTTAAGAAATTCATAATCTGAGAGTCAAATAATATGATTCTTAATTTGCTGTGATTTACATATGGTAAAGTTATTGAATGAATCTTATTTTTTTAAATATAAGCTGTCTATGAAGATAAAGGGTAACAATAGTTACATTTTTCTGATCAAAGGGCATCCGTGAAGACCTATAGCTAACGTTATATTTTGAATGTTATCTCAGTCCCCCAGGTTGAAGAATTCTAGTCAGTGTGACAAGAATTTTTTTTTTTTTTTTTTTTTTTTTTGGAGAGGTTTTTCGCTATAGGGCGCGTGCACTCGCCAGACAGAGAGAGAGAGACATAGAGACAGAAAGCGAGAAATCACCCCCCAGGGGGGATGGTCACGCCACAATCCCTTCTCCTCCATTCTCCTCTCGGGATCTTGGGCACGTACGCACACGCACCCAGCGTGAGTTGTAAGCCACCGGGTCCGAGATGCGAACCGCGGTCGACTACGTGGGAGTCCAGCGACATAGCCATTACGCTAACTGCTGGTTCCCAGTGTGACAAGAATTTTTAAAGGAAAAGCAAAGTTGGAAGAGTCACACAACCTGATTTCAGAACTTACTATAATGTTACATTAATCAAGACACCATGACATTGGCATAAAGATAGAACATCCATCTGTGGAATATAATAGAGGTTCCAGAATAGATCAAAGTCATTCATGGTCAGTGGAGAAAGGAAAATATTTTCAACAGTGGTGCTCCTTGATTTACAATGGGGTTGTAATTCTAGCAGTCATTTCCCTGGTTGTCATGATTTTTAAAACCAGATAACAAGACCAGCAGGTGGCATGGTGGTTGGGGTACTAGACTCCCACATGGCCAAGGCCAACTAGGTTCATGTCCCAGACCTAGAGACTTTTCTCACTTTCCTGCTCTCTCTCTCTCTTCCTGTCTCCCTCTGGTGAGTGTACATACCCTATAGAAATTTTTCTTTTAAATAATAATAATAAATAAAATTGAATAATTGATTATTTAAAAAATCAGATAACTAAAAAATCATTTTAATCTGGCATTGGCAAAAAAAATAAAACCAATCTCTCGACTCTGGTCTGACATATTTCTTCCAGTAATTGATAGCTCCTTATAAATTCAGACAAAATAAAAGTGAATTAATCATAAAAACATGCTTTAGTAGTAGTAGTTCTCTAAAAAATAGTAATATCTGTCTGAATTTTTTTATTATCCCTCGGCAATTAATAGAGTGTATTCAATTTATTGTTAGAAGATGCCACTGTCTGCTATAAAAGCAACTTCTAAAAGCTTTTCTTACTTGCAAACTTCAAACATCAGAGCTTTTTTCTTTTTTCATCTTTTTAAAATTCAGTTCATTCCAAGGAGATTCAGAGTTTACCCATACTCTTTTCAGGTTCAACTCTTTCCTCATACATTAGTCCCTAGTCTTGTTGTGGCCACAGACACTTAAAAATTGAATGAACACTGCTAATGGAGTTTCTCTTCAGAAAAAAATAAACATATGCTTGCATGCACAAAATTTTGCAAATAATTTTCAGATGTTCAGGAGCTCATAATTGAGAAACTCTTCTCCCAAGTTCATATAATCAACTCATAATCATTCTCCTAATGACCTATTTAATTTTATTATTCAATAAATTGTATAAAGTAATCCAAAACTACAAGTATCAGAAACTTATTCAGATTTAAATGCACTATAAAATATTCTTTTGCTATAGGTGGGAAACTATTTATTAAGAAAATACGTAATAGGAAAAAATTATCATAATTTTCTTTGTTCTAAATAGATTTTAAATAAGTTTAAAATCACAACTTCTGATTTATTTAAAAATAATGGTTTATGAATGTCTAGCAACAATTCTTGTTGCAAAGTCGAATTTGCAGACCCTCAGGAATAACTCCCTGATTCCACCACAGGTCAGTGAAGCCAACTGATTGAGAAAAACAGAAATAGATAAAAGATTCCTAAGAAAAAATATTTTAATTTAAATACCAAATATGCTCAGAGAGAGAGACTATTAAGGAAAAGAAACGTAGTGTAATACCAGCCCTATAATTATATTGCACTACTCTTTTTTTATAGCCTTAGTTTGTTCCAATATGCTATTTGCATTTTGTTTCAGAAAGATTTCTTAACAGCAAATTGTTTCCATTTTCATTTGTAACCTGTGGTGACACAGAGTGAACTGGGTTCTATAAATTACCATGGAAAGTGGTGAGCTAACAATTTGGCAGAACAAAGCCCCAAGGATATGACAACAAAAAGGGAATATGAAGTTCACAATTGCAGATTAAAATTGAAGAAGGAAACATTTGAATTGCAAATACCATATTAAAAATGGACACTGTTCATGACTGCATTATGCAATCATTTTGCGTGCCTGAGGTAAGTAATAAAAAATTGGTCACTCTATTTAGTATCATTGAATACATGGACTACTTTTGCATCTTCTTGTTGTGAGGTGTTCTTCACTAGAAATATACATTAAGGTCACTTATTACTGATTGCTTAAGGCTAGTAAAAATATTCAAGTACTTTTAAAGCTTCACTCTGGTCAGGGTCATGATTAGATAGTTTAATAAAGTCACTTTGGGTAAGACCATGACTAAGTTTTGCTGTGTTTACAGACATTTGGTCACAGAATCAAAGTTAACTTTTTTTTTCTTCTTTTTGCCACAGAGGAACCTAGACATGCTCTATTTGCAAACTGCATGAAACGGAAAGCACAGTAATTCTGAAGCTGTTGACTTGGATAAAATGAGAATGTAATTAAAAAGAAAAAGGTTAGTAAAAGAACATGCTGGGAATTGAAAATAAAATTCTGAAATGAAGTCCCAGCCTGCCCATAAGGTCTTTTTCACAGTGCAGAAAAGCTATCTCGAATGCTCTACTTGTCCCAGAGTCTAGGTTCTTTCACTGCTGTTGCCTATTCTTGTGTTTTCTATTTTCAACAGTGTTAAAATAATCAAAAGTTTTTGCATTCATAATCTTTGCTGTATTACTCTAATGCTAATAATTACCTCAAATTTATTTGCTCATTTGCATGTTAGAATAAAAAAATTATTTTTAGAGTCCTACTCTTCCTTCCCTTTCATTCTAAATAACATGCCACTAGTTCTTTTCCCATTACCATATTATTTCCACCAAGCACTTTACCAATATGTTCAGGAAAATTCCAGCCCCATATTTTATATTAAATTGATTTCTGGATGTATAAATATACTTAAAAACAGGGAAACAGAAGAAATATTTAACAGACAAAAGACTGTAAAGTTTTCTGTTAAGAAAAACAAAAACACATTTTGTAACTTTTACTTTATAAAAAAAATAAAATAAATAAAGTAAAAAAAAGAAGAAATATCTTTTTAACTTTGTTAAAAAGTATATAAAACATGAAAGTATATAAAACACAGAAGTCTTTAAATACATACAGTTCATAGGGATCACTGACTCAAACCAGAAGAGGAGTTTGGTGGTCCTCTAGTAAAACATTCTCACTTTGTCTATAAGATGTGACCCAGGAAAGTATATGATTTACTAAGTGACCCAGCTAGGGGCAGTACTAGTACCAGATAGTTCTCAGGTCCACTGATTAAAAGCCCAATGATGCTAGTGTCAAAATGCCCCAGTTGATAAGAAGTAATTTCAACATTCCATATTCCATTTTATACTTTGTCCTGATTTAGGTTTTTGTCTCTATTTTGAATGACTCCAAATTTGCAGTCTTCTAAATTAAACTGCAATGGTATACTTCTCATTCTATAAGTCTACTTTCATCTGCTTTGACAAAACCAGTTCTGGTTTTTTCTAGGTTTTTGTTTGTTTGTTGGGTTTTTTTGGGTTTTTTCCCCCCCTAAGGAGTTTTTGTCTTAAGGTGCATGTGCTTGCCAGAGAGAGAGAGAGAGAGACAGGGACAGTGAGAGGGACAGTGAGAAATCGTCCCTATCCCCCTGCCAGGACAGATGGCCATGCTGCAATCCCTTCTCCTCCAATTTCCTCCCAGAATCTTCGGCACACATGCACACATGCCAGGTGTGAATTTCAAGCCACTGGGTCTGGGACTCAAATCGTGATTGGCCATGAGGGGGTCCAGCGATGTAACATCTATACCATCTGCTAACCCCCTTTCTCTAGTCTTATTAGAAAGTTACTGCAACAAAAATTTGCATCCAATCTGAAGTCTTGAAGCCATAAAAAAATGTTCTCTGTTAAGATGAGAGAAAATCAGTATCAATGATTGAACAAAGACACAAAAGGAAAAGTAGGTTTTATGTGGAGAAAAAGACAACTCCGATTTCAGACACATTTTGTCATTACAATCAAACTTTCAAAGTTAGGAGAGTTAGCTAGTTCAACATTTCCCAAGGTTCCTTGGAATTATAAAGGCACAGAATAGTAGTGCTAATGATTCTGTGACCAGATATATTTAGAATACTATGCAGGTATGTCAAGTTTAAATTGACTTCTTTCCTGTTAAATTCTCATAGCCCTTTATGCTAGCAGGCTCACTGGCATTAGAATTATAAGTAATATATTAGGAATTTATTTGAGCAAGAATTATTTATCTACAGAATTAGTATTTTGAGGGATATCATTGGGGGAAATGCTAGCCTAGATCTATTTGACAAATTGTCATCTAGTTAGTGCCAGAGTCAGAACAAAAGCCAACTTTTCTCAAACTAGTTTTTATTGACAGCAACATTTCTGTTTGTCTTAGGCCCTTTTGGTCACGGAAGATTCAAGCTAGCCCAAATAAAAAGAAAATGTTGAAAGAGTCAGAGACAAACAGGGATCCTACTCCAGTGTGTGCTGGTCATAGAACTCAAAAATATATATATATATTCAATGACTGCAGTAGGATATGTAGCCACAGCTAGGTGCTACTTTATAGGATGCGTAAAGTAAGACTTGTGTTCATGGAAATGTGGGTATCACCTGTGTTTGCTATGAGGGTATTTGGATTGATTAGGATCTTTGGCGATACAATAAAATGTGAGGAGAAAACAGTATAGAAAGCAAACATAGATACCAGAGACTGTGGGAGGAGAGTGGGAGATGGCAGAGGGTAAGAGATAGAGAATCAAGGATGGGGGGAAAAAAGCAAAACATACAGAAGACAAGAAATGGAAGATCATTTACTGACAATAACATGTTTGTTGATGTGCTTGATTGAGACAATATATAGTGTACTTTGGATGGAAAATCTCATTTTGTATGCTGTAATGATGTTCAGTGAATGAATGCAAATAAATAAATAGAAAAAAAATAATAATAAAAAATTTTAAACATAAAAAAGAGGCATCATAATTGACATCTCTAGTACAAAACTGAAATTTAAACATTTTAATTCTTAGTTGGAAAAAAATAACAGAATTTATTACATTTAAAAACAATATGTTAAAGTTACTTAAATTTTAAATAAAATCGTACATAGAAATGGCATATATTAAGGAAATTTTTTAAAAATATGTTCAAACTTTTGTGGTTTAACTCTCATTGGCTAAAAATGGAACATTATAAGTTATAATAAGAAAGTAGCTGCAACCAATTGAAACTTAAAATATGTTTAAACTAGTGAGTTCACAATATTACACAATATTACATAAGAAAAATGTACAGTTCACTTTCACAGAATGATAGGTGAAAATTACATTGTTCTTCCTGTACTAACTATACTTGAGGCAGACAAATAATCAATAAGAAGTTTCTTCTCACGGAAGATTTCCAACTCATAAAGGAAGGAGTGGTAAAATTACAGTATCATCCTAATGAAATAATAGATCTAAGAAATGATCATCATCAATGCGTTTAAGTAAAAATAAAGACACACATTATTTATTGGCCACCTGATGGACTCCCCTGTGAAGAATTCTTGCCTTAAGATTGAACCTCAATTCAATTAATACTTTATTTTTATTTCTTTCTTCCATTTTTTTTTTTTTTTTTTTTTTTTTTTTGGAGAGGTTTTTGCTATAGGGTGTGTGCACTCGCCAGAGAGACAGACAGATAGAAAGCAAGAAATCACCCACCAGAGAGGATGGCCATGCCGCAATCCCTTCTCCTCCATTCTCCTCTTGGGATCTTGGGCACGTATGCACATGTGCCTGGTGTGAGTTTAAGCTACCGGGCCCAGGACTTGAACCGCAGTCAACAACATGGGAGTCCAGCGACATAGCCATTACACTAACTGCTGGTCCCATCAATTAATACTTTATTTCCAAATACTCTTTACAATAAATGTAGGGGTCAGAGTAGAATGTTAAATAACACTAATGTGGTGCAATTAGCAAACTCCACAATATGGGAATTCTATAGTTTACCCTGGTTATCTCAACAAATAGATCACATGGGGGAAAAGAGAGGAAAGGAAAATTACAGATTTAAGAAACACAGCAATGAATTTTAAATGTGGGTCTTTTATTTGGGTCCTCACAACATTATTTTGTAGTTGTGGTAATGTTAACTTTTTATTAAAGTATTTAACTTTCAGAGATACACACAGGTACTACTTACAGGGAGCTGAAATAATCCAGTGTTGGGTGGGAGCTTTTAAAGATGAAAAATATTGGCCACAAGATGAAAATTGTTGATGCTGAGTGATTTTACATAGAGAAGTCATTATTATTCTCTCTACTTTTCTATATATCTGATATAATCTTTAATAAAAAAGAGTTTTTAAAGTGTGTTAAATCACAGTACAATTTTTGTGCCACATCAGATTAATTTAAGCCAAAAAGAAGATAATCAATACTTTGCGATACAACAAAGTTTACCTCTCATTTATAAAATCAGACTTTTACTCTTCAAATAATCTTTCATAGCTAGAGCATTTTCAATCCAGTCTGTTTTCCACTAAAAAAATGCTATATGGTAATGATCGCTACCATTTATTGAATATTATTTACACAGAAATTAATACAAATAAGATGCAAAATTTACTTATTCTAGCTTATTCAATAGCTTCTGTGTTGTTTAATATGTCACTTTGAATCTTTGCAATAAATTTAAAATCACATATCATAAAATTTAGATGAATACTACTCATTAGCCCTTTCCCACGTTAACTACATTTCACGTTACTCTCCCTTTTTAAATTCACTGTGCATGTATGAATTCAAAATCTATACAAAATCTGGGAACCAGCAGTTAGCGTAATGGCTATGTCGCTGGACTCCCACGTAGTCGACCGCGGTTCGTGTCCTGGACCCGGTGGCTTAAAACTCACGCCGGGCGCGTGTGCGTGCGTGCCCAAGATCCCGAGAGGAGAATGGAGGAGAAGGGATTGCGGCGTGACCATCCCCCCTGGGGGGTGATTTCTCGCTTTCTGTCTCTGTCTCTGTCTGTCTGGCGAGCGCACGCGCCCTATAGCAAAAATCTCTCAAAAAAAAAAAATCTATACAAAATCTGTAGCTCAGTATCATAGACTTATCCTATATTTAATCAGCCATCTTATGAAGCTACTTATTTTTGAAGCTATTGTATTGCAAATAATCTAATACACTACTCCTTATAAATTACTTGTAATACCCCCGGATCTGAGCAAATCCTGATTGAATAGAAGAAAGGGAAAAATTATTGTATATTTTAAATACACAGGTTCTTGCATTATGAACATTTTTTAAGTATTTTTAATATAATTTAGGTTTAAAATATTGGTCTTGGTGAGAAGACATTCAAAACCCAAACTATGCCACTAATTAATATTGTGACCTTGGACAAATTTGATTTCTTGTTAACTATGTTCTATTTCTTAGAGTGCTATAGAGGTAGGCAACATTATTTGTATATATACTGCTTAGAAGAAGTAGGTTGTATGATTGAAACATCAAGAACAAATTAATGTGAAGGATCTTCAGGATAGTTCTGTTCAAACTTTTTTTTCTAATGTATTTTACATATTCAGGTTAAAAGAACCATGGTCCCCTCAAAAGTCTCTGGCAGGGACCAGCAGCTAGCGTAATAGCTATGTCGCTGGACTTCCATGTAGTTGACCGCGGTTCAAGTCCTGGACCGGTGGCTTAAAACTCATGCCGGACACATGTGCATGCATGCTCAAGATCTTGAGAGGAGAAAGGAAGAGAAGGGATTGCCGCGTGGCCTCCCCCCCCCCCGGGGGGGGGTGATTTCTCGCTTTCTGTCTCTCTCTCTCTGTCTTTCTGGTGAGCACACGCACCCTGTAGCAAAAACCTCTCCAAAAAAAAAAAAAAAAATAGTCTCTGGCAGAATCCAAATTACAAAGCAGCTAGAAGAAGGCCAGCCAGTGGTACAGCAGTGACATAATTACACAGTGTTCTACAATTCTAGACACTTATGGGAAAGACCCAGGTTTGTATCCTAAACTCCTTGTACACATTGGACGTGAGTATATGCCCATGATCCATGCTGGCTGAGGCTGGAGGTGTATCTCAGCCTGACGACTCTGTTGGGGGTATCTCTCTCTAACTCTCTGCCTCGTGAAATAGATAAGCAAACTTTAAGAAAAATAATAAAATACTTGGAAGAAACAAGGATTTGTTAAAAAGTTATCTTAAGTGACTTGTGCAATTATTTATAATTTATGGCAATGCAAGTACCAAGGCAATGACCAAGGAGAATGAGTTTAACGGTCTCTAAATCTACAGAAGAATCTGGATGGAAAGAGACTAAGAAAGGTTACCAGTCTGCTGTGTGAATGGTGGTCCAGAGAGGTTACTCATAAGAATGTATTAGGCATGCAGGCCCAAGATTCCAAGAGGAGAATACAGGACTAGGGATCGCCAGTGTGGCCATTAGCCCTCACCCCCATGGGGGGGGGGGGGGGGGGGCGGGGTATTTCTTGCTTTCTGTCTCTGTAGCAAGCGCCTGCATCCTATAGAAAAAATCTCTTAAAAGAAAGGAAGGAAGGAAGGAAGGAAGGAAGGAAGGAAGGAAGGAAGGAAGGAAGGAAGGAAGGAAGGAAGGATATATTAGGTGCTGACGTGGATGATGAAGGGAAAAAAAATCAGTAGCCCTTTTTTGTGATAGCTGCAACAATGTAGAGAAAATTAAAGTGCAACAAAATGCAGTTCTCCCCAGTAAAAAGTGGATAAAAAAGGGGGAGGGATGAGAAGATGACCTTAGAGGTAATGAGTGCTCAAAATGCATCTTAATGCTTTCCCTCTCAAAACTTGCGTGCAAATAGTTTAAAGACAGAGTAAAACCATCTTTCCCAAATGCCAGAATCCTTAAATCCCTGAATCAGGATTGGAGCTGTGTATGATCCTGAGACTAATTCAGACACTAAGAAAAGATTCACAGGAACTCAACCAGTACTTTATTAATCTATGCCTGAATAATAAAATAGCTATCATTTAGCAGTTGCCTACCAGGTGGTTGCAATATCTCAAATGACAACCAGTTTATGAAGCTCTCATAAAAGGATTGAAAAGTTCAGTAACATTCTTAGAGTCACACAATTAGAAAAAGGTTAGACAAAAATTTGAATCTGGGACCAGCAGTTGGCGTAATGGCTATGTCGTTGGACTCCCATGTAGTCGACCGTGGTTCGAGTCCTGGACCCGGTGACTTAAACTCATGCCAGGCGCATGTGCATGCGTGCCCAAGATCCCAAGAGGAGAATGAAGGAGAAGGGATTGCGGCGTGGCCTGAATTTTCACTTTCTGTCTCTCTGTCTCTCTCTCTTTCTGGCAAGCACACGCACCCTATAGCAAAAACCTCTCAAAAAAATTTTTTTTTTGAATCCACCTTTGGCTCTAAAATCCAAGCTTTTTTCATTTTTTAGCAAACAGAATGAAACTTACTTTGGTATCTCACAGCTTCCCTTCCATGCTCCTTAACATGCAAAATGGCAATGCATTGTAAATGAGAGAGCAATTCACTCCTCAGCAACACACAGTCTAAACAAGCTTTTGGCCAAGAGTCTAGAGCCCTAGCTGCCTGCAGATGCCATTTGCCAGCCCCAGTATGTGCAGCAGATAATAAAGAAAGATCACACAAATTGCAGTTTAAAATCCAATTAAAAGTTGGGCTGCTCTCTGATATATTTTATGACTTTGCATCCCTAAATCATCTCTCCAGAGCTAAAAATTAAGAGAAGTAGATAATCTAAACCTACATTTGAAATTTATGGGTTTTTTATTATTATTTATTAGAAATTTGCTTGTGGGATCAGCTGTTGATGTAATGGCTATGTCGCTGGACTCCCATGTAGTCAACCGTGGTTCTAGTCCCAGACCTGGTGACTTAAACTCACTCCGGGCTCATGTGTGTGTGTGCCCACGATCTCGAGAGGAGAATGGAAGAGAAGGGATTTTGGCATGGCCAACCCTTCTGAGGGGTGATTTCTCACTTTCTGTCTCTCTGTCTCTGTCTGTCTTTCTGGCAAGCGCATGCATCTTATAGCAAAGACCTCTCCAAAAAAAAAAAAAAAATTTGCTTTAAAAAATTAATTTTTCCATAATAAAAAGAGTCCAAATTCTAATTTACAAAGGATTAACTCCAACTAGAGCCTTGAATTCCTAAGACATGAAAAAGAAAATTCTTTCCACAGGAGAGCTACAAACAATTCTCCAAACACCTCTCAAACTCTTCATTTAATTAACAGGGATGATTTCTTTTCTGTAAAAGACAGAAATGCTGCTGTTCCTCCTGTCTCTTTCTCTACACAACTGGATACCCTGCAGCTTCAGTTTAGGATATGGAAAGTAGGCTGGTGTTTACAACCTCCAAGGACTGCCACACTGACTAACAGGAGAAAGGGCATCATAACATCTCTGAAGGCCCAAGCCAAGTGAACCATCAACATTCAGAAAATGTAAAACAGGAAGGTCTGAACATTTCCACATAGGGCCTCTAACAACAGAGACAAATTTTCTTGTCAGAAAGTGACATACCACATTAATGAACTGTGAGAAATGGCTAAGTGAGCTTTCTTTACTTAATGTGAAGATAAGTGGGATATTTGTTCATCTACCTTCTCTATTTCCCTTTCAATATTTCTTTCTTTGACCTGTAGTTAATCCTATTCCTCTATCTTCTTACTTATTCAACTACAAGCCTATTTTAATTCCCATTTTTCAGAATTTCCCATTTTGGGTTTTCCACTTTTTTTTTTTTTTTAACTTTTTCCATCTCTGTGTTAGAACATTTGTTTGTGCGATTTTATTTTTCTGATTCTTACGTCCCCGTTTTTTTCTTGCCTACAATATGGGACTTAAACAGTAAACAGACACAGGAAAAATATGTCCTCTAGAATAAAAATTTACCAGCAAGCCAGCTACCTAGTGGTGTGGTGGTTAGGGTGGCTGGATTCCACATGCCTGAGTACATGGTTCAAGTTCCAAACCTGGAGGCTTGAAAAACAAATTGCTGCATGTGTGTGCATGTTCAAAATCCTGAAAAGGAGAAATAGAGAGGAGAGGAAGGGATTGTGACACGACCATTTCCCACGAGGGGTGTTTTCTCAATTTCTTTTTCCCTGTCGTGCTTTCTCAATTTCTTTCTCCCTCTCTGTCTCTCTCTGGTGAGTATGTGAGTCCTCCAACAAATTAAAACACAATAAACATGGGACCAGCAGACAGCGTAATGATTACATCACTGGATTCCCGTATAGTTGACCACAGTTCAAGTCCTGAGCCCAGTGGCTTAAAACATGCCAGACACATGCGCATGCATGCCTAAAATCCCGAAAGAAGAATGAAAGAGAAGGGATTGATTGCAACATGGTCATCTCCGTGGGGTGGTGTGATTTCTCAGTTTCTGTCTCAGTCTCTCTCTCTTTCTGCAAGGGTATGTGCCTTACAGCAAAAATCTCTGTCTAAAAAAACAAACAAAAAAAAAAAAAAAAGAAAGAAAGAAATAGGCCCTCTCAATCACCACCTCTCCCCTAAGGTAATTTCTGTTCCCAAACAGTTTCTGAAACTTTCTCAAGCACTTAAAGGCAAAGGCCGGAATAAAGTATAATACAGTAGGATTAGAACTGGTCACAACAAAAGCACTTAATGTGATTTGCCTGGGGATATTTTGACAGCTAAACTAAGGATCTGGGCTCCTGGGATACCTGTACAGCTTGACCCGGTAACTAGGCCACATCAAAGTGTACTGAACACAAGCTTTGTTTGCTCTCTGTCCTCTCCAGGCAAATGAATTGCCCTATTCAAATGTTATTACTCTAAATAGAGTGTCTCTTTTAGAGTCATTAAATATTTATTTACTCTAAATAGATAGGGTAAGTACCATTAAAGGAATCATTCCTATATCTGTAATATTAAGTTCTTTGGTCATTCTGAGGAGATACATAAACGGAAAAATACCAGGTAAGAACCGTTGATGAAATGGTGTTTCTTAAGACTATGCGGACCTCGTCTTGAAGAGGACTGGGATGAGATATTTATTCATCTGCTGTTCTCTTAGCTAGTTCTATAATATCTTCTAAAACTCAAATGAAATTCTGCAAAGCATGGAAGTGTTTAAAATACACACTCTATTTTTCACAAAACACCAAGTATCCAACCTGAATAATCTAGATCTAATATCTGATAAGGATAGGAGAAGGACATCTCTTCCCCCCCCCCATCCCCCGCCTTAGATAGCTTTTTGCTATAGGGCGTATATGGTCACCGAAAAGACAGACAGACAGAAAGCAAGAAATCATTCCCCAGGGGGGGATAACCATACCACAGTCCTTTCCCCTCCATTCTCCTCTTAGGATTTTGGGCATGCGAGCACATGGACGCCCATGTGGGTTCTAATCCGCAGAGTCTGGAATTCAACTATGTGGGAGTCCAAAGACGTCACCATTACAACATCTGCTGGTCCCAGGACATCTCTTTAAAACACTTTCTCAGAAACTCTCGTTCTGGTTCAACCTCCCCTCTTTCTGGTGTGATTACTTCAAAGCATACATGGAGACCTACACCATCACCGCCTTCATGTATGACACGTAAGACTTTTGAGAATAGAAACATGAAAAATCTATGCTATCATTGGATTCTAATGCATTTCAGATATCTTTGATACCTTTAATACTGTGCGGTAGATTAAGATATTTGATATATAACATCCTCAGTTATTAGAAAGGAGTTGGCACAACTCTTCATTAAGTCCACTCAGTTTTGCAGTATATTGCACTGCTTAAATTCATATAGAAACTAGAAGGTAAAATGAGCCACATACTATAAAGCGAATGCCATAACTTTACCAACTTTTACTGAATAAACTATGGCACAATTGAGAGCCTCACATAACTAGTTTCTATGTAATTTCTCACACTGCTTTGATCTTAGTCCTAATCATATTCACAAATTTAAAATAACTGTTTTATTTTTAAACTCTGTTAAAAGTCCATATATTGAAGAGAGCATGTACTTATATTACTTTAGAATTCCCATTAAATTGCAAAAAAGTTTTGCAAATTGCATATTAATTTATTCTATAAAATGATTAGGATCTCATCTCTTTAAAAAACGTTCTTTCCATAACGAAAACAATTGCATACTTCTATGTTTTTATTTTCATTACATCTGTCAAATTTTTACTATGAATTTTTAAACAGTAATTTAAATTACAAATAAAATTCATGTATTCAGGCACAAAGTGATTTTTAACAATCCAGTGTGCGGTTGCAATAGTTTAATTTGGAATATCAGTTAATCAAAAACCACTACTAAATACAAGACTATTTCCAAGGATTTGCAAAAATAGCCTTTTTCATTTTCAGAGATTTGATAAGAAGAAATTGATTTTTTCCAAGAATCATCATTTCTTTTCACTAAAATATATCTCCTACATACAAAAGTCAAATAGGTTAACCCATTGTCACACTTCAGGGTTTGCTGCAAAAGTGAAATGTTTTTAATTAGAAAATGCCATGTTCCTATGGTCTACAGGATTAATTTATTCTTCTATGAGAATATAGGGAAGCAAACAGAAGGACTCAACTGTGTACATACTTGTATACGATGTTTCACTTCCTGTCTCACTAGTAATGAAACCTCAAATTCTTACCGTGTCCTACAGAGTCTTACATGATCTGACCTCACTCCCATGTCAGTACCCAACTTAATCCAGCCACTCTCCCCTGCTTACTCTTCTGTCAGTCGGGCCTCCTTGTGGTTACCTCTGTATAACAGACATCCTTGCCCCAGAACTTCTGCACTTACAGTACCCTAGGCCTGAAATGTTATTTTCCCAAAGATCCATATGGCTCATTTCATCAGTTCTTTCAGATTTCTGTTCAATATTACATCAGAAAAGTCAGTCATCTTATGTAAAATCATCCATCTTTTATTTTGTCACTGTCTAGTCTATTCTACACACAGTAGGTCCTCAAATACTTGAACTGTATAAATAAGTACTATAATAAAGCACTGATGTCCAAGATGAAATAATTATTTCTAAGTGTCAAGAGACACCTTCATCGAGACCAGCAGTTAGTGTAATGGCTATGTCGCTGGACTCCCACGTAGTCGACCATGGTTTGCGTCCCAGACCCGGTGGCTTAAAACTCACGCCGGGCGTGTGTGCGTGCCAAGAGGAGAATGGAGGAGAAGGGATTGCGGTGTGGCCATCCCCCTTAGGGGGTGTTTTCTCGCCTTCTGTCTCTCTGTCTCTCTCTGTCTGTCTGGCGAGTGCACGCGCCCTATAGGAAAAACCTCTAAAAAAAAATAAAGTAAAAGAAGAGACACCTTCATGAAACTTTTAACCTGGATGTAGAAAGATGAGTTGGAACCCAGGAAGGGAAAGAAAAAAAAAATGAATGCAGCTGAACAAAATGGACAATGGTTCAGGAAGTTGAAGTACAGAGTTCAAAAGGATTAGCAGCTGAAGATGTCTGCCTTGCAATGGAACTTGGTCGTTGGAGAAAAAATTGAGGGTTTTTAATTTTGGAGAAGAGTTAATTTGTAGCAAATCAGAATTTGTGAAAAGACCTCACAGATGTAAAAGTATGGAGAACAGACAGGAGGCAGGTAAGAGTGGATCAAGGAGATAATTTAATAGGCTAGCCTAATATAGGTAGATTATGATGTCAGTTTGAACTTAGACTGTGTAATACCAAATGGTAAGAAGAAGATGAGTTATGTTTGCTAAAATGTCAGAAATGATGACTATTCTATAAAATTAACACTTGTAGTGACTTATGATCATTTATTTCTTTTTGTTAGTATGGTTTTCTGAGCAAATGCAATAAAAAAAAGAGAGAGAGATACAGAAAAACATCTAGTTTAATGCACAATTTACTCATTCTCTGAGAGAGAGCAGATGAATTGTGATGGTGTGACCGGGTGTTACTGCACCTTGAAATTGCAACCACTGAAATACATACTAAAAAATGTTTCTAGAGCTTTTAAATTCCCATGAGACAAATGCATTTGAAAAGGCTTGCGGGTAACACATGGAAAACAATTGTAAGCAGTATATAGGGAATCTGATGAGTAGGAAAGGCTGTTCACAGCAAGATTAATACACTGTATTAAACTTAAATCAATAAAATTCTCTCTGGATTCAAGCACTAGCTGGTCTTCACTTGGGTGGTAAAACTGAATGATGAAACAAACCATTCCATCACTTTGTCAGATAGTGATACAGAATTATAGTCCAAAGATGGAAATTTTAAAACATTAGCAACTTTTCTCATGTTCAGAATCAGTTTGTATCTAATAGGATTGTACCCAAATGCACTATTTTTGTATAGAGAAAAGCAAAAGGATCCCTTTTTTGGCCATATTTTTTACTATGTCAAAGCTATTCTGGTTATGAATTTAAAAGACACACTGACTAAATTTACAGATATTAATATATTGCCTCCCAGTTCCAAATGCACCTTGTTTTTGCTGCACAAACATTTTTGCTTTGCCAGTTGGCTCACTGCTAGGCACAGTTAATCAAGAGTCCTGGATGAAAGAAAAACAAAGGATTTCCAGAGGTCCCAGTAGCCAGTGGCAGTCCTGACAGTCCAGCAGCAAGTGATGCCAACGGGTGGCTATTAAATTACCGAGGTAAGCATTCCCCATCAAGCTCCTTTATTACTATAGTGATAGGCAGAAAGTTCCAGTGGCAGCCAAACCCTCTCCTCACAGATCTGAATCTCAGCCTTGTAGGACCTTCTCCTCAGTTCCTTCCTGTTCACTACTCCTTTCACTTTTGAGGTAATAATTGAGTAGTAGGCACACTGGGTAGACGGTTCCTCTGTACATTTTAGTGTTCTCTTACCCTTTATAGTAGTTAGCCACTTTATCTCATTTAAAATGCTATATACAAAGTTTTCCACACTCAAATCACTGATAGATAAGGTGCCTACCTCCTGTCTGGACTGTGTCTGATATACTTATGTTTGGTGATATGTCACAAAGATATTAATTCATTTCTCTCAATGTTATGGGAGTTAGAAAATGAAAACACAAATTCAGCTAAAAAAGTATGTTGGAATTTGAATATGCATGCTCTAGTAATCCACTAATAGGAGATTATCCTATGAAAATAATTGGATAAGTGCCTAAAAATTAATGCATAAGAATGTTTTCATCAATGCTAAAAAGAATAAAAACAGATTGAAACTAACTCAAATAAAAAAGGAATAAATAAATAAATAAATGTCACAAAAGCCAAGTACTATAAATAACTAAGGCTGGGAAAAGTTCACACAAACTTATAAAATTGACCCAAAAAAGCAGCTTTCCATCAATGTCCTAAAAACCAGATAATCCATCCCTGCAACCTGTCCCCCTAGTCCCCCTTACTCTACACTTCTTTCTGCAGCATTTCACTATGCTATATTCATTTAAAACGTCAATTGTTTATTGTCTCTCTCTTCTATAATGTGCACTTCATGAAGGCAGAGATCTTTGTTTTTATTCACTGATGTTTCCCAAGCAGTCAGCACAGTGAGTGGCACGTACTAAATGCCCAGGATGCTCCGTCTTTTTCTTTTTCTGTATACTCACTATTTCTTCTTATTCTTCAGTCAAATATGGCAGCTCCATTCCCCAACTCAAGCTGTCAGTGACTAGAACAGTTTATTACTTTTATGATTCAAAATTGTTGGCAAGAAATCTTATTTCTACTATTGAACTCATCTCTTTGAGCCAAGCTACAATTATGGAAGCCTAGATTAGTCCCCCATTTGTGGGGTGAGAAGCAGATGCATACTCTTCATTCCACTGCCCATTTAGAAATTCATAAAGAAATACGAATAGATCAGGAAATGTTTTGCATCTCTAGCACAAATGAGGTTGTTGATTGTAGCTTTATTTTCAGTAATTATTTAATAGCCTTATTTTTAGTGAAAAAATAGAAACCATTTAAATATATCTTCATTTATATCTACATTTTAAGAGATGATACAACCTATATTTATTTTCATAAAAATACATTCGTTACATATACAATATTTGGATTTTAAAAGACATAGCTAGAACAAAGAATAAGATTTTTTTATAAATATTATGCATATAAAATTTGGTAGGAGTATTTACCAAAATGTTACAGGGTTTGCCTTGGTGGTAGAATTATGATTTAGTTTTATTTTTCTCTTTTAATGCTTTTTCATATTTTATGAATTTTTATGATAAGCATATCTTTCTTTTATCAATAGAAAAAAGCCACTTACAGTCTTTAAGAAAAAAGTAAAAAGGGAACCAGCAGTTAGGGTAATGGCTATGTCGCTGGACTCCCACGTAGTTGACCGCGGTTCGCGTCCTGGACCCGGTGGCTTAAAACTCACGCCAGGCGTGTGTGCATGCGTGCCCAAGATCCCGAAAGGAGAATGGAGGAGAAAGGATTGCGGCATGGCCATCTCCCCTGGGGGGCGATTTCTCGCTTTCTGTCTCTATGTCTCTCTCTGTCTGTCTGGCGAGCGCACGCGCCCTATAGTGAAAACCTCTCCAAAAAAAAAAAAAAGAAAAAAAGAAAAAAGTAAAAAAACAGAAGAATGAAATTTATCAGAAAAAGACTCAGTTACTGAAGATACCATCCCTATAAAAATAATAAAAACTACATAATCAAATGAGAATTAAATAAACATTAATACTATAGTATGTGAGTTTCAACAGTGATGCAAATTGCAATGAATTGAAAACTATCAAATATGTTTCAATTTATAAATTCATTATAACACTTTGAAAATTGGTCAGTCTGGGACCAACAGTTGGCATAATGGCTATGTCGCTGGACTCTCATGTAGTCGACCACAGTTCGAGTCCCAGACCCAGAGGCTTAAACTCACACTGGGCACGTGTGTGTGCTTGCCCAAGATCCCAAGAGGAGAATGGAGAAGGGATTGCAGTATGGCCATATCCCCTGGGGGGGGGGGGGGAGGGATTTCTCACTTTTTGTCTCTGTTTGTCTCAGTCTTTCTGGAAAGCACACACGCCCTATAGCGAAAACCTCTCAAAAAAAAAAAAAAAAAAAAAAAAAAAAGGTCAGCCTTAGATAATGATAGGGAACTTACTTACCTAGAAAACTAGTAAAAAGGGGCTGGTAGCTGGCGTGGTGGTTAAGGGTGCTGGACTCCCACATGGCTGACTACAGTTCAAGTTCTGCACCTGGCAGCTTGCTTTCTCACTTTCCCTCTCTCTTTTCTTTCTCTCTCTTCTCTCTATCTCTCATCAAATTAAAAAATACATAAATAAATAAAATCAACAAAGTAATTATTTTAAAAAGAAAACTAGTAAAGAAAGGGATAGAAACAAGTATTTTTGCATTTTTTTTAAATTGCACCACTAAGTAATAAAATACAAAATGACTTTTAATAAAGGAATTCTAATGAATAAATCTTTTAAAATTATAGCATTAGAAAACACCACTTTACAACTGCTAATGAATGATAGGAGCATTAAATATTAATGGCTGCCAAAATCACAAAAAGAAAGAAATTAGACATTGTGTACTTCTTATAATCATCCCAAATATTGTGTATAATGTTATTAAAGAGATCAAACCTGAGTGAGATCCAGCCTCCACATTTAGCAGCCAGCCTACGAGAAATAACCATGGCAAAGAAACCTGTCGATCTGTGCAAGCACAGCATCATTGAATGTCAGAGAGTGGAAAATTCTACATATCAAATTTCCCAGGTTCTTCAACAGATGCATTGTAAGAAAATGAAAGGAATGGAATAAGAAAATATAGACTTTTTAAAAGAGAGATTTTTGCTAGAGGGCACCTATGCTCACCAGAGAGACAGAGAGACAGAAAGTAAGAAATCACTCCCTCTCCCACCCAGATGGGATGGCCATGCCATAATCCCTTCTTCTCCATTCTCCTCCTAGGATTTTGGATGCACGCACACACACACACACACATACACGCACGCACGCACATACGCACGCACACACACACGCACCTGGCATGAGTTTTGCACTGCTAGGTCCAAGACTTGAATCATGGTAGACTATGTGGCAATCCAACTACGTAACCATTATGCCATCTGCTGGTCCCAAAATGCATGTTAAATCTTTTAAAGTGTAAACTAACATATGTTTGAATGATAAAATTACAAAAAAAAAAAATAAGAAGAAGAAAGAAAGAAAGAAAGAAAGAAAGAAAGAAAGAAAGAAAGAAAGAAAGAAAAGAGAAAAGAAAGGAAGCCATTTGTATAAAAGTCAAGATAATGGCAGGAGTACGAATTATAAAGGCATGAGCATGTAGCAAATGGAAGAAGCTACTCAGGTAGCTGAAAAAGTTATTTCTTGATGTGAGTGACATTTAACTTACAGGAGTTCATTAAGCCAGACATTTGATTTGGATGACTTTCTGTATCTGTGCTTTATTTTTCAAAAAATTTAGAATGTAAACAAAGTTGACATATAATAGGATTCGATAAAGTTTAACTTTCTTAAGAGAAAGGGAGGTTCCTTTGGGGGTAAGAGTAAAAGGCAGGAAAATGTCTGAGATAAGATGTTACAGAAAGTGCAGAAAGTAAAGATCAACATCACATAGGGAAGTTAAAGGTGCTGAAAATGATAAACTTCTCCAATCACAATTTTCTCTTGCTCAATTTATATATTTCTTCAGAATCATTTGTACTATCCACAGATCATAGCCTCATGGAGACCAAAGAGTAGAATGAGCCTTCCAAGTCAGATTCCATAAGATGGTTTCTTCTACTATCATATTTTCAGGTTCAGGTATAATTATGCATAATGGAAATTTAAAATTACAATAATATTGGAGAGAGATGTTAACTGGATCATCAAAATAACATTTTCTAAAAATATTATAAATGCATTCACTGGTTTCAAAACCTGCAAAATAATTCTCACTTTCTAACAAAGGATGCAAATTAACTAAAATGTAAATAATCTGTCATGAGTGTCCAAGATCCAAAATTTGTCTCTTTTTATTATTTTATCTCCTTTTCTTTTTTTTTTAATCTCTATCTCCATGTTTTTCCTCTGGATACTCTGTTCCCTGTTTTATCATCCATGCCTTCAAACTTAGTTGCCAACCAGAACAGAAATGACAATGTGGGATGGGGAGAGGCGTGTGGAGGCGATTGGGGAAGGAAGAGGAGGAACATATGGCAGGGTCCTGAGCATAAATGTGTGGTACAAATGAAAGTATATTTTAGAAATATTATGTTTTCAAAATTGTGAAGGATGAATTGAAGGTGGAAGGAGTCAAGGAAACAGACACATAGAAGACCAATGCAGAAGACAGCCAAAACCAGATCAAAGACTGAATCTCAAAACCAGTCATGATCAAGGTCAATCAGTTGGTATCCAGATCTGCTTGTAAGTTATTCTGACACATTGAAGCCTTGTGAGAGAGAAAAGAGAGTTCTTTTCAATCTATTGGGTTGTCAGAAAAGTCATGACACATTTTGCATAGAAAAATATGTCATGACTTTCCCAATGACCTAATAGCATGTGCTATCATAAGGAATATTTAAAACCTATCCACCCTGCTCTGCTTTCCCAGGCATGAGCAGATTCAAAAGACATCTCTGTGAATGAAGCATTTAACCCTGAAAGGATACATGTTAAATGCTTACCTCTGGAACTAATCTAATAATGATGTTTCTTTAATAATTCAGAGGCTCTTCAAAATATAGCAATAACTAAAAGTCATTATTATAAAAATCAATGATCACTGCATGTGTAATTTACAGAAATGCTATTTGAGATTTCTGGTAGAGATATTTCTAAATAAACAACTGTGAACTAAAAATACTTCAGTGGGTTTCCTTTTATTGTCTTTCTTTATTTTTCTCCACTCAAAATTAAAATACTGACTGAGAATATACATCTTCCAAAGCAAGTAAAATGACACTAAAAATTCTAACAACATTTTCCAAATCTAGGACATGTGCTGTTTTTAAAATATATTTAGTCATAAATAAATATATTGAGCACATTAATAAATGCCTCTTTCGAAAGCTCTTCACTCACACGATTTTAAATCGCTACTCAGAAAATAAAAGACCATTGGGAATTTGAAAAGTAAGCATAACTCAGCCATCTCTAAGTTTTCTGCATTTTTTTCAAGGTTAGTTGTTCTCATAAAGCTTATATAAATATGCATATCTTGTCTCTGAGTCAGGATCATTTCAATGTCCTGAAGCAAAAGGAAGTAGGAAAGTCATAAGAGACTTTCAAATACCAGAGCCTGAATGAAACTTGAACACCTTCTATAAGCTTATGCCATTAAGTGGCTTAATATTTTTTAATTCAGGAACTTAATTTATATCTGGCTACAAGGCATTTATTTATTCCTGGCTCCAAAGCTTAACATCGGCCTGAGCAATCAGTGTACAGCAAGAATTAATCTACCTATACAGAAAAGCTGAATCCCATTGGTTGCATAATGCTTGAAGAAATAAAGTATTTTTATACAGAGACAAAACAAGTATAACCCTGTCTGCCCACTATCCTAACAGGGAAGAATTCAACTGACAATTATCTGAGCATTTTTCTTACAAATCTACTCCCCAGTAAATGTATCATATGTTGATAAAAAGCAAAAATACACTTAAAAGTTACTTTTCAAAGTGAAAATAACTTTAAACATCCAATTACTGTATTTACAGGACTTATCCTATTCAGGAAAGAAGCAGATTTCCTGATTTAAACAACTCTCTCCTCTAATAAATGTCGATACCGATTTAGCAGTCGTTGAAATTAAAAATTGAAAAGTTCTCTTTCCCCAAATTTTAATTTGTTGAATGATTTGGTTGTTTTTTTATTTTTATTTTTAAACCAACCTTCCTATACTACTGAGAAAAAAGAAATCAGGGAGAGAAAGTATCACAAAAACCCTCTTGTGGTGACCTAGAAGATATGTCAAACTCAGAAACCCTTAACAGGATAAAGCAAAGACAGCATTTGCCAGAGTAAGTATAGAGACAATAAGTCAAATCTCTGTTTTAAGTACTACTGTTTGATCTGTTCTCACTGTACTTTTTTTTTTTTTTTTGAGAGAGAGATATTTGCTACAGAGTGTGTGCACTTGCCAGAGAGACAGAGAGAGAGAAAAAGTGAGAAGTTACCCCCACCAGAGGTGATGGCCACACCGTAATCCCTCCTCCTCCATTCTCCTCTTGGGATTGGGTGCGTATATGTGCACACACTTCTGATGTGAGTTTTAAGTCGCCAGGTCTGGGACTCAAACTTCAACTATGGGAAGTCCACCAACATGACCATTATTCCATCTATTGGTCCCCACATTGCACTTTTTAAATTGCTATAATATGCAAGAGATCTATGCAATAGACACACCAGTAAACAAGATACTAGCGGGATAATTATCCAAGTACACTCAAGAAATTTGAGCTACAATTTTTAAGTCAATGAACATAACAAAAATAAACTTCTACTTTTGGTCAGAACCTCCATCTTTCAGTAATTAACCAAAATGACAAACACAAAGGGAAAGAGGAGTAGCACCCACTGTATGCTCTCTAGGCCTTTTAGAAAACATGGAGTCACTCCTTTTGCAACATATGTGTGAATCTATAAGAAAGGTAATATTGTAGCCATCAAGGAAATGAGTACTGTTCAAAAAAGGAATGTCCCCCAATGTTACCATGACAAAACTGTAAGAATTTACGTTGCTGTTGTCATCGTTGTAAACAAACAAATTAAGTGCAAAAATGAGGAGAGTTAATGTGCATGTAGAGCCTATTAAGCATTTCAGAGCAGAGATAGCTTCCTAAAACATGTGAAGGAAATTAACCAGGAAAAGAAGAAAGCCAAAGCGTAAGATCTGAAGCGCCCACCCTGTTGCACAAAGAGGATAGTTTGCGAGAACCAATGGAAAGGAGCCTGAGTTCCTGGAACCTATACCCTGTGAATTCATGGCATTATAGATGTCAAAAGTAAATAAACTCTGGACTATAAAATGTTTTTATTAATAGAACAGAATTCTGGTGTTCCTCTCCCAAAGCACATTTTAATTAGGCTCTATTTCATTTTGTAATAAATTTAATCAAATGTAGTGCTTTTCTAGTTGAAAGATGCAAGGTGGCTTATTACGCAACAAATACAACTCATTTGGTTAGAGAAAAGAAAAATAGGCTTCTGGTGGTTAGCTATGTTATCAAACTACCCTAGTGAGTTTCCTTACACTAATTCGGCAGAAGCACTAGTGTAACCCAGAACACTATGTGTCCAAAATGTACATTGCTTCCTTAGTGCATCGAATACTAGGTGATTTCCCATATTGCTGATAAGATGTAATATAGAATGGAGTAACTTCAGCCATTAACTTCAAATAAAAATCTAAATGACAGTCTTGGAAAGTTTGCTGGGATTGCCAAATAAGATTATACAAAATAGAGCTCATTATTCTCCTTTCAATGTATCCATTATCAAAAGGTATAATAAGTGCTTTTGTGAATATGACTCCTGCATAGTAATTTACTTCAATAATTTTATTCTATCTGCAATGCTCTGTGTTAGGCACCCTGATAAATAAAAAGGGAAATACAGTTGTGACTCCAGCAGGTGGCATGGTGATCAAGGCACTGGAAACCCATATGGCCAACTGCGGCTCAAGTCCCAGACCTGGTGGCTTGAAAATCATGCTGGGCACATGTGTGTGCCTGCCTAAAATCTCTGAAGGAGAAGGAATTGTGGCTTGTCCAACCCCCAGGGAGGTTATTTTTCACTTTCTCTCTCTCACTCTCTAGTGAGTGCACATGCCCTATGACCAAAACCTTAAAAAATAAAATAAAATAAAATAAAATAATAAAATAAAATATGCTATCTTTAAAATGTAGAGTGGGAAGTTAGAACAATGCAATTAATCAGAAAACAAACAATAAATAATTCCGCTTAAATTCTTTTTAGCAATGACATCACAAACTGTAGCATTTACAATCTGATGATTTCTAAAATCTTATCACTTCTTTATTATTTTCCATTTTTAAATAAAAAGGTATTCTCCATATTAGAAGTAGAAGAAGATAGCTACTATATGTGCTCAATTGGATAAATTCTTCAAAATTACCTTATTTAAAATTGTAAAAATGATTTACTTCATAAAATGCTTATACCAGTTGGTAACTCACTGGGTCTATTTGATAGATATGTTTAAGTACAAATAGTCTTTGGAATCTTTGTTTTAAGACAACTATAGTATTTGACCTATAGTTTGCATACAGTGGATTGTCTTAATCATAAAATATCTTCCTAGTTAAAATCATCTATATCAAATAGAAATATTAAATGTGACTTTATCTCATAGGCCCTGAAATTATTAGGAACAAGAATTTGGTGAAGGCTAACGGGTACAAATGAGAGGCAAATGTCTATTGAATTCTCTACATCATCAGTTTCTCAATGAGTAGAGAATGTTAGACATGCTAGTCTTGTGCACTTTCCTGAAAGATCTTTATATTCAGTAGAATGCTGATACTGATAGAACTAACCTTTGAATTCAAATCAATAAGGAGAAAAAAAATAAACCTCAAAATGTTTTTTTTTCTATTGCATTCTGTCAAAAGTGCTTAGCTACATACGGTTATATATAGCTATATCCTCTGTCTATAATCATGGATACTAATTACCAATATTCTCTGGAACTCATAAACATTTTATCTACCAGAGCTTCGTCATGTAGAACATTGTTGTTTCTTCTGTGTAATTTTCCATCGATACCGGTTGTGCTGTAAGACTGAGATTCTAGGAATGCCAGTTTCTCTCCAAACACATCGTTAAGACAACCTTCAGGGATTCAAATCAGCTTAGAGTGTTTATGGAATGAGAAAATATGACCCCCCAAAAATGGTATTTCATATCTATTAAGTGGCTATCTACCTAGGTTACTAACCATGTATATACGTCCTTAATTTTACAATGTAAGTTAACCTTATCAATTTTAAGCACTCCAATTTGAGCATGAGAACAAAGAGACTACAGATAGCCTTGAATAGTTAGTAACTGCACTAAATCTGAGCAGTTCTCCATACTTCTAAACAAATCTAAAGTCTGATATGAAGAAATGTAATCTAGGAACCCAATCAAGATGAATTGCTTCCATTCTTTAGGCAATAATATTAATTGTGGGAAATTGGATTGACTGATTTTTTTCTTGCAGAGGTACTTTTTATCGCAATTTTGTCAAGAAGAAGTCATCATGTTTTCCAAGGGGACAAAACAGTTATTTTTATACTTTTTAAAGATATATTTGATGTCTCACCCTCAACATGGAAATTGTAAACTAGCAAGTCTATTTCCTGGTGTAGATAAGTATGTTAGCTGTTCTATTTATTCAAGGTATATATATACAAGAGACTCTTGTTCAGTTCTCCTTAATGGAGACAGTTTGAGTGCAATTTATGTCATTTATATCAGTAATATTCATTTCAAATACTGAACATTTGACAATAGGCATGGCATCCTTTTTTAAGGTAATTATCAGACTTAATTATAATTAGCAATTCATGAAAAATTTTCTATTTCAACATGATACTGAAGTGACATCTTAATAATAAAAAAATTTCCTCACCAAACTAAAGAAAGGAAAATATAAATTATAAATTAAGGTTCTTATTTCAAGTTTAAACCAAACATTGTAAAATAAAACCTAAGTGGTAAACAGAGTTAACAGAGAAATGCTTGCATAATATAGAAAGAGCTAATATAAATAAATAAAAATTTAGCAAATATATAAATATTGCAAAAGAAAATTCATTTTAGTAATAAAAGCTGCAAAAGAAGTGTGTTTCAATTACACTAGTTTATAATAATTTTTTTGAGTCCAAAGACCTTTCCTTTTTTTAAGTTTATTTCTTCCACAACAGAGAGAAAGAGAGAGAGAGAGACAGACAGACCGCAACAGAGTCCTCATGCCACAGTTGATCCTCAGTTTCAGCCAGGGCCCCAGCGTGCTCAGAGGGTTCCCGGGACAGGGACCCAAGAACATTCCCTTGTGAGTCTCATCCCATTAGTATAGCCCTAGAGCTGGCCCAAAGTTTGTAGAATCTTAAGAGTTCATTGGCACATAAAAAGCATCTATCATAGGCTCGGAGTGTTGAGCTGTGTTATGTAAAAATTCTTGGTTCTTTGGGTCCAGATTACTAAAATTAGAGACCTGTCCCTACGTGCAAAATAAAGCCACAACCACAGTAAAACTAGGTAGAAAAGAGAATTTAATAGGGATGAAAGATTTTAGAAAAGAAGTACACCCAAAAGACTTTTGGGCGGGCAGGTTGCTAGGTATCAACTGTGTTTGGAACTGGCTAGATGTTTATTACCAGAGGTGATAATGAATATTTAACAGTGGGAGATCTGTCATACTATCTATGTTCTTCCTTTGAATTTGCAGGCTTATTCCTGCGTTTGTGCAGCTCTCTCACAAGTGTAGAATTTGAGGAATTTGATTACCTAACTGCACATGCCCAGTGTTAGCTGCAATAATAGGAGCATTCTTATTAGGATGAACTGCCCAATTAGTTTATTGCCCCAGTGGGAATCAGGATGCTGGCCAAAATGTCTGGTTGGATCTTTTTGTATTTATGGGAAATAATAAGAGGGAAATTTACAATCATCCCTATGTGTCTTCCTCGGGTATCAAGGAAGAAAAATGGTATTTGCCTCACCTTCCCGGTGCCAGGAGCTGGGTGGGAAGAAGGCATTTCCATAGAGGGCCTGCTTGTAACTCCTGATAAATTGTGATTGATATGACATGTGTCCTGCTATTCTCTTAGGACAGCCTGCTCATTACTAGCTAACTGTCTAGCACACATCCTTTTCCAGCTATATATTCAAAAAATGAAGCAATTTCCAGCATGGAATTTTATAATTATTAATATAAATGAATAGAGCACAATTAGAGTAGATGATTGACTTTGGAAACTGATAATTAGAAATATACTAGCAATTTCATTTCATATCCCCCCAAAAAATGTAAAAAAAAAAAAAAAACAGATTTCATCATACATTCATATACATTCATCTAATCTGATATTTTCTTAATAATTTTAAAATTAAGAAATTAACTCATACATAAAGTAAATGTAATCTGAACTTTCAAGTAGGTTTACTATTAATCACAAAAATAATAAGCAAGCTTTGATGCTGTTAATCATTTGTGACTTTTTATAATTCTAACCAGCAAGTGCTTGACCATAACTATAATAACAATTATATCATCCAAGATTTTACTTTCAAAAACTAACAAAAGCACTGGTATTATACTACTAGAGTGATCAAAAACAAGCTCTTTCCTCTATCTTTGTGAATGTGACATGGTTTGGAATTACTCTGATAAAAATCAAATTTGCCCAAAGGCATGCTTAATCTAAACACGAAATATCTCAAAGCTCAACAGCTATAAGGTGAGCCAAAAATAAAGTAACTGGAGATAGAGAGTAGCCTACTTTCTTCCTTAAAGTAAAGAAATGGGGAAAAATCTAATTACTGATCTGTTTCAGCTCTGAAGTTTTATCTTTAATCCACTAGAAAGTTAAAAGGCAACGCATCAAAACTACATGCCTGTGGAGAAAAATGTTGCTTTGGAAAACCACCTGGTTTTCATCCATATGTTTAAAGCTTAACTTTTATTCTTTTTTTTTTTCTCTCTTTTTTTGATCCTGTAAGACTTGCTACACTAGAGATTTATGAGAATTATTTCATTGCAGTGACTTTTCAAAAAGCACATATAACAGATACTTGGATAAAATTTGATGACCATACAAATAAACTAAATGAATGTTACAAAGACAGACTTTTCTCTGTAAGTACAACAAAAAAAGAAGATACGAGAAAAGATTCAGCCAAAAAAAAGAGTAAAAATAAGAGAAGAGAAAGACATAAATAAGAAACATCTACAAACTTCTAACATTTTCCCATCCTATCTTTCTAGCTTTACCAGCCATTTTCCCCAGTTTGTCCTGCATTCCCTCACACAAGATTATTGCCCATTTCTATCTCTGCACTCCTGCCATCTCTACATTTAAGCTCATTAGTTATCCCTTTCTCTAATCTCAACTGCACCCCCAATCCCTGAACACATACCACTTAGGTGCCCTCTCTTTGCCTGAACACTTTTTAACCTTTCATATCTACCACTGTCATGGAAACCTTAAATCTGTTAAGAAATCAGTGGTCATGGTCATTTGGTATGTCCTACAGTGCTCAACACAGTGGCCTTACCTGCAATGGTTACTTAGTGAATATTTATTAACTACTAAAATATGACTTTTATTTTCGACCTCTAACTCTTCACTGTTGTCTTTATAATAAACAAAAATTGTGGTATGTTTTGTCTTTTCTTTGTAGCTTCCTCCAACTACACACACTGCATAAAATAAATGTTGAAATCTTAGTCACTTAAAAAAAAATCCTGGACCAGACAGTGACATGATGGTTTTAGCAGATGGATCCCTCAAGGTCAGTTGCCCAGTTTGAGTCTCTGGTCCAGTGGCTTGAAGGGCTCATCTGGCTGGTGTGCCTGTGTGCCAGGAATCCCAAGGAAAGAATGGAGGACAAGAGACTGCAGCATGGTTGTCCACACTGGGAGTGCTTTCTCAATTTTCCCTCTCTCTTTTCCTCTTTCTCTGTCTGTATCTCTCTTTGCCATGCATGCCCTATAACAAATATTTTAAAAACAAAGAACTGAAGACTCCTCCATTACAGCTGGAACTAGTGCTTTTAGGGAATAAGAGAAATGAAGATTATCTACTGATAATTCAGCCTCCATCCCCATCTTGAGTGGAGAGGCAAAGGGCAAGCCTTCAGAAGAGGACTCCTCCTCCATTGCAGCTGAGAAGTAGTGCCTTCAGAAAATAAGAGAAATGAAGATCATCTACTGATAGTTCAGCCTCTGGCCCCCAGTCTCAAGTGGCAGGGTGCCCCCGTATCCTTCTGTCTTTTTTTTTGTCTCTCTCTGCTTCTCTCTTACTTTCATGGTTTTTAATTTTTCTCTTTTTAAATTTTTAAGATAAAGTATTCTCTTGGCTTTCAGATCCTCCCATATCTTGCTAATAATCCCCTTTCTCCCTCTTGTTTTGGAGAGACAAGGGGCAGGCCTTCAGAAGAAGATTCCTTCATTGCATTTGAGAACTAATGCTTACATGCAGTGTGCCACTTGGTTTTCAAAAATAAATAAATAAAATGTTTTTCTTCGATTTTTTTTCTTTCTCTGTTTTCTCTCTTTCTCTCTTTTCTTTTCCTTTTTCTTTTACACCAGCACTTTGCTGCTCGGTCTCCACACATTGAGTGTCTAGACAGATCTAAGGGAACAGTAGCCAAACATCCAAATACTATTAGGGCCAACATATTACTCAACACCCACTGAATCTGGTGCACAAAGAGATAAAAATGGAACAACCAAGAGATTGCAGATCACCTCCTCCTGCACGTCCCTGAATGCTCAGATAGAACGTCTGAAAATTAGGAAGAAATGTATAACCCATCAAATATACCTATTTAAAGACTACGGTAAGCTATATAGCCTCAGCTAGGTGCTATTTTATAGTATGTTCATTCTATTCACTGTTTCATGCCTAAAGTCAAACATTTGTTCACAGATATTTATATATCAGCTGAACTTGCTATTGAAAGTAGTTGGATCAATTAAGATATTTTGTTAAGCAATAGAATTTGGGGGCAGAGAAAAATAACGGAAAGCAATTGCAGATATTGTGGAAGGAGGGTGGGAAATGGCAGAGGGTGGGAAATGAGGGGGGGTGAGTATATATATATATATTTTGGGGGAAATATATACACACACACACACACACACGTGTGTGTGTGTGTGTGTGTGTGTATGACACAAGAAATGGAAAATTATTTGTTCATGATAATATGTATGACTAAGCCACTACACAGTGTATTTTGAATGGGAAACTGCATTTCATATGCTGTAATGATATTCAGTGAATGAATGTAAAATAAATAAATTAATAAAAAAGAAAGAAAACAATTCCAAGTATAAAAATAATCACAAAAAAAGAACAAAAACATTTTTTCTTTCTCATGAGCAGCTTGTCAATATAAATCTAATTCTTTTGTAGCAGTAAGTCCTGTAAAAATATTTTTGAAAACATTTTTCCAATAACACAATAGTAATTTCTGTTGATAGGGAGTAGAAAGAAATGCCTACCTACAACTTACTATTCTGACTATAGTTCCTACTAAATTGCGAAACTAGCTTTTACATTAAAGTATTTGGTGTAGATGAATAGTCAAAAATTAGGGTGGGTGAACTAAAAGAACTCTCTCAAGACCTACTTTCCTCCAGTAAAAGCATGTTAGAAAATTTAGAACTGTAGTTGATCAGACTGTGCAATGATTGAATTTGGTACACTAACAAAGTACTAATGAGTAGATATGGACATCATATGGAAAAATCCAAGAACAGGGGAGTCCCTGGTACCACATAGGTAGCCCTATTTTATAAAAAATAAAAAACTCAAGTAAAAAACTGTTTTTCAGTGTCTGACTGATTTCACTTAGCAATGTTTCCTCTAGATTTATCCATTTTGCATCAAATGACAGTAATTCATCTTTTCTTATGGCTGATGATAGATATGATTTTACCCTAATTTAATCACCACACATTATATACATGTTTTGAAAATCTGCACTGTACTCCACAATAGGTACACTATGTGGAAATTAGAAATTATTGTTATAAATAGTAATAATTGTTCACCAAAGCCATACGGTCATTGAAGACTAAGACTATGTGTGTCTTTTCCAAGACCCAGCAGAATATTTGATGTTTCTAAGGACTAGTGAATAGTTATTGGATGGATGAATGATTACTTAGGGCTATTTTACTGCATTCTCTGGGTATCATATGATTCCAAAGCCCCCAGTACTATTTATAAATACCCAGATTCAGATTTTTTATTTGCCTAGAATTCCCTCAAAAACTCAGTATTCTCAAGAGTCAAAAGGTTTTAACTTACATGCAAAAATAGAAAATTTATACCTACTGATAATTATTAGACTAGATCATAACACTCCACTAAATTGATATTTCAATCTCCAGGTATTCTAGCCTTTAGGTAACTGAGAACAATAGTACATGCAATTAGGAAACTAAATTGTAATCAGCTTCAAAGATTTACTCCATCTTTCCAACTTGTGAACAGCCCTACAAAGTTTACGAGTCCCTAGAATTAGCCTAGGAGGAAAGATTCAGACAGGTGCTGATCCTTCGTTGCTCCCAGCCTGCTGTAATCTAGGAAGCACTACCAGGCATTTCACCTGCTTTACATCTCTCCCTTCACAAAGCTGGACCATCTGGCACTCTGCTCAGGCTGCCCACTTTATTTTCCCTTCATAAATCTACATCACTGCAATAGTAAGATTTTTAAACAGAAGGACATTACTACAGAATGGGTCTCTCAACATAAGTAACTGAACATACAAATTAAAACTTGCAATTTAGTAGCTTTGTTCCAAGGAAACTAAAATCATGTTAATTATTGTGAGACTCACTAGATCCATAAGGACATCAGCAAAACCAAACTTTTGTAAAGAGTCATGTGAAAACGTGGCACTCATTACCTGAGGAAAGGTTTCTATAATCTGTAGCAGTTTTAGTTAGCAATACCTTCTAATTAGCCTATTTCTAAATACATTGTTCCATAGTACTATGGTAAATACTTTCAAAAGATCACTTAGTACTACTAAGCTTAATTTTTTTTCATTCTTACTATTGATATAACTAATTTTATCTAATTTGAAGTTTTAATTAGCAGATGCCGTTATCATTAGTAGTAGTGATAAAAATCAATGGTCCAAGAACAAAATCTAGGCACTTCCTATTTTTATAAATGTATGCTTGAACATTAATGTTGAAAAATTGAGCTTGCATGGCTTCAAAGTGGTGTTATCTCCATAAAAATTAAAAACAGTAAAATATTTAGCACTGTAATAGTTTGGACAATACTGCTCTTCTCAGGTCAAAACAACACAAGAATCTTTGTAAGCATGTGGGTTGTCAGAAATTGATGTCAGGTGACATGGAACCAACCCAAAGGCCCACGAAAAGGTGAATGGATTGAAAAAGTATGACACATATACTCTACGGAATACTACTCAGCCATAAAAACCAACAAGACCCTGGCATTCAATAGAAACGGGTCAAATATAGAGGATCTATTGCTGAGTGAAGAAGGCCAGGATATGAAAGAAAGATATTGTATGTATCCACTTAATATATACCAACTATCTGCACTTTATGGTAGAGATCAAAATATTGGAGGGCATAAAAGCAGTGAAAATAGTTATGGATGCTAAAGACAGTGTGGAATGGGGTGGTAGAAGGGAAGAGTGTAGAGAAGGATAGCAAGAGAAAAAATAGTGAGGCATGACATTAGTGGGACACAGAAATGATTTATTACCTGTTGATGATGACATGTATAGTATTCCCAACTGGACTGGCCTGAGAAATATTTCATGTTGGTAAATTCTTTATACAAACCAAATGATATATAGTGATTAAATGTTTAAAAAAATAATGAGAATAGATAATAATAATAATCTGAAAAAAATGATGAAAAGCTATTTGATGATGATGATGATGTGAATAGTAATGTTTTTGTCTTGACTGATATGCATAGTAATCATGCTAGAAAAAGAAATACAATATACTATAAAGGTATATGTGATTTATGTAATATAAAAAAGATTATGATAATAAATAAAATTAAATTTAAAAATAACCTGAAGAAATTTTTAAAAAATCGATGTCAGGTGAAAGCAATGCCAAGAGTCTCAAAGAACTGCACGAGTCTGATTCAAGATTATCCTACTTTAATGGCCCTGTCATTTTCTATGTAGATATTGGGGCTGTTCCTTCTCCTTAAGCATCTGCCAACAGGGGTTGGTATGCAGTAGAAACAAGATAAAAAAGCAGGTTGTCGGGAACCAGCAGTTAGCGTAATGGCTATGTCGCTGGACTCCCACGTAGTCGACCGCGGTTCGCGTCTCGGACCCGGTGGCTTACAACTCATGCCGGGTGCGTGTGCGTGCGTGCCCAAGATCCCGAGAGGAGAATGGAGGAGAAGGGATTGCGGCGTGACCATCCCCCCTGGGGGGTGATTTCTTGCTTTCTGTCTCTATGTCTCTCTCTGTCTGTCTGGCGAGCGCACGCACCCTATAGCAAAAAACCTCTCAAAAAAAAAAATTTTAAAAGCAGGTTGTCTCCACTATTAGAGCACAAATGTGGGTCTGCTATACCACACTCCATCAGTACCTATGTGGTTTCCACAAGCCCTGAGCCCGCACTTGGAACTCAGTGGGGGAAGAAGTGGGATGCAGAGAGCAAAACGTGAAAAGGTGAATCAGACTAGATGAAAATCACTGAGTACCCAAGATCCATGCTACAGATCCATGCCTAAGTTTAGGAACCCCTCAGTTTTAAGACTAAAGAAGACTGGAGTACAATTAAGGAAAACTTAGAGTCAGCTAAAAAATCTACATGCATTGCCTTCTGAAATCAAGTCCTTTTTCTCTTTGCATGGAATACCTTTTCCTAGCCCTTCACTTTTAGTCTGTGTATGTCTTTTTTTTTTTTTTTTTTTTTTTTTTTTTTTTAGGGACTTTCAGTTTAAGATTTTTTTTTTATTATCATCATAATCTTCTTTATATTACATTGGATTACATATAACTTTACAGTGTATTACATTGCTTTTTCAAAAGGGAATGCCATGCATGTCAGTCAGTACAGAGACATTAATCTCCCCGCTTCAACATTCAATATCTTTTCTATGTTCCCCCAATCATTATTATTATTATTATTCTAATTATTTTTTAAAACAGTCAATCACTATTTCTCATTTTGCTTGTAAAAAGACTTTGCCCATCATGAAATACTTCTCAGATGAATCCAGTTGAGAATACTATACATGTCAACATCAACAGTTAATAAGCCATATCTGTTTCTCACTAACATCCTGCCTCTCTATTGTTCACTTGCTATCTTTCTCTATCCTCTTCTCTTCACTTCCCGTATTCCACACTGTCCTATTCTCATTAAGTACCTTCACTGCTTTTATGTCCTCCAATTTTTGCCCTCTATCATAGAGTGCGGATAGTCGGTATATATTGAGCGGATACATACAATATCTTTCTTTCATAGCCTGGCTTACTTCACTCAGCAGTCGATCCTCCATATCTGACCACTTTCTATCAAATTCCAGGGTCTTGTTATTTTTTATGACTGAGTAGTATTCCATAGAGTATATATACTTTTTCCCCCCCAGGTTTCAATTATTATTTTTTTAATTATTACATTTAATCATTGCACCTCTTTACCGTGTACAACATGGTTTTTCACAGCATGAATACAGTGCACATTAGTCAAGACAATGATATTACCATCTACATTATCATCAACAGACAACTTTTCATTTTTGTGTCTATTGAGTGTGTTGTTTGTTCCCTGAATCCCTTCCTTCTGCCCTCAATTACTCATTCCCATTACCTCTCCCATATTATCTCTAGCATCCACAGTTGCCTTCCCTGTTATTATACCCTCCAGTTCTTTCAGTTTTTGTTGTTTTTTCCAATTATCAGCTCATAAAGTTTTTAACAATAGGGAGCATAGATTCTATTCAGGGTTGGATTAAGCGTGGGTCTCGTGCAGTTCCGCAATTGTAGGTGAATCTCCATGGAAGACAGTTTCGGGAAAGCAGTTCTGGAAAGCAGAGGTGATTATCAGTTGATGCGGCAGAGCATCCATCTTGTGATTACCGGGAATGGTGATGTGGGGATCTGCAGTGTGAGTCATCCTCGGGTATCTGGCTTCCTTAAGAATGGTAGAATAGTTCTTGTTTTTCCCTGAGGTAATGCAGGGCTGGTGACCATCATCTTCTCACTGTCCATAGGCGGAGAAAATCCTCCTATACAATATATTTCTCAATTGGTTTAAGACAGCTAAAGTTTCCTTCTGTTGCTTGTGGTTGCAAGTTCTTAGTCCTAGTTTTCGGATTCAATTTGCCGCCTGCGGGCTGGCATCCACGCGCAGGTCTGGCAGCCATGCGCAGGCGCAGGCCCGGTTGCCATGCGCCGGCCCGGGGGCCACGTGCAGGCCCGGTGGTCACGCGCTGGGCCGGTGACCATGTTCAGGCCCGGCGGCCACACTCTGGCCCGGCGGCCACACGCAGGCCTGGCAGTCACGTGCAGGTGCAGGCCCAGGGGCCACGTGCAGGCCCGGTGGTCACGTGCTGGGCCGGTGACGACGCGCAGGCCCGGCGGCCACGCACAAGCGCAGGCCCTGCGGCCACACTCAGGCCCGGCGGTCACGCGCTGGCCCGGTGGCCACGCGCAGGCCTGGCAGCCACACGCAGGCGCGGGCCCGGCAGCCACGCTCAGACCCGGCGGCCACACTCAGGCCCGGTGGCCACGCACAGGCCCGGCGGTCACGCACTGGCCCAGCGACCACGTTCAGGCCCAGCGGCCATGCGCAGGCGCAGGCCCAGCGGCCACGCGTAGTCCCGGCGGCCACGCACAGACCCGGTGGCCACACGCCAGCCCTGAGCGCACAAATGTGTGCGGGATCCAGCGCCACCTCCCGCTCGCCCGCCCGCCCCGAGAAAGGAAGGTCGGCAAGCTTGGCCGGTCTGTGCCAAGCGCACAGGACACACCCAGCGCCAGAGAGGCAGCGGGGGCTGGGCGGTCCGGGCGGCGGCACGTGAGGCAGAGCCCGGGCCACGCAGGCCCGGCCCCGGCGCGCAGTCTGTGTATGTCTTTATCCATAAGATGCATTTCTTGTAGGCAACAGCTAGAGGGTTTTGGGGTTTTTTTTATACATTTAGCCAGTCTGTGTCTCTTGATTAGAGAATTAAATCCATTAATGCTCAACATAATGATCAGTATTTTTGGACATGTTCATATCATTAAGTGAACCATTTTCTTGGTTGTTTTTTGTTCTCTTATATCTGTCTGTCTGACTTTAGTTTTCCTGGTATAGCACTCCCTTCAGAACTTCTTGAAGAGCTGGTCTGGAGTTGGTAAATTCTTTCAGGTTTTGTTTATCTGAGAATGTTTTTATCTTTTTTCCCCATATGAAAAATAATTTTGCCAGGTATAGTAACCTTGGTTGAAATTGTTTTTCAGTTAACACTTTCAATATATTTCCTCATTCTTTCCTTGCCTGCATTGTTTCCGGTGACGTTTCTCTCCAGCCAATTTTAGTATCTTGTCTTTGTGGTTTTGGCCAATCTGGCTATGATGTGCCTTGGAGAAGATCTTCTTGGGTTGATTCTATTTGGGGTCCTTTGTATTTCTTGGGTCTGGGTATCTGACTGCCTCTCTAGGTTTAGAAAGTTTTCTTCCAAGATTTCATGGAATAAATTATCAATGCCCTTATTATTTTCTTCACCTTCTGGGATGCCAGTTATCCAGATGTTTGGGCACTTAATGGCATTTAATATTTCTCATATATTGTCATCATTTTTCTTGGTTGTTTTCTCAGTCTTTCTGATAACTTTTTCTAGATCAGAGGTTTTGTCTTCTACATTCAAGATTTGATCTTCTGCATTACCTAATCTGTTTTTAATACTTTCAAGAGAGGTTTTAATTTCCTATCACAGTCTTCATCTCTAACAATCCGTTTGATTGTTTTTAGGGTATCTATTTCTTCTTTCAAATCATGAAAGGACTTCTTCATCTCCTGGAGCTAGATGTCTCTTTTCTCTTGTATCTCATTTAGTTTTGTCACTGTAAAAATTCTGAATTGTTTATCTGACATTTCCATGAGTTCCACCGTTTTGTCTGTGGATGATGAGGAATTGATGTTTTCCCTTAAGGGAGAGATACTTCGTTGGTTGCTCATATTTCATGTGCCTCTGCAATGGTTTCTAGCCATCTGGTGATTTATACATTCCTTCCAAATTCTTCAAGTTAATTCTGAGCGTTCAAAGGCATGCAGGAGTAGGTGATTGGCGATCTCTCTGCTGCTCTACCTTCCTGATGCTCACCCACAACCTACACTGTTGTCACTGGTCTTGGATGATTTAAAGTCTTCCCCATTTCTAGAGAACAGGTGTTACTGAGACTGAGCTTCTGAGCTTTTTTAACTCAGGAACAGAGAAGGGATTGCATGGCACACCACATGCTTCAGAAAACACTGAAGTCAGTGTACAGAGGCATGTGGCAGGGGATAAGCCACAGTCTCTTTGTAGCTCAGTCTCCCTGCACAGGAATGGATGTCCGGATGAGGTGAAGAGGGGCAAACCGTCTTCTCAGAGTCCCAGGAACACACCTGAGAGTTCAAAGGCAAGTGGGGCAGGGAATGTGCCACAGGTCTCTGCTGCACAGCCTTCAGCCACAAGTGGCTTGCTGTATCTCAAATCCTTTTTCTGAGGGCCAGGATAAGATTATGTCACAGGTGGTATCTTGAAATTGCATTCCATTAGAAACATGAGAAGTCTAACCCAGTGAATAAGCAACTGTGTGTATATGTACTGCATATTGTATGGATGTACAAATGTGCAGACTGTATAAAAAATTAATGCTGAAGAAAAAATAGCACAAATCATGAACATGTTCCAATGTCATTCCTTTGCTTATTTTTTAATATGGGAAAGGCATTTTTCTAAGAACAAGAGATTGAGCAGTTCATAAAACCAATGAGAAAAATGCCTGTATGGTTGCCATTTTAGAATACCTTCTACTGTTTACTTTTTGAAACCAAAGAAAATTCTCTCTCATTTATCCAAGAATTTCTTCCCTTCTCTATTTCATCTATGAAGCCTTCCTTACCATACCTAGCCAAAGATTTCAAACTTTTCTAGGATCCAATAAGTTTTCACTTTTTACTATTCATTCTACTGTTAGCATAGGCTTCTCTATTTTTGTTTCTTTCATTTTTAAAAATTTGTTGATTTCTTCCATAAGAGACAGAGAGAGGAAAAAAAGACCTCTAGCAGAGTCTTCATACCACAATTTACTCCAGTATCAGCCAGTCTTAGAGAAGATAAACAAAATTGATGAACTATTAGCTAGACTAAGAAAAAGAGAGAAGATCAAGATAACATAAAATCAGAAATTAAAAGGGGGACATTACAGCAGATAGCATAAAATACAAAAGATTATTAGCGATTACTACAAGCAACCATATACTAACAAACTGGAAAACCTAGAAGAAATGGACAAATTTCTGAATGCATGTAATATACTACAGTGAATCAGGCATGTATGAATAGAACAATAGTATATAACAAAGTTGAATCAGTATTAAATAGACTCCAAAAAAGAAAAGCCTAGGTCCAGCTGACTTCATTGCTGAACTTTATGAATCCTTTTTTTAAAAAGAATTAACAGGGATTCTCCTCAAACTATTCCAAAAAAGCCAATGCAGGAAATATTTCCAAACTCATTCTATGAAGCCAGCATCATCTTGATACAAAAACCAGACAAACACAATAATAATAGAAAACTAAAGACCGATATTCCTGATGAATATAGATGCAAAAATTCTCAATGATATATTAACAAATCAAATCCAACAACACATTTAAAAGATTGAACACCATGACAAGTTACATTTCTCCCGATGATGCAAAGATGGTTCAGTATTTGCAGAATAATACATGTAACATATCACATAAACAGAAGAAAAGACAAAAGTCATATAATCATATCAATCAATGCAGAAAAAGCACTTGATAGAGTCAAACATCCCTTCATGATTAAGATTATCAACAAAATGGGAATACAGGGTATATTTCTTAACATAATAAAAAAAATATACAACAAACTCATAACTAATATCATACTCAGTGGGATAAGGTTGACAGTTTTTCCTCTCAAAACTGGTACAACCCAAGGTTGTCTACTTTCTCCACTCCTATTCAACAAGGTTCCAGATAAAAGGGATTCCTTGAGTACTACACTGCTGGTGGGAATATAAACTAGCATAGCTACTGTAGGAAATAGTATGGAGGTCCTCACTATCTAAAAATGGGGGCCAGCAGGTGACATGGTGGTTATGGTCACTGGACTCCCAAACGGACAACTGTGGTTCGAGTCCCAGACCTGGCGCCTTGCTTTCTCACTTTCTCTTTTTCTCTCTCTGTCCCTCTCTCTGGTCAAATTTAAAAATAAGTAAATAAATAAGTAAAGGTAAATAATATACTTCTTTTTAAAAAAAATCTAAAAATGAAACTACTGTATGATCCAGAAATTCAACTATTGGCTATATACCCAAAAGATAGAAAACCACTCATTTGGAGCAACATTTGCCAATCCATGTTTCTTGCATCATTATTCACAATAGCTAAGTCATGAAATCATTGGTGCCCAACAACCAATGGATGATTGGGAAATGTGACATATATACAAAATGAAATATTACTTAGCCATAAAGAAAAACAAGTTCCCATCATAAAACACAAATTAAATGAATCTGGAAGACATAATGCTAAATGAAATACATCAGACTATGAAACACAAATACTGTATGTGGCTGCTCAATATATACCAAATGTCCGCACTCTATGGAAAAAACTGAAAGTCTCAAAAACAGAAATAATGGTAATACCAGAAACTACATGAGGTCAGGGGGATCTTGGGAAAATATTTATTGCCAAATGTAAATAAGGGGAAGTGTAATGTAAGTAAGGGGAAGTGATTAAGGAACAGAGTACCATAGCATAGTAAAATTACAGACAATTTAATGCATACTTTAAAAAAACAGCATAACCATTATCAAATGTGAACAACCTAACATAATGTTCAATGTTAAAGAAGAAAATATGTGTACATACTTGATTTCATTAGCACACCCTGTATGCATGCTTTAAAAAAATACACTTTGTATCCTACAAAAATGTACATAGAATGTATGTAAATTAGAAATCATATTTTTAAAAATTAAATAAACAATAAAAAGTTGCCACTGGAGACTAACAATAGGGTTGACTTATACTTTGAGAAAGAGATACCAGTCTATTAAAGAGGTTCCTTTACTCTTGCTGCACTGGCTGCAATAGTGTATCAGAAATAGTAGGCATTAAATAACTGAAAATCAGGCTAGGGAGAGAGAAAAACAGATGTTTAAGTCAGGCTTTCCTCAAAACCTTGAGGTTTGACTTTGATTTTCATTTGGTAAAATAACTGTAATAATAATTTTTTAAAAAATATATCTTACATTTTTAAATATTTTACAATAAGTATATTATAATGATTCCTTTAATAACTAATGTTTTGCACTTTTCCAGGTTCTCAGTGTTTCAGAGAGATTTAGTGTACTTGAATAGTGATTAGTATATATTGCATAGGCATTAGTGAAAACTAAAAATTTATTATACATTCTCAATTTTTAGAGGATACTTTGAGGTAGGAAAATAAAGACAAAAAAATGCTAATATAAAAGAGACTATTAGGAAGAAAGAGTAAGAAACTAAGAATGTGTTTCTCGGAGATTTGGGCATAAAAATGATGGTATGAGGGGATGATATGGTATGAGAGGAGGCAAAAGTGAACGAAATCAAGGGACAGTAATGAGATTAGTTATCAAATTTATATTCTTCTTAAGATATAACTTATCTCTTCTGAACATTAAGGTTAAGGAAAATTCTTGTTACTTTTTATTTGCATAATTTTAAATTATAAACTGTTTAAGAACAGAAACAAATTGTCTTTATTTTATATATTTCTCAGTTCAAGGAAGGGATTTGATATATGCATTACTGAAGAACTCTATTTTCCATGTAAAGTGTTTTATCTTTCAATTACCTTGTGTCATACTATATGAAATAAATACCAAACACTTAAGTATTTTTTGATCAGGCAGGTGACACTCACAAATCTAAAAGAAGAATCATAAAACATGGCTATTTTTTAAAAACTGAAAGAATATAACTCATCAAATTCTAGGTTGGCAGGCTATTGCAAATGAAAAAAGCATAAATTTTTCACCAAAGAAATTCCAAAATCTAAGGGTCTGCATATTCAGAGTATATTTTAATAAATACTATATCATTTTAATCTGAGGGTCTGCATATTCAGAGTATATTTTAATAAGTACTATATCATTTTAATGTAGTACCAGTCATTTAAAAGCCCTTAATTATACCCAAAAATAGTTTCCTGTTCTACCTCATCCCAGTAAGTTACAGGGAGGAGGGGAGCAATTGGCCAGCCACTGCAAAGTGGAACTAAAACACAATGTGTGTCAAAAAGAGACTATTTAGAATTCCAGCTGTTGGTGAAATTAAAGTTGGCAGTTATAATTGTAGGTGGAATTTCTGTGAGAAGAATATAATTATCCAAACTGGATTTTAACCAGCACACCTGAGTACTTCAAAAAAAATTTTTAATACCATAAATAAATACTTCCTTTGTCCCATTTCTCAGTGGAAAGATACCTGTTCCTGGAGTGGGTTGACTTCCTGGGGTTTTGCTTTAGTTCTGGCTCAGTAGGAAAAGGGCCACCTACAGAATTGTCAATCTTCCTGTGGAGATCTTTGATCTATGGTGCAAAGAAAAACATTATTAGGTATTTCATGGTTCTTATTAGCATTTGATTTCTTAAAAATCTGTTTTCAAACACTTTTCATTAGATAGGTCAAAAGTTTTAAGTTGAAAATTTGTATCAGGGTCACAGTTAAATACTACTGTCAATTGACCTTGGGTGGGAATGGCTTGAGATAAAGTTTTCCTCTTGAATTTCAGTCAAGAAAATTTTCTTCCATTATAGGAATCAGATTAGAACTCTCTTCCATCATGGCAGCAGAGAAGAATACCAAGAGAGCTGAATGTTAGGAAATATTAAAAACTGAGGTTAGAGATCAGAGACAATGTGAAGCAGAAGTTGGTCAATTCTCACCATAGTGTGTAAAGCAGACAGCCAGCATTCCTTTCAGCATTTTGGAGGAAATGAAACTTTCTTGTCAACATAACAGTGTTTTCAAAAAAAAAAGTTTAGACAAATTAAATTTAGCATAATTTAATAAGAGCAAAAAAAGTGATTTGGAAATGAGGCAACTCTCAGAACCAGTCAAGGGTCAAAGACCTAGCTCTGTAAAGTGACAGGCAGCATTTATGGGAAGAAAACAAAAATGAGTTACAGAAATGTTTTTGATTGGTTATAGCTCATATATTTGCCTTATTTGAACGTGTTCTGATCAGTTTGCAGCCTGTCACTGATGGAAGCTCAGGTGTTACAGTTGGCTGACTACTCCTAAATTAGGTATTTAGTTTGCTTACATACCAAGTTAAGTAATTACAATTTACTACATAGGAAGTCAAGGTAGGAAGGCTTCTTCAGGCCAAATTTAATTTAATTTAAAATTAATTTAATTTAAAATTAATTTAATTTAATTTAAAATTAATTTAATTTAAAATTAATTTAATTTAATTTAAAATTAAATTTTAAAATTTAAAATCTGTACATTGAGTGCTTTCATATACAAACTAAAAATGTTGTAACTTAGTAATATGGACTCTAATATTATAAAGCCACATCTTTATGGCTAACTACTAATAGTGTAGTAAGGTTCACAGTCCCTTATCTGTTCCTCATAGAGGTAGACTCATTTTCTTATTTGTTAAGAAGGATATTAATAATAGACGCTTTCCAACATGGTTGTTGTGAGTATTAAGTTAATTAACACCTATAAAATCCTTGGAACAATGCTGAATCTATAGTGTGTGCTGTACAAAAGTTTGATATTATTTCTCAAAATGGGTTAGTCTTCTCTAAGAACCTTGAATTACATTCAGGAGGTGACACCAGAAATTGAAGGCCACAGGAAAAAAAACTCAGGCCAGGGAGAACAGAAATATTTGTCCTGTTCTTTTCTGCCTAAAATGTTTACCAGTTCTCTAATGAGGTATAAATTAATACCAGATTCTCCCAGTAAATTATGTGGACTACTATATAAAATTATACTTTAGCTAACTATAGGGAAAAGTATATAATTCTTTTTTTAATTTTATTTATTCATTAATTTTATTTTACTTTGATCAGAGAGAGACAGAGAGTGAGAGAGGGAAAGTGAGAAAGCAAGCTGCCAGGATCAGGACTTGAACCGTGCTTAGCCGTGTGGGAGTGTCTATCACCTTAACCACTACGCCACTGCTGGCCTATGGGTTTAGACATCCTTAGTGAATCTATTTTTTAATAATGTTTTTAGTTAATGAACTCATTCAGGTATTATAAGTTCAGAGGTTTGGCAGTTAGAATGAATGGAAAGCCTACTGTCTGCTACATTAATAAATACCTAGTCTAAGTGCTCCTTTCAGATTTGTTGCCCAAAATATGTAAAACCAGGTAAATACATGCTTTAATGTATGTTTTAAATTTTTTTTTTTTACTTTTTAATATTTTTGAACTACAAAAAAATATTAAGAATAAAAAAGATTTTCTATATAGGAACCTATCTAGTTTTACTTTATTAACTTTTATATATAAGTTTAGTTTCTTTTTTCAAAGAATAATTTTATTTAACTTTATTTATTTTAATTTGACTAGAGAGGGACAGAGAGAGAGATAGTGAGAAAGCAAGTCACCAGGTCTGGAACTTGAACCATGGTCAGCCATGTGGAAGTCCAACGCCCTTAACCATCACGCCACCTGCTGGCCCCTCTTTAACATCTTACATTTGTCACAATTAGTGAAGCAATAATGGTATATTATTATTAACTGAAGTTCATACCCTAGTCATGTTTCCTTATTTTTTACATAATGTCCTTTTCTTGTTCCACAATCCCATCTGAAATTTCACATAACATTTAGTTCTCATGTCTCCTTAGGCTGCTCTTTTTTTTCTTAAGATTTTTTTTTTCTTTTTTCCATTTATTTATTTATTTTTACATTTTTCCACAAACATTCACTTACATATCAAAACATTTTTGTCATACTCCATAGTTCTTGACAGTTAATAAACAACTTTCAAAATTTCAGAATACTGAATTTTAAAGATAATGTTCAAAATATTTTTTATAATTTTTTATAATTTTGTATGTGATTCTATAACAACAGAGATAGTATGGTTTTAAATATTTTTGAGATAATATTTACATGTCAACCTCTCAAATTGTTGAAAAGCAAATGCCCAGCACACTAGTCACACATAAACCTTATTCTCAATTCAGTCCTGCATGATTTTTAATTTAAAAAATTAAATATTTTTGAGATAATATTTACATGTCAACCTCTCAAATTGTTGAAAAGCAAATGCCCAGCACACTAGTCACACATAAACCTTATTCTCAACTCAGCCCTGCCTACCAAGTATTCTGTGATATACCATCTGCTAGCAAAGATCAGACTCTTTTTTCTTCCTTCAAAGTCTTTCTCAAGATAATCCTCTGATGTGGTTGCTCTTTGCAATCTCTGCTAATTACAATGCTGAGCTGGAAAAGTCCAGGTTATTTTATGTTATAAATTTTTTCACATATCATCTCTAATCCTCTCTGCCACGCAGAACTATTTATGGTGCCAGGTCATCTTTCTAAGAGCTTGTGTTGGCTTACTTTCGATCCATCTTAGTTCCATAGTTTCCAAATTAATCTTCAGATATGACATTCTAGTCAAAGCCCTATCCAATAATGAGTATTTCCAATTTCTGATTCAATGCAACAAGCACTATTGAACTTATACAAGTAACCCATCTTCTAAAATGTGGTTATGAGTTTTAAGGAAGAAATTAATTTATTCAGTCATTATAAATTCATGAATATTATTTTGCACTTTAGATTATAACTTTTTAGAATTATTTTTATTTAACTTTATTTATTTTAAATTTATTTATTTATTTTTTAATTTGACCAGAGAAGGACAGAAAGAGAGAGAGAGAGAAAGTGAGAAAGTAAGCCACCAGGTCTGGGACTTGAACCACGGATGGCCATGTGGGAGTCCAGCCCCCTTAACCACCACGCCACCTGCCAGCCCTTTATTATTTATTTTTAATTTGACCAGAAAGAGACAGAGTGAGAGAGAGAGAAAGTGAGAAAGCAAGCCACCAGGTCTGGGACTCAAACCACAGTCAGCCATGTAGGAGTCCAACACCCTTAACAACCACACCATCTGCCAGCTCCTTTAGATTATAACTTAATACTCCCTCATTTTGTTGCTCAAATTGTTTCAGCTATAGGAATTGTAAGTTTTTTCAGCTGGCTCCTATCCTTTTGGCACTAAGATATATCTTAAGGAAACCCAAAGACAACAGAGGAGACAAAAACAAAGACGATAGAGGAATTTAAAGTCTCTAAGACCTACTGCCAAAGCAAATATTGAACACAGTCCAACTGCTAGTCAGATTAAGATAAAAAAGCCTCATACTAATGTCCTATTCACCTCAATTTCTATACTCAATCGCAGTCAGATTTCAACAAATAAATTATAAGGCATGTTCAAAGGCAGGGAGGAAAAATCTAAACCCAATTGAAAAGTGAAAAATAAGTGGACTGCACCAACCCAGTCGCATAGTAGTTAATCTCTTTGCATAAGGAGCTGTATCCTATGCGGCCAGCTGCTATTTCATATTTAGTCCCAGTAGTTGGCTTTATGTGCGTGCATGCCCAACATCCTGATGAGATGTTGAAATGGAGGAAAAATTATAGGAATATCACCCTTGAGGGGTGCTTTTATTTTATTAAGGTTTTTGCCATAGGGAATGTGTGCTCATCAGAGAGAACAGAGAGAGAAGGAAAAGAAAAGTGAGAAATCAGTCACCAGCGGGGATAGCCACACTGCAATCCCTTCTCCTCCATTCTCCTCCTGGGATGTTAGGCTTGCACACACATGCGTCCTGCATGATTTTTAAGCCAGCAGGTTGGGGACTTGAACCACAGTCAGCTGTGTGGGAGTCTAGGACCATAACCACTATGCCACCCAAGGGGTGCTTTCTCTCTCTCTGTTTCTCTATTTCTGTCTTTGGCAAGCACACACACCCATTGACAATTTTTTTAAACATGCAAAATAAAAAATAAAATAAAAATAAATAAAAAATAAAGCAGACTTTCTCAAACAAAGAAAAAGTAGGAAATTCATACCCAACAGACTTTCACTGAAAGAAATGTTAAAAGGATTTTTTCAGAGAAAAGAAAAATGACATGTCAGAAACTCAGATATAAATTTTTAAAAAAGGAAAAACATCAGAGCAAGGATAACTTAAGATTTAAAAACTTCCTGTTTTTCGTATTCTCAGTTTGAAAAAGTAAATCTTTTCAAATAAATTAGTAACTTTGTAAACTGCTGCCTTCCTGTATTTGCTTATTGATTCCAGGAGGATTTTTTTAGGTTGTTTGATATGTTTCTACATAAATAGTCATGTATTCTGCTAGTAATGATTATTTTATTTCTTCTTTTCCAATCTGTGTGTCTTTTATTTATTTTTCTTATCTTATTGCACTAGTAAGATATTGAATAGAAAGTGTAAGAAGTCATCCTTGCCTTGATTATGATCTAAATAGCAAAGCATGCAGTCTCTCATCAATAAGATGATGTTGGGGCCAGCAGGTGGCATGGTGGTTAAGGCTCTGGACTCCCACATGGCAGACAGCAGTTTGAGTTCCAGATCTGGTGGCTTGCTTTCTTACCTTCCCTCTCTCTCTCTCTTTCTGGTAAGCACATATGCCCTGTATCAAATTAAAACACAATAATAATGATAAATAAAATTAAATAAATAATTCTTAAAAAAATAAGTATGATGCTATAGTAGATCTTTTGTAGATATTTTAAGGAAGTTGAGAAATTTCTCTCAATTGTTTGTTAGCTAAGTTTTTATCATGAATGGGTGTTGAATTTTGTCAAATGTTTTTGCTATGTTAATTAATATGATGCTTTACATTAATTAGTTTTCAAATATTGAACCAGCTTGGCACACCTAGAATAAATCCCACTTAGTAATAATATGTATTATTTTTATAGATTGCTGGATTTGATTTACTAACATTTTGCTGAGAACTTTGTATCTATGTTCATGAGAAATATTGGTTTGTACTTGTTTTGCAGTATTTTTAAAAGAAACTTTAAGACACTTCTTTCAAGTATATTCTACATTATTTAATTATTCTCCAAAGCGTACTTTATGTATAGTCTTTCAACAGAGAACCAAAAGAGATACAGTATAAAAGGGAAGGTAGGACTGTCTGATTAGTATGACTTTAGAAATAATGAAACCCAAGACAGCCCATTGCATGGTGGTTAGGGTGACTGGATCCCACATGGCCTATTGCATAGCTCAAGTTCTAGACCTGGCAGACCAGGCACTGGTACATGTATGCCTGAAATCCCAAAAGGAGGAGAGAATACAGGAGAAAAAATTGTGATGTGACCATGCTCCATGGGTAAGTGCTCTTTCACTTTCCTTCTCTCACTCTGTCTCTCTCTAGCAAGGGCATGTGCCCTCTGGCAAATTAATAAAAATAAAGGAAAAGGAAATAGAACCATATTTGTTCTTTTTTTCTTAAAGAATTGTTTATTTTATTTGTTATTATTATTTTTTAATTTTACCAGAGAGAGACAAAAAGAGAAAGGGAAAGCGAGAAAGCAAGCTGCCAGGTCCAGGACTCAAACCACAGTCAACCAAGTGGGAGTCAAGCACCTTAACTGCCATGCCACCTGCTACCCCCCCTCACTTATTCTTTAAATTAGCATTATGCTAAAAATTAATACTAAAAGAATATTCCTTGTACAGAAGTTTGCTTTTATTTTTCTTTAGGTCTCTAAACAATAAAAAATAAAGTTGATTGATCCAAAAGAGAATGGATTTCTTATACTTTCTTTTTGTTTCTAAAAATATTTGCAGCTTTTTGAGCACTTTTGCAAGAGGCCAATGATAATTCAGTATAAACTCTTTATCATACACATTCCTTTTGAAATCGTATTTAGGATACTTGGACAGAGGAAGATAGTACATAAATAGAACACAACTGAAATTTTAATTCTTAAACTGAAGTTTGGGAACAGACTTAATTTCAGAAGTAAGACTTGAAATATTCTGACAAAAAGATTTGTGTGTGTGTGTGTGTGTGTGTGTGTGTGTGTCTATACAGATTTTTTCAAGGTTAGTATATTCTAAACTGGTACAAAATTTATAAACTTTATGTGTGAAATTAGTTACGTATGTTAAAATTTGATGTATTTTTTTACCCTGCATCATATATTGATGAGCCCATCATCAATTTTTCTACACACAATATTTAGTAGATGATTGCTATTTTAAGTGAATTTTATTACATTTAAAAGAATCATTTTTTTTTTCCTTTTTATAAACCAAAGTGTGGGACTAGCACATGCTGTAATGGTTAGACTGCTGGACTCCCACATAGTCGACTGCGGTTCAAGTCCTGAACCTAGTGGTTTAAAATAACGCCAGACGCATGTATGTGCATGTCCAAAATCCCAAGAGGAGAATGAAGTAGTAGAGATTGCAGCATGACCATCCCCCCTAGGAGGTGATTTCTCACTTCTGTCTCTCTCTGTCTCTCTGGTGAGTGCATGCACCCTATAGCAAAAATCTCTCTTAAAAAAATAAAAAGGTTTGGTTTTGTTATTTATTTATTTCTTCCATGGGCAAGAGAGAGAGAAGGGCATAGCAAAGCATCTCCAATGGGATCTTGATGCTGCAATCCACCTCAAGCCTCAGCCAACCCCTGATCATAGCACACACATGCAAGACGTGCTTAGGGAGGTCTCTGGACACAAGCCTAGAACCTTCCCCTATGGGTCAAGCTTGCAAGTGTCATGACTGCTCCACCAAATAGCCTCAAAAAATCATATTTTTTTATTTTATTTTTTTATTATTTTTTTAATTTTTTATTATCATCATGTTCTTCTATTATATTACATTGAATTACATATAACTTTACAGTGTATTACATTGCTTTTTCAAAAGGGAATGCCATGCATGTCAGTCAGTACAGAGACATTAATCTCCCCACTTTAACATTCAATATCTTTTCTATGTTTTCCCCAATCATTATTATTACTATTCTAATTATTTCTTAAAACAGTCAATTGCTATTTTTCATTTTGCTTGTACAAATACTTTGCCCATCATGAAATACTTCTCAGACAAATCCAGTTGAGAATACTATACATGTCAACATCAACAGTTAATAAACCATATCTGTTTCTCACTAATGTCCTGCCTCTCTATTGTTCACTTGTTATCTTTCTCTATTCTCTTCTCTTCACTTCCCCCATTCCACACTGTCCTATTCTCGTTAAGTACCTTCACTGCTTTTATGTCCTCCAATTTTTTGCTCTCTATTATAGAGTGCTGATAGTCGGTATATATTGAGTGGATACATACAATATCTTTCCTTCATAGCCTGGCTTACTTCACTCAGCAATATATCCTCCGTATCTGACCACTTTCTATCAAATTCCAGGGTCTTGTTATTTTTTATGGCTGAGTAGTATTCCATAGAGTATATATACCACACTTTTCCAATCCATTCATCAGTTTGTGGACATTTAGGTTGATTCCATGTCTTGGCAATTGTGAATAATGCTGCAATAAACATTGATGTGCAAGCACTTTTCTGACTGAGCGTTCTCCTGTCTTTTGGGTAAATACCCAGAAGTGGGATTGCTGGATCAAATGGTAGTTCTATTTGTAGATCTTTGAGGAACCTCCATATTGTTCTCCACAGTGGTTGAACTAGTTTACATTCCCACCAACAGTGTAGGAGGGTTCCCTTTTCACCACATCCCCGCCAACACTTATCACTTTTTATATTCTTAATCTTTGCCATTCTGACAGGGGTTAGGTGGTATCTCATTGTAGTTTTTATCTGCATCTCCCTTATGATGAGGGATGTTGAGCATTTTCTCATATGCTTTTTGGCTGTTCGTATGTCTTCCTTAGAGAGACTTTTATTCAGCTCATTTTACCATCTTTTAATTGGGTTCATCATTTTTTTTTCGCATAAGGCACTTGAGTTCCCTATGTATTCTGGTTATCAGTCCCTTGTCTGAGGCATATTTAACAAAAATATTTTCCCATTCTGAGGGTTGTCGGTTCACACTTGTTACTGTGTCCTTTGCTGTGCAGAAACTTCTTAGTCTAATATAGTCCCACTTGTCTATTTTAGGGATTATTGCCTGTGCTTTGGGAGTCTTATTTAAGAAGTCTTTGCCTACTCCAATGTCCCCCAGAGTTTCCCCAGCATTTTCCACGAGTAGTTTTATTGTTTGAGGTCTTAGGTTCAGATCTCTGATCCATTTTGAGTTGACTGTTGTTAATGGTGAAAGATGGGGGTTCAGTTTCATCTTTCTGCAGGTGGATACCCAGTTTTCCCAGCACCATTTACTAAAGAGGTTTTCCTTTTCCCAATGGATTGACTGATATCCTTTGTCAAAGATCAGTTGGCTGTAAGCTTTGGGGGTTATTTCTGGGGTCTCTATTCTCTTCCATTGGTCCACTTGTCTGTTTTAATGCCAATACCATGCTGTTTTGATGACCACAGCTTTATAGTATATCTTGGGATCAGGGAGTGATATGCCTCCTACTCCATTCTTCTTGCGCAGGATTGCTTTTGCAATACGAGGTCTTTTATGGTTCCAGACAAATTCTATGATTGCCTTTTCTAGATCTCTGAAGAATATCTCTGGTATTTTGATTGGAATTGCATTAAACATGTAGATTAATTTGGGTAGAATTGCCATTTTGATTATGTTAATTCTTCCAATCCAGGAGCATGGGATGTCCTTCCACATTTTTATGTCACTTTCAATGTCTCTTTTAAGATTTTTGTAGTTTTCTTTATAAAGGTCTTTGACTTTCTTAGTTAGGTTTATCCCTAGGTATCTTATACACCTTGTGGCTACGGTGAAAGGGATTCCTTTCTTCAGCTCTGCTTCGTTCAACTTGTTGTTCATAAATAGAAATGCTATAGATTTTTGGATATTGATTTTGTATCCTGCCACCTTACTGTATTCACTTATTACTTCAAGCAGTTTTTTCATGGATACCTTTGGGTCTTCTAAGTACACCATCATGTCATCTGCAAATAAAGATATTTTCAATTCTTCTTTGCCTATTCGAATGCCTTTAATATTATTCTCTTCTCTGATTGCAATAGCTAAGACTTCCAATACTATATTAAAGAGCAGTGGAGAAAGTGGACAGCCTTGCCTAGTACCTGTTTTCAGAGGAAAAGCTTTCAGCTTTTCCCCATTCAGTATAATGTTAGCTGTAGGTTTTTCATAGATTGCTTTTATTGTGTTCAGAAATGACCCTTCTATACCAATCTTACTGAGAGTCTTAATCATTTGTATTTTATCAAATGCTTTCTCCGCATCAATTGAGATGATCATATGGTTTTTATCTTTCTTTCTGTTAATGTGGTGTATTACATTTATGGTCTTGCGTATATTAAACCACCCTTGCATCCCTGGTATAAAGCCTACCTGATCGTGATGAATGATCTTTGTTATATGTTGTTGGATACGATTTGCAAGTATCTTGTTGAGAATTTTCGCATCTATATTCATCAATGATATTGGTCTGTAGTTTTCCTTTTTTGTCATATCTTTATCTGTTTTGGGGATGAGGATGATGGAGGCTTCATAAAATGAATTTGGAAGGTTTCCTTCCTTTTGAATCTTTAGAAATAATTTTAGTAGGATAGGGGTTAACTCTTCCTTAAAAGTTTTGTAGAATTCAGAAGTGAAGCCATCTGGGCCTGGGCTTTTCTTTGTTGGGAGGTTATTTATTACTGATTCAATCTCCTGGGTTGTTATGGGTCTTTCAGGTTCTCTATGTCTTCCTGATCCAACCTTGGTAGATTATGTGCATCCAGGAATTTATCCATCTCCTCCAGGTTATCTTGTTTGTTGGCGTAAAGTTGCTCATAGTATCCTCTAATGATATTTTGTATTTCTGCTATGACTGTGGTAATATTGCCTGTTTCATCACATATTTGATTAATCTGGTTTCTTTCTTTCTTCTTCTTAATCAGTCTAGCCAATGGTGTGTCGATCTTGTTAATCTTTTCAAAGAACCAGCTTTTGCTTTCATTTATTTTCTGTATGGTTCGTTTATTTTCTATTTCATTTATTTCTGCTCGAACCTTTATTATTTCTTTTTGCCTGGCATTTTGGGGGTTTGTTTGTTGTTGTTTTTCCAATTCTCTGAGGCATGATGATAAGTTATCTACTTGCCATCTTTCTATCCTTTTCTTAGGCGCACTAATTGCTATGAATTTCCCTCTTAAGACTGCTTTTGCTGTGTCCCATAGATTCTGGACACTTGTGCACTCATTATCATTAGTTTCCATAAATTTTTTTATTTCAGCCTTAATTTCTTCAGTAGTGAAGAAGTCATTCAGAAGTAGGTTGTTCAGTCTCCATGTGTTCGTGTATCTTCGGGGTTGTGTCTTGAAGTTAATCTTGAGTTTAATTCCATCATGGTCAGAGAAGATGCTGGGTACAGTTTCTATGCCTTTGAATCTATAAAGGCTTGATTTATGTCCTAATATATGATCTATCTTTGAAAAGGTTCCATGTCGGGGTGAGAAAAATGTATATGTTGTGGATGTAGGGTGGAAAGTTCTATAGATATCTGTCAAGCCCATTCCATTTATAGTATCATTTAAGTCCTGTATCTCTCTATTTATTTTCTGTCTAGAAGATCTGTCTATAGGAGATAATGGGGTGTTGAGATCTCCAACAATTATAGTATTTCTCCCTCTCTCTCCTTTTAGCTCCAGCAGTCTTTCCTTCACATATTTAGGTGCACCTGAGTTGGGTGCGTAGATATTTATAAGGGTTATGTCTTCTTGCTGGATTACCCCATTTACTATTATATAATGCCCTTCTTTGTCTCTTCTTACAGTCTTTGTCTTGAAATCTATTTTGTCTGAGATCAATATCGCTACTCCAGCCTTTTTTTGATTTCCATTTGCATGGAGTATCTTTTTCCAGCCCTTGATTGTTAGTCTATGTATGTCTTTATCCATAAGGTGAGTTTCTTGTAGGCAACAGATAGAGGGTTTCTGTTTTCTTATCCATTCAGTCAGTCTATGTCTCTTTACTGGAGAATTTAATCCATTGACATTCAACGTAATTATCGATATTTCCGTACCTGATCCTATCATTAAGTGAGCCATTTTCTTGGTTGCTTTTTGTTCTCGTATAACTGTCTCTGATTTTTTAGCTTTCCTGGTATAATACTCCCTTCAGAACCTCTTGAAGAGCTGGTCTGGAGTTGGTAAATTCCTTCAAATTTTGTTTATTCGAGAATGTTTTTATCTTTTTTTCCCATATGAAAGATAATTTTGCCGGGTATAGTATTCTTGGTTGAAATTGTTTTTCACTCAACACTTTTACTATGCTTCCCCATTCTTTCCTTTCCTGCATTGTTTCGGCCGAGAGATCCGATGTTAGCCTGATGGGGTGACCTTTGTAAGTAACCTGGCGTTTCCCTCTTGCCAACTTTAGTATCTTGTCTTTATCTGTTGTTTTTGCCAGTCTGGCTATAATGTGCCTTGGAGAAGATCTTCTTGGGTTGATTCTACCCGGGGTCCTATGTATTTCCTGGGTCTGGATACTTGAATGCCTTTCTAGATTTGGAAAGTTTTCTTCCAGGATCTCATGGAATAAATTATCTAGGCCCTTATTATTTTCTTCCTCTTCTGGAATACCAATTATCCGGATGTTGGGGCGCTTGATAGTATCCAGTATTCCTCGTATATTATCCTCATTTTTCATGGTTGTTTTCTCAATCTTCTTGATACTTTTTTCTAGGTCAGATGCTTTGTCTTCTACATTGGAGATTCGATCTTCTGCCTGGTCTAACCTACTTTTAATACTTTCAAGGGAGGTTTTGATTTCCTGTATCACATTCTTCAATCCTAAAAGTTCCATCTGGTTCTTGTTTAAGGTATCCATTTCTTCTTTCAAGTCATTGAAGGACTTCCTCATCTCCTGGAGCTCCTTGTCTCTTTTCTCTTCCATCTCACTTAGTTTGGTCACTACAAATAATCTGAATTCCTTATCAGACATGTCCACGACGTCCATTGTATTGACTGTGGGTGGTGTAGGCTTGATGATTTCCCTTGGGGGAGAGGCCTTTTCTTGGTTGCTCATATTTCTTGAGCCTCTGCGATTGTTCCTAGTCATCAGGTAATCTATATGTTTCTTCCTAACTGATTGTTAAAAGTTGTACAGGCTTAGAAAATTGATGATTTCCCTTATGGTTGGCCTACCTGTTGCTCACAATTACCATTAACTGTTGCCACTACCCTGGAAGGCCCAAAGTCCTCACTGTCTCTAAGGAGAGGTGAACCTTCAATTGACTGAATAAGCAACACCCCAAGAGCAAAGAAACACAGAATGAAAAAAGGAAATCGCGCGGCGCACACGCCGCGCTATTCAAATCACTACAATTGAAAGAGTCCAAAGGCTAGTGGGAAAGGGTCAGAAGATGAGTGACAAGACCAGGTTGGTCGGGCCTGCAGCCTGAGTCCGCCTGGAGCCCGGAACTGCTGGCTGGCTCGATCCGGGTTGCGGGTGGGGTGGGGTGGGGTGGGAGTTCGCCTTAAAGTCCCAGACAACCAACCTGGGGTCCAAGGAGGAGAAACGGCGGGGATGCGTGGAGATTCAGAAGGGTCGGGCCTGCAGCCTCAGTCCGCCTGGAGCCCGGAACTGCTGGCCGGCTCGATCCGGGTTGCGGGTGGGGTGGGGTGGGGTGGGAGTTCGCCTTAAAGTCCCAGACAACCAACCTGGGGTCCAAGGAGGAGAAACGGTGGGGATGCGTGGAGATTCAGAAGGGTTGGGCCTGCAGCCTCAGTCCGCCTGGAGCCCGGAACTGCTGGCCGGCTCGATCCCAAAAATCATATTTTTTAATGGAACGACTGTAGTAGTATTAGTTTGAAAATTAGTCATTCATTTTCTAGCAGCTCTCATTATTAATATAGTTAAAAATAATCAAAATTTATAATTTTTTATTATTTATATTGCCATTTTAGGAATCTGGAATATGTTGGAAGGAAACTGGAAGGTTGGGTAAGTAGTATTAGCTAATATGTACTTCTCTATCCAGAAGAGTAAAACATAATACATAAAAAACTGGATAAATTTCATGACCCTTGGCCCTCATTTACTCCCTTGGGTACAATACAGATAAAAAATATCTTACAACACATGCTATTACTTATTAGTATAATATTTTTGTTGCTTTTGTCAGTCCAAACCAGGACCAAAGAAATGTTAAGAAAATCATTTTACAAATAAACTCAGTGGGCCAGCAGATGGCATGCTGGTTAAGGAAGCTGGATCCCACATGGCCCATTGAATGGCTCAAGTCCCAGACCCAGGGGCCTGAAAATATGCTAGGCATGTGTGTGTACATGACCAAAAATCCTGAAGGGAGAATGGAGGAGTAGGGAATGCTGTGTGGACACCCCTCCTGGGGTTGATTTCTCACATCCTCTCTCCCTCTCTCTCTCTCTCTCTCTCTCTCTCTCTCTGTTTCTCTCTCTTGTAGCAAAATAAAAAACAAAACAAGCAAACAACCAAAAAAAAAAAAGAAAAGAAAGAAAAGAAAAGAAAAGAAAAATCAGCAGTTAAGTCTCCTTGTGATCTTTTTTTTGCGTGTTTACAATTTATTCTTCATTGGGTCTCCCAAAAATATTTGTTCTCATTGTTGGTGAGTCTATACATAGACTCCATCATATATCAAATAACATTTAATTGTGTTGTGATTTTGTGTTTAAGAGAGAATAAATTCTTAATGGTGCATTACATTAACATCTTTTTACAAAACACCTCCTTGGAAAGAGTTGAAATTCTTCTTGTCCTTATATATAATGAAATGGAAATGTACAGTTGAAACAAACTGTTGCTGCTAGACCTAAAGGAAATTTCTGTTACAAAAATAGCTAAGAAATTCAAAAGCTCACTAGTGCTGATCAATGTTTTATATTTATTGAGGTTCTCAATGTTTTTGAAACTTTGTGCTTAGAAGAATGTTTAACTAGTTTAAAAATTGTGAAACTTTATCACTGAAACTCTAAATGAATTTTACAACTTCTATAAAGAAAAACTGACTTCACAATTCCCCAGTAGCTTTATTAGACGGCATATTCAAAGATAGAATGTTGAATTATTAAAAATATGCAAGGCATTTGATTTCAAATCAATGTTTAGCAACAATGGTGTTTCAATGTCATCAAAGATGTCTATAATTCACAGCACAGATGCATAACCAATTAGAAGACTATTTCTAATATTGCTCATTTCTCCAATGATGTTAAAATGTGAATACATTTCTTCTTTTATAAAAACTTTCTTCGGGACCAGCAGTTGGCGTAATGGCTATGTTGCTGGACTCCCACGTAGTCGACCGCGGTTTGAGTCCCGGACCCGGTGGCTTAAACTCACGCCGGGCGCATGTGCGTGCGTGCCCAAGATCCCAAGAGGAGAATGGAGGAGAAGGGATTGCAGCGTGGCCATCCCCCCTGGGGGGTGATTTCCTGCTTTCTGTCTCTCTCTGTCTGTCTGGCGAGCGCACGCGCCCTATAGCAAAAGCCTCTCAAAAAAAAAAAAAAAAAAAAAAAAAAACTTTCTTCTACCTTTCTCTTTAACTTCATGGTTTCCTTTTGTGTCATACAGAAAAACCAAATGTCAAGAGTAGAACTGACACAAAATCTCACATGTCTTTTACAACACTTGAAAATACCCTACTATTAAAAAGCAATGGCTACACTCTCAAATATATTTTTAGAGATGTATTGCCTGATACTTCAGATATGTTCATCTAAAATGATTCTATCTGCAATCTGTTCATTTTTCCTTTTCTTTCTTTTTCCCCACCATCCCATATCCCTGCAGTATCCCTCTCTCTCTATTTTCAACATTTCCCTCTGGCTTCATTCTAGAATTTTTTTCTTGAGCTCTACTTTGTTCCTTTCTTTCCATTGTCAGTTTTTGTTTTGTGATTTATTTTTCTTGCTTGCTTTGCTGGGACTCTACCCAGTCACCCATTGTCTCCATGTAGTTACAATATGGCAAACTATAGTTGTCATTTGTTTACCATGACACCTGTTCAATATATACCAAATGGTTGGGGAGATAGGGAAAGAAGCACCTTTGCATGTTAGTATGTAGGATTTGGAATGTTATTGAAGGCTAGTGATTCTGCCTTTTTCTTAGCACTTGTCTCTGATTTAGGCAAATTCTGTAAGCTTTAAATGAAATCTTTGAACCTTCTGTAAAGAAGGCAGTTAGAAATAAGAAAACTCTTACGAAATGTTTGGAAATGAATAGTATATTGATACACACATATACTACATATATAGTGGTGGGTGGTAAATTAAAAGGAGTTATCCTTATGAAAATTGTGTGTAAAAATAAGTACATAAATATAGTAATACAATGTAGTCAGAACAGAGAAGAAAATATCTATGTACATTCTTAAATCCTGGAAGAGGTGGTAGAACCAAGACCTGAATTATGATAACAAAATTGGGATGAGAATTCTGAGCATACATATCAACATTAAGTTAAATTTTATTTTTGAACTAGTCAAAACATCAAATAATGCCTTCTGATATTTTGGTAATCAGAACTTGTCATTAAAATAAATCTATTTGACTAGTCATGTCAGGGGAATGCAACTGTTCAATGCCTTAAAGTACTGATTAATGCTGTTGGTGACTTCTCTAACATCCTGACTTCCAAAACGATATGATTTTGTATAGTGCATATCATTCGGCTATTTCCACATCTATTTTTATCTCTGTCATAAGAGAGACACTGAAATAATGCTCTATCCTGCAGATGGCAATTACAACCAAGCTCCCTGGTCTAACCTAGAATCTCATACTAGAGATTTGAGGAGGAGAAAAAACTATTTTTTTTTCACAAATTATATTCCAAATAAGGACCTTATCATGTAAAGACAACTCTGTTCTGCTATTATCTACTTTTAAATATCTTCTGATAAGTGGTAACTGCTTAAATGAAGGAAGAAACATCAAAACTCTTTCTGATAAATACCTAATATATGGGGATTTCGAAAAGATTATGAAAAAAATTAAATCAGAATATGAGTTTATTCTGGTGCAAAAAATGTTTGAAACAACACGCACAGTTTTTTTGTTTGTTTTTTAGAGAGATTTTTGTTATAGGGTGTGTGTGCTTGCCAGAGAGTCAGGAAGCAAGAAATCACCTCCCAGGGGAGATGACCACTCCACAGTCCTTTCCCTTTTATTCTTCTCTTGGGATCTTGGGCATGCATGCACATGCTCCTAGTGAGAGTTTTAAGCCTCCAGGTACCGGGACTTGAACAACAGTCAACTATGTGGGAGTCAGCAAATAACTATTATGCCTTCTGCTGTTTTTTAACAGTCTGCATTTTCCATGACATTTTTAAAGACCTTGTTTGAATTATTTTTTATTATCTATTATTTAATTTTTTACAGGACACATGCTCACCAGAGAGAGACAGAGAGAGAGGGGAAGTGAGAAAGCAAGTCGCCAGGTCTGGGATTGAACCATGGTCAGCCATGTGAGAGTCGAGCGCTTTAACCACCACACCACCTGCCAGCCCCCCTTGTATGAATTTTCAAAACAAACATATTTGAATATTCAGATAAAGTCTAAAACCTATAATAACCTTAAATTTATTTTGGATAAACAAATATATACATTGCTCTGCAAAACTGTCTACTTTGGCAGCAACCAGATGTTGAAATCAAAACAATTTACATGTGACTTCCGTAGTCAAGGCAGTGGGAAGCCTGTACAAACCCTGAACCTACCTGCACCCTTATACATTATCATCTTTAATCTCCACACCGGTCTTGTGAAGAGGGAAGTTTCATTTCCATTTTCCATTTGAGGAAACTGAGGATCAGAAGTATTAAGTAAAGTAACATGTTCAGATCAGGGAGTAAAAGAATCAGAATTAAAAATAAAAACCTGTTAAAATGGGGGCCAGCAAATGGCATAGCGGTTACTTTGCTGGACTCCCACATGGTCAACCCCAATTTGAGAGTCCAACCCAGTGGCTTGAAAATCACACTGGGCATGTGAGTGTTCATGCCCAAGATCCCAAGAGGAGAATGTAAGAGAAGGGATTGAGGGATTGTAGTGTGACCATCCCCACAGAAGTGATATCTCACCTTCCCTCTCACTGTCTCTGTCTTTATCTCTTCAGTTAGTGCATACACCCAAATGCAAAAATCTCTTAGGGGAAAAAAAAAAGAACCAGTTGAATTAGTCCACTCAATTCATAATCTTTGTTTTTGTTTTTGTTTTTGTTATAGGGCATGTCTACTCTCCAGAGAGAGAGGGAGGGAAAGTGAAAAATCACACCCCATAGGAGATACCCACAATACCTCTCTTCCATTCTCCACTTGGGATTTTGGGCATGCATACACATGTACCTGGCATGATTCTCAAGTCGCTGGGTCTGGGACTCAAACCAGGCGGTCAGTCATGTGGGATCTAGGTCCTTAATCCCCTTGTCATCTGCTAGCCTCATAATTGTCATCTTTAAATATAGAATTCAGAGGAAAAAGTATTATTTTCTCATCTTTATATTTTGAATAATAAAACTATTTTTAAGTTAACTTATATGCATTTCTTTTGCAATTCACACATACTTTAAAATAAAGAAAAATATAAGCAGATTAATACATCGAGATGTCTGGTTTATTACTGGTTTCACTCATTTTGATAAAAGAAAGAAAAGTAAATAAATGCTGTCATTTGCCATTTAATAGGCCACTGTGCTTTTAGTATCAATTGAGTTTCCATGCACGTAGTTCAAGGACAACATGGGCCTGATATAGAGCCCCTTTTTGATTTATATTTTATTTTCTGTAGAAGAACAGATTACAGTATACCTTTTGTTTCAGATAAAGTCAGGACATGTAAGGCAGTGTTGTACTGATGCTAACACTTTTACTTCAAATTCATACAAATTTTAATTTATCACCAAGTCGGAAAAGCCTGGTTAAGACAGTTACTGTGTTGTACTAGGTTTCCATTTGGATGTGTGTTTATCAGTCCTAAACAACAGTGAAAGTAGGGCTTCTGCAGATTTTTTTTTTTTGTGTGTGTGTGAGATTTTTGCCATAGGGCACATGCACTCGCCAGAAAGACAGAGACAGAGAGACAGAAAGCGAGAAATCACCCCCCAGGGGGGATGGCCACACCACAATCCCTTCTCCTCCATTCTCCTCTCAGGATCTTGGGGACGCACGTACACGCGCCCGGCATGAGTTTAGCCATGATCAGCCGAGTGGGAGTCCAGTAATGTTACCATCAAGCCATTTGCTGGTTCCTTTCTTTTTTTTTTTAATCTTTTCTAGGCTTAAATTCTTTTCATGCAAAATGATGGTACTAGTACTTGACTCAGAATTTTTATGAGGAGTTAAATGAAAAATATATATATAAACTAAGAATAGTGACTAATCATCCTATCAGCACAACACTCCATTCAGTGTTTCCTCATCTCCTGTTCTTTCCCAAACTCCCTTCTACTCACCCTGTTCTCTACTACAACAAACAATTTACCTTTTCCCATATAATAAATGTGTTCCTTCTCTATTTCTTGATACAGGACATACCTGTATCAAGTCTTTACTTCCTTCTTTTCACTGTAGTCTGTCTTAGTCTATTTTCTGCTGATGGAATACCACAGTCTGGGTAATTCATAATAAATTACTCTAAACTCATGCAAAATTCTGTAAACTCAACTATCATATTATAATACCTGACATCGTACAGTAATGTCATGTTTATAATAGGCCTTTCTGTTAACCTGAGCCCACAAATGCAGAGTTGGCATCTAAAGAATTTTTGGGTCCAAGTATATACTTTATATTTGTTGAACAAAAGACTCCTATTCTCAAGCCTATAAATGGCACGGAGGTTGAAGCAGCTGAATCCCACATGGCCCAGTGTGCAATTTAAGTCCCGGACTCAGCAGCTTGCAAAACACTCCAGGCACGAGTGTGTGTGTGTGTGTGTGTGTGTGTGTGCACGCACTCAAAATCTCAAGAGGAGAATGAAAGAGAAGGGATAGTGACATAGCCATCCTCCCTGGGGGTGAAGTGGACAGGGAATTTTTCTCTTCCTCTGGTGAGTGTGTGTGCCCTAAAATAAACAAACAAACAATATTGTGCTCAAAGAACTCGTTGTTGGTATATTCTACTTCTTTTTCCATGTGCATTCGTATCCATGGTTAAGACTGTCCTCTTGTTCTGATATTTGTTCTTAGTAGGAACTGAACAAATGTCTTTCCAATTAAATGTAATGTGAACAACAGGAACTGTTGTTATTAGGGGTAGAAGATTAATAATAAAGCAGAAGATAATTAAGTGGACATAAAAAGAAAATGGAAAATGGGAAGACTATTTCACTTATCATTTCTATTTTAATTTCACTTTTAAAAACCTGACGAGTATATAGCAGTAAATGTGTGTTGTGCTTGCAAAAGACAATTTTTTCCCACTTTTAACTTTGAAAAATCATGCGCTAAGAGGGAAAGAGTGCAGTTAGAAAATGTGATTTTTATGTGAAAATTTTAAGATATACAGTCTTAAAAAGCCTTAGTGATGAAAAACAGCACAGGAGAAGGTAGACAGTTTGCCTGAGGTAAGAGACAGCCACGAAGAGCAAGAAAGGTAAATTCTATAGGTCACATGAAAAATAAATAAATAAATAAGAAAAGTCCAGGGTTGAAATTAGAATGTGTTCTGGAGGGAGGACTATTTCGAGAAATGTGTTCCCGTGTCAAAAGTCTCTTCTAGTCTGCTGACCCGGGCAGATGCTCAGATTGATTGACTTCATCTCTATCACAGGCAGAGAGAAAGGCATTGGTGACTGATGACTTTCCCAATATCCACCTTTTTTTATTTAAAGAACTTAGAAATATACCTTGAGAGAGATGCTAAAGTAGTGATCATCTGTCTTTTGGCCTGATATAAAGTTCCTGGTTTCTAAAGAATCTGAAGTCAAGGGAATTGAAAAAGCAAAGTAAGTGCTCTTGAAGACCAGATTAAAAAATTTTGCTGACTCCTAATAATCTTGAGATCTTAAAATGTTCTTAAGTGTACATAATAGCAGTAACTTGAGGGGGGGGGGATTTGTTAGCTTACATTTGGAAGTTTATATAGACATGTTAATGTGTAAGTGTACTCAAAGTTATTGCTGCTATCTGACCACTGGTAGTATATTTGTGAGTTGTTATTGTGAGATGTAACACATGTTACAGTACACATTTTTTCCCTGAAATTGTCACATAAACAAACACCTTTAACTCTTTTGTCTCTATTCTTTCCAACCCATTCAGTATAACAGATAAAACTATAAATACAGGTCCAATGAATTCATACCTCTGGTTAAACTTAATCCACAGAATTTAGTTCTACCTTAAAGACATAAAACACTTAGAATTCAGTTTTTTAAGTTTTCTTCCCAGTTCTCCAACATATGATTTGCAATATAGACATACCTGACTAGGTGAGGCACTATGCACTGTGTTCTTGTGCTTCAGAAAACTGAGGCTAGTTATTATGTTCTTGTGTTTCAGAAAACTAAGTTTCTGTCCACTTTCTTACCTGCCTATTGACTTTATTTCATAACTGTCTTTATTTAAAACAATTATAATTATGCAATTATTAAATGAATTTATTCTTGCAGACTTTCAAATCATGTAAGTGATGAAGTTCAGGATAATAAAGTTTACCTGGTCTTCTGTCCAAACCCCTTTCCAGAGGGTCATCCACTGTTAGCATATCATTTTGCATTGATATATATATATATATATCTATATATATATATATATATACACACATATATACATATAAAAATAAATAGATATTCATATATACATACAAAAGTACATGGCTTTGTATGCATACCTATATGTTTATTTTATGCAAATAAGACTACACTTTAATCTTGTTTTAACATTTTTCCCTTATATATTTTCTTGAAGATATTTTCAGGTCAGTAATAAAGATTTGCTATAAAATTCCAAGTATGTGTATGTCATGTTTTATTTAATCATCCACTTATTAACAAATATTTGAATTTCTTTTATTTTTGCCATTGAAAAAAATGCAACAGAAACCCAACATACATGACTGTGCACTATATATTTTTTGCTATGATTTGACTGTATCTTCCATAATTCATGTGTTGGAAACATAATGTTCAATGTGGCAGTGTTGTGAAATGGGGCTGAATGAGAGGTATTTAAATTGTGAGGGCTCTGACCTCATGAATAAAGTCATTATAAAAGGGAGGGACTCACAGAAGTGGATTTGCTCACTTGTACCTTCTGCCAAGTGATGATGTAGCAAGAAGGCCCTTGTCTAATACCAGTACCTTGATCTTAGACTTCTCAGCCTCTAGAATTATGACCCAATAAATTTCAGTTCATTATAAATAGCCCAGTCTCAAGTATTCTGCTATACAAGCACAAAACACAAAAGGCCAGAAATTGGCACCAGAGAAATGGAGTGTTTCTATAACCAATACCTGAAAAGGTAGAATCAGTTTTGAAACTAGGTAAGGGGTAGAAAGAGTTGGAGGAGCAGACTAGAAAAAAGCCTATATTGCTATGAACATAGTATTAAGGAGAATTCTGGTGAGGGCTCAGAAGAAGAGAAGATCTGTAGGAAAATTGTGAAACATCTTAGATATTACTTACATGGTTACAAAAAGAAATGTTGATATTCTGGTGAGGTTTCAGGTGGAAATGAGGAAAAAAGTATTGAAAATTAGAGAAAAGGCCACCTTTGTTATAAAGTGACAAAGAACTTGGCTGAATTGTATCAATGCCTATTACTTTATGGAAGGCAGAATTTAAGACCAATGAATTAGGATATTGGCAGAAGAAATCTCTTAGCATTGAACAGATCATGTGGCTTCCCTTAACTGCATTTTATTTACTTATTTTTAAAGGTTTTTGCCATAGGGCATATGAGCTTTCCAGAGAGAGAGAGACAGTGAGAGGAAAAGTCAAAAATCAACCCCCAGGGTTGATGGCCACGCGGCAATTCCTTCTCCATTCTCCTCCTGAGATTTTGGGTGCACACATACACATGTGCCTGACCTTATTTCTAAGTCACCACATCCGGGACTCAAACTGATCAGCCATGTGGGAGTCCAGTGCCTTAACAACCACACCACCTGTTGGTCTTGGATATTTTAAAATTAGAGAAGAGAGAAGTGATTTAAAAATAGAATTTATAAGTAAAAGAAAAGCAGAATGTAGAGATTTGGGAAATCTCCACCTGGTCAAGTAAAGATTAAAAAGGCATGTTTAGAAGAGATAATCAAGTATGGGGCTGAATGACCATGTGATAAAGGAAAGTAGTATAGTTAGAAAGAAACTAGGTACTGTTCATCAGGACAATGGTGAATGATTCTAAGGACTTTCAGAGACCCTCAAGGCTGCCACTCCCATCACAGGCTCAGGATGTAGGACTTTGAGGGCAGAAAGATTTTGAGGGATAGGGACACGGGGCATGTATGAAACCTGGGCACACTGCCAAGAGATGCCCCACACTTCTGCTCCCCACATTCCACTCACTCCTCAGTGACCAACAACTGTGACTCAAGCAGGCCTAGGTATAGCTGTGGCTACTACTCCAGAAGGTACAAGCCATAAACTTTGGCAGCATCCACATAGTGTTAATTCATAAGCTGTGGAGTCGTGGCTTTCTCCACTTAGATTTCAAAGGGTGCTGCAGAGACCTGTAGCATGGGTGGAGCCAACACCTAATGTCCCACTAGGACATGCTTAGTGGAGCAATAGGAGCAGGATCAACCCAAGGACCCTTGAACTTTGGAACCACCATCATGCAACACTAGTCTGAAAGAGTTGCAGGCATGGGACATTATCTGATGAGACATGCTGTGTGGGCCAAGCCCAATAAAACCATAAGCATAGGGTTATTTGAGGCCTTAGGGGGCCCCATTCCTATCCCAGAGTTTCTGGAAGGCAAGACATGGAGTCAAAGAAAATTATCCTTAAATTTTAGGGTTTAGCATTATTTACCCTGTTTGGTTTTCATCTTACTTGAGACCTGTTACTTTTTTTCTTTTTTTTTTTTTTTTTTTTTTTTTTTTTTTGCTTGCTTCCTTGTTTCTGCCTTTGAACTGGAAATATCTGTCCTATGCCTATCTCATAACTGTATTTTGGAAATAAAAACTCATTTTGATTTAACAGCCTCACAGTTGGAGGGGAATTTGCCTCAGAATGAATTACACCTTGAATTTTACTCATATGATGCTTAAAGAGACTTTAAAATGATGCTGGAATAAGTTGAGACTTTTGAGTCTATTGGAATGGAATAAATCTATTTTACATGTGAGAAGAACATGAATTTTGAGGGCCAGAGGCAAAATGCTACAGTTTGAATATATAGCCCAGAATTTATGTGGTAGAAACTTAATCTCCAATTCAAGATGGGGCTTAATGAGAGGTGTTTAGGTCACAAAGGCTCTGCCCTCCTGAATAGAGTAATACCATTATTAAAAGGGTTCATGAGGCTGCCTTGCACTCTTGTCCTTCCATCTTCTACTATGTGATAACATGGAAGGAAGGCCCTCACCAAATGCCTACCCCTTGCGCTTATACTCCTCAGTCTCCAAAATTGTGACCCAATACACTTCTGTATATTATAAATTACACAGTCTCAGGTATTATGTTATGTACAGTACAAAACAAACTAAGTCAGAAATTGCACTATCTCTGGCTTTCATAAGAAAATATCACAGATTGGAAGCTTTAAACTATAAAAATATATTTGTCACAGTTCTGGAGAGTGATAGTCCCAGATCAAGATTCCAGCATAGTCAGGTTCTTGGTGAGGATATCTTCCTGGCTTGCTTGCAGCTGCCTTCTTGCTGTATACTCACATGGCCTTTCCCTGGTGTGTATGTGAAGAGGCTACTAATCCCGTCATGAAGTTCCTATACTTATGACCTAATCCAAATCTAATTGTATCCCATAGACACCATTTCCAAATATCATTATATTGGGGACTAGGGTTTTAGCATACGTTTGGGGAAGCAGACACATAGACTTTAAGTGAACAGTAGATCCATGCCTAAGAGGGAAATTGCAGAGGGGCATTCTGTCAGATTATCTCCTGAAAAGACTACTAATTTACATGCTCACCTAAGTGTTTAAAACTATCCCTTGTCCTATACCATCACTATGCCTGACTATATCAGTCTTTTTACTTTTTCCTTATTTTTAAGGAAAAACTGCTATTTTATTGTTTCAGTTTATGTCTTCTGGATATAATTAAGGTTTTAAAAGAAGTTCAATGCTCGTTGTTCATTTATACTTTCTCTTTTTAAAATTACTTGCACATTTCCTTTTCTCATTTTCCTCTTAGGCTTTTACCATTTCTTTTTTTAGTTTGAAGAAATTATTCGTATATCCTGAACACAAATTTATTGTAAGCGTTGTGGAGGCAGAGGTTGCTGTCTGTGTTTTCTAGACCTTTAGTGCCTAAAAGCATGTGGTATGAAGTCTGAGCTGAAAAAATGTTCACTGAAAGAATAAACAGACAAATAAATAAATAAGTGGTTTTAACAGTTTCCAGTGTACTACATGGCTTGATTTTATGATATCTACTTTTAATAAGAGCTTTAAACTCTGATGTTATTGAACTTATCAATCTCCTCTACTAAATATTCTACATTTTATGACTTACCTAATGGACATTTCTACCATGGATTAAACACAGATTATCCTTTTTTTGAGAGAGACAGAGAGATTTATGCTATAGGGTGCATGCACTCGCCAGAGTAACAGAGAGAAAAAGCGAGAAATCACCCTACAGAGGAGATGACCACGCTGCAATCCCTTCTCTTCCATTCTCCTCTTGGGATCTTGGGCACCCACACAATGTGCCTGGTGTGTATTTCAGGCCGCTGGGCCTGGGACAAACCACAGTTGACTACATGGGAGTTCAGTGATGTAACCATTACATCATCCACTAGTCCCATAAACAGATTATCCTTTACTCCCGTCTAATTATATGTTCCTTTCTCCTATCTTACTCATTTTAACTCAGTTAAATTAATTCTTCTTTTTTATGCCTATTGTCTGAAAAAAAGATAATTTTATCAATATATATCATTAAAAGTTGGTTCATGTGTAACATCACGGATGAAGTTCTAAAATATTGCATTCTAGATACATTAATATTTATTTATTTATTTATTTATTTATTTATTGCTAAAGGACTTAAAGCACAGTGAAGTTTTCTTCTACCTTGAGTCATTTTTCTCCAGAATCACTTTCAAACATGGGACAATACACAAGGTTATGTTTCTGGAATAATGTCCTCTCAGCAATCTTAAGGAAAGGGCAGCCATTTACAGCAGTAGTTCAGTGATTAACCTAGGCAACATGACCTAAAACAAAGTTTGCTTTTGTTGTTTTTCTTTTGGTCCCATCCATTCCAGAAGAAGGTCATTATGGAACAAAGCTTTTAGACAAAGAGATCTCTGTGCCCACTCCAAAAGTAGGAAAATAATCAGACCTATCTAGCATGTGATGCCCATCATTAGGGGAATGCATGCACAAGTTTCCCCTGAGAACAAGTCCAAACAAAGTCCCTCTAATCCAGATAAAAACCCCTTGCCTCATTTCCTCTTCAGCAACCCATTTGGAACCTGCTTTCTGCTTGGGAGCTCTTTTCTTCCTTCCCTCTCTTAATAAACTCTGCTTGTCTACCTATATCTGTGTCTAATTCTTCAGGAGCTGTGGATAAGAATCTGTGTCTTGCTGTGGGTGCTGTGCCTTGTCACCCTTGCACCACTGGGTCCCCACATCAGCATCTGTCTTTTTGACCACATTCCCCCTCCTGACTAGTAGCATTGTCAACATATGATATGAAAGCCATCAATTCATGCTGACAGTGTTTGTACTCCACGTAGTAGAAACCTTGTGACTAAGGAAAAAAAACAACCTTGGAACGAGATGAAAAGGATAATAAAGCACAGAAGGAAGCTGTAAATATAAAGCAAATTAAGTAAGAGAGGAGAGAACTGATCTGATTGAGCAAAAAGGCAGAGCAAATAAGTCTATGTTCATTTAAATAAAAGCAAATATCTATAATTTATTGTTGAACTCTGCAAACGAACATGCACTCACGAGAAAGAAAGCAAACCACCAGGTCTGGAACTCGAACTGCAGTCAGCCATGTGGGAGTCCAGTGCCTTAACCACCACACCATCTGCTGGCCCCACCATATAGCTTCTTTCTCACTCCACTGACATCCTTCTGACAATGGTCTACATCCTTTTTTGTCTTCTCTTCTGCATTCAACACTACTAATCATTCCTTTTAGATTTTTTGGACATTATGTCTATGCCCATTCAAAAATATTCTAGTGCCTTCTCCTCTCCTTTAGCTGTCCCTTTTTAGTTAATTTTGTTTACCATGGTCCCTTCAAGTAATATCTTTCATCCTCTATACTAAAAGAAATCTCTCAGCAATAATGCATCCCCCTTAATCATAACAATTCACCTTTAAATTATAACTATGTTATCTTTTATGTTATCTACAAACTTTGTTCTTATCAAACTAATTTATACTTATCCACATTTATTTTTCTTAGTCTCCTTTTTCTTACCCACTAGTGTAAAACTTCAAATTGGACTGACTCTGTCTCTCAAATGCCACAGATGTCAATCTGAATAGGAAGACCAATGATTTCCTTTCAGCCTTTGCTAACCACTTTACAGCAATCAACATTTTGTTCTTTCCTAAAACTCTGCCATTATTTGAATTTATCACACTCAGAATTATCTTCTAGTTATCCTCAGCCACTGGTCTTACTTTTTTTTTTATAACTTTTTTTTGGGGGGAGAGGTTTTTGTCATAGGTCACGTGCACTCGCCAGAAAGCCAGAGAGAGACAGACAGACAGAGAGTGAGAAATCAACCCCCAGAAAGGATGGCCCCGCCGCAATCCCTTCTCCATTCTCCTCTTGGGATATTGGGCATGCACGCATACACACCTGGCATGAGTTTAAGTCACCAGGTCCGTGACTTAAGCCATGGTTAACTACATGGGAGTCCAGTGACATAGCCATTACATCAACTGCTGGTCCCAACATTTTTAAATTAAATAAAAATATTCTTCATGTTCAAATCTCTTCTCTACTTTCCTAGGCATTTCAGACTGATTCCTTCAGAATATTTTCATAGACCAGAACAATCTATAAAGAAATGGCTACAGACATATAATATTTGAATAATTTTTCCTGTAGTTAGCCTTCATTCATACCTATTAATTGACCTTTTTGGGCCATTTGCCGAAAGAGAGAGGCAGTGCCCATGATAACCCATAAATAAGTTCCCATGGCATGCTAAATAAATTTAAAACCTTGGCCAAGCATTAGAAGCCTTCCATCTTGGCCCCTATCAACTTTAAGTGCTACTGTTCTTTGTCACCCAATCACCATAGATTGATTACATATAAGAGGTAAGCTGTGAAACAGGAAAAAAAAAGATCATAGACTTGGCCTCAGTGCAAATGTAGCCTGTATATAAGTTTAAATAGTAAGGAAATCTAATTCTTAGTCTCCTGATAGAACTGAAATTTTCCTTATTAGAGTGATTGACATAAAATATAAATATAGATCTCTAACATTTATTTTTTTAAACAACAGCAATAGTTATTACTATAGTCAGGCACTATAAATGTGTTTAGTCATTTAATCCCCCAAAAAACCCTTTGAGGGGGGGTACTCTTAGTATTCCTATTTTACAGATGAGGAAACAAAGATACAGAAAGGTTAAATAACATTCCCAAGAATGCAAAATTAGAAAGTGGTATATGATCAGGTTTTAGAGTACCTAGCAGTAAGCCAAGTATATATCAGTCATTGAATAAATTATTAAATACAAACAAAACACTATTTTCTTTTTTTAAAAAAATTATTTAAGTTTATTTATTTATTTTTATTTTTATTTTTTAATTTGACCAGAGAATAACTGAGAAAGAGAGAAAGTTAGAAAGCAAGCAGACAGGTCCAGAACTTGAACCGTGGTCGGCCATGTGAGAGTCTAGTGCCCCTGACCACCACGCCACCTGCCGGCCCCCAAAACCCTATTTTCTGTACACTGCATTGTTCATACATTTCCCTTATTAGTAATTCTGTTGATATCTTGCCTCTTCTTCAGTTCATATTCAACTAAATATTCTATTTCTTTGCAGCCCAGCATAAACCACTTCTAACTCACTCTTACTCTAATAACATTTTATTAGTCATTTGTATATCATTAATGAAACTAGCTTGTATATCACATATTCATATATATACCTATTCGTGTAATTATCAGGACAGAAATCATCACCTTTTTATTTTTTGGCTTTTTTAAGAGTTATTTATTTAATTTTATTGATTTTTTTTTTTTTTTTAATTTTCTTTTGGGCATGTGTGCTCACCAGAGAAAGAGAGCAAAAAATGTGAAAAAACAAGTTGCTTTCTCAATTTGGGACTCAATCTGGGACTCAATTTGTGATCGGCCATGTGGGAGTCCAGCGCTGCAACCACCTGCTTGCCCATGTTTTTTTGTTCTTAATCTTTAAATACTTCATAGCAATATTGTACAATGTTTTGCCTCATTGAGGTGTTCAATAAGTCTTTGTTGAAATCATTTTTAAGGTTAAGTAAAATATTTTTAATGTAAAAACAATCTCAATTACTACCCTTCAATCACAATTACTACCCTCCAATGTCTTGTGATATTTATACATATCAGATTAGGGTGAATTTTCCAGGCAGATGCAACTGCAAGAATAGTCCTGGAGCTTTACTTTTTAATGTGATTTTGGAAGGAGGCTTCTTTCCTGGTCAAACATAGCACTCCATCAGATTTTATTGTCCATGTGAATGCATTAATTGAAAAGCAGACCTCCAAAAGAACTAGTTGAGTCATGCTGGGGTTCAATCATGCACAGATAAGTGAGTATTGCAAGATATCTACTTAGGTTCCAAGTATTTGTAAGCTTTTCCAGTGTTCACAATGCACTAAAAACTGCTGAGCACAAAAATGTATCTAAGTAGCACCAGTGCCATCTGCAGGAAAATCTCAACCAGAACTTGTGTATTTATTTATGTATTCCTACTCAGTCTCAACAGAAGTCTTTGTAAAGCTTTTCCTGACGAAACACAACAGGGCTCACCTCCTGTCCAAGGTTTTCATCCATTCTTCTTGGTGGATGAAGCAAATATTGTTGAAATATAAGAAAACCATTGCACAGTCAAACTAGAAAAATCTAGTGTTCAAAAGATCACTGGAATATGATTTAAGAAATAAACAAAACTGAGAAGTAGATGGAAGCTCTTTTCTATGCTAGCTTGAAGAGTGTACATGACTTTGGCCATGCAAACTCAATCTCCATTGTAGATTTAGTAGATGAGATATCTAAAAGCAAGGTATTTGGGAAAAATGCATTTGTTTTATAACTTTTTAAAAGCATTTTTATTATGCAAGTTCATTCTAAATTATATTCATATTTGATTTCTGGTATGTATAACAGAATCTTTTAATCTTCTTTTGGCCAGATTTTTTCCTTCTCCTTTCCAAGCTACAGGCTCCACAAATTTAGATACCCTAAATTCTGTGTTCTATACAACACTTGCCAAAAAAAATTATTAACAGTTACTTTTGCACAAAATTATTTTTAATCCTAAGCAATTTTTATAACAGATCTCTTGACCTGCCTATCGTCCAGTGGAAATGCATGCAATTCTACAGTTAATGTAAATGTGTGTGTGTGTGTGTGTGTGTGTGTGTATATATATATATATATATATATATATATATATATATATATTTAATGTAAATATATATATCTTACTATAGACATAGATTTTTTTAAGGTTTTTACCATAGGACTTGTGTACTTGCCAGAAAGAGAGACGGTGAGAGATGATTAGAGGGAAATTGAGAAATCACCCTCAGGAGGATGACCATGCCACGATCCTCTCTCCCCCACTTTCCTCCTGGGATTTTGGGCACACATGCACACATGCCTGGTGTGATTTTCAAACCATTAGGTCTAGGACTTAAACCAGGGTCAGCTATGGGGGAGTCTAGTGCCTTAACCACCATGTGTCACCTGCTGCCTTTTATTTCAATTCATATAATATAATGTAACATTCTTTTATTCCATCAAAATGAGAAAGTCAATATCTCAACTCTGTGATCACAATTAGAGGAAAAACCCTTTTCTTTATTCAGTTCTCCAAATGGCATGAGGAATGAACAAATATTTTTAAACAATAATAAGCAATATGGTCAAAAACCACTGTTTAAAATAAAATCAAGAACATTAAAATGATAAGAGTAAACATTCTGTGCATGTGAATACTAACAGCAGAATCATGTCAGTAAAGTAGGAAATAGACTCAAAAAATTCTATTGCAATAGCATCTGTATCTAAAGATACATTAGTCATGTCCTTTGAGAAAGAAAACAGTTAAAAGCCATCTAAGGAATGAGAAGGTCTGCTAAAACTGGCCTATAAGAGATAAGTATATGAAGCTTCAGCTACGCTCCTCCCAACGCCCGTCTGAAATAATTGCTAAGGACACATCTTAACAAAATGAAGAATTCTCTACCTGGCACTAAAACAAAACTACCATAACTTAGCACAAAATGCATACTGTTCATTTTAACTCCACTTCTTGCCTGTAACTATGTCATTGGAATATGTGATGTCTGTAACATCAGAAAGTCAATCAAAAACTTGTACTGTTTTTGTAAGCCAGTGTTTGGAGTTCTTGGGGGGGAGGGATTCTTTTCTTTTCTTTTCTTTCCTTTGTAAAGGTTTTTGCCATAGGGCGCTGCGCTCTCCAGAAAGACAGAGAAACACAGAGACAGAAAGTGAGAAATCACCCTCCAGGGGGGATGGCCATGCCATAATCCCTTCTCCTCTATTCTCCTCTCAGGATCATGGGCACGCACACACACGAGCCCGGCGTGAGTCTAAGTCACCGGATCCAGGACTCAAACCGTGATTCTACTACATAGGAGTCCAGCAACATAGCCAATTACACTAACTGCTGATCCCTTGGAGGGTGGATTTTTGTAATCCTCCTTCTTTCCCATTTCCTCTATAAAAGAAAACCTTTTTTGGAAGTCTTTTGGATAAATATGAATTCCAGGCACCTGGGATCTATGTTCACCATGAGTAGCTATCATGTTTTGGCTTAAATAAACTTTGTTTGCTTGACAAGTTTATGTCAACCTTGACAACAAGAAGCTTGACTTCTTTATTTCACTTTCTTTTTTTAATTTCACTTTCAAAAGCATGAATCTGAATACTAATGGTTTATTGTAAATAATCTTTATCATTTTACTTGCTCTAGTAAATTCGGTTTTTATACCCCCTATAAATTAAATAGTAGTGAATGATCACCTGAATCAATAGAACCACTCTAAATATAGGGAATGAACTCAAGGAGAAAAAATAGAGAGGCGAGACATTTGTGGCACACAGAAATGGTTTATTACCTGCTAATGCTAATATAGCATTCTCAACTGGACTGGTCTGAAAAGTATTTCATGTTGGATAAATTCTCTTTCCAAGACAAATACTCTAGTGAGTATAAGATTAGCAAATTTGGGAACTAGCAGTTAGCGTAATGGCTATGTCGCTGGACTCTCACATAGTCGACCGCGGTTCGTGTCCCAGACCCAGTGGCTTAAAACTCACGCCAGGCACGTGTGTGTGTGCGTGCGTGCCCAAGATTCCGAGAGGAGAATGGAGGAGAAGGGATTGCAGCGTGACCATCCCCCCTGGGGGGTGATTTCTCGCTTTCTGTCTCTATGTCTCTCTCTGTCTGTCTGGCGAGCGCACGCGCCCTATAGCGAAAATCTCTCTCAAAAAAAAAAAAAAAAAAGATTAGCAAATTTTACCATTTTTCCTTCTTCACATTTTCTGCTACTCTTCTTAAGAGAGGTTTCTCAACTGACTGGTTACACATCATGACTGGTTAATACTGTACATAGAATAGAAAATCATTTCTGAGTCTACTGAGATATGTTGAAAGTTCTATCCTGCCCAACATGTCACTCTCATCAGCCTGCCAGAAAATCTAACCAAAGAGGAGATGTCCAATAACTACCATGAGGAAACAATTTTAAAGAACACAAATGCTACTTAAAGTTATTGAACTTAACGTTGCTATCTAACTATATACATGGCCCTGGAAACTACGACTATATTAAAATGATTAAATGTCAATTTATGACTATGACAATATAGGTATTATTGATGATTACTAAGATTAGCCTGTATTTCAAATAAACTATAAAAGGAGTTATTGCATTTAAAAACAAACAGAAGGGACCAGCAGTTAGCGTAATGGCTATGTCACTGGACTCCCATGCAGTCGACCGCGGTTTGCATCCTGGACCTGGTGGCTTAAACTCACACCAGGCGCATGTGCATGTGTGCCCAAGATCCTAAGAGTAGAATGGAGGAGAAGGGATTGCGGCGTGGCCATACCCCCTGGGGGGTGATTTCTCGCTTTCTGTCTCTGTGTCTTTCTGGCGAGCGCATGCACCCTATAGCTAAAAACCTCTCCAAATAAAAAGGGGGGAAAAAAAAAAAACAGAAAAACTGGGTATCGACCTGTAGATGAATCTGGACCCCTGTCTCTCACCATTAACAAAAGTCAACTCAAAGGACCTAAGACCTCAAAGTATAAAACTACTACTGGAAAACACGGGAACTCTGGGAAACATTGGGCTAGGCAAAGACTTCTTAAATAAAACCGCCAAAGCACAGGCAATAATCATCAAAATAGACAAGTGGGATTATATCAGATTAAGAAGTTTCTTCTTCTTTTTTTTTTTTTTTTGGAGAGGTTTTTGCTATAGGTCACATGCGCTTGCCAGACAGAGAGAGACAGAAAGATAGAACACGAGAAATCAGCCCCCAGGGGGGATGGCCACACCACAATCCCTTCTCCTCCTTTCTCCTCTCAGGATCTTGGGCATACACGCACACGTGCCCAGTGTGAGTTTAAGCCACCGGGTCCAGGACTTGAACCGTGGTCAACTACATGGGAGTCCAGCAACACAGCCATTACGCTAACTGCTGGTCCCAGAGATTAAGAGGTTTCTGCATAGCAAAACACATATTAGTTAGTGTGAACAGCTGACAATCCTTGGAATGGTAGAATATTTTTGTAAACTATGCCTCAGATAAGGGACTGATAACCAGGATATACAGGGAACTCAAGTGGCTTACCCAAGGGGAGAAAAAAAAAAAAAAAAAAAGATCAATCCAACTAAAAGGTGGGAAAATAAGTTAAACAAACCACTTTCTAAGAAAGACATACAAATAATCAAAAAGCATATGAAAAAATGCTCAACATCTGTTCTAAGGGAGATGCTAATCCAAAATATTAGAACCACCTAACCCCAGACAGAATAGCTAAGATTAAAAAACAAAAATGAGAAGTGCTGGCAAGGGCTGTTGTCAATAGACTCTGCTACACTGTTGGTGGGAATGTAAATTAGTCCAGCCACTGTGGAGGACAATATGGAGGTTCCTCAAGGAGCTACAAATGGAACTACCACATGATCCAGCAATTCCACTCCTGGGTATCTACCCAAAGGATAGGGAAACAGTCGGAAAAGCACTTGCACTTCTGTGTTTATTGCAGCATTAGTCACAATTGCTAAGACATGGAACCAACCCAAATGTCCACAAACAGATGAATGGATTGAAAAATTGTGGCACATATACTCTATGGAATACTACTCAGACATAAAAGAACAAGACCTTGGCATTTGATAGAAAGTGTACAAATATGGAATATTTACTGCTGAGTGAAACCAGCCAGTCTATGAAAGAGAAACATCGTATGTCTCCACTTAATATATACTGACTGTCCATACTCTATGGTGGAAAGATTAGTGTATATAGAAGTATGGTTATGGATACTGGAGACAGTGTGTGAAGAGGGTGGGAGAAGGGGGAGAGTGAGAGGAAGGGGATAAAAGAGAAAAAGAGGAAAGTCATTTATGGGACATAGAAATAGATGATTATCTGTTGATGATAACATGTATGGTATCTTCAATTGGACTGGTGTGAAGTATATTTGTTGGGTAAATTCACTTTACAAGTTGTAGTGATGTATAGTGACTGAATGTATAAAATAAAATTTTAAAAAATGAATAGCCAATAATGGCAAAAAACAACAACAAAACTCACTAAGTGGGTAGAAGGTAAGTGTAATAGACGTAAATTAATGAGAGGCCAGATGCTGGCACACTGGTAATGCAACTGGATCCACAGAGGAAAGGTCCTAGCTTTGTGTACCAAGACCTCCCTGAGCATAATGGTGTTCACTCACACATGTCAGTGATGTGGGCTGGCTGAGACTTAAGGTAGGTCATGGTGTGAAGCTTCTTTTCAGGATACCTATCTCTCTGTCTCTGTGTGTGTGTGTCTATCTCATGGTAGAAATAAATAAATAAACTTTTTAAAATTGAGGTAAATTGGGACCCGGCAGGTGGCATAGTGGTTAAGACGTTGGACTACCATATGACCAACCATGGCTTAAGTCCCAGACCCAGTGGTTTGAAAATCATGCCAGGCACATGTGCATGCATGCTCAAAATCCTAAAAAGAGAATTGTGAAGAAGGGATTGTGGCATGGCCATCCTCCCTGGGGTAGGGAGTGATTTCTCACTTTCCCTCTCTCATCTCTCCTTTTTGGTGAGCACATGTACCGAATGCTAAAAAATATTTTTTAAAAAAGAAGTAAATTAATAAACATTAAGATTAAGATTTTGCTAGAAATTAGTGTAAGGAAAGAAATGAAAAATATTATGATGTTATTGTAACATTCTTGAGCCCATTTTAGAATGTGCTACTGACAAAAGACAAAAAACAGGCATGGTTACCAAAAAGACCTCAACCTACTTCTCTCTCATCTGGTTCAAACAAACATGTGACAAGTCTTAATATTGAAAATTATACTAGGTTACTAGGTGCATGTGTGACCCAAATATATATTTTATATATATATATATATATATATATATATATATACACACACACACACACACACACACACACACACACACACACATATATATACACACACACACACACATATATATATATATACATATATATATATACACATATATATATATTCGTTGGTAAAGACATAATGAGAATCTTAAGATTCGGGGGCTCTGTCACAATGAGAGCTTACAATAACCAGCAAGGAAAAGACTGAGGTAGATGATTTGATTTAAAACAAGAATTTAGAAGTTCAGAGGAAAATTTAGGGTACCGTGGCATGCAATCCTTTTTATTTTTTTTAGAGGTTTTTGCTATAGGGCATGTGCACTCACCAGAAAGACAGAGAGATAGAAAGCAAGAAATCACCCCCCAGGGAGGATGGCCATGCCGCAATCCCTCCTCCTCCATTCTCCTCTCAGGATCTTGAGCACGCATGCACACCCCCCGGAGTGAGTTTTAAGCCACCAGGTCCGGGACTCGAACCGCGGTCGACTACGTGGGAGTCCAGCGACATAGCCATTATGCTAACTGCTGGTCCCCTGTGGCATGCAATCCTAAAAGGAAAGATAGGTCAAAAGAGCTAGATTCTCCCCAAGAAATAATTCTGACCCTTTAAACACACGTTCTCTTCATGAGGAGAGTAAAGTAACAAAATAAATAATGTGACCCAAACAATTTATAGACTAGTTAAGACAATGACACATAGCCTTAAAGACTATAAAGCAAAAACTTAAAAATTATGCCAGAAATGGCAAGAAAGGCATAACCACAGAGTGAATATGAGAGCTATAGAACCCTTTAGCATAGAGGCTAGAAAGAAACCAAAGCTATAAACTGTATAAATTGACTCTGGCTGAAATGATGATAATCCCCAAGTTCATTCACTCCCACCACCACAAAGGCGCCTAAAAGGGACCTGAAACTACAGGTCTGGGTCAATGTCATAGTTGCTCTGTATGTATAAAAGACCTTTCTTCTTCCATTTCTTGCCCTCCTTTCCAATTCTTTCTCCCATTCCCTACACATACACATGTGCACACACACATGCATTACCCACACTGCCTTGCTGATTTCTGCCTTTGTGCAGGCTTCACCCTCTGCTTAAAACACTTTCTTCTCTAGAAGAACCTACTCTCAATATCTAGCTTCAATATTATGTCCTTGGCAAAGGCTCCTTCTGCCCTCTCCTCCAGCTGCAATTAGCCACCTCCTCTTCTGTTTCTTCATTTCTTTAAATAAACTGTATTCTGCTATTAGAAGCTGAAGACTATAAAATAAGCCAGCATAAATAGGATCAGAATCACACACAATACACACACAAAGCCTGCAGATACTTCCATTTAAAAAGTGTCTGACCTTGATCAGTGAGGTAAAGGAGCTAGGAGACTGTTCCCTATTTCATGTTTACAAACAGATGGGAAATGATAGTGTGTCTGTCCAACATTTTATTAACTTTTCTACTTTTTTTTCTTCTTTCAGGTTTTTGCTATAGGGCAAATGTGCTGCTCGATGGAGAGAGACACAGAGAGGGAAAGTAATAAATCATCCCCCAGGGAGAACGGCCATGCCATAATCCTTTCTCTTCTATTCTCCTCTCAAGATTTTTGGTACACACGTGCACCTAGTATAATTTTCAAGCCTCTAGGTCCACGACATGAACCACAGTCAGCCCCGCCTTAACCACCATGCCACCTACTGGCCTTTGTTTAATTCACTTTTTTTTTGGAGAGGTTTTTCACTTTAGGGCACGTGCACTCGCCAGACAGACAGAGAGAGACAGAGAGACAGAAAGCGAGAAATCACCCCCCAGGGGGGATGGCCCTAAATCCCACAATCCCTTCTCCTCCATTCTCCTCTCGGGATCTTGAGCACACATGCACACGCGCCCGGCCTGAGTTTTAAGCCACCGGGTCCGGGACACGAACCGCGGTCGACTATGTGGGAGTCCAGTGACATAGCCATTATGCTAACTGCTGGTCCCTGTTTAATTCACTTTTAAGTTAGTCTTCATCTTAATATTTCCAGTTGTATGACCAAACAAAGCAGTTCCCCCTTCTGGAGGTCCAGTTCAATGCTCTTCCTCTCAGACAAAAATAAAGCACTACAAGTATTTGGCGATATGAAAGAAAGGGCAGGGCAGCATAGTTACCACTATGTATAAATTAGTGAGAAATATTTTCTCAGAGGAATAACAAATTAATCATGTTGCTATTTCTTTAATTTATTCTAAATTTCGAAACACCATTGCCAGTCTGAACTCATTTTATGCCTAAACCAGAAATTCAAAGCAATTTTTTCTCTATTATTCTCCTTTATAAATTCTTTTGCCTTTCATAAAATGCAATAATTTGACAATTTTACTTCTGACAGATCCATAAGAGAGCTTTAGCTTTGGGAGAGTTATCCCAAAGAGTTTTTGAAAGTGTTCCTTATCTGATTCTGTTCCCAGAAGAAATTATTAATATTGGCAGATCTGAAGTCCATAAAGGTACTTATCAAAGTGTTGGGACAAAAATCTTTGTAGGGGGACCAGCAGTTAGCGTAATGGCTATGTCGCTGGACTCCCATGTAGTCGACCGCGGTTCAAGTCCCGGACCCGGCGGCTTAAACTCACGCCGGGCGCGTGTGCGTGCGTGCCCAAGATCCCGAGAGGAGAATGGAGGAGAAGGGATTGCGGCGTGGCCATCCCCCCTGGGGGGTGATTTCCTGCTTTCTATCTCTCTGTCTCTCTCTGTCTGTCTGGCGAGCGCACGCGCCCTATAACAAAAACCTCTCCAAAAAAAGAAAAAAAAAAAAAAAAAAAAAAAATCTTTGTAGGGACTTTAACATGTTACCTCCTTGTAAATATCCTATAATATCATAAGATCAGTTTTTTCACAAATTTCAAATATTTAGTTTTTAAAATAATACAGTTATGTAGAATTCTTGTGAGTAGTTATTAAAGTCAATCTACTAAATGTTGAACGAACACTTTCATATCATCTACATTGCTTAACATATTATGTCCTAATATTAAAGAAAACTCAAAAAAAAGGCATCAAATCAAAACAAGACAAGTTTTTCAGACACAAGTAGTAGGTGAGTAAAATTAAGATATGCAAAAGTTGAGAAAAGCAATGAAAGATTGTTAAAGTGTGAAAAGTCTTCATCTATCCTTATCTCATTAATATGTAGATAGTAAAGTGAGCAAACACATAAGATACAATACTGTTAACTAAGTGAACATCTGACTGCAAAGTAAAGTTAAATTAAGAGAAAATAACAGGAGGAGTTAAATGGTTCAGCAAATAGAGAAGGAGGAAGAAAAGATGAAAGGTGAAAGGTGAAAGGTGAAAGTCTAGGGACCAGCAGATGGCATAATGGCTACTTCGCTGGACTCCCATGTAGTCGACAACAGTTCGAGTCCCAGACCCAGTGGCTTATACTTACACCAGGCACATGTGTGTGTGTCTGTGCATAGGATCCCAAGAGAAGAGTGGAAGAGAAGGGATTGCGGCGTGGCAATCCCCCCTGGGGGGGGTGATTTCTCGCTTTCTGTTTCTCTGTCTCTCTCTGTCTGTCTGGCGAGTACGTGTGCCCTATAGCAAAAACCTTTCCAAAAACAAAAAGAAAGGTGAAAGTCTGTAAATATAATTTATATTATATATTATATATTATATATAAATAATATATCATTATATTAGTAATATTTATGTATATTATAAAAATTTGTATGTAATATAAATACATTATATTTTAAAACTTTAATTAGTTAATTAAATAAACTTAGTGCCTTACATTTTTATTTAGACAAATGTATAAACTGAATAATGGATATCAATATACATAAACTGATTTGTTCTAAACATATGATACCAGCTACAATATATAATAAGAGTGATTGGGACCAGATAGTGGTGTAGCAGTAAAGCACAATGTTCCACAAGGCAACCCCACATGGGAAGGTTTCTAGTTCAAGTTCAATGACCTCACTGAGTACGCTGGGCACACACATGCCTATGACCTAAAACTGACTGAAGACTGGGGCACATTGCAGCATGAAGACCCAGTTAAGAGTGTTCTTGTTCTCTCTCTCTCTCTCTCTCTCTCTCTCTCTCTCTCTCTCTCCTGTTTCTCACTCATGGAAGAAAAAAAATTCTTAGAAAGAAGAGTGATTGGGACCAGCAGATGGTGTAATGGTGACATTGCTAGGCTCCCATGTGGTTGACTGTGGTTCAAGTCCTGGACCCAGTGGCTTAAACCTCACACATGTGCGCGTGTGCCCAAGATCCTGAGAGGAGAATGGAGGAGAAGGGATTGTGGAGTGGACCTACCCTACCCCTGAGTAGAAATTTCTCACTTTCTGTCTCTTTGTCTCTGTCTCTCTAGCAAGCACACATACCCTATAGCAAAAATCTCTCTAAAATCAAAACAAAACAAAAAAGAGTGATTATTTATATGCCCCAGCCACAATGGCATGCAGATAGTGCCACTGTCTGGGAGGCTGGAGACCACACTGGGGCGGAGGGGGAGGGTCAATGGGTGGGTGTACAGCTTCAGTTTCCCAGTCAATTTGAAAATGCCAGATATAAATTGTGCAGGCCTGTGATCAAAGTGACTATTGAGAACCGGGCACCAACAATGATATAGCAAGACCCTGTCAAAAATACTCATCTTTTTCTCTTTTTTCTTTCTTTCCCTCTCTCAAAAAAAAAAAAAAAAAAAAAAAGAAAAAAAGAAAACCCACAACTTACTAAGCCAGTATCATGTAATGGGTGAGTAAATGTAAATGAATGAGTATATTGCCTGATCTATTTCCACCATCAGTCTCTCCAACTCTAACATGCACACTACCACTGACAAAGACATTTTTATGGAAATTTTTTTTAAAAAAAACAGCAAATCTGTGTCTAGAGACACTCTACCTTGCCTCATTTCTGCTTCTCCATTGACTGCTTACTATTTCTTTTTAAAAAATTAAAATGTTAAACTTTTTGATATCTGCCAGAAATGCAGTGATATATAGTCACATTTCAGAGTGAGGCAAGGATTAGGGGAATAGTCTTAACTCCTAGTAATGAAAATATGCATATATATATATATATATATATATATATATACACATATACATATATATACATATGTATATTATATTCTATAAATTCACCTTTATAAAACTACCCAAAATAATAGTAATAAAAATAAGTATATTATCTAAAATGTTAATTATAATCTTAGTAACAAGAACATGTAAAAATTCTAGGAGTGAGTCAGAAAAAATGTGGCTAATCAGTCCTTTTTCAGGTAGAGAGAGCATAGGAGATATAAGTCTACTTGCCTTTGTTTTTCTCTGCTTCATGTCACATCAACAATAGACAAAATCAAGCTCAGTCAAAAAGCTGTCTATTGATCCTGCAATGCCCTTGTGGGTTAGATTTTGACAAAACTCCATAATGCCCCACACATTGGCATCCCAGTCACAGCATTTTGGATTACTCATTGCCTTATATTAAGTTGATCAGTCTACTGGGGACAATGACTTTCAAAGCATGGTTTCCAAATCAGCAATAGCAACAGCAGCCAGAAACTGGTTAAAAATGAAAATTCTTGGAACCGGCAGATGGCATAATTGTTATGTTGCTGGACTCCCAAGTAGTCAACTATATTTTGAATCCCAGACACAGTGGCTTAAAAAAAAAAAAAAACACCTCACACTAGGCAAATGTGCGTGCATGCCCAATATCCCAACTGGAGAATGGAAGATGTGGCCATCCTCCTGGGAGGAGATTTCTTGCTTTCTGTCTCTCTGGCTCTCTCTGCCTCTCAGGTGAGTGCACACACCCCATAGGAAAAAAAAAAAAAAAAAAAACCTCTCAAAAAAAAAAAAAAAGAAAGAGAAAGAAACTCTTAGACATCGCCCCAAACCTGTTGAATCAGAAACTGTCAATGTGGTACCAAAAAAATATGAGTTTACTGACCCCTCCAAGAGATTCTGATACATGCCAAAGTTTGAGAGCCATCATTCTAGGCTTACTGGTTTTAGCCACACATTCATCTGAAAACCAGTCCTCTTTCACCAACCTAATTTAATTACTTGTGTTAGGTCTGCCTGACCAGGACTCCATCTTTCCTTAAGTTATTTTATTTCTTGAGCCCTACTTCCTGCCTTGCCACAGGACCTTGTCTCAGACTCTCCTGATAGTATCCAGCTTTAAATCCTGGGGAAAGGAGATGAGGGAAGTTTCTTATGCAAACTGCTTCCCTGGGACCATCCTTCCAGAAGCTGAGATTTCAAGAAAAAGCAACTTGATTGAGTACTTACCAAATTTATTGCAACTTAATCTTTGAACAGAAACTACACATGTCCAGAGGCCACCAGGTGGCATGGTGGTTAAGGGCACTGGATTCCCACATGGCCAACCACATTTCAAGTCCAGACTTGGCAGCTTGCTTTCTCTCTTTCTCTCTCTCTTTTTCTCTCTCTCTGTCCCTCTCTTGTCAAATTAAAATAAATAAATAAAGTTAAATAAAATATTTCTCTTTTTTTTTGGAGAGGTTTTTACTATAGGGCATGTGCGCTCGCCAGAAAGAGAGAGACTGAGAGACAGAAAGCAAGAAATCACCCCCCCCCCCACCCAGAGGGATGGCCATGCCACAATCCCTTCTCCTCCATTCTCCTCTTGGGATCTTGGGCATGCACACACATGTGCCAGGCATGAGTTGAAGCCACTGGGTCCAGGACTCAAACCACGATCAACTACATGGGAGTCCAGCGACATAGCCATTAAGCCAACTGCTGGTCCCAAATAAAATAATTCTTTAAAGAAAAAAAATAAAGGAAACTATACATTTCCCCTACATTTGCACAAATAAGATAGCCAGGCAAATAATTCTTCCTAAAAGAAAAGGCAGGCAGAATTATACCCTCAAACAAGTTTTTCTTTTGCAACGAAAGTACATTACTCCTGCTTATTCCTCAACTGTAGGAAAGCTATTGTACTGGGTAAAAATAGACAAGCCTAGGAATCTGAATCCGTAAATAAACCCTTCCTTTTTCTACAGGTTGACCCATAAGTTACACCAGCAACAAGTTAGTGTTAAGAAGATTATTAAATCTTCATAAATACTTATTTTTTCTTTCCTTTATATGGTTTCAAAGAAATAAATGTTCTACACTATGTATTGAACAATTTATTGCCTAACTTCTTTATAGTCGATAATAACTTAGAGTCAATATAAACCCATAAAAAAAAAAACTGAAAAAAAAAACTTATTTGAAAATAAAGAGATAAACACTCAAGAAATTAATTATTGTTTCCTCTGGACTAAATTAGCTGGAAAGATAATAAGTGGAGGGCCATCTCTGTGGTACAGCACTAATATGCTGCTCAACAAAAACAGATCACACATGGCAATCACATTTCAAATCCCTGGCCCAGGCAGTCTGAAACACACTGTGCATATGTATTAGTGCCCAATATTCTAAGCCTGAGAGACTGGAGAAAGGGAAACACAATGTGATCAGACCCAGTAGAAGGTACACATCTCTCTCTCTTTCTCATTTTTTCTTTATCTCTCTCTCATGCATACACATTTGTGCTACCATAAATTTAAAAAATATATAAAGAGAAAGATATATTAAAGAGGAGTCAAATATCATCATTGTAATTTGTGATTCTAATTTCCATGAGTTTAGCCAACAAAGGAACACATTTCATAGCTACCAATAATGTCAATGTTGCTTTACAGTCATGTAAAATTTAGCCAATGATAAATTTCTTTTAAACATAACTACTATTGGTGATAGAATTTTATGGCTACTGCTAAGGATTTTTATTCATCAACTATATGCATAGTCAGGTTATCCATCAAGTATACCAAGATGATCTTCAATTGAGACCCTATCACACGAAGCTCTCCCAGAACCAAGACTACTCTTGCGGCTGTTGGCCCTCCTCAAAATAACAATGGAGCTAGTTGCCTTATGGATCTACTTTATTTCTTTACGTGACCATTAGAATAATTATAAACTAATATAAGCAATTTTTTAAAAACAATCCTTGCTAAATGTGAACAATTGAGAATGATTTTTAAAAACTAACATCAGGAAATTCAAGGGAATGAAGAGCGGTAAAGTGTCATTAAATGAAATTGAAAAATAATAAACCAAGTTTGTTTTTAACCAGTAATTTCCATTGCCTTGCTTATTGAAACTTTGGCCAACACAGTTAATAACTAACAGAATTAATTAATAGTATTCTATATTCTAATATATATGAAATGGTCAAAGGGTAGCAGCAGAAAAGAATTGATGTGGTATCTGGACACTTTAACCCAGACTATAAGCAGTTATCCAGAGCTGTTTACAACTGGCACTTCAGTTTTCAGTATTCCTCAAGTTCTATAAAGCAAATCTCTGTTTAAAATATCCCAAAGCACTAAAGACTTTTTGATATAGAATTATAAAACTAAAAAGCAAGCACACACTTCAGAGGCAGATCTGTATATAAATTACCACTATATATGACCTTTGTCAATTCTCTTAATGTCTTAGCCGCTATCATATTTATAACTTGTGCTCTACCTCATAGGTACTGGTAAAAGGCTGTATTAAATGAGAGGAGTAAAGTATTTCATGTAGCATCCAGCACCTAACAGGCATTCAATTAATGATAAATATTCATGTAATTATCAATAGAATATTTAAGTGACCCTTTCCACTTATATCTATTCTATCATACTCCAGTGCTAATGAAACACACTCTTAAAAACTGATTATCTTTGGGGACCGGCAAGTGGCGTGGTGGTTAAGGTGCTGGGCATTCCCACATGGCCGACCATGGTTCAAGTCCCAGACCTGGTGGCTTGCTTTCTCACTTTCCTCCTCTCTCTCTCTGTGTGTGTGTCTCTCTGGTCAAATTAAAATAAATGAATGAATGAATAAATGAAATTGAATAAAATAATTTAAAAAAAAAAAAAAACTGATTATCTTTCATCCCTGTAAGCTTCATTGTAGAAGAAAAACATCCATATAAACTAATGCACACTGCTGTGTTTTCAGTAGAGATAATAGGGGGAATGCTTTTACTAGTCTTAAGTTCTTACTTTCCTTACAATTTTGCTAATGGACTTGTAATAATTATTAAAAGGTTTTAAGACCAGTAGATGGCACAAAGGTTATGTCATTGGACTCCCACGTAGTTGACTGTGGTTCAAATCCTGAACCTGGCAGCTTAAACTCACACTGGGCATGTGTTCATGCATGCCCAAAATCCTGAAAAGAGAACAGAGGAGAAGGGATTCTGGTATGGCCATCCCCCAGGGAGATGATTGCTCATTTTCTGTCTCTCTGTCTCTGTCTCTCTCTCTCTGGTGAGCACACATGACCTATAGCAAAAATCTCTTTAAAATAAAAAAACAAATTCGGGACCAACAATTGGCGTAATGGTTATGTCTCTGGACTCCCATGTAGTCGGCTGTGGTTTGAGTCCCAGACCCGGTGGCTTAAACTCAAGCCCAGCACATGTGCGTGTGTGCCTAAGATCCTGAGAGGAGAATGGAGGAGAAGGGATTGCAGCATGGCCATACCCCGGGGGGGGGGGGGGAGGGGGGGGGCTGGTGGTAATTTTTTGCTTTCTGTCTCTCTGTCTCTCTTGTTTTTCTGATGATTGATTGCACATGCCCTATAGCAAAAACCTCTCAAAAAAAAAAAAAAAAAAGAAAAAAAAACTTTCAAAAGATAGATTTGCATTTTTTGTTGAAATGGACCTCCCTATGCAGGAAAACAATATATATGGTAACATCTTTGATTTGATTATCGCACATTGTATTTAAAACCATATTGTATGCCATAAAGATGTACAACAATTAAATATAAATAAATTATAAAACTAAATTTTTAAAATAACTAATTCTTTATAGCAGCCTAGTAGCAGTGAGATGCTTCTGCCAGCCCACTTGAAAAACAGCCAGGAAGTTAGCGGGTAAGTGTTCCTTTAGCTCACCAGTTAATACAGGTGTTTTGGGTTTCTGGAAGCTTTGTTCTCAAAGGAAAAACATTTCAGTGAATCTGTGAGAGCATGAAAGTAGCCATAATGAGCCTAAGACCATATGCCAATCATAATTTTAGGCCAGATGCTCTCTCCTTTCGATTTTGAACAAAGATCTACCCTCTGAGAGCATAATTCTCCGTCTTGGGACTGCAATCAGACAACTATACAAAGCAGATTCTGGCAGGATTTAAATGTCATGCTGGTCTGTAGCATAACTGCAGTGGAATGAGATCTTAGGTGGGACTGGGATTTGTCAAAACCGTCTGTGAGGAAAGACAGGCCCTAGAAGTACACTCAGGCAATGATAAACCATTAAGTTTAGAGAAACATAGTAGCTTCAAATAAGGCTCTAGACCTCAGTTAAGTTTTATCCCCTCTGACAGGATGCTAGAGTAAATAACATCAAGTTATAAAATCAGACACACGAGTCTGAAGTCTGTCTCTGCTACACACCATCTATTTTATTTCAGGCAATTTATTTGACCCTTCTAAGTTTCATTTTCCTCTTCTTTAAATTGACAGAAATAATAGTATCTATGTTACAGGTGTGCTGTGGTGATTAATTGAGTTAATAATATAAAATTTAGCTCTGCGCCTGAAGTATAATAGGGCTCAATAAATGATGACTGCAATCATCACATGTCCATTATATTGGCACAACCAGAAGATCGAAATGTCTTACACTTAACTTAAATAAGAGATTTTTTTTTTCACATAAAATAAGTCTTGAGCTAGGAAACCCAAGACTCTTCCTATTTGTTCCATCGTACTACAAATTACTGTTGTTTCCTGAGGGTATTTAATAGTTCAAAATGACTTCAGAATTTCAGCCAGAGTAGTATATCCAACTTCCTGGACACAAAAAAAAAGAGGAAGGGATGAAACAAAAAGGACTCAAACCAATTGTCTGTTCACTTTTCAGGATCCTTTCCATTTTGCCAAGAGCTTCATCTAACATCTTCTACTTACATCTCATTGGCCAGGACTGGATCAAGTCCTGCTGCAAACAGAGGATAGGAAATCCAGTATTTTAGCTGTCCAATAAAAATGAGGATTCTATACATATTAATTGGAAATGCAGATTGGATAAAAAACCAGCAGATCTTTTCACACCATACTAGGCTGGTTCATCTCACACTGTCTCTCACTGCCTATAAAAAAATCACCACCTCTTTCTTCTATTCAGAATAATTCCTAAAGTACATTTTCTCTCAGACGTATTCCTCAAAGAGCCCTTCTACTTTTCTTTATCCTTATGAAGGTGGTTGAAAATTTTTAATCTTAGCCTTGCCTTAAGTCAGAAGTCACCTGGAGGTTTTAAGACTCTTGCAATCTATTATAGATAAGATTTGTTCAAATTCCAATTTCAAGATTCAAAGACTCCCCCAAGATTTTTGCCTACTTCCATGACTTCCATTCTCCTGCTCATGTTTTACTTCAAGCTCCTACCACCCTGAGGAAGCTCTTTTCTGAACTATGCCAACTCAATTGTGGTACCCAAGTCTGTTCTTGATTTTAAAAGATGAGATATAGGTAGATAGATTGACAAACAGATCTATTTCAATTTATCCATCTATCCATCCATACTCATGTTCTTATAATATATTTGCAAATAAAACAGGCTTGAATAGAAATCTGAAGAGGAAACAGAAATATGACAATAATGTCAAAGGAAATATTTGACATCCACTTACTTAGAATGTCTCCTATCCACCCCACAATGGGAAATTTTCACTGGCCATGTCTCCATTACAGACCCTTTCCTTTTACTTCCCTTTATACTTTCATTTTCCCTCCTACTTCTGACAATTTCATCTTGGAAAAAAATATTGATTCCTCACATTTTTCACCTAGACCTTCGACTGTCTATTTACAGTACTACAATCTAGAGGGTCCTCTGAAGGCTTTTCAGTTCATGCCACTTCTCTGCTCAGAATTTTTTAATAGCTTCCTATCACACTCCAAGTAAAAGCAAAAGCCTTTACAATGTGTCATACATGGCCTAGTCCTCTAGTATCTCTTAGGTCCTTCTCTTATCACCCCTGCCTTTTCACTAGCTCCAGCCACAAAGAACTCCAATGTTTGGGAACAGTCCTCCTTTTTTCCCACCTCTCCCAGAACATTCTTACCCAGCTATCAATGCGGCTGTTCCTCCTCCTTCAGGTTTCTGCTCAATTGGCAGCTCAGTGACACCTTCCCAGACAGGAGTTTTACAATAGCAACACTTTACCCCGAATTATTGTAGTCTGTTTTGATTATTGCTCTATCTTTACAATATTTGACATACCAAAAGTGCTCGATAAATATTTATTAAGTAAATTATGAAAGGATTTTTCTCATGCAGAGCACCTTAGCTATCATTTGTAGTGTTTGCATTTTTGGAGGCATCTTTTCTATATCAACTGGCTTATTAAAATATTTTTCAAATCAAAATATCTCCTCCCTAAAAAGAATGCTACTCCACATCTTTAAACAAGGTGTCACATGCCTTTGCGAAGGTCTGCAGGAGTACTTCCCAGATTCTCCTTCAAGTAAGAAACTCCTGCAAGAGGTACAATTAGCTGATAGCCTCCACCTTCAGAATTCACCACACCATTAGCACAAAAGCCACACCCTGTCAGTGACCAAACGCAACCAGAATACCAGTATCAGGAATACTCCCACTCAACTATAGAGGATTCCTCTGGTGGACAGTCCTTTACTCTCACTGGGCTGGCTAACACGTGCCCTAAACTGCACTGGAGTTTGAGGATCTTCCTATCTGATCCCTATTTTCACAGAATTCACACCTCCACCTACTGTAGGATTCCCTGCAGACTTCTCCCTCATCTTTTATCTTTCACAGGCATTTCCTGAATGAATCTCCTATATTTAAAATTCTGTCTTAGTGACAGCTTCTTAGAAGACCCAGTCTTTTAGATTTTTTTTTTTTTTTTTTTTTTTTTTTGCTATAGGGTTCATGTGCTTGCAGGGAAGACAGAGAGAGACAGAGAGACAGAAAGCAAGAAATCACCCTCCAGAGGGGTTGGCCACACCACAATCCCTTCTCCTTTCTCCTCTCGGGATCTTGGGCATGCACACACACATTGGGTGTGATTTTAAGCCACTGGGTCTGGGACTAGAACCGTGGTAGACTACGTGGAAGTCCAGCAACATAGCCATTACACCATCTGCTGTATACACTATAATAAGCTCAAATTCGGGAGCAGCAGTTGGCATAATGGTTATGTCGCTGGACTCCCACGTAGTCGACCGTGGTTCAAGTCCCAGACCTGGTGGCTTAAACTCATGCCGGGCGCGTGTGCGTGTGTGTCCAAGATCCCGAGAGGAGAAGGGATTGCGGCATGGCCATCCCCCCGGGGGGTGATTTCCTGCTTTCTGTCTCTCTGTCTCTCTCTGTCTGTCTGGCGAGCACACGCGCCCTACAGCAATAACCTCTCCAATAAATAAATAAATAAATAAATAAATAAATAAATAAATAAATAAGCTCAAATTCAGTAAGTTCAAAGCACACTCAAGATCTCATGAAACTTGACCCAGTTCAATGTGGATTGAGAGAGAATCATTTTGAGACTGAGACTTGTGGAAAGGGAAAAATGACACAGAGATTTATCCGAAGTACTGAACACTATCTCCTGGGACTCAGCTTACCAGTACTCCCACGTCAGGGCACTTCTGGTAAGACAGAATTACTTGAGTGATCCAACTACTCAGATATGAAGAACATCTAGATTTTGGGGGGTGGGGGGTGAACCTCCGCCCATTTGAAGTGAACATTTTTAGAATATAACGACTTGGAATAATTTTTATACTAACATTTACTAAAAATAACAGTGGAAAATTAAGTTTTAAAAGACACACTTTGGAACAGTTTTGACCCTAATGTTTATTAAAATAAAAGCTGATGACTTTTTTTAAAGGCTCAGACATTTCTCTTGTATTTTGGCTCAAAACAGGCAAAGTTGTTGGATTTTTTTCTATTGTTGGTGTTCTTTGCCACAGAGCTGTAATATATGTTTGATTGGTGTGTTGAGTGCTTAAAATAGCTTCACATTACTGTTCAATGTTGCTGAAGTGTCATGATAGTTATTTTTGGCTTTACCTTAAAAATATATGTAGAAATTCTGGGACCAGAAGTTAGTGTAATGGCTATGTCACTGAACTCCCATGTAGTCGACCACGGTTCAAGTCCCAGAACCGGTGGCTTAAAACTCACGCCGGGCGCATGTGCATGCATGTCCAAAATCCCGAGAGGAGAATGGAGGAGAAGGGATTGCGGTGTGGCAATCCCCCCTGGGGGGTGATTTCTCGCTTTCTGTCTCTCTGTCTCTCTCTGTCTGGTGAGCGCACACGCCCTATAGCAAAAAAAAAAAAAAAAAAAAACTCTCCAAAAAAAAATGTAGAAATTCTGATGTTATCCCATTCCATGTCACAATGGGACTACTTTACTAAAAAAAAAAAAAAAAAAAAAAAAAAAAAAAAAAAAAAAAAAAATTAAAATATAAATGAAAGATGCTATCATTTCATGGGGGCATGGTAGCAATGAGATGTGGGGACACGTTTAAGAGAGAGAGTCTGAGGTGTGGGGACATGCTCTGAGCAAACACCACATGCTCTTTTGGGGTTTGGCAGAACCTTGTAACTTGTCTTTCCTTGACCTTGGCTGCAGACAGAGCAAGGGTGGAAATTGCTAGGGGTGTTCCAACAGACACATGTGATAGACTTCAAGAAACATCTTGGCAAAATCCAATCCCTGCTCTGCATCTAAAAGGTTCCTTAGCCTACTCTGGGTGTGGTGGTGCTAGAAGATCTTTAGCTCCTTCCCCACACCTAACAGCTAGTTCTTTGCATTAGAAAGGAAGATGAGATTTTCTCTTGATGGGATTATCACCAAGGGATACACCTGGCCTGGTGTGACTAAACCCTCATAGATTTGTTAACTGCTTCTTATTGTCTGTAACCTGGCAACCAATGTATGAAGTGTCGTAAAACATATACATGTGTAATGTCTCCTTGTTCTATAAATAAAGACGTCCAGTTCATCTGGGTGGCACAAGTTGCTTGGGCTACCTAGGCTCAGGCTGCCTGTGTCCGTTTCTACTCTATCTTTTGTCTCATTTTTTCTGCTTCTTCCATAGTAGTGCCGAGCCCGGGGGGCGGACGCCGACAATGAGAGAGCTACATATCTCCTGATGATTGGGAAAGTTCTTTCCTTCAGATATGAAATTTTCTTTTGGTTGGCTCCTGAAACAAGTATTTCATCTGGAAAGGATGGGTCAACTCTGCAAGCACATAGAATCATATAAAAAACAGTCTTCAGAAGACCGTATAGTATTTTTTTAACAGATCCTTGTAATAGGGCTTATGTGCTCACCAGAGACAGCCAGAGAGAGAGGGAAGGTGAGAAACCACCACCTCCCCACCTCCCTGACCCAGAGCAGATGACCATAGCACAATCCATACTCCTCTACTATCATCTTGGGGTTTTGGGCATGTGCTTAGGCACACATGACACGGAGCTGGCCATGTGGGACCTAGCTGCTTTATCCAACATGTCACCTGCTGGCCCAAGACTCTATAATCTTAAATACAAGGAACCTGGCTAATTTTAGCCATACTAAAACTTTTAATGGAAGCATAAAAAGCTCACTTGAAATAACTCTATATCAACTAGGCACATGTTAAATATCTGCAAAAGACTTGAATACTATTAGGTTGTTGAAAAGTCCTGACGTATTTTTCTATGCAAAAATGTGTCATGACTTTCCCAACGAACCAATATTTCAAAGGAAAAAAAATTTTAAAACAAAACTGGAACACAAAATCTATAAAGAAGTCAAACACCTTTCTTTCTGTATGTTAGATTTTGGATTTGTCATGAGACATTGAAATCTTTTTATTGAGTCAGAAAGACTATTTCTTTTTTTTTTAAATAATTATCTTCTTTCATTTATTATCACCATTATTATTTGTTTAATTTGACCAGAGAGAGAAAGGGAAAGTAAGCCTTCAGGTCCAGGACTCGAACATTATAAGCAATGTAGGAGTCCAGCATCTTAACCACCATGCCATCTGCAAGCCCCCAGAAAGACTATTTCTAAAGTGGCAGAGCATAATTTCAGTCATCCTGGGCTAACTTTTCTTCTCTACCATCTAAAAAATCATCATTACCGCCCTAGCTCTGGTGGTACAGTAGTCGTACAATGCTCTGTTGTTCTGGAAGCCATATGGAAGGCTGGGGTTCAGTTCCTAGGCTTACGAGTATTCAAAGAGTTTTAAAAAAATACATGAAAAATGGGTAAACTATGCCTGCAGTTCAACTTTTTTCAAAATAAACATATATTTTAATTCCATATTTACATGAGCTTCTTGAAATTTCTTAACATACTGGGTATGTGCATGTGCATCAACGATTCTGGCTGCCTGGGAAGGCTATGGAAAGGCTTGCTGTGTGAGAACCTATAGAAGATGCTTGCTCTCTCTTTCTCTTTCTCTCTCTCTCTCCCTTATAAAATAGATAAACTTAAAAGAAAATTTATCACTGGGCCTAGTTCCATGGTGTAGTGGTTCTGGTTTTTCATCCAACCCGCATTTCCAATTAATATTTATAGAATCCTCATTTTTATTGGACAGCTAAAATACTGGGTTTCCTATCCTCCCTTTGCAGCAAAACTTGATCCAGTTCTGGCCAATGAGATGTAAGTAGAAGATGTTAGATGAAGCTCCTTAAGGAGTCTTGCAGTTAAAAATAAAAACACAATAACTACCAACATTTAAAAAATAAATAAAAAGACAAAACTATAGGTTAGATCATACATAAGAAAGGAACAGAAATGAATCAAACCATATTTTTACAACGAATCACCAAACTACAATAATAAATTATTTATTTAAAATTATTTAAAAAGTTCAAAAGAAATAAAGAATATACAAAACAATCAGAAAATGGCAAACTAGATGGCAGGAGTAAGTTTTAATCTGCTTATAATAACTCTAAATGTAAATATATTAAACTCCCCATTGAAAAGATAAAGATTTGCTCAATGGATAAGAAAACAAAACTAAACTATAAGCTGTTTACAAGAAACTTACTTCACAAATAAAGACTACATAGAATGAATGTGAAAGACTGGAAAAAGATATTCTATGTAGATGGAACCCAAAAGCTACACAAAAGCAAGATATTCTATGCAAATGGAAGCCAAAAGCAAATGGAATAGCTACACTAATATAAGATAAAATGGACTTTAAATCAGAAACTGTAACAAGAGATGAAGAAGTACATTACATAATGATAAAGGTACCAATTCGCCAAGAAGACATGTCAATTGTGAATATATATGTACCTAATATTGGAACACCCAAATATATAAAACAATTACTACTAGAAATAAAGAGAGAAATAAACTGTAATACAATAATTTTTGGAGTCTTCAACAATCTACTCTTAGCACTATCATCTAACAGAAAAATTACAGATCATCTAACAGAAAATTACAAAGAACATTGGATTTACACTGCACCATAGACCAAATGGACCTAACAGATGTTTCTAAAATGACCCAATGACGTCAGAATATACATTATTCTCATCAGCACATGAATCATTCTCTAGAATAGACATGTTAAGCCACAAAACAAAACTCCACAAAAATTTTAAATAGAAATTATAGCAAGTATTTTTGCTGATCATAATGAAATGAAACTAGAAATCATTTACAAGACTGAAAATCATACAAAATAATGGAAACTAAATATGCTTCTGAATGACTGGGTTAAAGGAGAAACAAAAAGTTGCATTTTTTTGAAAAATATAATTGCCAAGCCATTAACTAGACTAATAAAAAAAAAGTCCAAATAAAATCAGAAATGGAAAAGGAGACATTACAATTGAAACACAGAAATATAAAATATAGGGACCAGCAGTTAGCCTAAGGCTGTATTGTTGGATTCCCATGTAGTGCACCGAGGTTCAAGTCCTGGACCCAGTGGCTTAAACTCACACTGGGCGCATGTGCGTGCATTGTGCCCGAGATCCCCAGAGGAGAATGAAGGAGAAGGGACTGCGGAGTGACCATCCCCCCGGGAGGTGATTTCTCGCTTTCTGTCTCTCTGTCTCTCTCTGTCTTTCTGGCGAGCGTACGTGCCCTATAGCAAAAACTTCTCAAAAAAAAAAAAGAAGTATGAAAGATAATTAGAGACAATTATGAACAACTATATGCCAACACACTGAAAAATCGATATAAAAGGGAGAAACTCCTGGACACATACAATCTACCAAGACTGAATCAGGAAGAAATGGAAAATCTGAATAGAAATGAAAATGAATAAGATTTAATCATCAATAAAAAGTCTCTCAACAAAGAAAAACCCAGGACCCCTTTGTTTCACTGCTGAATTCTATAAAACATTTAAAAACCAGCTAATATCGATTGAAATGAAGAAACGCTTCTAAACTCAGTTATGAGGCTAGCATTATCCTGATATCAAAATCAAAGACAAATCACAAAAAATAAAATAAAATGAAATGAAATGAAATAAAAATAAAACTGCAGACCAATATCCCTAATGGAAATAGATGTAAAAGTCCTTGTTAAAATACTAAATCAACTTCAATAGCACATCAAAAAGATTGTACACCATGTCCAGCTGTGTTGCCCATAGAGACTAGGAGTGAGGCATGGAACAGATTCTCCGTCAGACCATTCAGAAGAAATCAGCTTTTAAAGAACCTTGACTTGGGGCTTCTGGCCTCCAGAACTGTGAGACAATAAATTTCTTTTGTTTAAAGCTACCTACTTTGTGGTACTTTGTTACAGAAGCCCTAGAAAACCAATAGCAACTCAAATTAAATAAGATGTTGTAAATGTCCTTTTTCATATATATTATGCTGCTCCTAGTGTCCATTCAAGTTTTTATTAAAATTTATTAAAATGTGTTTTGAAGACTTATAAATGTTTTGGGAGTACGATAGTACTTTTGCTGAGTACTGAGTACTTTTGCTCAGGGAAGTCATCTGCCATTAACTCTTACAAAAAGAAAAAAAAAAACAGTACAAACACTTGAAGTACATTGTTGAGATATTTTAGTTGCAAATAACAAAATTAATTTGGGCTAATAAAAAAAAAGGAAAAAACTTATCAAAAGAGGAACAAAAAAGAGGAGTTTTAAAGGGATAATAAAGGAGCATCCAAGATTTAGAGGAAGAGTTGAATAATTAAAAATTTAAAAATCAGACTTACTGAAAGGCATCTCCAGACTTTAAGCACAAAATCAGAAAAAAAAATGTGGTTCTTTATTCTAAACTGAAATATATTGTTTCATAGTACTGTCTTTTAAAGAAAACTATCAGATGAGGTCCAAAAAAAATCAACCTTTGGGGAAATTATCAATGTTATTTTTGAAACTTCAAAAGATTTCATGAAAAATAACTTGACACTTTTAGATCTAGGTTTCTAACTCTTCTATTAGCTTCTAAATAGATCAAGAGTGATCTTTCATCTTAAATTCTTCAAAATGTATACATCCCTTTATTTTAATTTCCATCTATGTTGAGAAGAGAAGCATGGTTAACTGTTTAGATTCATTTGAATAAATTATGCTAAAATAATAAAAAGAAGAAAAAATGCAAACATGACTTTGAATTCTAAAACCCTGCATATTTTAACTGGCTGAAATCTTAGGAAATACTTCTCTTAGTTAAACTACTTTCTTTAAACTCCTTTTTGAGGAAATTATCAAGTTCGAATTATTTTAGATGCAGCCAAAAAAAGGACATTTTTCAACAGGATATTCTATCTGCCTTTGGCAATTTAGTCTCTGTTCCATCTAGAATTCTAAGAAAAGAGTTGGTGTAACTGGCAGTTTTCCTGTGCTAGAGATTTAAGTGAAAATAAAATTTAAATTACAAGTAAAATCAATTTGATGAATTCTTTCAAACTATGGCTAAACCCAGCAATCTTTATCTGAACATTGGCCTGTAGAGGAATAAAAGGGTAAAGTTTACAAATACTTATCAGGTAGGAAAATAAGACATTATCTAGAAAACTGAAATACATAAGAAAAAGATGGAAAAGATCCAGTCTACCAAGTGTTGAGGAAATTTTACATAGATGAACTTTTTAGTATCATGCAAATTAATTTTTTACAATTACTACTATGGTTTGTACCCCCCAAAATTCATATGTTGAGCCACTGTAACAGAATTACAAGAGAGAAAACTTGATCCTTGATCTGAGTATGATGCGGAAAAGTGGGACTCTGGGGAAGAGACTAGAATTAAGACCATTATGGCAGTATCCCACCTTTGAGTTGTGGTGATTTATGAGAGGGGATGGGAAAGCCACTCTGCTTTCCTTGTGATGTGATCAGGACCAGGCAAAACTCTGAGCAGAAATGGCCCCTAAACCTCGAACTTCTAATCCATGAACTGAATAAGTATCTATTTTGATAAATCACCTAGTCTTAAGTATTTCTGTTAGCAAAACAGTAATGAACTAAGACACTAACCTAGAAATAGAGTAATTAATGTTCATATTTTGATAACTACAAGTTAATAAGTTCATAAACATATACAGAAACAAAATGACCTCTGTTCTCTAGATGCTTTTCCATATGTGAGTTTAACACATATCTCAAATTCTGATATCTTCCTTTATGCAGTTACTAATACATAACCACGATTTGTGGATGATAATGTTACCATATGTTAACTATAATTATTTTATCATAGTTACAAACGACAGAGACTTAATTCAAAACGAACTGTTTTCCCTCTCCTAGTATTCCTTAATATTGGCTTCAGTTACATAAAGACTCTTCACATGAAGGCAAAGATGACTTCCAGATACTCCAGGCTTACCCTAATTTTAGGAGAGTGGGCCTCCTCCCTAATCATTCTGGCAAAAATAGAAAAGATTCTGCTCCTAAGCACATCCATAAACCAATAATTCAAGCTAGGGGTATGGCTACCCTGGTCAAATCTAAGTCATGTGCCATCCCTGGAGCAGTGAGGTAAGGTCAGCCCCATATTCTCTAGCTCTAAAAGAAAGTTACATGTACATAGTACAGAGGTAGCACAGAGAAGGGGACTATTTTTTTTTCTTTTACTTTTATCTACATTTATTTTATGCTGACTTTATTCCGATCCATAAGTTTGTGTTTCTTCAGTTCCTTCTGCGATCTTTTCCTTTAATGCGACTTCCTCTTCTGGTTTAGGAACAATTTGCTCTTTTTCAGTGAGGATCATCTCGATGTGGCAGGGGGAGCTCATGTATGGGTTAATCCGCCCATGAGCTCTGTGCGTATAATGGAGCATCTTGGGTGTCTTGTTCACCTGAATGTTCTCAATGACCAGAGAATCTACATCTAACCCCTTAGGTTCAGCAATACTCTCTGCATTTTTAAGCACATGCAGCAATAATTCAGCACTCTTTTTGGGCCACCGACCTTGTGTCCAGCCCCACTGTTTAGCCTGGGCACATCTACCAACTCTGCCATTGTAACAACAAATGGCACACACTGCTTCTGTAAAGTGACATCCTTCAGACACTTGGTGACTTTTTGGATATGCATACCCTTGATGGTCTGGGCAGTGTTACTAGTGTTCTTAAAGTGAACACAAAGATTTAAACCTCTTGATTTGCATGACTTGAAGGGTTCTCTGGGTCAAGTGAATAGCGAACCATTTTTAAAGATCACCTCAGGCCGCTTACGAGAAGAGGAAGCAAAAGGGACCATTTTTAATGGTGCATTAAGGGAAGGAGTGACCAGGAAAGACTGTCAGAGGGGAAGTAACCCTTCAATTGAATCTTTATGGATAAGTAAGTGATTGAACAGGTAAATTAGGAGAGAAAAGAGAGTAACATTCTAGACAGAGGGAATATTATAAGGAAAGGCATGAAGTTGCCTATAAAATATATATGTCATATATATATATATATATATATATATGTATATATATATATACATACAAAAATTAAATTAACACTATTTTGAGAAAACTACCAAGTAAAAGTTAAGAGAAACAAGAATTAAATATATTTTCATGAATATTTTAGAACTCATTTATTCAACTAAATAATAAATTCTTCTAAAATAAAATCATCCCACTATAAGATTAAATAATAACATTAATAGGAGGTTATTTCCAAATACAGTAAGTTATAGTCAAAGATAAAAGATTCAAATTAACATACTTTGGGGGGGATATTTTCCCTTTTATGTCTTAAAAGAAGTCAAAAACAAAGTAATTTTTGCAAAATCATCCATACTGTGGCCTTTCATAATAAAAAATTTCAGTTCCCAAATTACAGCATAGCAGGAAAACAAAGCAAAACAGAACAAATGCTAGAATTGATCCAGAAGGTGAGAGATGGGACATGAAAAATCTAAGACCTTGAGAAAAGTCAAGTTAGATAAGGAGTATGGACTGGGGAAGCAATAGATGGGAGAAAGTTAAAGAAAATTAGTTTGATATATTTTGATGATGGTTGCCAAAAAAGTGAGATATAATATTAATTGCTGAAATCTATAAAACCTTATTATATATAGTTACAATCAAAGGAAAATAGATATAGATATAGATATATATACTCTTTTACTCACTATAACAAGACTATGAGGAAGGTACAGTATATATTTTGAATATTAAACTTTCAGCTAATATATGATAGGATTTACAAAAACTTCCTCACAATCCAAAAGCTACATTTTCATTTATTGTTTTCTTTCCTGTCAGAAAAATTTTATATGATGTAGCCCCATGTTTTTATTTTTTCTATTGTTGCCTGAGGTTTTGGTGTGATTTCTAAAAGATCATTGCCAAAGCCAGTATCAAGGAGATTTTCTCCTATGTTTCCTTCTAGGAGTTCTATGATTTTAGGTCTTATTTTTAAGACTTTAACTAATTTTAAGTGATTTTTTTGTAGGGTGTAAGATCCCAGTTTCATTCTTTTGAATGTGGAAATCCAATTTTCTTAACATTGTTTATTGAAGAGACTGTCCTTCCCTGTTGTGACTTCTTGGTGGCCTTGTCAAAAACTAGATAACTCTTAAAAATAAACAAATAAATAAACTAGTCAACTGTACATGCTTGGATTTATTTGTTTCTGGACTCTATTCTTTCATTTTTTTGGACTCTATTCTTTTCCATTGGCTTATGTCTGTTTTTATGCTGATACTGTACTGTTTTGATTACTACAGCTTTGAAATATAATTTTAATGAAGAAATATTATGCTTCTTTTTTTCCCTCAGGTTTTTTTTTTCCCCCTCAGGTTTGTTTTTTTTGTTTTGTTTTGTTTTTTTGTTTTGCTTTTGTTTTTGTTTTTTTTTTCAATTCAGCATCCTTTATCATTCCATGAATTTTAGGAATTTTTCCCACAGAAAAGAAAGGTTACTGGAATTTTGACAGTGGTTACATTAAATCTATAGATTGCTTTGGGTACTGGACAATAAGATAGATAGAGGATAGATAGGTAGGTAGGTAGATAGATAGATAGATAGATAGATAGATAGATAGACAGATAGATAGAGATACAGCTTTTGCTAGAGGGCACATGCCTGAGAGACAGAGAAAGACAGTGAGAAGCAAACTATGAAATGAAATCACCCCCCATGGGGGATGGCCACACCACAGTTCCTTTTCCTCCATTCTCCTCTTGGGATTTTGGGCACACACACACATGTCTAGCATGATTTTCAAGCCACTGAGACCAGGACCCAAACCGTGGTCAGTCATGTGAGAGTCTAGCACCTTAACTACTATGTCACCTGCTGGCCCCATGTACTGGACTTTTAAACAATATTATTTTTTCCAGTGCATAAGCATGGGCTATCTTTCCATTCATTTTGTGTCTTTTTCAATTTCTTTATTAATATTTTATAGCTTTCAGTGTATCAATCTTTCCTTTCTTGGTTAAATTTATACCCAAGTACTTTATTCTTTTTGATGCAATTGTAAATAAACTATTGAAGTTTATTTTTTAGATAGATGGTAATTGGTATAAAATATGTAATTAACTTTTGTGCTTTTATATACTGCCTCTTTACCATCATTTCTTAGTTCCAAAAGTTTGTGTGTGTATGTGGGTGTGGAGTATTTAGAGTTTACTGCCATATGATAATGTTGTCTGCAAATAGGGAAAGTCATACTTCTTCCTTTCTGATTTGAATTTTTTTTTATTTCTTTCCCAAATTGCCCTTGCTAGTACTTCCAGTAGTACTTGGAAGAGAAGTGGTGTGAGTAGGCATTCTTGACTTCTACTAGATCTTAGACAGAAAATGTTCCATTTTTCTCTTTGGTATATTAGTTGTGAGGTTTTTCATTAAAAGCCTTTATGATATTGAGGAATTTTTCTTCTACATCTATTTTGAAAGATCCTATTTCTGCATCCATCGAGACAATCATGTGGGTTTTTTTTTTTCATTTTTATTTACATTTAATCATTGAACATCTTTACAGCATACAACATGGTTTATTCAAAGCACATATACAGTGCATGTCAATTAAGTCACAGATATTATCATATACATCATCCTCAATAGGTAACTTTCCATTGTGTGTCTGTTAAATATTTTTCCCCTGAGCCCCTCCCTCCTACCTCCTCACTATCCACCCTTGCCCTCCCTGCTATTACTTCTTCCAGTTTATGCCACAGAGTGCAAACATTCAGTATATATTGTGTGGAAACATGCAATGTCTGTCTTTCATACTCTGGCTTGCTTCGCTTAACATTAAATCTTCTATATTCATCCTCTTTGTATCAAATGACAGGATCTCACTGGGTTTTTGTTGTTCCGTTAATATTTTAATTTTTTCAAGGTAAGAGGAATTGTATAGAAATGACAGTAGATCATTGCCTCTTTATTTGTATCTGGATAAGAGATAACTCAACATGAATTCTCAAGAAAGAAAAAAAAATTATGTACATAAGGCACTGTATCTTCCTTCATTGTCTATTTGGGAACAGTAGTTGTGCTGCTATAATAGAATCAGGAAAGAGGTTGTGGTAAGTTGGAAGAGGTACATAGGCTGCTGTTATCATTTTACCAGCAAACCACCTGCCACACAATACATTTACAGCAGCAGTAACTGTGACAATTGACGGGCACTTCACATACTCATTGCCCCGAGCTGAATTTTTCTCAGCATAAATGTGAAAGCACCTCCATGTTTATTACATTCTTCAATCACATCATCCTTAATCTCTGTATCCCATACAAATTCTTCTGTTAAACGTGTTGAGGGTTAAACATGTTAGAGAGTTTGAAACACTGTGTGGCAAGTGGTTGAATGGAGTGAGCAGAAGCTAAAGCTGAAGCTTCAGTCTGTGGGGAAAGTCTTGCTTGCAAATCTGCCACAGCACCAAATGCCAAAGAGCTACTTATTTGCAAAGCTTGCCCTGCTGCTGGTAGAAGTTACAAACCTGTAACCCTCTGCAAGTCTTGCCATTAATTAGTGATGTGCAGTTGTTCCCATTCAATTCTAGTCCCTTCCAGTTCATCACTGTCCAAAAATTAATTAGCACTGGAAGCATCAGTATAGTCAGTAACGTGATCAACTTTCATTGGCCTTCCTGCACTTTCAAATCTGTTAAATTATTCTAAAGCCTTTTTGGCATATTCAGAGTCAGAGAACAAATCTATACCCCTTTGATTGACCAGTTTTAATATCCATCATGATCTGGATAGTGAAACAGATGAAACTGATAGTGAAACTTTCAATCCTTCCAAAAGTCTCAAAGATTCCCCAAAGCATATCTTCAGTTATGTTAAAGTGCAATGAGCCCACATGAAGGCTCATAGGTCCAGAACTTCCCTTCTGTAAATTGTTTCTCATTGCTGCAGCTCTGTTTTTTTCCACTGGTGATGCCTATACTACGATTGACACTCCCAAAACTCGTTGGTCAGTTAATCCTATTGCTAGAGGCACTGAGCTAACATCAATAAACTCCACATAAGCAATCCCTTTGGTACGTCTTGAATTCCTATCAGAAATTCTCCTCCCATCACAAACCTTTTCTACTGGAGAGAAAAACTCTTCCAAATCCCTTGGCCAACTTCTTGCTTCCAGCAGAAAGTCAGAAAAGCAGAAAACTGTCCTTGCATCTCGTACTTCAGGAATTAGATTATCAACAGGTTCTTTCACAGGGTTCTTGTTTCTTCTGAATGGACCTTGGCTGTGACAACTTCATCTGCTTAATGTGATGCTATGAGGCAACCCAATCTTCCTCTGATGGCACTGTTAAATTTTGGTCAAAAGTAAGGACTCCTGTAGCTGCCTCTAAATTTGCAATCTTGATTTCTTGAGTAGCTCAGTCTCCTTTCTTTGTTTCTACTTCACTACCTTTCACAACTTTTGCCCCTTTTTCATTCTCTATCTTTACTTCGCTTCTGTTTCTTACTTTAGCTTCTCTTCCATTCATGACTACGACATCTGCTCTTGATTTTTTTGCTCTGTTTGCTATGTTCTTCATAGCCATTAGCACTGTTCAACTTGTTTTCATCCCTCTTGTAAGGGGCCTCAAGCATTACTTCAATATCAATATTGCCTGCCATTTTCTTTACACTCCTGTGTGTGGGTTTTTTTTAGGTGCCTGTGATGCTCTTATTGGAGAAGGAGCAGGGCGGCTGCTGCTGGCAGAGCTACTAAGCCCCTAGGCTCAGGCCTGGAACTGCCCAGGCGAATATCTGGCTCCTAGATAGGCTAAACTTCAACAAATCAATTGTAAATAAAACAATGGGGGGGGCAACAAATCGTGTAATGGTTATGTCACTAGACTCCCACATGGCCCATGATTCGAATCCCAGATACAGAGGCTTAAAATACACTGGGTGCGAGTGCACGCATGCCCAAAATTCTGAGAGAAGAATGGAGGAGATGGGATTGCGATGTGGCTGTTCCCCCTGGTGGGGAGGATTTCTCTCTTTGTCTCTGTTTTGCTCCGTCTCTCCAGTGAGCTAATACACCCTATGGCAAAGAACTTTCTTTAAAAAAAAAAAAAAAAGTGGGATTAGAGGAGCCCAAGCAGAAGAGCAGGATGGTGGCTTCAGCAGCTCAGGATCCACCATTGCCACAACATCGACAAAGCTCCCTAAAATGGTTGCCATTGCTTCTTGGTATTCACTTTCACTGACACACATACCCACAAACACACCAGGCCTCTCAGAGCACTCAGCACAATCTCATTGTTTTTGATGGCTGAGTAATATTCCATACACCACATTTTTTTCAATCTAATCAGCTGTTCTTGGGCATTTGGGTTGATTCCACGTCTTAGCAATTGTGAGTAATACTGCAATAAACACACATGTGTAAATGTTTCTCTGACTGTTTTCCCATCTTTTGGACAAATACCCAGGAGTGGAATTTCTGGGTCGTATGGTAGTCTATTTGTAGGTTTTTGAGGAACCTCTATATTATTCTCCATAATGGCTGTACTATTTTACATTATCACCAACAGTGTAGGAGTGGGATTTTAATAATAAAATCCAATTAAATGGTACCACCATTTCTCACAGAAGTAAACTCTGTCCCCTAAATGAGTTCATTCTCTCCAAATGTCCTGAAAATTTATCCCAGTCTTTATTTCCTTCTGTATTCCCATATTCTTTATCCCAGTAACTCTGCCTTGTCAGAACTCCTCAATTTTCCCTTCACTCCATCTCTTGATTGGGTACAATAAACACCATGTCATAATACAGTTCTCCTTCATTAGAGAACACACACACAAATACACATATGTACTACTTTTTCTGTGACACAAAACTTATGAAAGAGTATTTGAATCAGATTATTAAACTATCCAAAAGTCTCAGAAAAAGTATATTGTCAAATTTACATCAATTCATTTATTGTTCTAGTCAGAAGATTAATGGGTTGAAAATAATTACATCTTTTTTGGTTTAAATCTTCATAATGTTGGTCCAAATGGATAGACTAATCTATCTTGCAGTTGTAGAGCAGCCAAGTAGACTATGATATATGTATTATGTTTTTTCCGTAAACTTAAACTTGTTTCTGAAAAACAGATATCTTTTTTTCTGCACTGGCAACACAGTCTGGTTTATGTCAATGTCCCTTAGTCTTTTAAATCCAAATGTTTTTAGAAGTCTCAACTGTTTATATTTGGAAAAACTGCTGCTTTGTGCAGTAGCTTGAGTGTGTCTCATAAAAATTTTATCTCTAGTGCTAGCTATGCCCATAAGATGTTATGGTGGCATTGAAATCATAATAGTTCTATTGATATCATAATTGCTCTGAAGGGCCATTACAATGTAAATATGCAAGTACTTCTGACAAGCTATGCTGTTAAATGAACCTACCTAAACTAAACTAAATGCAATAATGCAAACGTAACAAGCTGCTGAAGAACTGGTGTCAGAGATACTGTTTTCTTTCTCAGCTAAATAGAGAGTCTACAGAAGCAAATGATATTTTAATTTTTAAAATTAAGGTAGAACCACTAACCTAGAAGGCACCTAAGTAGTTATTTAGCTCATCCCCTTTTTCTTTTGAGAACAGAAGAGGGTCAGATAAGTTAAATGACTTGTCTGAGGTTTCATAGCTAATGGCATAACCAAAAAGAGAATTTAAGGCACAATTTTTCTTCATAATTTCTTTCACTACATAGTTACCACTTAGCAACAAAGTAATTCCAGGTAAATATACTTGTTCTAAAATATACTTTATCCATTTTGAGGAAGGCTTTTTCTCTGTCTCACTATTAGATCTTGATTCTTATGTATGATTGTTCTTCAGATAAACTGCAGTGTTAATTAGTGTGGCCTTTCATTGGTAAAATTAACCCAAATGAGCAGTAGAACATTTTCTCACATATGACAAAGATTCAAGGGAAACAAGGAAATGCTTCCTGAAGCAGAGTTGAATATTCCCCTCCCCAGGTGACTGGTAATTAACATGTTGTTTCTGTCCACTGCATAGAGTCTTGGAAAGCTTGGGGCAAAGGATTAGGGAGGTTAGAATGGGCCTGCTAGTGTAGATGCTTGATTAACTTTTAGGGGTGGCCTGTTTGGTAAACCTAGATCTGCTTTGAACTGAAAGAGCTAAATGGTTTGAAAGAGCTAAATTTTATTTTGTAGAGGAGTATACACCTAAGTGAAACATGTCATATGGAAACTCCCAGAATTCTGATTCACATCTCATCTCCATAAAACTAAGTGCCAGTAAGTAACTCCAGGAAAAGGAGTTTTAACTAGTGACTTTAATTAGTGGATTCCTTAGAGACAGATGAGAAACAACTACTAGCAATTATTTTAAAAGTTACAATTATGGGGCCAGCCAGATGACCCCATAAGGCAGCGGGATCCCACATGGCCAACTATGTAGTTCAAGTCCCAGATCTGGTAGCTTGAAAAATATGCCAGGCATGTGTGCATGTGTGCCCAAAACTTCAAGGGGAGAATGGAGGAAAAGTGATTGAGATGTGGTCATCTCCCCAGGGGGTGCTTTCTCACTCTCCCTTTGTCTCCCTCTCACCACCTGGCAAGTACATGTGCCCTATAGCAATTTTTTTTTTAAGTTTTTAAAATGCAGGCCAGTAGGTGGTGTGGTGGTTAAAGGCTGACTCTGTAGTTTGTGTCCCAGATCCAGCAGCTTAAAAATCATGCTGGGCGCAAGTGCATGAGTGCCCAAAATCCTAAGAGGAAAATGGAGGTGAAGGATTATGGCATGGCTCCATCACCACAGCACCCCTGAAGGGGTTAATATCACTTTTCCTATCTCTCTGTCTCTCTTTGGCAAATGCATGAACTCTATGGCAATATCTAAAACAAGGTCACAGTTATGCTTATCTTACAGAAGGCTAGAGGGTCTTGAGAGGGCAAAACCAAGTACCACAACTCAGTGGAGAACAGTTGGCTTCTTGAGAAAGTGACGCTTGAGCTAACCTCAAACTGAAGTAGTAGGCAATAAAGAGGCATAGAATAGAAGAACTTTCTAGCAAATATCCTGAGATAAGAAGAAAAAAAAAATGCAGCCTACTTAAGGAACAGAAAAATTTATTTTAGTTGGAGAGCATAAAAAAGAACGAAGGGGCTAAGTCATGGAAATAACCCAAATGCCCACGAACTGATGAATGGTTAGAAAAACTGTGGCACATATACTCAATGGAATACTATTCATCTATAGAAAACAACAAAACCCTGGCTTTTGACAGGAAGTGGATGAATACGGAAGACTTACTGCTGAGCGAAGCAAGTCATGCTATGAAGGAGAGGCATTGTATGTCCCCACTTAATATATACCGAGTGTCTGCACTCTATGACTGAAACTAATTTGTCTAAAGGATATAGAAATGCAGTATATAGATGTAAATACCAGATATAGTGTGTGTGAAAGAGGAGGGTCTGAGGAAGGACATTTGGGGGAGGGACACAGAGGCAAAGCATTAATGGCACAAAATGGTGTGGTATTATCTGTTGAAGATATTTTGTAGTTTTATCAGCAGTACTAGAGAGAAATGTTCACCTGTTGAAATATCCATTTTGAAGACAAATAATAATGTGATTGAATGTATGGAAGAAAATGAAATATAAATAAATAAAATGTATTTAAAAAAAAAAAAAAAAAAAGAATGGAGGGACCAGCACTTGCCATAATGGCTATGTCGCTCAACTCCCATGTAGTGGTTCCAGTCCCGAACCCGGTGGTTTAAACTAATGCTGGGCACGACTGCGTGCGTGTCCAAGATCCCGAGAGGAGAATGGAGGAGAAAGGATTGCAGTGTGGACATGCCCTCGGGGGGGGTGATTTCTAGCTTTCTGTCTCTCTGTCTTCCTGGCAAGCACATGCGCCCTATAGCAAAAACCTCTCCAAAAAAAAAAAAAAAAAAAGAACGGAAATGGCCAGAAAAGAGGCTTATGAGGGCAATAAGCAGTTAATGCTTAATAATCTGATATTTAAACTCTACATAAATTTGATAGTTTAATTTTTAAAGAATCAAGTGGGATGGCATTATAAGTGAAAAGTTTTACACTTCTGAGTATTTTACTAAAGAGAATTTAAGTGAGGGAATTTTAAGGAAGATCATGTAATGTGAAGTTAATGACAGGTTCAATAAACTAGTCGATTAGTTGTTTTTTTATGGGTGAATGTATTTCAAAATTAAGAAAGATCAATTATTTCATTTAGAAGTAAATGTAGCACACACTTAACTTATAATAGAATATGTTTAATAATGAAATAGATTGATTTTAGTTATCACCATTTTTCCAAGCTGAGAGATACTTGTTTTCTTTTCCAATCATTCATTTGATTGAATTAACTTTGTTTTTTTCTTTCAACATTTTCCTTCCTTCCTCTTGGTTGATTATATTCTAAATGATTCCAGTTTTTGAGTTTGAAAATAATTAGAAAAGTTATTTAACTCTAAAGTGGGCAATTTACATCTCAAATATCAGAAAAGATTGCCATTAGTGGTGCTGGAGAAATATTCTAGCTCTATCTACTGGCATGATAATAGGAGATGAGCAAGCAATCATAAGAAGCAAAAGTAGTAACTGAAATATTTAAACTCAATTTTTTAATGGAAAGTTAGCCAACATGGCTATTTTATAATGACATATAATTACTAATGGGAACCAGCAGTTAGCATAATGGCTATGTCGCTGGACTCCCACGTAGTCGACCGTGGTTGGCGTCCCGGATCCGGTGGCTTAAAACTCACGCCGGGTGCGTGTGCGTGCGTGCGTGCCCAAGATCCCGAGAGGAGAATGGAGGAGAAGGGATTGCAGCGTGACCATCCCCCCCGGGGGGTGATTTCTCGCTTTCTAGCTCTCTGTCTGGCGAGCGCACGCGCCCTATAGCGAAAACTTCTCCAAAAAAAAAAAAAAAAAAGGGAACCAGCAGTTAGCGTAATGGCTATGTCGCTGGACTCCCACGTAGTCGACCGCGGTTCGCGTCTCGGACCCGGTGGCTTACAACTCACGCCGGGTGCGTGTGCGTGCGTGCCCAAGATCCCGAGAGGAGAATGGAGGAGAAGGGATTGCGGCGTGACCATCCCCCCTGGGGGGTGATTTCTCGCTTTCTGTCTCTATGTCTCTCTCTGTCTGTCTGGCGAGCGCACGCGCCCTATAGCGAAAAACCTCTCAAAAAAAAAAAAAAAAAAATTACTAATGAATTTTATTTGCAAAGAATAAATTAAAAATTTCTTTACTGCTCAGTCTTAACCAATGATAATATGATTATCTGTAACTGGGTTTATCAGGCACCTAATTTCAACGATGATAGTGATATGATAAGGCATTCCATATACCACTGTAGGAGTTAAATTGAATATTTGCTATTTTTTATATATCCTGCAGTAATTTATCATTAGGTATGCATATGTTTTTACAATGACATCACACTTCGAACAGGTCTACAGATGCAGATGGACTCTGTAGCAAAGGAGTCAGGAGCTTTTTAAGATAGGCATGATATTTATGCTCATGGAACTTCTTCTAGTCTAGATAAACAGAATTTTTTTTTTTTGGAGAGGTTTTTTTTCTTTACTATCATGGGAATTTGCTTGTTTCCAGAGGATCATGAAAAGCTCTTTTAAATTGGGTTATAAAAGAATAAAATGTAAAAAACTTTCCAAGAAAAGATGAAAAGTTAAGAATTATATGGGAGAAGAAATTTTCTGTTGTTGTTCTTTTGTTTTGTTTTGTTTTTTTGATCAAAATCGGTGAGGGTGGGGCCAGCAGCTAGCATGTGGTTAAGGTGCTGGACTTCCATATGGCTGCCTACAGTTCAAGTACCAGACCCAGCAGCTCGCTTTCCCACTTTTCCTCTCTCTCTGTCTCTCTCTGGTGAGTGTATTTGCCTATAGCAAATTAAAATAACAATAATAAATACTTTTAACAAATCAATGAGGGTATCACAATATTAACCAAGATTTTTAAAAATAATTATTTTATTTAACTTTATTCAATCATTTATTTATTTTATTTGACCAGAGAGGGCCAGAGTGAGAGACAGAGAGAGGGAAAGTGAGAAAGCAAGCCACCAGGTCCAGGACTCGAATCACAGTTGGCCATGTGGAAGTCAGTGCCCTTAACCACCACACCACCTGCCAGCCCTTAACCAAGATTTTAAAAATCATTTATGTTTAGGTATAGATTACAATTAGTCTATAGACGTAAAATTAACAGGAAAAAAGGGGAGGTCAAATAGTGTTTGCCTCAGGCTAAATTTGCCACAATGTACTTACAGAGACCAGTCTATTTAGGAATAGAACTATTTTAATTTTTTGGGAGAGGTTTTTGCTATAGGGCACGTGCGCTCATCAGAAAGATAGAGACAGAGAGACAGACAGCGAGAAATCACCTCCGCAGGGAGTATGGCCATGCCGCAATCCCTTCTCCTCCTTTTTCTTCTCAGAATTTGGGCATGCATGCACACGTGCCTGATATGAGTTTAAGCACCAGGTTCGGGACTCGAACCGCGGTCAACTACATGGGAGTCCAGCAACATAACCATTATGCTAACTGCTGGTCCCAGGAATAGAACGATTAAGACCTCATAAAGCAGATTATATTCTCTTAAAAAAAAAAAAAAAAAAAAAAAAAAAAAGGGACCAGCAGTTAGTGTAATGGCTATGTCGCTGGACTCCCACGTAGTCGACCGTGGTTCGAGTCCTGGACCCAGTGGCTTAAACTCACACCAGGCACGTGTGCGTGCGTGCCCAAGATCCCGAGAGGAGAGTGGAGAAGGGATTGCGGTGTGGCCATCCCCCCTGGGGGTGATTTCCTGCTTTCTGTCTCTCTGTCTCTGTCTGCCTGGCGAGCGCACGTGCCCTAAAAGCAAAAACCTCTCCAAAAAAAGAAAAAAAAAAAAAAAAGACGGGACCAGCAGATGGCATAATGGCTATGTCACCAGACTCTCATGTAGTCGACCATGGCTAGAGGCCTGAATCCAGTGGCTTAAACTCACTCCAGGCACGTGTTCATGGATGCCCAAAATCCCGAGAGGAGAATGGAGGAAAAGGGATTGCGGCATGGCCATCCCCCTGGGAATGATTTCTTGCTTTCTTCTGTCTCTCTGTCTCTCTCTGTCTTTCCGGCAGGTGCACATGCTCTATAGCAAGAAACTCTTAAAAAAAGAAAAAAAGAAAAGAAAAAAAAATTGAGGCCCAGCCTCTGTGACACAGTCAGCAGTGTGTCAGACTTCAGTACTAGAAGCCACATGGCTAACCATGGTTTGGATCCTCAACCTGGTTGACCTAAAACACACTAGGCACATACCCAAGATCCTGAGGAGCTAGAGGTCTTGGGGTAGGGGGACTGCAGCATGACCAAACCATATTGGGGACTGCTTCTCTCTTTATTTCTCTTTCTTATGCATGTACAAACAATATCAAGAATTAAAACCAAAAAATTTTGAGAAGTCAACTGGTGGGGGGTGATTAAGGCAACTGGATCCCATGCATGGCAAACAGTGCAGTTTAAGTCCCAGACCCAATACCTTGAAAGATATGTCAGAGCATGGTTCCCAAACCATGAGGGCAGAATGGAGAAGAAGGGATTGCAGTATGGCCATCTTACCTTCTCTCTCTCTCTTTCTCTCTCTTTCTTTCTCTGGTAAGTATACACACTCTATAGCAAACTAAAAAATTACTTGAAAAAAGTCATACTGTAGTAAGATCAATTTAAGTTAGATGAATTCTGATTAGATTTCATTTTTAGCATGCTTCCTGATACAGCTATATGTATAAACTGCTTTTTGCAAGCTTGTGTGGCGAGAGAGGCAATGCAGCCTAGAGGTTAGGAGCAGGCTCTGGAGGTAGATTGCTGAGAATCCTATATTGGTTCCTCTGATCACTGGCTTTATGTTTTTGGGGAACCTATTTGAATCCTTTTGCAACTTGAAATCCTTTGCAACCTAACTTATAATGGAATAGGTTAAATAATGAAATAAATTGTTAAAGAGAAATGTGGTAGTGATGAGAATTAAATGAAATCATAAATGAGTGTCTGGCATGAAGTAAATACAGAATAAACATAAGTTGTCAGATCACGTTGCATCTTTAGTCCTGAAATGCATGGCGGTGGGCTGGGAGGGAGAGTCCCTTAAAAAAGTCCTTCGAGTCCTCACATGTGCTCAAGATGCATGTTTAAGAACAGTGTCCATCTGGAGATGGGCTAAACAGGAGAAAGGAATTCCTCTTGCAGAGAGGTGACAATACTTTAAAAGCAATCAGATGAGAGGCTGGCAGTGCTACTAATGCTTCCTTTCCTGTGGAAACTGTAGTTAAGCAACCCAGCCACTGGAATATTTTAAGAAATAAATTTCAGATCATGTCTTGCTAGCTTCAGAAACTGAAATTCAGTGAGTCTGGGAATGTATGTCTTTTTGAGGAGTGATATGTAGAGAAGACATATCTGTTCTTTATTTGCAACCTTGCTTTAGGATTTAAGTGTTGATCCTACAAGGGAATATGATTACTTTGATCTTAAGTTTAGATAAAATGAGAAGAGGTGTGTTGATCATTGCATCCTTTCCTGATCCCCCCATTCCTCATTTTTCTCACTTCCTTTTTCTAAATAAAAGTTTTGTAAATATAACCATGATGCATTATTGTCATCTCCTCCTCCTTTACTGTTTCTCCTTTTTATTCCTCTCTCAAACTTTTCTCTTGCCCCTGCTTCCTGACTGCCCTCTTAGATCACTATTTATTCTTTCTATCTTAATCTGTGTCCTCCCTTCTCTGAATTCTATCCATCTTTCTTCATATTGAGGAGAGAAATAGGAAAGGTTGGCTTGGGCCAGAAGTAGGGAGAAAGAAGGAAAGAGAATAATATGGCAAAAAGGTACAGGTGATGCTAAAAGACACACTTAATATATTTTGCTTCATTGTTTGAGCCCTCTAATGCTACTTTTACTGGACATTTCTCAGACATAAAAATGGTTAATAATCTATTTGTCTGAGATGATTCTATGTATTATTATTCGGTTTCCAAATGGGCTGCATATTCTCTCTTGTAAGGGGTAGAGTCAGAAGAGAAGAGAGACAAAAACCACTAGAAGAGTCCCTGCCCAGTTTGTGTCTTTATTTTATAATTTAATGTTTATTTATCTATTTCTGATTGATTGCTGTTATGCTCCTAGATCCCAGCTGTGTTCCATCACACTGCCATTTGCCTTTCATGCTGACCTGCTTTCTCTGGTTGGCAATAGTTCTACTTAGCTGTTATCTGGCTATCCAAGACCCTTTGCTGCCACACCCCTTCCCAGCCTGTCAGAAAGGCTACATCTCGTGTCACTGTGACTCAATGCCTGGCACCTTCCTGAGCCGAAGGCTCTCAGTTCTCTTAATCTTCTTGTGCTAAGAAGACTCCTGAGTCCTGTTGAAAATGTTGAAGTTCATGGGATATGCATATTAGCACGTTATCAGAGAAGTCTAATTTCTAAATAACCATGTTCCCTTTCCCCTGCCTATTGCTCAAACAGTGGCCTCAAGGGGGACTTAAGTGCCCACTAGTGTCTCAGGAGAAGAGCAGTTCATGAAAATTTTCCACATCCTGTGTAGTCCAGTTACACAGGTGATTGTCTATAAGCACAGTTTTCTCCCATCATGCTTTGTTTTTGCTTCCTGCTCCATCTATCAGGAACTCCTTTCTTATCCTGGTCTGATTGTCAGGACCCAACTTACACATCTTTCCCGACACTGTGCTGGGTCAGTTAAATATCATCCTATGGCTTAGAAACATGTATATTCTTTTACTGAGGGACTTTGCACATTTGAAACCAATTTTGGTACACATTGAACTGTTTACTCATTCTACCATACTTTAAGGTCCATCAGAGAGAGTCTGTATTCTCTTCACTTTTAATTACCAGTACTTTTTACATAGCTTGGCACCATTTAGGTAATCAACAAAATATTGCCACGTTGCATGAACACGTTATATGCTGGGAAGACTAATAGGGGAAAATAGGGGTTAAGTGATAGTTCTGTGAAAAGGCAAAGGACCTCACATAGACTTCGCAATGCCGTAGTCTTCCCAGATGGCATCATTCAAGGCAACTGTTTCCAGAGTCTATTCCTAAGGCCAGATAATTATTCTTTGAAGACATTTTATACTATTCCCAAGGAGATAAACTTAATGATTGTGTCTTTTCTTTATATGTGTGGTATATGAAGCAATGTGACTTATTTTCTGTGAGCAGGCATTTTCAATTCTATGTTTCTTTATTGATTTATTGATTTATTTTTTATTCTGGGGGAAGCATCCCCAATGGGTTGTGGTCATGCCACAGTTCCTTCTCCTCCATTTCTCCAATGTGTTGGGACTTGGGGTACACATACACATGTATGCAGTTTATCCCTCAGGTAGCCGGACCAGGAGCCAAACCATGGGGCCATGTGGGACCCAGTTACCTTAACCACTAAAAGATGGGGACAGCCCCTTACATTTCTAATTTTTAAAATTTCTTCCCCAAAAAAATCAATTTGGGGTTAGACAGCTTGAGCTCCCATTTTTATGAGCTAATGTATTTTCTTAAAGCTTCAGTTTTGACTTTCCATCATGTTCTGTCATTATTTTAACTTGCTTGCAGAGTTGCAAGTGAAGAAGTTCCATGTAGAGAGAGGTCACTTTTTAAACCTCTTGCCCCAGGTGGAGTTAGCAAGATCGCTGGCCAGAATCTTGTAGAGGAACATGATGAAAACTTGACACTCTGTGTGTCAGTCTCTGTTTTGAAGCTATTGGCTAGTTTAGAAATTCTTATAGTAAAAGTCAGTGCAAATACTAACTCCTTGTCACTTTACCTCAGTTCTATACTAAACAGAAATGATTTTACACACTGGTTGTTCTACAATGGTACAAGAAAAAATATGTAGTCACTTATAATGTATAATCTAAAATGTGTGCACATTTATATTACTATTCCTCTGTGAAAGATGACAGTTTCTCTCGTTCCTTTCACATAGGTAAAAACACAACTAAGAATAAGCAGGTCTGTGGAATCTCTCTCTCTCCTACATATTACACATATATTTGAGGCATATGTTTGATTTAAATATGCTTCCAATCACATCAATAAGTATTATTTTGAGAAAGAAGTAAGCCAAGAGTGAAAAATGACTTTTAGCACTATGGCATGTTGACAAAAATTAAAACCTAAAATACACATTTAGCCTATTTTTAATATTTATATTTTTAGTTTGGTCTTAGATAAGAGTCACCTTTGCAATGTTTAAGTCAAGCAACTTTGCTTTTTGCATCTTTAAATAGATTTATCAAACACATAAGTTAGTAACATTTCTGTTTATTGCCTCTGAACATACTGAAAAACTGCTGTGTGTGTAGAATCATTACATAAGTAGGAGAGAAGGCCTGCAGAGCAGATTGTGAATTTTGTAATTGCATTTTAGAGCTGACTCAATCTAGCCTATAACTATTTTCTTGGCTTATATTCATATAATGGATAATGAGTCTTTTCTATGAGGTACCAGATTGAAACGAATATTGAAGTTTGTATTTCTTTGCTTGAGAAAGCTGACATTTTTAGTTAGGCCCAAACCACAGTAGTCTTTATGGACAAAAATAATCAAACATTTTCCAAAAAGTATATTTCAAGCCTATCATAATAACAATGGATGGAGGTTGAGAACTGCTCCCTGAAGAAGTCATTCTTAGAATGCTACATGAGAGTTTCTCACATATAGAGAAGTGGTATAATTGCTTTCTCATCTTCTCCCCCTCCTTCTGCCCTATATTCTTCTTTCTTTTCCTTCCTCCTATAAAATACAGCATCTTTAAAGAAAAATATAAAAAGTAAAATTAAATGGCATTTCTCTTAATTCAATATCTAAATAACTATATACAGTATATAAATTCCAGTTTTCATGAAATCTAGTGGTGTGATTTATACACATATGCCATGATTTAGTTAATGGTTTATCCCTCAAGTTTTGTGTTTTGGAATTTGATTCCCAGTACAATGTCATTGAGAGGGAATAAGACTTTTAACAGGTGAAGCCTAGTGGATAGTGTTCAGATCATGGAAACCTCATCTTTATGAATGAATTAATGCTGTCTCATGGGATGAAGTGAGTTCTAGCTCTTAAAAAGGGGTTAGTTCTACAAGAGCAGATTATTATAAAAGGAAGATTGCTGCCCCCTGGGGGGGGGACTCTCTCTTTGTACATGCTCACTATCATCTTACTTCTGTTTGTGTATATAGTGATATAGCATCAGAGATTGGCCAGATGCCAGCCCTACACCTTTGGACTTTCCAGCCACCACAACTATATGCCAAGTCTCTATTCTTAATAAATCACCCAATATTGGGTATTTCTGTTGGCAGTACAATAGTGGACTAAAACAACACATTTCAAACATATTTATATATTATATTTGAAATATATATATATATATATATATATATATATGTATATATATATATATATATATAATTGCAGAATGATGCATGCACTCATCAGAGAAATGGAGAGACAGAAAGAAGGAGAAAGCCCTCACCAATGGAGCATAGTCACACTGCAACCCCTTCTTCTCCATTTCACCAGCCTGTCAAGATTTGGGGCACACATACACATACACCCAACATGTTTTCCAATTCACAGGGACTGGGATTTGAACTGTGGTTTGCAATGGGATCCAGCTCCCTTAAACATAGGCTACAGGGCTGGCCTTAAATAAATTATTTTTAGAGAAGTTTTAAGTTTACATCAAAACTGACATAGACAATACAGAGAATTCCTGGATCTGGCACAGAAATTCTGCACAGTAATAATCACTATACATTGGAAGCTGGATCCCACATAGCCAACCTCATGGTTCCAATCCTAGCCCTGGTGACTCGAAAAATATACTGGGTACATGTGCATGCATGCCTGAAACCTGATGGGATAGAGAAATGAAGGAAACAGGATTGCTGTATGACCACACCCCAATGAGCTTGTTCTATTATTCTCTCTCCCTCTCTTAGTCTCTCTCTCTCTCTGGCAAGTGCATGTGCCCTCTGTCAACTAAAATATACCAAAAAAGTATGTACAGAGGAGTGGAGAGGCAAGGGGCAGGCCTTTAGAAGAAGATTCTTCCATGGCTTCTGAGAATTAGTGATTTCAGGGGAAAAAAGAGAAATGAACATTTTCTACTGATAATTCAGCCTCCAGCCCACAAACTAGAGTGATGGATCTAAGAGAACAATAGCCAAACATCCAAATACTATCAGAGTTAACATATTCCTCAGTATCCACTGAATCTGCTGCACAAAGGGATAAAAATGGAATGGCAAAGAGATTCCAGATCACCTCCTTCTGCATGGTCCTGAACGTTCAGATTGAACTTCAAGAATTAGAAAGAACACACCATCCAGATGACTAGAAATCACCACAGGGCCACAAGAAATATGGAAAAGCAAGAAAATATCTCTCCTCCAAGAGAAAATAATAACTCCTCTTCATCCACAGATAGTTCAATGGAAATCATGGAAATATCTGATAAAGAATTTAGAATATTCATAATGACAAAGCTAACAGAGATGGAAGAGAAGAGAGATCATGAACTGCAGAAGAGGCAGGAGAAAGGAGCTGATGAGTTCCAGGGGGTGAGGAAATTCTTGCAAGATCTAAAAGAGGAATTACACACTTTAAAAAAGAATCAAATGGATCTCTTAGAGGTGAAGACTATAATAGAGGAAGTCAAACTCTCCCTTGAACATATTAAAAGCAGACTATATCATACAGAAAATAGAATCTCAGACATAGAAGATAAAATTGCTGACCTAGAAAAATCCAACACAAAGACTGAGAAAATTGTCCCAAAAAATGGGAATAATATACCAGAAATACTAGATACCATCAAAGGCCCAAACATCCAGATAATTGGTATCCCTGAAGGCAAAGAGACTCTTAAGGGCATTAATAATCTATTTCATGAAATCCTGCAAGAAAACTTTCCAAACCTAGAGAGGCACTCAGAAGATCTAGTCACAAGAAATACTAAGGACCCCAAGTAGAATCAGCCCAAGAAGATCTTCTCCAAGACACATTATAGCCAGGTTGAGCAAAATCAAACACAAAGACAAGATACTAAGATTGGCAAGAGAAAAATGGCAAGTTATCTACCAAGGATATCCCATCAGGCTAACAGCAGACATCTCATCGGAAGCAATGTGAGTGAGGAAAGAATGGGAAAATATATTCAAAGTGTTAAGGGAAAGGCAATTTCAACCACCAATACTGTACCCAGCAAGATCATCCTTCATGTGGGAAGAAAAGACAAGAACATTCTCAGATAAACAAAACCTGAAAGGGACCAGCAGTTAGCGTAATGGCTATGTCGCTGGACTCCCACGTAGTCAACCGCGGTTCAAGTCCCGGACCCGGTGGCTCAAACTCACGCCGGGCGCGTGTGCATGCGTGCCCAAGATCCCAAGAGGAGAATGGAGGAGAAGGGATTGAGGCGTGGCCATCCCCCCTGGGGGGTGATTTCTCGCTTTCTGTCTCTCTGTCTCTCTCTGTCTGTCTGGCGAGCGCACGTGCCCTATAGCAAAAAACTCTCTAAAAAAAAAAAAAAAAAACCTGAAAGAATTTACCAGCACCAGACTAGATCTCCAAGAAGTAGAGATCAAGGAATTGCTATACCATTTTGTATGCTGTGACAATGATTAGGGAAAGAATGTAAATTAATTTAAAAATGTTTCAGAAAATAAATAAATAATAAAAAATTATATATATATACATGCATGTGTGTGTGTGTGTGTGTGTGTGTATATATATATATATATATATATATATATATATATATAAAATGCATTAAAATAGGGGGGAAATGTATGTACAGAGGACTCCTATATATTTCTGGCTCCACACATGCACAGCCTCCTCCAGCATCAACATTCTATATCATAATGGGAAATTTGTTATAATCGAATTACCACCAAAGTTCATAGTTTACATTAGGGTTTACCCTTGGTATTGTACATTTTACAAGTAAGAAAACCAAAGCATAGATAGTCAAAATATAATGGCATATATTCACTATTATACTGCTATATATAAATGTTTCACTGACCTAAAAGTCCCCTGTGTTCTCCTATTCAACCCTGAAATGTTTCTTTTTTAAAATTCTATAGTATTCCATTTTGTATATGTGTATCATGTGTGTGTATGTGTGGTTGTGTGTTTTAACTGTATCACTATTCTTTGGCAAATGGATCATTTTCAACATCTTTTGAATTATAAATAACACTCATTGGTAAAAATGACTTTTTCTTTGCTTTTGGAAGACATCTTTAAGAACACTGCATAAGAGACCAGTAGTTAATGTAATGGCTATGTTGCTGGAATCCCATGTAGTCGACCACAGTTCAAGTCCCAGACCTGTTGGCTTAAACTCATGCCAGGCGTGTGTGCATGCTTGCCCAAGATCCTGAGAGGAGAATGGAAGAAAAGGGATTGCGGCATGGCCATCCCCCCTGGGGGGGGGGGGGGGTGATTTCTCGCTTTCTGTCTCTCTCTCTGTCTCTCTCTGTCTTTCTGATGAGTGCATGCACCTTATAGCAAAAATCTCTCCAAAAAAAAAAAAAAACACTGCATGGAACTGGATTAGAGTAAATGAGAATGTTTATAATTCTCATTTCTTTCATCCAATAAGCACAGCCACTGTATCTAAACACTAGTATTATAAAGGAGAATGAAGTACAACTGCAAACAATTCCTGTTTGTAATTTTGAGTATGTAGAATGAGAACAAAAGAGTAGATTTGCAACTAGGAAATAAATACATAATACAAAATGCTAAGGGTCCTAATAGATAAGAAAAGTGCCTTTGGGTTTCAAAGAAGGTATAATAGCAAATAAGTACAACAAAGTAAAGAAAGAAAGAAAGAAAGAAAGAAAGAAAGAAAGAAAGAAAGAAAGAAAGAAAGAAAGAAAGAAAGAAAGAAGGGAAAAAATTAAGGAAAAGGAAATGACTGTGATGGTTAATTTTATTTGTTTTCTTTTTTAAAGTTTTTTTCTCTTTTATGAATGAAAGAGACAGAGAAAGAGATAAATACAGAGATAGAGACAGAGAAGTTGGTACCCCAATAAGGTCTTTCATGCCATGATCTACCTATATACTCAGCCAGCCCTATATCATGGACACATGTGCACCCATAATATTCGGAGAGATCTCCAGTCACAGACTGAATCCTCCCTTGTGGGTCAGTCTTGCAAAGTTATGTGTTCCTGCTGAGCCACCATTCAGCCCCTTTATTTTGTTTTTAGTTGACATGTAACAATTGCACTTATTTATGGGGTATGTTATAATGTGGTTTTTTTTGGAGAGGTTTTCGCTACAGGGCGGGTGCACTCTCCAGAAAGACAGAGAGAGACAGAGAGAAAGAAAGCGAGAAATCACCCCCCCAGGGGGGATGGTCACACCACAATCCCTTCTCCTCCATTCTCCTCTCGGGATCTTGGGCACGCACGCACACGGGCCTGGCGTGAGTTTAAGCCGCCGGGTCTGGGACTCGAACCACGGTCGACTACGTGGGAGTCCAGCAACATAGCCATTACGCTAACTGCTGGTCCCATAATGTTTTGATACCTGTTCACATTGTGTAAAAATTAAATCAAGTGATGGATATGCTAAATATCCATATACTCAATATTTAGTATATCCATCACCTCATACATTGATCGTTTCTTTGTGATAAGAACATTAAAATTCTCTCATAGCTATTTTTAAGTATAAAATACAACATTGTTAACCATAGTCACCCTAACGTGCAATAAACTTGACTGGGCAAAGGCGTGTCCATAGAGTGTGTAAAACATTATTTTTGAATGTGTCTATGAAGGTGTTCTAGAAGAAACTAGTATTTGAATTAGTACACTAACTAAAGAAGACTACCCTCATCGATGTGGGTGGGCATTACTCAATCTGTTTAAGCCTCAGACAGAACAAAAAAGCAGAAAAAGGACAAATTTGTTCTCTTTCTTCTAGAGATGGAATATCCATTTTTTCTTGCTTTGGAAATCAGAGCTCAGGATTCTGGAGCTTTCAGACTCCTGGACTTACGCTTGCAACCTGCCAGATTCTCTTGGCCTTGGACTGACTGACACTGTCAGCTGCTCTAATTTTCAGGCCTTCTGTCCTGGATGCAGACTGAATTATACCACTGCTTTCTTGGATCTCCAGATGGCATATTGTGAGACATCTTGGCCTCCATAATCATATGAGCCAATTCCCTTAATAAATCTTTAATAATACCTCTCTAGTGTACTATTGGTTCTGTTAATCTGAAGAACCTTGACTAAATCATAAAGTGATGGTGAAAATAGTGAGAATTATCAAGAATGACATTGGATTCATAGGCTGGCAGACGGAGGCCCTATCTCCCCAAAGGGCCTTGAGCTTTGGCAAGCCTATCCTGTGGACAATAGTGAGCAATTTCCTAAAACTTCCTGTAATATAACCTGACTGCAAATGGGCAACCTGAGTATAACAGCAAATATGTAACCCAGTTGTTCTCAAATTTTGGTTTCATTCAGAATCACTCTGAAAGCTAACCCAATGGATTGGAGAATAAGGTTTGCTGAAATTGAATAAGACCCAGCCCTCCAATTTTTGCTATGTTTTCTAGACAATTCTGATAGAGGCCAAAGTTTGAGAATCACTGAAGTAACATATATACAATAGCCATTTTGAGGCTCACTTTCAACAACAAAAAAATCATTTTACAGAAAAATTATTTTTTAATAATTATTTTATTTAATTTTATTTATTTACTTGCTTATTTTAATTTGACCAGAAGGGGACAGAGAGACAGAAAGTGAGAAAGCAAACTGTCAGGTCTGGGTTCAAACCATGGTCGGCATGTAGGAGTCCAGCACCCTTAACCACCATGCACCTGCCAGCCCCCAGGAAAATTATGAAAACGAAAAACTTGAAAATTTAAAAAGAATTTTAAATAACACCAAAGTAGAACACCCTTTATAACTTCTTATATTCAGCTTTCCCCATCTCTTTTATATACTTAAATGAATTGCAATTTAAACCCTCTATGCTTTGGTTTTCTTACTTGTACTAAGGAATTGACATATTCAACCGCAAAAAAATAAATAAATACTAAAACGCTTAATACCCTGATTATCATGGTCATCATAAAAAGATAAGAGATATGTGCTAGCAAGGGTGTGAGAAAAGGAAACTCTACACTGTTGGTAAGAATGTAAATTGGTACAGCTATTATGAACAGCTAAGCCCTCTACTGGGTATATACTTACAGAGATTATCGGCAGCTCCTCGTTCTTTGCAGCATTATGCCCTATAGGCAAGGTATGAGAACAACCTAAGCACACATCAACAAATGAATGGATAAATTTTGGTGTGTGTATGTATTGTGAATTATTATTTTGCTTTGAAAAAGGAAATTTACAACAACATGAGTGAAACTGGAGGAAATTATGCTAGGGGAAATAAGTCAAACATTTACAGAAAAATACTGCATGATCTCATTTAAATGTGGAATATATGAAAAAGTCTAACAGAGTAGAACAGTGGTTACTAGGAGCATGAAAGAGAAAGAAAATGAGAGAAATCAAAGGCTATAAAGTTATGCAGAGGACAAATAAATCTAATGATCTAATGTGTAGCATGAGGACTATAGTTAATAACATTCTGTTGTATGAGACATTAAATTTTAGATGTTTTGACCACACACATGGAAAAAGGTAGCTACAGAAGATGCTGGATTAATTACTTAACTGTAGTAATTATTCTACTATTCATATCAAAATAGCATGTTGTAAACCTTATATACATTTTTAAATGTATAAAAAATAATTATTTCCCTAAGATTTTATTTTCTTAATTTTACTAATTTGCTTATTTAGTCCAACTTTCACACAATCAAAAGGTAAATTTCAGTTTGGTTTCTGTCTGAATATTTCAAATTTTTAAGCTTAAAGAATTTCATTAGTGATTGATGTCCATCTTATCTTCAGTTTATATAAAAAAAATGCTTGTGCCTTGAAACTGAAGTGATGTTTTACTGGAACTGCCTAACTTGACTACCATCTTAACAAGAATTTAAACATTGATTTGTTTTGTTTTGTTTTGTTATGCATTCAAACTAAACTATAGCTACCCCAACAACTGTCTACCCAGAAAAGAAGGCCAAATGATAATCTAATTTCTAAAGGTTTTGCACAGAGTCTAAGCAAAGAGGTCAGACTTTAAACAACCTTACTAAAATTCCTTTAATTTTCTCCTTGGCTTCCCTTATAGCTGTCAGGTTAAGGGGAGAAAAATAATTCTATGGTTAAAAGATGACTGCCAAATTGTTTGAGCTGCCCTGATAATTACATAATTTGACATGTCTTTTCATTTTTTATCTTGTAGTATTAATTTTTATGTTGCATTCTGCAATAACAATCTTTTCAACTAAGATTGAGAATGAGTTTTCTTGCTCAGCAAGTAAATAAAAGATATCAAGACTGATCATGTCTGGACCTAGATGACTGTTTCTGAAATTTTATTACTTTGTTCCAGAAGGCTTTTTATTAAGTTTACTTATTTATTTCTTCTATGAAAGAGAGAAAGAGACAGAAAGGCAGGAAGACACAGAGATAGAGAAAGAGAGAGAGAGTGAAAGAGAGAGAGGGAGAACAGAGGCCATCTCTAACAGTCTTTGCACCGCCATCCACTCCAACATTCAGTTAACCCAGTTTATGGGCACACTCACAAATGCCCAGAATATAGAGGGAGGCTCATGATATGAACCAGGGACATTTCTATGTGGGTTCAGTTGCATTACCACTGTCCATCATCTGGCCTCTATCCCTATAGACATCTGAGAAAATAAGTGATGTACCTACCATCAAATTAAATCTTCTAGCCAAGTTCCCTTACTTTTTTCTCCTTACCTTTACAAGTCGTCTATGCCCTGCTTCTTACATTCAATTCTATTACTTTATCCTACAGCTATGAAGGAAAATTTTACTCTGCTTATAAAGAAATTTTTCACTTTAGAATAATAGAAGGCAAAAACAGAAGGTCAACAATGCAGTGAGAAAGGCAGCTTTTAGAATCTCTGGCTAGATCTCATAATACAATTCTTATGATTAGAACTCATTGGGGCAACAACTCTATTAAGTGAAAACTAGTATGCTACTTGAGGAATAGCTGTCATCTGTGTCACTGTGTGCAAATTCCTTAAGTGCACATAAAGATTCAATTTTATATTTCTGTCATTTGAACTTACATAGCAATATCAATCAGTTTTTATCTCTCTTATATTATCGTGTGTGTGTGTGTGAGTCGTGTGCCCTAATACTATTCCAAAGGCTCTGTGACTATTGAATTCCATAGCAATGTTCAGAAGTAATAAAATCATGTCACGGTATTAAATGAGACTAAAAATGCCAGATGAATTGCATAAGACCTCTTGCTACTAACCTTTGCTACCCTAGTAAATCCTTAACAAGAACATAAGTTAATCAGTAATGGCCTTCAAACCTCAGAAAGACAGAAGAGAGATTAAATTTCAGAAAATAATCTCAAAAGCAAAATGTCTATTTGAAGCAATAAATAAAAAATACTAAATAATTATCATTTAATCAAATAACTAGACATTGGATAAAATCTCAACAAAAGGTCTTTATTTTTTTATTTTATTTTATTTTTTTAGAGATTTTTTTCCTTTGGGCTCATGCACTCACCAAAGAGAGAAAGACAGACACAGTAAGAGGAAAAGTGAGAAATCATCCCCCCAGGATGGCCACACCACAATCCCTTCTCCTCCATTCCCCTATCAGGATTTGGGGCATGCGCACACATGCACCCAGCTTGATTTCAAGTCACCAGATCTGAGACTCAAACTGCGATCAGTCACGTGGGAGTCCTGTGACATAATCATTACTCTATCTACTGGTTCTGACGTTTTTATCTTTTTAAATGAAGTGATTAGAATATATTACTGAGACTATTTCATCCAGTTTCTAGGTTTTATGATGACAAATTGAATAAGGTATTCCAGATGACGGTATGATTAGAAAAGATTTAAAGTAAAAGTTAAGTTTTAACTTCTAAATTTATGTATGTGCCTAGAAAGTGTTATGAAGCACTTTTCAAACTTCATAACTATGAAGTCTCCAAAATTAGCCGTATTTCTATCAGCATGATAGTCATTTTTATTATCCTGATGCATTACCCAATTCAATTAACATATTATGCAACTTTTATTTCATTTCCACTATAAAGATATAAATGAACGTATAATATAGCCATATAGAATCTCTTGAAAGGTGAGTAAAACAAACAAGTCCACTTTCAAAAACAGGATAGAATATGTTTCATGCCTCAGTGTTTGAGCAGCTAAGTCAATACTGCCCTGACTTCATTCTTTACTTAAAATTAGCAAATTGGTGATTAAGAGAGTACATTCTTTCTTCTTTTGCCTCTCATTAAGTAATTTTTCAGCTGATCTCTTATTTGGTTTATCCAAATTCTTTATGTCAGCCACTCAGAATAAATCTTTTAATTCTTTAAAGAATTAAATGGAATACCTACCCTAACATCCTCAAAAGAAAGGCTTCTGAACATGATTTTCATGCATTTTGCCTATCATTTTGAAGTCATAATAGCAATATTTATAGATTTAAAACCATTTTCTTCTAAGAATTAAACTGAGACTGTCTTCAACTTTTGTTGCAAACTGCTGAGGAATTTAACTTTGTTTCATTAATATTCTCTCTTAACAGAAATTCTAATTCACAGCAGAGGGCCAAGCTAAGGTCAGCAATTACGATGGCAGAGTAGCAGAGACTATTAATGACAGGCAATATCACAGCTGCCTTAATACCCAAGGACAGCAGTTCATGTCAAGCTACTAAAGAGATATAAAGGCGTATAGTCTGCAGTTAACAGCTTTCTAAAACTTCTGCTTGAGCATTCTATTTCACAATGTAAAGATATGCATAGACCTGACGAATAAAGAAAATTTCTCCTGGCCAATAAATAAACAAGAGCCCCTCAAATTGTTATCCAATTCACTGACACAGTATCTTTTTTAATTGAAGTGAATCATTGGGTATAAAATCAAGGTAAGAAGATTAGAGAACTAAGAACATAGGTTGGATAGGATCATGGTATCTGCATCCACAGAGACATTCTTCAAAAGCCTTTCCAGAAACAATCAAATGCATATTCAACTTAATGCTATTCACCATGATTAGTACAGGGAGGATCTGTTTAATATGAAAGTGAGACTGCTTTCTCAGTTTGCAAAAGGTAAAGCAGATTCATGTCATCTTTTCATACCTCAATTTCTTCAACTGCCAATAAAAATATTTACTTTCTACCTTCTCAAACTAAAAGTTAAGGCATTTAACAAACATGTGATATAGTAGCATCTCACTTGTCCCAAGTACTTTTTTTTAAGGTTTTTGCCATAGAATGCAAGTGCTCACCAGAGAGAGACAAAGCAAGACAGTGAGAGGAAAAGTGAGAAATCACGCTCCAGGGAGAATGGTCACATTGCGATCCCCTCTCCTTCATTCTCCTTCTGCAATTTTGGGCACTCACACAGAAGCACGCTGCATGAACTTCAAGTTTCCAGGTCTGGGATTCAAACTGCAGACAACTACGTGGAAATCCAGCACTGTAACCATTATGCCACCTGCTGGCCCCTCCCAAGTATCTTAAGTCACCTGTACAAACCATGAACTCAGAAACATTTCTCAAATTCTACAAGTGGGACCAGCAGGTGGCGTAATGGCTATGTTGCTGGACTCCCATGTAGTTGACTGTGGTTCCAGTCCCAGACCTGGTGGCTTAAACTCACACCGGGCGCATGTGCGTGCATGCCCAAGATCCTGAGAGGAGAATGGAGGAGAAGGGATTGCAGCATGGCCATCCCCCCTGGGGGGTGATTTCTCGCTTTCTGTCTCTCTGTCTTTCTGATAAGCACACACAGCCTATAGCAAAAACCTCTCAAAAAAACAAAAATCTTGGGAACCAGCAGTTAGCGTAATGGCTATGTCGCTGGACTCCCACGTAGTCGACCGCGGTTCACGTCTCGGACCCGGTGGCTTACAACTCACGCCGGGCGCGTGTGCGTGCGTGCCCAAGATCCCGAGAGGAGAATGGAGGAGAAGGGATTGCGGCGTGACCATCCCCCCTGGGGGGTGATTTCTCGCTTTCTGTCTCTATGTCTCTCTCTGTCTGTCTGGCGAGCGCACGTGCCCTATAGCGAAAAACTTCTCAAAAAAAAAAAAAAAACAAACAAAAAAACAAAAATCTTCAAGCATAAGCAATAACAAATAAATAAATAAAAGCAGCTAAAAATGAAACTGTTTAACCAATGTTGTGTCTATCAATTTCATCAGTCAAGAGAAAAGAGTAATCACTCCTTGGAAGATCATGATCATTCTATTTATTTAAAACTAAGAGGCTGAAGGAGAAGAAAATGAAGAAAAGGAAATAGAGTATACAATAGTTAGTCTAAACTAAATGTTACTCTTGCAAATAACTTTTTTTTTACTGTAAATTTGGCAGAAATAATCCCCAGGGAGAAATGAACCCACATTTCTTACAATAAAGAAAATTCTAACTAATGAGTTCCAAGTGCAGTGGACCCCGTGTCATGGTGGAATGGGGATTAAGTACCAGACACTTTACTGGAGACCTTTTATGTAATATTGAAGGAAAGGAGCATTATACAGATAGCATGCAATTTGCACTTTCAGAATTTCTCACCATTATTCATGGACATGTCTTGACCCATCTCTAGAATATTTAAAAAAAAAAAAATGGGCTTTCTTAAAAAAAAAAACAAACTAAATGTAGAAACAAAAGGCTAATTAAGTAAAAATCTAGATTATTGTCCATCCTCAGATTATACCCCTAGATTTTGTAACTTAACATATATGTGTGCCCCACATCTTAGTAGCTTGACTAAACAAGAGAATGTGAATAGTCTAGTATGATGACTTTCTAATTGTTTTGACCAACAATCAGAGTTTATATGTGTTTATGTGTGTGTGTTAATCCAGAATGAAATAAGTATCTAATAAAGCAATATTAGGTCTTACCAAACATTATGATCTCTAATATGCACCAGGTTGAACAGTGCAAATTTTCTTTTATTTGGACAAAGACAATACAATTTCTGTAATATCAAATGATTCAAACAAAGTAATATTTTAGTCTACCAATTTTTTTCTATTGTTGAATGCTTCCCTCCTTCTCTCCTGTATAGCAGAGAGATCGGCATATTGATCTGAAGACTTTCTCAGTGTTCTCTGTCTCTCTGCATATTTCTTCACAGGCGTTCCTCACTGCTGTTCTGCTGCTCCCTAGCCATTCTATCTCCATATGCTTTACTCACTGCTTAGCCTCTTCATCTCTCCTGAATGTCAGTATCTCCTAAAACACCTGTCCAAAGCTCCCTTCCACAGCTTCAGTCATGATCTGTGTGTGAATCCTTCCCATATCTTCAACTCCAGCCTATATCTTGCTCTTGAGCCACCTGTCTATAAGACATCTGCACTCCACCAGGTCATTTGCACCTCATAATATGAACGTCCCAAGTGAAATCCCATCTCCTCAAAAAGGCTCCTCCAGCTCCAGTTTACCTCTTTCTCAGTGATTCATACTACCTCCTCACAGTTACCTAATCCAGAGGCTAGAAGAATCACCTTTGTTACTGTTTTCTTATAATAGCTGGATATCCCAAATCCAGTTATTATAAACATTAAATTACATTCCAGATCTAATGTTCTATATTTCTAATCTGCTCTCTTTGTGCATGCCACATTCATCTCTTGACTGGTATTGAAACTGCTTCTGTTGTGATTCTGACAATGGTTCACTCCCCAGTTTCATGTTATGGAATTTGGTCTCAGTGGAAAGTGATGGGACATCCTCAGAAATTCAAGTGTTGGGACTTGATTGCATTGATTGTATGGTAAAGGTGTTAAGTGAAAACATAATTCCTTCATAATGTTACAGGGGCCTTTGGATGTTAGGGCAAGACCTCCATGATTGAGTTCTGAGAGTTTATAAGTAGAGGGAATGAGATGACAGCAGAGAAAGCCACATGGATAAAGATATAAAAGTATCTAATGAAAAAACAACTTGGGGGATATAGAAATACAAGAACAAAAACAAAATTATAGAAATAAGAAAAGTGGTATCATAAAATAATTCCTTTGAAAGGCTCATAAGCAAACTCAACACTGCTGAGAAAAGAATACAAAAAGATACATAATTTAAAGATAAATCCATAGAAATTACTCAAGCACAAGAGTGAAGGGAAAATAAGAGTAAAGGAAAAAAAGAAGAAGAAGAAGAAGAAGAACACCACCACCATCATCAACAATAAAAAGCAGAGTATCTTAGGACTATGGGAAAATATCTCAAAGTAATTCTAACAAATGGAACCCTAAAAGATAAAAAGAAAGAGACTCCAATAGCAGAAATATTTGAAAAAAATAACAGCTGAGATATTAACAAAATAATGAAAGATACCAAGCCATAGCTCCAAAAAGAACTCAAAGTTAGGATATGCTTACATAAAATTTTTAAAATCTACATGTATTATGTTCAAATAACTGAAACAAAGATAATGAAAACATCCTGAGGAAAAGACACATAAAGAGATGTGAGCTAAGTGTAACTGCTGACTTCTCATCAGAAACAATGCAAGCCAGAAGACAGTAGAGTACTGTCTCTAAAATCATGAAAGAAAACCACAGAATCCTATATACAGCAAAAACATCTCTCAAAAGTAAATATAAAGCAAGACTTTTCCAGAAAATAAAGACTAGTAGAATTCAAGGCTAGCACACCTGCATAAGAAATGTTAAATAAAGTTAGCCTTGCAAAAGGAACATGATAACATTCGAACTTAAAGCTACTGAAAGAAATGAAGAGTTCCCAAATTAGGTGAAAAAAGAAAATGGGAGGTAGGAGTTGGATGCATGGTGGCATGGTAGTAAAACACATAGATTTGTGAGGCAATCCCATTTGGAAAAGTTCCTGGTTCAAGTCTGAGAGCCTTTCTGAGTACATTAGGAATGCACTTGCCCATGGCTGGCTGAACACTGGGGTGGATTAAGGCATCAGGACTCTGTTGCAGGTGTTTCTGTTTCTCTCACTCATAGAAGAAATGGATAAACTTTTTAAAAGGTAAGAAAGGGGGCCAGCCAGAGGTATACTAGACACACAGTGCTCTGCAATGCTGGACCTACATGGAAAGGGGCCCTGAGTTCACATCATCAGTCCTCTTTATACCTGCAAGTTATGTGCGCATGTGCCAATGATCCAGGCTGTCTGAGGCTGGTGTGGGTTGTAGTGTAAAGATCCTATTGGGGATCTCTCTCTGTGTGTTTTCTCTCTCTCTCTCTCTCTCTCTCTCTCTCTCTCTCTCTCTCTCTCTCTCTCCCTCTCTCCCTCCCTCTCTCTCTCTCTCTCCTGCAGAAGGAATAAGACATTTCAAAAAAAATTATTAAAAGACAGGATAAGTATATTAGGCTCCTTTTCTTTCTTTCTTTCTTTTTTTTTTAGCTGTATAGGGCACGTGCGCTCACCAGAAAGCGAGAAATCACCCCCCACGGAGGATGACCACGCCGCAATCCCTTCTTCTTCTTTCTCCTCTTGGGATCTTGGGCACGCACGCACACGCACCTGGCATGAGTTTAAACCACCAGGTCCAGAACTCAAACCACGGCCAACTGCATGGGAGTCCAGCGACATAGCCATTACGCTAACTGCTGGTCCCGTAAAAGGCTTTTTTTTTTTTTTTTTATCTTACTCCCAATCACTTTAAAGGATAACAGTTACTATTTTTAAGACAATGTATTTTGGTTTTATAACATATGTAACAGTAAAATGTATGACAACTCTACCACAAATGATAGAACAGCAGAATGGAAAGTATATAACTCTTAAGAGTTATACTATACATGAACTGGGACAATGTTATTTTATAATAAATTATAAATAAGTTACAATGTATATGGTAAATTTAGTACACCCAATTGAAAATTACAAATAGAGGTAAAACTAACAAGTCAATAATGGAGATAAAATGGAAACATAAAATCATCCCTGAGTAGACATCAAAGAAGAAAAAAAAAAGAAGAAAAAAGACAGCTCACGTTCTTTGTTCCATCTCTGATCTATGTTTAAGTTATCACTTTCCTTCCTGTTTACTGTCATTACCTTAGTCTAAATCACTGTCTCTTTTTGCCTGGGTTTCTATAATAATTTCCTGTTTTTCCTGCCTCTATTCTTCCTTGCCCACATTGGAAATTATTTTGCAGAGTTAATTTAAACTGTAAATCATAACAGGTAACTCCCCTCTCTTAAACATTTATGGCTTATTTGCTCTTCAAGTAAAATTCAAACCCCTATCATGAACTAGAAGGCTCTGTTGGCATTTATTCTTACCTTCCTCTTCAAACTTATCCTCTTCAAACTGATTCCTCTTTGCCCCTCTCTCACTATGCTTCAGATACATTGGTCTGCTTTATGTTCTTCAAACATCCGAACTCATTTATTTCTTCAAAGCTCTGAAAATGTTGTTCCCTCTTATACTGGTCGTGGTGGGCTGTTTCTTGTCATCCCAGATCTGTTCAAATTGTCTTTTCAGAAAGCTCTTTCTTGATCACCTCAACTTATTCTTTCACCACAAGAATTTAGTCTGCACTCTCTTGCCATAATATGTGATTATCTTGTTGATTCTTTAATTTACCTATTTATTGTTTTTTCTCCACTTGTCTCTTCAGTTTACCTATTTACTGTTGGTCTCCACTTGTCTTGCTTTTCCAACAGTATCAAGAAGAAAGTTTGGGGGAACCAGCAGTTAGCGTAATGGCTATGTCGCTGGACTCCCACGTAGTCGACCGCGGTTCGCGTCTCGGACCCGGTGGCTTACAACTCACGCCGGGCGCGTGTGCGTGCGTGCCCAAGATCCCGAGAGGAGAATGGAGGAGAAGGGATTGCGGCGTGACCATCCCCCCTGGGGGGTGATTTCTCGCTTTCTGTCTCTACGTCTCTCTCTGTCTGTCTGGCGAGCGCACGCGCCCTATAGCGAAAAACCTCTCCAAAAAAAAAAAGAAGAAAGTTTGGGACAATCAGATATTCAATAACCATTTGTTGAGAATGAATAAACAAATAAACAAAGATGCAAAATAATTGTTCTTGGAAAACTCATTACTGATGATCATTTCCTTCTAATTTCTCAAACCAACTATTTTATCTTTTATAATGATAACAGTTCATGTCAAACTCACCAATTTGTAGATCCCAGAATCTACAGTTCATATTTTAGAAAATCAGGATGACATCATCCATAATCTCTTTTCTGTCCATTTTAATTATATCTTGCACGAAATAAAGAATAACAGAGAACTGGTAATTACTGTGTGATATCAAGTCTTTTCAGCTCCCTGAGATATACTTCATCTGGGCCCAGAGTCCTAAATTTACTAGAAGAAAAAGGATGCACCCTAGACCCCAACTTCTTGAGAATCCAATCTCTTCGTAACACTGTATGTTCTCTTTCCACTTTTAACATTGTCCCCTTTATATAACAGTTCAATTAGAAATGAGTCTCTCTGTTTTAAATCATCTATAGGTATTTTCTGTCTTCCCTCCTTGCTCTTCAAACATAGCTTTGAAGTTTAATATTATTTTTTTCTTTTTTTAATTTATTTCTTTTTGTATATACATTAAATCGCATTGTTTAGCTTACAATGTGAGCATTTCAATATGTGAACATTTCTCCCCAGTTCCGTTGATCAAAATATCTTCAACCAATAACACCACACTTCCCCATCCCGTCAATGTTCTACCTCCGTATCCCTTCTCCAAATGTCCTTCGTGAGGCCCACTCCTCCACATACACCTCATCTGACATTCGCACCCATCTCTTGTGCTTGTACAACCGTTAGTCAATCAGTTTCAGTCATAGAGTGCAGACATTCGGTATATGTTAAGTGGGGACATACAATGTCTCTCCTTCATAGCCTCGCTTGCCTCACTCAGCAGTAAATCTTCCATATTTTTCCACTTTCTGTCAAAAGCCAGGGGTTTGTTGATTTTTATGGCTGAGTAGTATTCCATAGAGTATATGTGCCACACTTTTTCAATCCATTCCTCTATACAGGGGCATTTGGGTTGGTTCCATGACTTTGCAATCATGAATAGTGCCACGGTAAACATCGATGAGCAAGCACTTTTCCAGTGAAGAATTCTTCTGTCCTTTGGGTAGATACCAAGGAATGGAATTGCTGGATCATATGGTAGGTCTATTTGTAGATTTTTGAGGAATCTCCAAATTATTCTCCACAATGGTTGGACCAATTTACATTACCACCAGCAGTGTAAAAGAGTTCCCCTTTCACCACACCCCCACCAACACTTACCATTTTTTGTTTTTTTAATCTTAGACATTCTGACTGGGGTTAGGTGGTACCTCATTGTTGTTTTTATCTGCATTTCCCTTACGATGAGGGATGTTGAACATTTTTTCATATGCCTTTTGGCTATTCATATGTCATCTTTAGAGAGTGTTTTATTCAACTCCTTCTCCAATTTTTTAATAGGGTTGATCATCTTTTTTCCAAACAGCTTCATTAGTTCCTTGTGTATTCTGGTTATCAGTCCCTTATCTGAAGCAAAATTCACAAAAATATTTTCCCATTCTGAGGGCTATCAATTCACACTAATTACTGTGTCTTTTGCCATGCAGAAACTTTGTAGTCTGATGTAATCCCACTTGTCTATTTTGGGGATGATTGTGCTTTGAGGGTCTTATTTAAGAAATCTTTTCCTACACCAATATCTCCCAGAGTTTCCCCAGTGTTTTCCAGGAGCAGCTTTATAGTTTGAGGTCTTAGATTTAGATCCTTGATCCACTTTGACTTGATTTTTGTCAAAGGTGAGAGGTAGGGGTTCAGATTCATCTTTCTGCAAGTGGAAATCCAGTTTTTCCAGCACCACTTGCTGAAGAGGCTTTCCTTTTCCCACTGGATTGACTGGTACCCCTTGTCAAAGATCAGTTGACTGTATGTTTCGGTATTTATTTCTGGGGACTCTATTCTGTTCCATTGGTCCACCTGTCTGTTTCTGTGCCAGTACCATACTGTTTTGATTACCACAGCTTTGTAGTATATTTTTGGGTTGGGGAGTGAGATGCCGTCCACTCCACTCTTCTTGTGTAGAATTGCTTTGGCAATACGGGGTCTTTTATGATTCCAGACCAATTTTATGATTGTCTTTTCTAGGTCTGTGAAGAATGTGTCTGGTATTTTGATTGGCATTTAAAGTTTAATATTATTTTGACACTTATGTGAACTTTAGCTTATTTTGACCTTTAGTCACCAAAAATATAAAACAAAACAAAAAACTATTTTGTATTTTTACTCCTCATTCATAAACTTTTCCTTCCATGTATTGTATTAGATTTCTATTTAAAAATTATGTAGTGTGTTTACAATAAATTTTACAGATTCTCTCTCTTTTCCTATCTTGAAAATTTTCAGGAATTTAAAGAACTTATATTTTAGAACTTCTTATCCCTCATTAGCAGCAATTTGCTTTCAGAATCCTAGATTGAAAATGGTACTTTGTTTTGTAAGTTTCTTTTATATTTTACTTAAATTTGAAGATACACAGTTCATTAATCTAACAATCTCTTGCCTTTTTCTGTAATATAAACCATACTCTAACAAAAGTCAGTAACTATTGCTGACACTCCTATCCCAAACAAAAATAATTCTTTTAGAAACAAGCAAAATTACAATGAGATTCATATTGTTTTGATGGTCATATAAATCAGATAATAGATACCTCATTTTATTGGAGAATAGTTGTTTTTAGAGTGTAGAAGGAAAGGCAAAGCAGAAAAGAGAAGTCTTTTATTGTTCAGTATCACCATGAGACTGATGAATTCAAGCCAGTGCTTAGTGCCCATAACTACAAAGTAAACTTAATTGGGAGATGTGTTTTCTCAAGAGAGTGATTGTTGCACAGTTATTGCATACCCAAAAGGAGGAAATCCTCCTACCATTTTTCCTCCTCTCTGTAGGAATAAAATTCAAACATTTATATCTTATTTAAAATTTGTAGAAATTCACAATGGTGGCATCTCTAGGATTCAGGACTTATCCTAAGACTACTTTTGTCCCTTGGTGTTTATTCATTCCAACTGCAAATAATTTATAAGTTGTATAGTTCCTAGCACACCAATGGCCTTTACTCTCTCTTATGACCAGCACACCTTTCGATATCCCTCAAGAAACGTTGCAGTATTACATTTCCCACATTCTCCCTTATCTATTCTCTCTGTTTTGCATCCCTAGAAACATTCTTGCATCAGAGACAGGTGTTAGCTGCTTCTTAGTCTGGAATTCCTTCACTCAAGGCAGAACTTTATAGCTTGTTTGTCCCCAGTAGACAACAACCTCAGAGTTCTATGATTTTAAATCTTATGACCCTATAAGATTTGCTATGTCTGTCATCTGTCTATCATCATATTTTTGTCCTCAAAGGTTTTTATTACTTCAGATTTTTAATTTCCCAGCCTCTTTCAACCCACACCAATGCATTAGCAGCAGAAACTCTTCCTGTCACCTTATTCCTGTAATAAGGACCAGATCTATGGCCTCCACTTCCCCTATAGTTTCTCTAATCCTCTTAAGCAAGTTTTGGTAATTTTGACATGATACTAAAGATGTTATTTCCTCTCTATCAATCAAAGAAATAACTATAACATATTTTTCTAGTTAATACTGGTAAAATAGGTTTTCCTTTCTCTTTTTCTGGAAGGGAGCTACCTAGCCATCATGTTTTCTTTTTATAAGGTTATATTCTGTCTTATACGATCCTCCACAACAGTGAATGACATGGTCATTAAATTCAGTCTGCTAAAAGTTGCAATGTTCTAATACATTCTGGCCTTCTTTAACTTCCTGGGCAAGATTATTGAACACAGGAAATAGCCCTCCATTAGTTCAATTTGTAGTCTACAGCTAAATTTGTCTGTCCTGGTCCTGCTTGACTCACTTTTAAATGTCTCAAAATCAATATGCATTCATTAAAAATATCTCATAAATTTCTGTCTATGCTTCCCTAAGGGATTTACCAGACGTGTGATTACTGTAGTCACCCTGAAACTCATTCAGTAAGGTCCAGAAGATCATTACTGCAATCTCCAGCTTAGCCATTCAAGGCTTATCTAAATTTGCTATAATCACTAGTGGAGCCTTTCCAGTCATCAAAGGAAGAAACCCTAAATACTCTTTATGTCAATGCACAAAAGGCATTCCTAAATTGTTTCACAGTCTTGGGCAAATTCTAGGTCTAACAATGGATGCATTCTTTTCCTAATATAATTATGACCCTGATCATAATATTGTAATCCTTTAGCCAAAATAATTTTCCCTTTCTCCAGCTAAAGACCAAGTATCCTCTTCTCCTTCCATCATGCCATCATTCTTTTTATGACTGCCAAATTTACAACTGTGAATAAGCTGATTCTATTCTTCTCAAGTTTCTAAGCAAGTCTGAGTCTCAGAATCAGTAAGTTCCACATGTGTTTCAGATATTCTTTTTAGCTTTTATTGTAATAATTAAATAGAAATTTTCCTCTCTACTTCAGTCTTAGAAAATAATCTAGATTCTGTTTGAAGGAACTTCAAAAAGTTCAATGAAACATTTAATTAATGTATGAATTTATTTTGTTGCAAAAAATATTTTTAATTCATACATGATTTTTGTAATATGTACTTTCCATGAAATTTTTGAAGACTTCCCCCTATAATACTAATATTCTTCTTTATATATTCTTTGATATATCACTCTAAAGTTTTGATACCTGAAACATTCAACTTGTAAGGCCACTGAAGCAATTCAGTCCTAACAAACAACTTCTTTTTAAAGAAAAATAGAGATAAACATATTAATTTTGATATTTTTATGAAAAGATTCAATATTAAATTTCTGGGTTTGTCCCAAGATATACTCAAATAAAAAGGTTGAAAGTGATTTCTTTTTTTTTTTTTTTTTCTCCATGTGGGAGGGAATAGAAAAGCTTGTTCATTTGTTCAATTACCTGGTGAATCTTTATTTGAATGCTTCTTAAGGTGTACCAAACACAGTATTAAGTGACTGGAACATAATGATGGACAAAACATTGGCCAAGGCCTTGGGACACAGAGAAATAAATAAGCAGCCTCCTCAAACTATGGGTGGTCAGTGTTATGACCACTGAGTGCAGAATGTCACTGAAGCACAGAGGAGGCACATCTCATTTGGATAGAGGTGGTATTGTTGGGAGCAAATTGAGTATTGATCAGCAAGGTGTTCTTAGAGAAGTAGAATCTCTAGACTAAGAGCTAACAAGGTGAGCACATATCAGAAAAATGAAGTAACACCAGGAAAGCAGCAACCAAAATGTTCCATGGAAAGAGAAAGCACATACAAAGGCCTAGAAAGAAGGGAAGAAGGAAAGCAAGAGAGCTAAGGTGAACAGAACATCCTATTAGACTAAAGCATTGAGTGAACTACACAGCAGTCATTCATGAAGGAGAAAAGGAGGATACACATTAGAGGGAATTTGCATTTTATCCTGTAGCACAGGAGAGTTGTAGAAATAATTTTAGAGGGATCATGACACAATCATACTTGGGTATTAGAAAGATTCTTCTTGCTCAAGAGGAATAGTAGAAAGTGAATTGACTTGCAGATAGACTGAAGTCAGGGGGACCATTAGAAAACTGTGGCAGGAACCCAAGTAAGCAATGAAAGCAGTGGTCACATTAATAAGGAAAAGTAGATGGATTCCAGAGATTGTGAGGAAGTTTTATCGACAAGACTTAGTGGTGGGTAGGGAGACACTCATCAGTCATTAATGGCACCCTGGTTCCTAAACAGGAAACCTAGAGAGAGAAGGTGCCACTTCCTGAAAATGAAAATACCCGAAGAAGATCAGATAAGTCAAAGAAGATTATTATTAGTTCCTAATGAGATAAATAGGGATAATACGTTTTACTCAGTTTCTATTTCTATAAACCTACACTAACAACATCAGTAGGATTGTTGTAAACACACAAATGAGAATGAAGAAAACTATATAATGCCATACCTTATGGCATTCAAACACTACTTGCCAATTTCTTGAACTCATTACTTTGATATCTGTTAAAAACATACTTGGTAATGTAATGTAATGAAACACTCTGCAATGCTGAACCACATGGGAAGGTCACAGGTTTACATCCCCAAGGTCTTCCTGTACTTCTGTACACATTGGCCAGGTGCATACATACATGTCTGTGATTCTCTGGCTGAGGCTGGGAGTAGATTGTGGTGTGAGAGCTCTATTGGGGATGCCTCTTTGTCTTTCTCTCTCTCTCTCTCTCTCTCTCTCGCTCTCGCTCTCGCTCTCGCTCTCTTTCTTTCTCCTCTCTCTCTCTCAAAAAAAAGAAAAAAAAATTTTAAGAAAAAATATATTTTAAAAAAAGGTATGATGGACATATGCATTATTTGATATGAAGCACCAAGAAAAGGTCAGCTTATCCTACCTAGGCATTGGGGTGCCAATCAGACAGTACCTTCCAGAGAAGGTGGTACTTTTCTGATCTGAGTTATGAAAAGAAAGCAGAGGTTTTCTGGATAAAGAAAGGAAAGAAATGTGGTCAAACAAAAGATCATTGCAAAAGTAAGACAAAATGAACTAACCTTTACTTTGAGAAATGATGAGAGAAATAGAAAAAATATTAAGAAATATTTTTAAATAATTTTATTTAATTTTATTTATTATCATTATCATTTAATTTGCTATAGGACATGTATGCTTATCAGAGAGAGAGAGAGGCAAAGTGAGAAAGTAAGCAAAGACTTTTTTCTCTTCAAATAGAATAGCCTAGTTAAATTACACATTTGTCTCTATATCCCATGTCATGGTATACATGAAATTATTTTAAAAGGATACTCTGAGTTGTTGTATCCAGGAAAGGAAAAAACAAAAAGTAGTATTTATGTTTCTGTTTCCATCCTGAAATGTATTTAGCAAGCAATTCTTTTTCCCTCTGAAAGTAGAAATAACATTTATTGACCACTTAATAGTGTCATGGTTGCTCTAGGAACAAATAGCAACTCACAAAATATTAATAATAACCCTAAATGGTAACTATTAAAACAGTTTTATATGCTCTTCCATGAAGTACAGCACAACAGAAAATGCTCACATAAATAGAGTCAGAGCACTGTTAAGCACTGTATGTTGTACGTATGCACTGAAATTTTGAATAAATGAATCTATTCAAAAATATTTGAAGTCCTTATACACACGAAACTCTGTTCTAGTAAACAAAACATACAAACATTACTACATTTATCATGCTCATTTAGGGATAAGGGAAACAGACAATGTTTTAAAGTAAATTATTTGGTATATTAGAAGATGACTTTGCTATGGGAGAAAAATAGGGAAAGATAAGGATAAGGAATGGGGTTAAAGGAGAGAGCTGGTTACAATTTTAAATAAGGTAGTCAGATGGGTCCAAGTAAGAAAGTGACATTTGAAAAAAGATTTTAAAGAAATGAGAGAGTTAACTTTTCAGCTCTCTGGAGGAGAGCGTTCTTGCCAGAGGGAATAGACAATGCCTAAGCTTTACAGTGGGAGCTTGGTACAGTCAAGGTATATGGCAAAGAGAGGGCGGGTTGGAGGCGGGGGAGGAAGGCAGAGGTGGTGAGTTCTTGGAGGTGATGAGGATGGATACAGAAAAAGTTGGGTTTTGAATCACTGAATTGACCTGAATATTTAATCTTAGTAAAAGGTAGGTCACTAAAAGGTTTGAATAGAATGACTTGATGTTATATTCTTTTTTTTTTTTTGTGTGTGTGTGTGGAGGGCACTTACACTGTCTTTGCTTTTTAATTTATTTTACACACGACAGGGTGCATATGTTCTCTGGAGAGGGGCAGAGAGAGATGGAAAGTGAGGACTGTCCCCTCGGGGTTGGCCATGCCGTGGTCCCCCCCTATTCTCTTGGGCTTTGGGGCACTCGCTGGCCTGGCGTGAGTCTCCAGCTGTGGGTCTGGGACTCACAGCATGGTCAGCCGTGTGGGAATTCGGCACCCTAACAACCATGCCACCTGCTGGCTCCGGTACTTAAACTTTCTTTTTTTTTTTTTTTTTTTTTTTTTTAATTTATTTATTTGCATTCATTCTCTGAACATCATTACAGCATACAAAATGAGATTTTCCATCCAAATTACACTATATATTGTCTCAATCAAGCACATCAACAAGCATGTTATTGTCAGCAAATGATCTTCCATTTCTTGTCTTCTGTATGTTTTGCTTTTTTCCCCCCATCCTAGATTCTCTCTTACCCTCTGCCATCTCCCACTCTCCTCCCACAGTCTCTGGTATCTATGTTTGTTTTCTATACTGTTTTCTCCTCACATTTTATTGTACCGCCAAAGACCCTAATCAATCCAAATACCCTCATAGCAAACACAGGTGATACCCACATTTCCATGAACACAAGTCTTACTTTACGCATCCTATAAAGTAGCACCTAGCTGTGGCTACATATCCTACTGCAGTCATTGAATATATATATATTTTTTTTTCTGAAACTTTTTTTTTTGTAACTCAATTTACATTCCTTCCCTAAGCTTCATCACAGCATACAAAATGCAATCTCCCATCCAGTACACACTGCATAGTGATACAATCATGCACATTACAAAAAATTTTCCATTACTAGTTCCTAGAATTACTTCCACCCCTCTTTCTGACCCTCTGTCCCTTCCCACCCTCCTCTCACACCACCTCCGGTGTCTACAATTGTCCTTCATTCCCTTCCCACCCACGTTGCATTGATCACACAATTTCCTACATAATCTAACTACTTTCAATGGTGAGTTCACTCATTACTACTAAGAAAACCAGTTTTAACTTAACTCAAAGAAATGCCAAGGAACTTTGCTTAAAGCCAGGAAACAAGTTAAGATTCTGTTCAAATGGAAGGTGCATGAACCTATCAGTCTCATGTACTTTTATCTTCTGTTCTGGTTCAATTTTCCTGATTAAATTCTGGGATATAATATTCAAATTCAGACTTGTCCCTCTGATTAAGTTGGCCACTTTCATAGTTTTTTGACTCTTATTTCCGTGTGTCTGTGTTTAATTTTCTTGATACAGCACACCCTTGAGAACTTCTTGGAGATCTGGTCTGGTGCTGGTAAATTCTTTCAGGTTTTGTTTATCTGAGAATGTTCTTGTCTTTTCTTCCCACCTGAAAGATAATCTTGCCGGGTACAGTATTCTTGGCTGAAACTGTTTCTCTCGTAACACTTTGAATATCTTTTCCCATTCTCTCCTTGCTCGCATTGTTTCCGATGAGAGATCTGCTGTTAGCCTGATGGGATGTCCTTTGTAGGTAACTTGATGTTTCTCTCTTGCCAATCTTAGTATCTTGTCTTTGTCTGCGGTTTTGGTCAACCTGGCTATAATGTGTCTTGGAGAGGATCTTCTTGGGTTGATTCTATTTGGGGTCCTTTGTATTTCCTGGGACTGGATCTTCGAATGCCTCTCTAGGTTTGGAAAGTTTTCTTGCAGGATTTCATGGAATAGATTATCAATGCCCTTATGGGTCTCTTCACCTTCTGGAATGCCAATTATCCGGATATTTGGACGTTTGATGGTATCCAGTACTTCTCGCATATCATTCTCAAATTTTTGAGCCATTTTCTCAGTCTTCGTGGTGGACTTTTCTAAGCCAGCCATTTTCTCTTCTACATCTGAGATTCTATTTTCTGAATGATCTAGTCTGCTTTTAATACTTTCAAGGGAGATTTTGACTTCTTGTATTATAGACTTCATCTCTAGCAGTTCCGTTTGAGTCTTTTGTAAAGTGTGTAATTCCTCTTTTAGATCTTGCAAGAATTTCCTCATCTCCTGGAACTCGGCAACTTCTTTCTCCTTTCTCTTTAGCAGTTCATTATCTCTCTTTTCTTCCATCTCTGTTAGCTTCGACATTACGAATGCTCTAAATTCCTTATCAGACATTTCCATGACTTTCACCGAACTGTTTGTGGATGAAGGAGAGTTACTCTTTTCCATTGGAGGAGAGGTATTTTCTCGTTTTCCCATATTTCTCGTGATCCGACGGTGATTTCTTGTCATCTGATGAATGGCGTGTTTCTTTCAAATTCTTGAAGTTAAGCCTCAATGTTCAGGAGCAAGCAGACAGAGGTGTTCTAGAATCGGATTGCCATTCTGTAGTGATCGCTGGTGCAGCAGATTCAGTAGATATTGGGTGGAGAGACAAGAAAAAGGAAAATGAAAAAGAGAGAGAGAAACAACAACAAGAAGAGAGAAAAAAGACAAAAAAATAAAAAATTATAATTGCTTTTCTTTTTTTTTTTTAAAGAAAAAAATCACAAAATAGAAAACCGCGCGCCGCGCGAAATATCTAGTTCCCAGTATCCATGTGGAATCTTCTCAGAGAATGGCTCAACTCTCCTGCCTGGGAGAAAGGAGCAGAAGGGCTTATTAACAAAACAAAAGATGGAGCTGAGAGCCAGAGAGAAATTCTACCTTTAAAAAAATCGTAAAAAGGAAAAATTACCAAAAAAAAAAATGAGGAGACAGGAGCAGAGAGAGACAGAGACCTCAGAGACACAGAGACAGGGATAGAGGCCAGAGGGGCTCCCTACCACACTAGCTTTGCTTGCTGGAGGCTGAATTATGAGTAGAAAATCTTCATTTCGCCTGTGCCCTGAAATATCTAGTTCCCAGTATCCATGTGGAATCTTCTCAGAGAATGGCTCAACTCTCCTGCCACACTAGCTTTGCTTGCTGGAGGCTGAATTATGAGTAGAAAATCTTCATTTCGCCTGTGCCCTGAAATATCTAGTTCCCAGTATCCATGTGGAATCTTCTCAGAGAATATGTTATATTCTTGAAAGATAATTGACTGCTCTGTTGAAAATGAACCTTAGTGCATGTAGTAATTTCCTAGGGCTTTCAATAAGTACCGAAAACAAGACGATTTAAAACAACAGGAATTCATTAATTGTTCTGGAGGCTAAAAGTCCAAAATCAAGATGTTAGCAGGGCCATATTCTCTCTGCAAGCTCCAGGGGAAAAAATCTATTCTTGACTTTTCTAGCTTACGGTTTGGCTTATAGACTCAGCATGACAATCTTTGCCCCCATCCTCAAATAGTTTTCTTCTACTGTGTGCTTCTTTGTATTTGTTTACTCTTTTAAGGATACTGGTCATTGAATTAGAGCCCATCCTAATCCAGTATGACCCGATCATAATTAATTATATCCACAAAGACCTCATTTCCAAACAAGGTCACATTCTGAGGTTCTAGGTACACATGAATTTAGGGGGGACATTATTCAACCCAATATAGTAAGTCACAGATATAAGCAAGGAGACCTATTAGGAAGTGATTCCAATAATATAGACAAGAGCAGATGGTGCCACAAAATGGTTTATTACCAGTAGAGGTGGTGATATTTGTTGGATTTTCATTATATATTAAAGGTAGACTGATGGTATTTGTTAATGGATTCTAATTAGAATATAGAAGAGAGAAGTCAATGATCACTCCAAGTTTTTGATCTAAGCAATTGAAAGGATGAAATTGCCATGAACTGAACAAGGAAAACTGCTAACAAAGCATGTTTGAGTATCTTTGGCATGGGAAGGAAGATAGGGAGTTTAGAAATTCAGTCTTGAATATATAAAGTTTCAAAGGCTTACTCAACATCTCAATGAAGACCACAATTAGTCGTATACATAAATCTAGAGTTGTGAGAGGCTCCAGCAAGAGTAGAATTTGGGAGTTTTCAATATAATTTAAATAAATTATATATAAAGCCATAGTTAGAGATTATCATTCAATATGTAAACATATGAGTTGTTGTGCAAGTAAGACAATGAATGAGTGAGAAAAAGAGACAGTGGGAAGAAGCATTTCACAAACAACGAGTAAAGCATTCAACCAGAAACATAATAGCAAAATCAACTCTTCTTACCAATGTATCAATAACATTGGGTCTATGTGAAGGTACAGGGGTAAAGGAACTGGACCCACATAGAAAATTTCCTGGTTCATGTCCCAGGATATGTCTGAGCACAAAACACATTTGTACATGGCCATGTTCCAGGCTGGCTGAAACTAGGGGTCAATGATGGGATGAAGACAATATTGAAGGTGCCTGTCTCTGTCTCTCTTTCTCATGGATAAAGTAAATCAATAAACTTTTTTAAAAAATTGAGATTTAAAAATTTTTTAGCATTCAAAGAAGATAGAAACAATAAATTCCTGTAAATAGTAATAAGCATTCTTATGCAATAAAAGGACTATTTGCATATGAAACTATTTTGGTACTTGAACAGGCAATTTTAGAGAGAATGAATGCTGAAAGATACTCTTTTATTTATTTTTTTAATTTTTATTTCTACTTCCTTTGTACATTCAATTATGTTACTTAGCTTACAAAGTGAATATTCCAACATGTGTACATTTCTCACCAGTCCAGTTCACCATTCTAGAAAGTTATCTTCAATAGATAATAATCCATTTCTTTCTTAAATGCCTTGCCTCTCTATTTTTCTCCTTAATGTCCTTCCTCAGACTCTACTCTCTCATCCGCCCTCTTCCCACACTGTAACTGATATTCATAACCATTTACTTAGTTTCTATAACCTTTAGTCATTCAGTTTCGGCCACAGAGTACAGACACTCCGTATACATTAAGTGGATACATACAATGTCTCTTCTTCATTGTCCACTGCTACCTAGACCAGTTTTTAAAAAGAAAAAGAAAGAAAAGATACAAAGAATGGCCTTAGCAACTAGAATATATATTTGTGCTCCAGATTCCACCCTTTCTCTAACTACTTAGAACTACATACTTTTAATGAAGTACTATACTTTCAAGGTAAATATTTCTCAAACACATATTGTTGTTGTATCTCTGCTATTTCTTTCACAAACCAAGAGATGTTAGGTAAAACAGTCAACAGATTCAATTCACTTTATCTTTGAGCAACCAAGCCCTCAGATGTAGGAGCCACAGGACATGCTGTGCCAACCTGTCTATCCTCACATTCCTAAATTTGAGAATCAAGCTTAAATCCATTACTTTGCCTTAGAGGTGTTCACTGACTGGTTTCTCTGCAATTTCCTGTAAATCATCTGATTAAAATAGATATCTGAGTTTGTCAACTTATATCCCTAGAATCCTGAATTTATTCCAAAAATATATGTGGCATATAGATCCTGAAAAAAAATCTCCCTGTGCAGGGTCTAATAAGAAGCAACATTCTTGGTCAATCGTTACGCCTAGTGCTCAAAGCTAAGGTTAATTAGGAGTCATAGAATTGATGGAGTCAAAGATCCCTTCAATAAAAAGTGATTGATTACTAGGACCAACTGATGGGTACAACAGTAAAAGGCAACACTTTCCAAGACTGACTCACATGGGAAGGTTCTGAGTTTGTGCCTAGAGACCTTCCTCAGTATAACAGGCAGGTACATGCCCATGATCTGGAGTTGGCTGGTGTGAGGATGGATTGGAGTAACAAGAACCTGTTGGGGATACTATCTCTCTATCTCTGTCTCTCTCACTTGTAGAAGAGATAAACAAACTTTTAAAAAGTGATCAATTACCATGAACTCTCTTATCCTGTATCATATCCTTGAAATGGCAGAATGCTAAATATTTTTTATAGGATCAAAGAGCCCTGGAAAAAGACAATTGCTGAGATAATAAAATACTAAGTAGAAACTGAAGGGTCATCACCTGTAGCAACTTAGAACTTATAATTGGGTCCTGCATTGTTTCTTAAAACAACTAAAAGACCACTTTTAGATCATTAGTTTTGTTCAATAATGTCTTTACTGGCAATTTCTTTGAAACTTATCTCTGATGACAATTCTTTAAAATTTCACGTTATTCATCAATATTCAGTCATCAAATCTTTCCTTGACAGTTTATAACATTTCTAGGAGGTTGAAATGAGAACTCAGAAACTCCTACCCAATCTTCTACCTAAAATTTCAGCATTGAGAAAGGTCCAGAAAGAGAAGATGAAATGGTATCACTATCAGCACACAGGCACTGAAGGAGTGTCAGGTTTTATGAGGACTACCCTATCTTCATCCTGAACCTGAAAACCCTCCTAGGCAATTAACCTTAAAATGTTCTTCTGCAGCTCCTTAACATCTTTCTAATTCTTTGAGAATTTCCTTGTATCCATTGCTAAGAAACCTCCCTTAAAGCTTTCCTTATTGGAGCACAATCATTGATTTAAGGAAAATAAAAGCAGCAGCTAATTTATGGGAAAGAGTTTACGCTTTACTTTTCCCCCAAGAAGCTTTGTTAGCCTGTAAAACATGATCAAAACCTTTAAAAGAATCTAAATTCCCTAATAACAAAGGATTTTGTATTGACACATTCTGAGAGCCTTGTTTATCCCCCAAATAAAGCTATCCATTGTATGCTTTTGTTTCCTACCATCTCATTAACTCATCTTGTACAGGCACATCTAAAATAGGCTCTTCTGTGTTTTCTTTATAATTTAGAATTATTCTTGATAATGGCTTTCAAATACCAGTAATAGGGATATAGTATGTTTCAAGATCAAAGAGAAATATTAAAAATGTAAGTATGATCCCAAGGAGTAACAGAAAAATAGATACTCTCTTCTCTGTTCTGTGAGATATTCCCATCACTATTCTGTGCTATACAAGATAAAATAACAACATGCCCCTTGTCCTAAAGGAGTTTATAATTACCACCTATAATTTGTAAGACACATACAATTAACAACAATACAAATAGCATATGCAGAAGCTCTAAGGTTGATATTATAGTGTACAATGTTGTAATTTAGAAAGAGGAAAGTCAATGAGTATGAATCCACAAAGCAAGTTTGAAGAAAATAGATATGGCTTAAGATATGTGGATAGGGGCCGGCAGGTGGCATGGTGGTTAAGGGTGCTAGAATCCCATGTGGCCAACTGTGGTTTGAGTCCCTGACCTGGTGACTCGCTTTCTCACTTTCTCTCTCTCTCTATCCCTCCCTGGTCAAATTAAAATAAATAAATAAAACTAAATAAAATAATTATTATTTTACAAAAAGATATGCAGATAGAGTGATTCAACACAGGGATACATCTTGGAGAGGACCAACAGTATGTTCATAGAAGAATGATATTTCCCCTCTTAGAGTCAAGAGTATTAGAGAAAATACCTTTAAACAGAAAAAATCAAAAATAGAAAACACAATATGTCCATTACTATTACTATTGGACCATCAGAAAAGTCATGACACATTGTTGCATAGAAAAACATAGAAATATACTTCATAATTTTTCTGATGAACCAATAGATAACAAATTACCCTAAAATTTAGTGGGTTAGAACAATCGTTTTACTATGCTCATGGGTTTGGTTGGGCCAGAGATTTAGAAAGGGTAAAGCAAGGATGGTTCATGTCTGCTCCATGATTACACCAGCCTCAGCTAGGAGAAGAAGACTACAAATTGGGGTCATCTAAGAGTTTATTGACTCACATACATCTAAGCTTGGATGACCTGACAGCTAGGACGGATCACCTGACAGCTAGGACTGCTGACCAGAACACCTGAATGTGGCTTCATCAGGTACATGGATTTCCTCTCTCACAGGAGGGTGGCCCCAGGCTAGTCAATTTGTTATAAGGCAAAAGCAGCTGCATTATCTACTGATCCAGCCTTGAAAATCACATAGTGATTGATCAAAGATGCCATAAGCACACCTAGATTCAAGAAGTGGCCTCATAGACACTACCTCTCAATGGGGGACATGTAAAGAATTTTGAGGCTATGTTTTAACATCAATACACACAGGTTTACTGAGTATTTTCTCCCACAACATTTATAATACTTCACAATTTCATAAATTGTCATAATGTCATTAAAGGAAAGGGCAGAAAATAAGTGTTTAAAGCTGGGATGCCCTGTTTCAATGTTCCCAGGAACAATCCAATGTTTGCACTGTGTGGAGGGAGTCAGTTCCCACATGGCCAACTGCGGTTCAAATCCTAACCTGGGAGCTTGAAAGATATGCTGCGGGTCTATGTACACTTACCCAGGATCCTGACAAGGAGGAATATAGGAAAGAAAATTGCAGCATTGCCAGACCCCATTGGGTGGGGGCACTTTCTCTCTCTCTCTCTCTCTCTCTCTCTCTCTCTCTCTCACACACACACACACACACACACACACTCAAACACACACACTCTCTGACATTAAAAAAAGTCACATTGAATGATAAGTAATATGATCATCCTATTTTATATTAAATTGTTTTAATCAAAAGCCCTGTTTAAACATACAAAGTGAAATTCACATCCTTTCTCTCCTAAATAACTCACCTTAATCTGAAGTATCTAATCAATTACAGAAAATATTACAAATGCACTTAATTTTTGAGCAACAAGTCAGTTACTTTGCCAGTATATAATATACCAAACAGTAATTAATGATATGAATGAGGCAGAACCAGGACACAGTTCTAAGACCCTCTCACCTAATTTAGGTTCAACAACACGAATAATGACAGAGAATAAATCCAGTATTGCTTATTCATATAAAGAATTAGTATCTTCTATGCTAATCTTTGTAGAGTTCTAAACTTTGAGAGGAGCGGCTTGTCTATGCTTTCATAAAGCTTTAAGTATCAAAACACCAAAAGGAGCCATATAACCAAACTGCACACAGTAAGTATGTATAGAAGTTCCTACATCACCATTCAAGAATGGGCAAGTCAAAGGGTTGGACACTTTTTTAAGTCGTCTCTTAAATAACTGAAACTTGTTTGTTTCAGTTTTTGTGTTGGTTTTATTTTTATGCAAAGCATTTATTTTTACAAATGGAGGCCTGCCTTATCCCTCATGGACACTGATTGTATAAGACAGACTACCTACTAACACTAAATTGTAGGAATTTACAATTTAGTTAGCACTTTCAGTTAAATGTAAGAGCATTTTGTATCAGATTCTAATAAAATCTATTATTAATGAAATGATCAAGTCTAACATAAAAATAACATGTACAAAAGAATGCAAGTGAAAAGAACTTGGTTTACATTTAGCTAAAAAACATTTATCATATTAATTATGGATGTTTAATGTCAGGCCATAAAACTCTTGCCTCGGCAGCAAAGGGGCATTTTCCTCTTACCTGTGTCAGCAGTGCTAGAACCAGGAGTTTTCCACCAGAATGTTCACTTAGGGATTTTTCCATTAACAGGTAATCCATTTCTCTTTCAGTAGATTAAATTCACCCAATTCGGTTTATGTTGAGAGTGGTAGAAGAATCTATAAATCTCATCTGCGTTAATCTTATTTTACTGTTCTTATGTTAGAAGGATCTCAGTCAATACAAATTAAGTTCTGGACAAGGCTCCTAAGAGTTTAAATACTAGTAAAGAGCTATTACAAAATTATCCTTGGTTTAAGTTTTAAAATGTACCATTATCCCACATTCGACTCTTATTTCATCTGTAAAGCTATTCCAGTTGTGGTTCTGGACCAGCAGTCCGCAAGTCTGCCTCCAAATTCAGTTAGGTAGATCACAACACTCATAGCTATGATGTTCTTCAGCAAGAAGATACAAAGCAATATTAATAAAGGGAAAAAGATATATGAGATAGAATCTGGAAATCAGGAATCGAGGCACCTAGAGTCACATGGGGTGTTTAATCCCTCCAGCATTGAATTGTGACACGTGTGAAATGTTGAATACTACAGAAGCTCATTCATGACCAAGGTTTTTACTGCAGTGGGGGATTGAGTGGTCATGTAAACACCTCTGCCTAGTACATACCAAAGTTCCAGAGTCTCAAAATAAAAGCTGGTATTGAATATAAACCATAGAGTCTGCAGAGTAGGCACAATAAACCACCTTACTAGTCAGGAAAAGATAAAAAAACATTTTCAAAATCTCAGCACCTGTATGCTGGCCAAGGGCTAATCTTCCTAAAGATAGTCCGGGTCTTTCTAAAGATAGTCTCAGGCTTTCTGCCACCTGAGATCTATATAAATTTGACAGACTCCTTTCATGATTATTTGTCCACTGGAAGATTATTGCCTCCTAAATTTCTGTAAATTCTTTGGAGAATTTCAGAAGATTTTCAACTGGATTTTCAGTTGCTTGTTTTGCTTCAGTTGCCTGACTTCATTTATTTGGTAATCAAAGAGAGACAATCTTCTGCTCCTTCTGAAATGTACATTTAAGATATAGGGGGTGATTTGCCACTTTCTGTCTCTCTGTCTCTCTCTGTCTTCCTGGCGAGTGCATGCACTCTATAGCAAAAACCTTAAAAAAAAAAAAAAAAAAAAAAATATATATATATATATATATATATCCATATATATATATATATATATATATATATATATATATATATATATGGATGTTAAATCAGATTGGATGATTTTAAGATTCAAATCATGCCCAAATGATTCTTATCGGGGAAGCAAAAAATAATGGTTTGCTTATTCAATTCTTCAAAAGTACATTTCTAAAACAAAGAGGTTTGCTTTGGCATAAGTTCTGGTCTCTCACCTAGAGGGTGAACAAAGATTGGAATATTTTAATATACCTTACATGAAATTACCCTTCAGGGAATTTTCTAGGTGCTCCTAAATTTGAAAACAAGGAATGAGCCTTTTGTAGAGCTCTGTGGCCACAGGAAAGAAACCTTTGATAGAAAATTTTCTGCCCCTCTAGAGCACCATTTGACCATTTGACATTACCAATTTATTATTCAGCAATATCTGCATCAGTGTGGCTCAAGATTTTATTCTTACGATATTAATATCAGTTCTTTGCAACACAACATCTCTGATTCCTCCTATTTTCATGAAACTGAAATTGTGCATTAGAAACTACTTCTCCCATAGATGATTTCTAATTCAATTTGAATTAAGCAAATGCTCACTTGAGCAGCTAAAGCTCTCTTAAGGACACTTAAATTAACGATAATTATTTAAACATTCATATACTCATATCCAATTCTCCTGATTTATCCTCTAATCAACATAATTCAAACTTATAAGCATGGAGAGAGAGTTAATTCATGTCTTTTATAGGAGAAAAAGTATTTATTTCGAGGACCATTATTTTAAAGAAAAATAAAGATATTGATATTGACTCCTGAATTCATCATTTCCAGGTCACATAGCACAAGGTAGTCCATACAGCCTTGGATAAAATTTATAAACCTAAAATTCTTGCTAAAACAAAAAACAAGAATGTGAAGCCCCTTGGCAAAGCTTCGCAAAAACTGCCCTCAAAGTCTTGGATTTGTCTTTGATTTCTATCTCTGTATATCTAAGTTTCACAGTCTTAATCTATATTCAAGAGCCATGAAGATTAAATATGAATAGCTATGTAAGCTGTTAATGCATTCTGAACACTATAGAGGGTGACACAATAAACAGATGTTTTGTTTTTTAAATTAAGGTCAACAAATCTTCGTGATCTTCTCAGGTTTCCATTAATATTATAAACATCCTCTACATTAATTAGTAGAACATTTCCTCCATGGCCAACTCATCTTTGTGCCATCAAAACACTGACACAGTGACTTGCACAGAAATCATTAAGTACTAACTGAGTTAATAAAGAAATGTAAATGTTACTCACATTCCTCTTCAGAGAAACCTGCACTAACAGATTCAAAGACAAGGTACAGGGGCCAGCAGGTGGCATGGTAGTTAAGGCACCAGACTCCCACATGGCTGACTGTGGTTTGAATCCCAGACCCGGTGGCTTTCTTTCTCACTTTTCTTCTCTCTCTGTCTCTCTCAGGTCAAATAAAAAAAAATAATAATAGTAAAAACAATAAGATTAAATAAATAAGTCTTTAAAAAAAGACAAGGTGCATAAGCTTCTTTCAAATATGTCACAGCACAAGCAGATTTTCATTTAACTCTTGCCTGGCCAAAGTATAAAACAAGTTCAACCATTTGTAGCAAGCAAAACTTTCTTATAAGCTTCCTAAATCGGTAGGTGGCAATTTACATGTTTGGCCTACCTAGAGTTTATTGCAGATAAGTGATAAGTCTCCATTAGAGAAGAGAACAGTCAAGAGCAAAACCATTTGAGATTCATCTAAAGGTATAAAAGACTGCCTGCCTTTCCCATTTTTAAAAAAACAGAATATGCTTGCTTACACAGACATCATTCTTACAAATTCAAGGCAGTGTTCATGAAATGAAAATACTACTACAAAAGTACTGTATTTCATCAAGTTACAGGAAGTGCTCCTGCAAAGCACTATATGTCATCCAGATACAGGAAATATGATGGCAGCATTATCAGGGAGGTCAAGCACAAACTGGAAAAGTGGGCTTCCTGTGTATGATCAGGTGCTCATATGGTATGATCAAGGAGCAACCCAAGAACATACCTTTCAAAAATTCCTCTGACAACTGATGTTGTCAAAAAAATTTCTACTTTAAGATAGGACATTATCTTCAGTTATCCCTTATTAAAATGTACATATTTCCTAAGAGTAAAATATTAACACTTTTAATAGTGTTGATGAAAAAACCTGTAAAATATCGAAGAAGTTTTATTCTAAGTCATTAATAGTATGAGGGGTCACAGTCTGTGGAAATATAATCTCCAGAAGCCTTGAGAAAGTGCTTACCACATGACCAAATCACAGCAGATCTGTTATACATTTCATGAAATAGAAGTTATGGTCAAAGTTGTAAATCAATGCAGATTATTCATTGGTTTGTCCCAAGAATGTAGGATATTATGAAGAAGAAAGCTTACAAACCACAGCTATATTTATATTCTTTAGTTTGCTAAAAGAACAAGGCTTTGTTTAAATCTAGAAAGCAGTAGAAAGAAAAGTTTAAGCCTAACCTTTACATAGATAATGGAGTTTACTAACAATCATCTGATGTTATGCCAGAGTCAGAATATGAGAAATAGGCCACAATTACTGAGGTGAGGTGACCTGCTTATAAGACTGCTGGCATGCAGGCACTGCTCTCCTAAGGCCCCTTAAGAAGGAATTTTAGAACAAATAAAATATAGCCAGACTTGAGTCCTCGGTTGTTAATCAAACTGTGGCACATTCGTTCCATGTTATCCTACTGAGCAATAGAAAGGACTGGAGGATTGACAGACACAGCTTGAATTAATCGCTAAGGAGTTATGCTGAGTGGGAGAAAGAAACAATCTCAAAAGTTACGAATTATATGATTACACTTACGTAATAATTTTGAAACGACAAAATTACAGAACTAGAGTACAGGTTAGTGATTGCCAGATTTAAGAATACAGGGCTTTTGGAGGTAGGGAGAGAAATAGGAGGGATCTTTGTGATGATGGAACTGCTCTGTATCTTAACTGTGGTACTGGATATGTGAACCTACAAATATGATAAAATTGCGTAGAACTGAATACACATACCCACATGAGTAAAACTGAAGAAATCTGAACAAGATCAGTAGATTTGCTACCAAACTCAATCCAAGTTTGCTCATCCAAGTGCCACAAACCATTCTGTAGGCAGAAGGTATGGTGAAAGAAAGTACAACTTTATTGCCTTGTGCAAAGCAAAGAGAAGGGCAGCTTATGCTGAAAAGGCTCAGTCTTCCTGAGGAGTTCTCCCGTAAGCATTTTTAAGGTCAAAATTAAGGGTCTTTTAATATGATTGGTCCAATGATTAGTTTAAGAAGAAATTATTTTGTGGGCTATCTTGATTGGTAGGACCTTAGGTAATCAATTTCTATTCTGGGAGGGAACAATCATCAGGTTTCTGATGCCATTCAGCCTGGGCTCTGTGCTGACAGCTAGTACTTCCCATCCTGTAAAGCATCTTAATTTTTTTAATTTAAATTTATTTATTTACATTTATTCACTATGCATCATTACAACATACAAAATGAGATTTCCCATCCAGAATACATTGTATATTGGCTCAATCACGTACATCAACATACATGTTATCATCAACAAATAATTTTCCATTTCTTGTTTCCTGCATATTTTGCTTTTTTTGCCATCCTTGATTCCCTATCTCTAACCCTCTGCCATGTTCCATCCTCCTCTCACACGGTCTCTGGTATTCTTGGTTGCTTTCTATGCCTTTTCCCCCCATTTTATTGACTCACTAATGAACTTAATCTAAATATTTCCAATAGCAAGAGCAGCTGATATCTACATATCCATGAACACAAGTCAGACTTTAGGCATAAACCTCAGTAAGTAGAATGAACATACTATAAAGTAGCACCTAGCTGGGGCTATATAGCTTACTGTAGTCATCAAATATGTATTGTTTTCAATTTCAAGAAAAACAGTTTCGTGGGTTTTTTTCTCCTGAAACTTTTTTTTAATTAATTAATTTACATTCATCGCCTAAGTATCTTCACAGCATGCAAAATGTGGTTTCCCATCCAGAATATACTACATAGTGGCTTAATCATGCATGCTATCATCAATAATTTTCCATTTCTGGTTTCATATATATACATATATTTACCCCTATGTCTGACCCTCTGCCCTTTCGCAACCTCTTCCCACACTATCTCTGGTGTCTACAGTTGTCTTCCATAAGTTAAAATATTATCTTTCCTTTAAATGGAGGTTTGAGGAATCTTATGACCTTGATTCTTGGCAGATTAAGTTATCATAAGCAAAGTCTGGAGTATAATCCTTACTTTGAGCCATTACAATTTAAATGAACCTTACATTCCAAGTAGCTTAAAAAGATACTTTACTTTTAGTTTAGCCCTTACTAATTTTCAGTTTGGGAAATTTCCAATTTTTTTTCTTAACAGAAGGGCAAACTAGGGCCCAGTCCTTTTTAGAGGTCCCTAATCAGTTTCAGGTTGTATCAGTGTTAAATCTTGATTATAATACTATAGTTTCATATACTCTTTAATATTTGTCTCACTTCTCCTCTTTCCTATTATAATATAGTTTTGCAAGATATTATGATTGGGAAAAATGAGGTATATGGTATACAGGATCTCCCCCTTATTATTTCTTACAACTAGATGTAAATCTATAATTGCCTCAAAATCAAAAATTAAATTAGAAAATATTAATCAATTTAACAGGATTTTGTGTGTTTGATATACTAGCTCTTATCTGAAAGCAAGGTTGAGGGACAGAGATAAGTAAAATTAATACTGAGAGACTGGGCCAGCAGTTAGTGTATTGGCTATGTTGCTGGACTCCCATGTAGTCGACCGCGGTTCGAATCCTGCATACGGTGGCTAAAACTCAAGCTGGGCGCATATGCGTGTGTGCCCAAGATCCTGAGAGGAGAATGGAGGAGAAGAGATTGCAGCGTGACCATCACCCCTGGGGGTGAGTTCTCAGTTTCTTTCTCTCTGTCTCTCTCTGTCTTGTCTGGCAAACGCAATCACATGCGCCCTATAGCAAAAAAAAAAAAAAAAAAAAAAAAAAAAAAAAACTCTCAAAAAAAAAGCATTGAGAGACTGAGATCATGTATTCTTGAAAAATGGGTTCCATGACATGTAAGTATTTTCTCAAAAATATTTAAAACCACACTGTTTCTGTTGTTACAGAGTTACAAACAAAATTATACAAAATTGTAAAAAATATTTTAAAAAGTATCTTCAAAATTCAGTATTCTAAAATTTTGAAAGTTGTTTATTAACTGTCAAGAACTATGGAGTATGAACAAAAATTTTGTGATATGTAAAGTAAACGTTTGTGGAAAAATGTAAAAATAAATGAATGGAGAAAAAAAAAAAAAAAGAAAAATGGGTTCCATAATTAGAACACTACCATTCAGTGCCAGACTTAACACTACCAACAATTATGTGACCTCTTGAGCCCTTAAAACAGAGATAGCAAAGCCTGTTATGCGGAGTTGTTTTAAGAAATAAATTAGATAAACAGTGTCTGAGGCCTTGGAAGGTACTCAATAAGTGAGAAAGATTACTTTTAACATATGAACCGTAAAGAAGTATATCATTGGCCTTTCCCCAAGAAGACAAGAGAGACCAGGGAGAGGCCCTAGAAGCTTAAGGTAGTTTGCTGGCAAACAGGTAATGCAGTACTATGGGCACCAGCTCTGTACATCTTCCTCTTCATTTTCCTCTGGAATGTCCTCCCCAGATATCTGCCTGGACACCTTCCTCACTTCATTAAGGTCTCTGCTCAATGTGAGCCCATTGAAAGTCTTAATCTGACTATCCTACATAAAATAGCTTCATTGTTGTCTATGCCCTCACTTGATAACTATTTAACAAGAATTTGTTTTCTCTCTCTCTCCTATAACCTAACAAGAACTTAAGCTACTTAAGAGCATAAAAATGCAATAGGTTTTTTCTACACATTTTATTTATTCACGAAATACCTTAAACTAAAAATATGGACAAAGTTAGAATCTAGTGACAAGTGCACTGTAATTTTCTTCTGAAACATTTTTTAAATTAATTAATTTACATTCATTCCCGGAACATCATCACAGAATACAAAACATGATTTCCCATCTAGAATATACTGCATAGTGGCTTAATCATTTATCATCAATAGTTTTCCATTTCTAGTTACATCCATATATATATATGTATACATGTATACATATATGTGTGTGTGTGTGTGTATATGTATATATATTTTTTACCCTTATTTCTTACCCTTTGCCATTTCCTACCCTCCTCCCACCCTATCTCAGGTGTCTACAGTTGTTTACAATTCCTTTTTTCCCCCACATTTTATTGATTCACAAAATTTCTTAAGTAATCTAACTACTTTTAATAGCAAGTTCAGCTTGTATATATATACCTGTGAATACATGTGTGACTTTAGGCATGAAACTCTGAGTAGAATAAATATACTATAAGGTAGCACCTGGCTGATGCTATATAGCTTACTACGGTCATTACATAGGTATTTTTAAATATATTTTTAATTTTAAGAAAAGCAGTTTTGGCTTTACTAAATCAAATAAATGCTAAGGAACTTTGCTTAAACCTTAAAGCCAGGAAACAGGTTAGGATTCTGTTCAAATAGTAGATACATGAACCTATTGGCAGCTCAAGACAGGACAAAAATACTTAAAACTGGAAAACAAGCCTAGAAGAAAATCAGCAATGTTTTAGTCAAAAGTCACAAAATGGAGTTTTTTTTTTTTTTTAATTGCAATAGTCCCAGGATCTAGAACATTGTTGCAACATAGCATGTATTGATAAATAATTTTTGATTAGTGAATAAATTCTTCTTTATTGAAGCTTAAATAATATCCTAGGTAGTTATTATTATAAATATGTAGCAAGATAAAAGGGAAATAATAAAAAAAGAGTGAAAAAATCATGATCATTAAGCAAATATTTTATTTTATTTTATTTAGAGCAAAATATTTTTACATTAATTTTCTTCTCCTAGTCTCTTCTTTCTACAAATAATTTAATTTATACATTCAACATAGTGTCACTGTATAAAAGACACTCAAGACATGAAGTGCCTGTCTTAAGCATTTTAAATGTTTAAAGCTGCATCTACTAAAATTGGTTTTGATCCTCAGTAAAATCATTGCTCAGTAAAAGCAAATGGAGGGGGAGGCAGGTGGCATGATGGTTGAGGCCCTGGACTCCCACTTGGCCTGCCACGGTTTGAGTTTGGGCCTAGCAGCTTGCTTTCTCACTCTCTCTCAATCTCAACTACTCTCTCTCTCTCTCTCTTCTCTCTCTCTCTCTCTCTCTCTCCCTCTCCTCAAGCTGAAGAATAATAATAAATAAAGTTTAAAAAATAAAAGTGAGTGCAAAGTCAAATATTTGTGCAAAGTTATAAAGCAAGCCTTATTTATTTTTGGCATTACTCTACTTTCTCTGTCAGGATATCTTTCACTCTCCATCACTGCAACAGGCTCATTAAACTACTTTTGTGGCTGCTTTACCCAGTGCAACATTGAACCCAGGCCTGATCACTCAAGGAGGTCACTCCAACTTCATAATTTTTCTAAATTTTATGACTCCATGAATTTTAGCATCCCTGAAATGACCATCAAGAAGAAGGTCACATATCCCCTTCTTTTACATAGTATGAAGACTCTTACTAGATATTTTCTTCTTAAGCATATCTAAATATAGCACAATATTGTGACTGACGGTAATTCACTCTGAGTAGTATAAGACAGGATGTATTAAATTACAGCACCTATACTGACTTCTGATTAACTTTAATTCTGTTGATTTCCAACACCATCACATTTTTCTAATAGGCAATAGAAATTTGCAATGCCTTTCACTGTTACTTTATACTTCAGTCTGTCTTACAAAAGTTCCAGTTTCAAATAATACTTCCAACTCCAGTAAAACATTTTATGATCATCTTTGAAAAACCATATACTATTCTATTTCAAATAGTAACATATTGGAGAAGTAACATCAAGTTGTGAATTATCTACAGCAAAGTCATAGAGGTAATTCTCTTTGCAATTAATACTGCCAATGCAACTTTTAGATGCTAGCAGAAATTCTTAATAAGACAAGGCAGCTTTCACTAGGACAGAATTTTGAGCTAGTTGAAGTGGGAAACAAATGTAGACATCTTACAGGGAAAGACTGCTTTACCCTAACATGTATTTTTAAACATTTCTGAGAAAGCAAAAGCTTTTATACAAATTTACTAAAAATAAAGGATTGGGGAGTTGGTAAGGTGTTTGTTGAGCATGATAGATTTAAACTTGGCATACTAAGGAAATAAGAAATGTTAAGGTAAAAGACAGTAAGGGAAAAGCTATTGTGTATATTGTGATTTAAAATTTTATTTCTTACAGAACTGTGTTTTTTTTTAAGTTTATTCATTTATAGACATAAAGCATGATCAAAAGAGACAGAGAGAGAAACAGATGGATAGAAGGAGTACTCCCAACAAAATCTTGATGCCTCAATCCAATTCAGGTTCAGTTGCCCATGGATCATGGGCACGCATTTGGAAGACTCAAAAGGTGGAGACTTAATTTGCATTTTCCTTTATATAGCTCTAAGCAAAGTAAGTACTTGATTTATAAGTGCTTCTGAAGCCGCTTTTCTCTTAGTTTGCTCAAATGTGTGTGTCATTATAGTGCAGCTTATACTTATTATTCAGAAATAGGGGACTAAATGTAACCTACCATATTACTTCTTTCATCTAAAAAAGTCCTAAAGCTCTTTTTACAATTTGTTACTTTCTTATACTCAGTAATTATAAGTGGGTATTATACTATTTCGATCTTAACTCTGCTGCTCACTAGTTGCATATCCATGATTCAAGTTACTAAACCTCTGTGTGGTTCAAGTCTTCATCTGTAAAGTGGAGATAATAATATTACCTATTTCATAAGGTTATTTTAAGAATTAAATTACTTAATATACCTCAAGCACTGTGAACAGTGACCAGTGCATAGTAGTATCCAGTAAGCTTTTGTCATTATTATTATTATTTACCAGGCCTCATACTAATTCCTAAGAGTACTATGACAATCAAAGTGAAATTAAAATTCTTCACTTGAAATTCTCAGTCATCATATGAATACATATTTAATTACCAACTGAAATAATAGTCTATAAGGGGAGAAAAATAGGACTGTATAAGAGTATATAACAGAGGAATCTGACCTAGACATAGAGGGTCACATTAGTTTTCCTTCAGCAAATGATACATACCATACGAAGCAAAGAGTAAGGGCTAACTAGATTTTTTTTAAAGGAGAAGAGACGTTCCAGGTTAAAGACAATCATGCACAGAGACTCTTCAGTCAAGATTTGACTCAAGATGTCCCATTGGCCTACCTGAAATCTCATCAGAACTATGCTCTTACATTTTTACATCACCTACTGAATCACCTCCTTGCCTAGTTGTGCTCTCTCCCTTTGATGCTTCACAGTAATCTGCCTGAATAAATCTCTTGCTTGTTTAATCCCTTCTTGATGACTGCTTTTCAGAAGACTGAAACTGACCAAATAATTTAGATAATTTTTTTTCTTTTTCTTTTCTTTTTTTTTTTTTTTAGAGGTTTTTGTTACAGGGCATGTGTGCTCACCAGAAAGAGACAAAGAGACAGAAAGCAAGAAATCACCCCCCCAGGGGGGATGGCCATGCCACAATCTCTTCTCCTCCATTCTCCTCTCAGGATCTTGAGCACACATGCACACACGCCTGGCGTGAGTTTAAGCCATGGGTTCTGGGACTCAAACCACGGTCGACTACATGGGAGTCAAGCAACACAGCCATTACACTAACTGCTGGTCCCTCTAGATAAAAATTTTAAAAGTAGAAAACTGACCTATGAACATTCCTGTAACATTCAAATATAGCTTTGCCACATTTAAGGAAAACTAAGAAAATTATGGCAATACTGGATATCTGAGTTCGAAACCTTTCCAATTAGAAGAAAGAAAATGAGCTTTGGAGTCAGGGTGACCAAACTCAGTTTCAACTGTGTAAAAGTCTGGCTTTGTAACTAACAAAGCCTATAACCTTGGTTATAATCAAGACTCTCATTATTTGTAAAAAGTACAATCTTTCTTAGGCATCCTCCTGAAACTGGTTTAAGGACTCCTTGTGGATACGAAATTTCACAAATTCTCAAATCCATTATATTAAATGGGATAGTATTTGGACACAACCTACACATAGCCTCCCTTTAAATCATTTCCACATTTCTTATAATATCTACTACAATGTAAATGCTATGTAAATAGCTGTTATATTGTGTGGATTAGGGAATAATGACAAGAAAAAGTCTACACATGTTAGTACAGACACAACCATCATAGGCCTAACCGCATAACAACATGTTAATAACAAGGTAACATTTTCAACCTGTGCAATGCAGAACCTGTCACTATAAAGAGCTAACTAAACTTCCCTCTTGAGTTTTTGTTAAGAATTGATTGAAATAATTCAGGGAAAATTCTGCAAAATATCAATAAGAATAACATTAACCACAGAGGAGTCTTGAGCTTGGTCTGGGCAGGCATTTGGGGAGAGTTCAGGTTCAGGGCCTGGGAGCCACTTGGGAACTTTTGGACTTCATCTCCCACAGTCCCAGCTGCCTGTGCTCGCCCAGTCTGCCGCTGCCAGGAGTCCTGAGCCTGGTCTCAGCAAGCCTTTGAGGTGAACCTGTGCTCGGGACTTGGGAACCACTTGGAACTTTTGCTATGCCAACCTGCATGCTGTGTTTGTGCAGCGTGCAACTCGATCATCTTCACCAAGTTATGTCTCCTTAGATTGCTACCACCTCATCAAGAACTGAACATTTGGTAGAGGAGACAAGAATCTGGCAGAGATCTAAGGCTCATACCCTCCCCCACTCACCTTTGAACTCTCAAGAGTGCCAGGGAAACTTAGGGGCAGAAAGTCTGAGGCTCATTGCCTGCCACATGCCTCTGAATTCTAAGACCACAGCATTTTCTAAAGCATGCAGCATGCAACACACGCCCCACAATCCCTTCTGTCTTCCTTAATTAAAGTTCAGCAACTCGCTCCCAACCACAACTGTAATCTAGAAACTGGGAGGACTTTGAATTATCCAAGTCCAATGACAACAGTGCACACACCGTTGAATGCTCAGAATTAACTCAAAGAACTTAGGAATAAATGTATAAATCACTAGATGACTGGAAACCATTGCAGAGGCACAAGAAATATGAGTAATCAAGAAAATATCTCTCCCCCAAGGAAAAACATCAATTTGTCATCATCCACTGACAACACATAGGAACTTGTGGAAATATCAGATAAACAATTCAGAATATTTATAGTGACAAAACTAAATGAGATGCAAAAAAAAAAAAAAAAGAAACAATGAGCCCCAGAAGATGAGGAAGTCCTTTCACAATTTGAAAGAATAGACACCATAAAAAGAATTAAACATAATTGTTAGAGATGAAGACTGTAAAATAGGAAATTAAAAACTCCGTTGAACGTATTAAAAGCAGATTAGATCACGCAAAAGACAGAATCTCGAATGTAGAAGACAAAAGCTCTGACTTTGAAAAAATCATCAAAAATACTGAGAAAATAACCAAGAAAAATGAGGACAATATATGAGGAATGTTAGATACCATTAAGTGCCCAAACATCCAGCTAACTGGTATCCCAGATGATGAAGAAAATAATAAGTACATTGATAATCAATTCTATAATATCCTGGAAGAAAACTTTCCAAACCTAGAGAGACATGCAAAGATCCAGACCAAGGGACCAGCAGTTAGCATAATGGCTATGTCGCTGGACTCCCATGGAGTCGACCGTGGTTCGTGTCCCAAACCCGGTGGCTTAAAACTCACACCAGGTGCGTGTGCGTGCGTGCCCAAGATCCCGAGAGGAGAATGGAGGAGAAGGGGTTGCGGTGTGGCCATCCCCCCTGAGGGGGGGGTGATTTCTTGCTTTCTCCCTCTCTGTCTCTCTCTGTCTGGTGAGTGCACCAGAAAAAAAGAAAGAAAAAAAAAGATCCAGACCAAGAAAACAAATGACCCTAAATAGAATCAACCCAAGAACATCTCCAAGACACTTCATAGCCAGATTGGCCAAAACCACAAAGAAAGGATACCAAAACTGGCTAGAGAGAAACATCAAGTTACTTACAAAGGCTATCCCATCAGGTTAACATCAGACCTCTCATCTGAAACAATGCAGGCAAGGAAAGAATGGGGAAATATATTCAAAGTGTTAAATGAAAAACAATTTCAACCAAGACTACTTTACCCAGCAAGATCATCTTTCTTATTGTTATGGAAAAAAAGGTAAAAACATTCTCAGATAAATAAACCTAAAAGAACTTACCAACTCCAGACCAGCTCTTCAAGAAGTTCTGAAGGGAGTGCTATACCAGGAAAACAAAAGACAGACAGACAGATGTAAGAGAACATAAAACAACCAAGAAAATGGTTCACTTAATGATATGATTATGTCTGAAAATATTAATAACAATGTTGAATGTTAATGGACTAAATTCACCAATCAAGACACACAGACTGGCTGAATGATAAAAAAAAGGCACTTCATGGATAAAGATATGCATAGACTAAAAGTGAAGGGCTAGAAAAAGGTATTCCATGCAAATGGAAATCAAAAAAGGGTTGGAGTCACGATACTGATTTCAGACAAAACAGGCTATAAGACAAAAATTGAAAGAGAAAAAAAAAGGCATTATATAGTAGTCAAAGGGCTAATTCATCAAGAAGATATAGCACATATAAATATCTATGCACCCAACTCAGGAGCACCTAAGTTCATGAAGAAAAGACTGCTAGAGCTAAAAGGAGAGATAGGTTACAACATTATAATTGTTGGAGATCTCAACACCCCATTATCTCCTTTAGACAGATCTTCTAGACAAAAATAAGCAGAAGGATAGAGAACCTAAACAATACTATAAATCAAATGGATTTGACAGATATCTACAGAACTTTCCACCCTAAGACCATAAAATAAACATTTTTCTCACCCCCACATTTTTCAAAGATTGGCCATATGATAGGACATTCTTCTCAAATTATTTTTAAAGATCCAAAGGAAGGAAATATCCCAAATTCATTTTATGAAATCTCCATCATTCTCATTCTCAAAACGGATAAAGACATGACAAAAAAAGAAAACTGCAGACCAATATCTCTGATGAATATAGATGCAAAAATTCTCAACAAGATAAATCATACTCAACATCATATAAAAAAGATTATTCATCACTACCAGATAGGCTTTATTCCAGGGATGCAAGGGTGGTTCAACATACATAAAACCATAAACATAATACACCCTACTAGCAGAAAGAAAGATAAAAACTATATGATCATTTAAATCGATGCAGAAAAAGCATTCAACAAAATACAACATCCCTTCATGATTAAGACTCTTAGTAAAATTGGCATAGAAGGGTCATTTCTCAATACGATAAAAGTCATATATTAAAAGCCCATAGCTAACATTATATTAAATGGGGAAAAGCCGAAACTTTTCCATTAAAAACTGGTACAAGGCAAGGCTGCCCACTTTCTCTACTCCTTTTCAATATAGTACTGAAGTTTTAGACAATGCAATCAGAAAAGAGAATAATATAAAAGGCATTCACATAGGAAAAGAACAGTTGAAAATATCTTTATTTGCAGATGAAATGATGGTATTACTAGAAGACCCAAAGCGTAATGGCTATGTCGCTGGACTCCCGTGTAGTTGACCGCAGTTCACATCCCGGACCAGGGGACTTAAAACTCACGCCGGGCGCGTGTGTGTGCATGCGTGCCCAAGATCCCAAGAGGAGAACGGAGAAGGGATTGCAGCGTGGCCATCCCCCCCCCCCCCGGGGGATGATATCTCGCTTTCTGTCTCTCTGTCTCTCTCTGTCCGGTGAGCACATGCACCCTATAGGAAAACCTCTCCAAAAAAAGAAAAAAAGAAAAAAAAAGAAAACTTCTTGAAGTAATAAATGAATAAAGTAAAGTGGCAGGATACAAAATCGACATACAAAAATCTACAGCATTTCTATATACAAACAACAAGCTACTGGAGGTAGAATTGAAGAAAGGAATCCCTCTTACCATAGCCACAAAATGTGTAATAAGATACCTAGGGATAAAACTAACCAAGGAAGTCAAAGACCTTTACAAGGAAAACTATGAAAATCTTTTAAAAGATACTGAAAAAGACATGAAAAAGAAAAGGGATATTTCATGTTCCTGTATTGGAAAAATTCATATAATCAAAATGGCAATTCTATCCAAATTAATCTACATATTTAATATAATCCCAATTAAATTACCAGAACAGTCTTCACAGATCTCAAAAAGACAATCATAGAATTTGTCTGGAATCATAAAAGACCAAGAATTTGTTTGGAATCATAAAAGACCCTGTATTTTCAAAGCAACTATGCCTCAGATAAGGGACTGATAACCAGAATACACAGGAAATTCAAACAGCTTACCTCCTCCCCCCCAGAAAAATAATAATTAACCCAAATAAAAGATGGGAAAATGAACTGAACAAAAAAAATCTAAAGAATACATATGAATAGCCAAAAAGCATGTGAATATATAAATGCTCAAAATCCCTTGCCGTGAGAGAGTTGCAGATTAAAACCACAGTGAGATACCACCTAATTCCTGTCAGAATAGTGAATATTAAAAATACAAAAAAAAAAAAAAAGATAAGTGTTGGCAGGGTTGTGGTGAGACTGTATATTAGTCAAGCCACTGTGGAAAACAATATAGAGATCCCTCAAAGACCTACAAATGGAACTACCATACGCTTTCCCATTGATGTTTATTATGGCACTATTCACAATTGCTAAGACATGGAACCAACCCAAATGCCTACGAACAGATGAATGGATTGAAAAAGTGTGGCACATATACTCTATGGAATACTATTCGGCCATAAAAAATAAAAAAGACCCTGGATATATATATATATATATATATATATATATATATATATATATAAATTTTTTTGAGAAGTTTTTGCTATAGGGCGCATACACTTGCCAGAGAGACAGAGAGAGACAGAGAGACAGAAAGTGAGAAATCACCCTCCGGGTGGGAGGATGGCCACACCACAATCCCTTCTCCTCCTTTCTCTCATGATCTTGGGCATGCACGCATACATGCCTGGTGTGAGTCTAAGCCACCAGGTCCAGAACTCGAACCGCAGTGGACTACATGGGAATCCAGCGACATAGCCATTATGCTAACTGCTGGTCCAAAAGACACTGGATTTTGACAAAAAGTGGATGAATATGGAAGATTTACTGCTGAGTGAAGCAAGCCAGGCTATGAAGGAGAGACATCGTATGTCTGCACTTAGTATATACCACTTAATATATACTGCACTCTATGGCTGAAACTGAATGACTAAAGAATATAGAAACATAGTAAATGGTTTTGAATACAAGATACAGTGTGGAAAGAGGGTGGGTGAAGGAGTAGAGTCTGAGGAAGGACATTAAGGAGACAAATAGAGAGGCAAGTCATTTATGGAACAAAGAAATGGGTTATTATCTATTGAAGATAACTTTATAGTATTGTTAACTGGACTGGTAAGAAATGTAAGCAGGTTGGAATATTCACATTGCAAGCTAAGTAACATGTGATTCATGTATAAAAGAAATCGAAATTAATTAATTAATTAATTCTTTTAAAAAAGAACTTCTATATGATCCAGCAATTCCACTCCTGGGTATATACCCCAAGGACAGGAGAATGCTATCAAAAAAATGTTTGCACATCAATGTTTATTGCAGCATTATTCACAATTGCTAAGACATGGAACCAACCTAATTCTCCATAAACAGATGAATGACTTGAAAAAGTGTGGCACATGTACTCTATGAAATACTATTCAGCCATACAAAACAAGATACTAGAAAGTGGTCGAATATAGAAGATTTGTTGCTGAATGAAGCAAATCAGGCTATGAAAGAAAGATATTGTATGTCTCCACTTAATATATACCACCTATCCACACTCTATGGTGGAGACTGAAAGACTGAAGGACATAAAAGCATTGAAAACAGTTATGGACACTGGAGACATTGTGGAAGAAAACTGGGAGAGGGGAAGAGAATAGGAAAGGAAATTAGGGGAGGAAATAGAGAAGCAAGGCATTTGTGGGACACAGTAATGGTTTATTACCTGTTGTTATCATGTATACTATTCTCAATTGTACTGGTCTGGGTGTATTTCATGTTGGATAAATTCTCTTTGCAAATGATGTATAACAACTGAATGTATAAAATAATAATAAAATTAAAAGTATTTAAAAAGTTATAATAAAAGAATAACCACTTGGGGAACCAAAAATGGGTCAAAATAGGTGAGAATGTAATTTGACAGTACAGTTTATAATGTACATAAAAAGCCTCATTAAGTTTAAAACCTTTGTTTAGCAATCCCATTTACAGATATCTAAACCAAGGAAGTAAAGCAAAGTTTATAACCATAAAAGAAATTAGAAACAACAGAAATATATAAAAATAGGTAAATAGGTAATATTCAAATACATGGTTGAAATTTTTTTCTCAACCATTAAAAACATTTGGATTTAACGTGGGATATTGGAGTGAACAGTCCCAATACCAGGGCTAGATTCAGGACTTCCAGATGACCACTTTGTCTCACACTCACAAAGAATTATAGATGGGGACACAGAGAAAAGCAGCAAGGCAAGAGTTTGTTAAATCAAGGGGGAAAACGCTCCCAAAGAAGAGAGGGGTCCCAGGAAAGGGTTGCGGAAGAGGAGCTGATGTGAGGTTTTGGGATTTTTTTTTATAATTATTTATTCGATTTTATTTATTCATTCGTTTATTTTAATTTGACCAGAGAGAGAAAGAGAGAGAGTAAATGAGAAAGCAAGCCATCAGGTCTGGGATTTGAACCGTGGTTGGCCACATGGGAGTGTCCAGCGTCTTAGCCACCATGCCACCTGCTGGTCCCCAAATGTTTTGTGGACCATTGTGGTATTTTGTGTGTGGCAGTTTTAAGTTATTCTTTTTTTTTTTCTTTTTTAAGAACTATTTTATATAATTTTATTTACTTATTTGTTTAAATTTGACCGGAGAGAAACAGAGCAAGCAAGCAAGTGAGACAGCGAGGGAGGAAGTGAGAAAGCAAGCTGGCAGATCCAGGTCTCCAGCCATAGTCGGCCACGTGGGAGACCAGCACCTAGCAGCCCAAACAATGGACTGGGTCTCAGATAAGTAAGTAGGCTTCAGAAAATAGCTAAGTAGTAGTCTGGGTGATTTTTTACTCCATTCCTTGTGAGGTCAGCACACCATATTAATTTGCTTTTTGTTAGAATGTAGTTAGCAAACAGAAACTGTTGCCCTTACCTATTGTTATTTTGAATGCTAATGTAGCCAGCTCTTTGTGAAAACTTGGCTACTGTGAGTCCACCTTCCCTAATGCTTACTATGTCTTCATCTTGGACTTTATACACTGTATGACTCTGTCTCTTACCTTAGACTGACATGAGAAAATGATTACACTGTAATACTAAGTGAAAAAAGTAAAATACTTACATATTATACAATTACATGTTTATTTAATATATTACATGGTATATTAAACAATGTTAAATTATATGTCATGGGTATACATGCATATCTTGGGGAAGGAGAGAGGGGAATGGAAAGAGAAAAAGAATTTTTTTAAATGGCGAACGTTAACAATACATACTTTCCTTTCTTAAATGAGGAAAATCTAAAAATGATCAGAGTAGTACCACAACACATAGTGTTAGCCAGAAGCTTTGTACTGAGCACACAAAGGGTGACTCTGACAGTAATAAATACCCAATCCTGAATATGTCATTCCGAATTTTTTAAAAATCTAATTGTCCATAATTAACTTATCATATAGAAACAATCATAGGATAAGAAACTTACAGGTAGTGGCCAAAAGCATCAAAATGCTACAATTGAAAATTGGCGTTTACTATGATTGAGAAAAGAAAAAGAAAGAGATATTTAAATAGAAAATAAGAGTTTTAAGATAGATTACAGTGAAGAAAATGCATTCCTCACAATTTCCACTTCTGCACTTAGGTAGAAGTGGTAATGTATACTCCACTCTGGGTAGCATCAGAGTTAAATTTCTACCTCTCTGAGTTTTCATCACAGTTAACAAGTTAGAACATAAAGTATTATTTTATTAAAATAAACAGCAACCATCATATATAATGACCTTGTGTTTCTACCAAGTCCAGAGACAAATTGAAGGTGCCAAGAACAAGAAGGGGTGAAAAACAAAACAAACAAATAAAAACCATGAAAAGCCCTATTTCCTAACAGGCACTCATGCAGAAATTCTCCAAATTCTTTCTATTATAGATCTTTAATTATCTAATTTACCTCTATAACTAGATAAGAGATTAAAGCAGCCACTCTGATCTCCAGTTTTTAAAGAGTATTATAATGCCACAAATGTATTGTTTTCAATAATCAGTTTTCTGCAAAGGATTTATTACATAATAATAACAATGGCCAAAGATTGCACATGGTGCAGGAAGCACCATACTAAAATTTTAAATAATCCTACCACATATATTTAATTCTCATAGCAGCCTTATCTGAGGCAGGTACTATTATTTCACTTCATAGATAAGAACACTGAGGTGCAAGGAGATTAAGAAATGCCCACAAAAACACAGATAGGAATTGAACAATCTGGGATGAGAACCCATGCAGTCTGAGTCTGACTCAAGGGAAAGAGACAATGTAAAGGTGGCATGGGATAAGTCTGGTTTCCTGCATTTACTGTTACATTATCTCTTCCCATCCAGCATGAGCTGGACCTAGTCACTGGTTTCTTCTAAGATTATGATACAGAAAGAGTGTGGCTTTCACCTTTCCCACTCTGAGGAGTAAGCAGAAGATGCAAATTTGCTGACAGAAGCTGAGGAAGAGTTAAATGTTTCTGTGTGGGTGGGGAAAAAAAAGATTGGTATTCTTTTTTTTTTTTTTTTTTTTTGAGAGGTTTTTGCTATAGGGCGCGTGCGCTCGCCAGACAGAGAGAGACAGAGAGATAGAAAGCGAGAAATCACCCCCCAGGGGGGATGGCCACGCTGCAATCCCTTCTCCTCCATTCTCCTCTCGGGATCTTGGGCACGCACGCACACGCGCCCGGCGTGAGTTTAAGCCACCAGGTCCGAGACTCGAACCGCGGTCGACTACGTGGGAGTCCAGCGACATAGCCATTACGCTAACTGCTGGTCCCCAAGATTGGTATTCTTGAGAAATGGTGAAACGAGGGATGATACGAGAAGAAAAGAGAGAATGCCCAGTGCTGTAAGACATAGAAAAGAGTCTTGGGGAAGAAGCATCCAGAATTTTTTTCCTAAAGAAAAAGCATTCTAACCATATCCCCTCAATCTTTTTCATGAATTAAAGAATAAATTCTCTTTCTCGGGAACCAGCAGTTAGCGTAATGGCTATGTCGCTGGACTCCCACGTAGTCGACCGCGGTTTGCGTCTCGGACCCGGTGGCTTACAACTCACGCCAGGCGCGTGTGCATGCGTGCCCAAGATCCCGAGAGGAGAATGGAGGAGAAGGGATTGCGGCGTGACCATCCCCCCTGGGGGGTGATTTCTCGCTTTCTGTCTCTCTGTCTCTCTCTGTCTGTCTGGCGAGCGCACGCGCCCTATAGCAAAAAACCTCTCCAAAAAAAAAAAAAAAAAAGAAGAATAAATTCTCTTTCTTCATTGTTTTCTTGTGTGAACAAAATTTTTTAAGTAGAAGCCTCTAAAAACCAAGAGGGGAAGTTGACATGTGGGTTAAAAATGAAGAACAAGGGGCCAGCAGGTGGCATGGTGGTTGAGGCGCTAGACACTCCCACATGGCTCACCATGGTTCAAATCCTGGGGACCAGTAGTTAGCGTAATGGCTATGTCACTGAACTCCCATGTAGTCGACTGTGGTTCAAGTCCTGAACCTGGTGGCTTAAACTCACGCCAGGCACATGTGCGTGCGTGCCCAAGATCCTGAGAGGAGAATGAAGGAAAAGGCATTGTGGCATGGCCATGCCCCCTGGGGGATGATTTCTCACTTTCTGTCTCTCTGTCTCTCTCTGTCTCTCTGGCGAGCACACATGCCCTATAGCAAAAAAAAAAAAAATCCTGGACCTGGTGGCTTGCTTTCTCACTTTCCCCCTCTCTGTCTCTGTCTCTCTCTGGTCAAATTAAAATGAATAAATGAATAAATAAAATTAAATAAATAATTCTTTAAAAAAAAACACTGTATTAATAAATATATAAAATATAATCAATTATGTATAATTTGAAGAAGCAATATGGAACCTGATTACAAGGGTTTGAATTCTTATCTCCCTTCCCGTACTTGCTAATTTATTGACCTTGGCAAGTTATTTTAACATCTCCATGCTCTCAGTTTCCTAACCAATTAAATGAAGATGATGATCCTACATATCTGGTTGATCTGTTTTGAAAATTAAAAAAGTAAATACTGTAAAGAGGTTAAAACAGTACCCAGCATATCATTAAGAACTGTTGTTATAGCTATTAGTGATAGAAAATATTTCTTTACTGTTCCTAAAAATTAAGTGTTAAATAGATGGCACAGGCAGGAGGAATGCTGCTGAAAGAAACTGAAGACCATGCAGGAAGGCTCTGTGTTCCTGTCTACATCTGCCTCAACATGCTGCTCATGACAAAAGTCTGACTGCTTTTTCCTATTTCCAAAATTCATCATATAAGGCCTGCCCACAAACATTTACAGACCATTTTGGCCTAGTTGATAATAGGACTCTTCCTACATCCTGTCCCTGGCATAGTATCTTAGTGATAGGTGAGTCACGCCCAGAAGCATTAACAAATCATTTGACTCATTAATAACAGGAGTCTTCCTACATCCTACCCTTGTGATAATATCTTGGGATAGTATCTTATAACATATATAAGCCCCTTTATCTCTGTTAAAGTACACTCTTTGCTGATGCCTTCCTGAAACACAGGCCTTCCTTTTCGATCACTAACCCACCTATAGCCTATACAAGCTCCCACTTCCAGATGTCCCACCTTTTTGAGACCAGACCTATGGGAAGACTCTTTTCACTAAATTCCAAACCTTGTCTCTCACTCTCAAACCAAATAAAAGGAACCGCTGTATCTGATCACCCTGAGAAAGTCTCCAGGCCTCGTCACACACATTCACGTTTAGAAATAAATTGCATTAATTATTATTTCTGCAGAGATGCTTATTTCTGTCAACACTGGGCATGCCCACTAGTGCACCCATGACTCTGGCTGGCTAAGGGGGGAATCTTAGCATGAAGACCCTGTCAAGGGTGCTTACCTCTCTCTCCTATCTCTCTTAGGAAATAAATAATAAGCTTCATAAAAAAAAATGAAAGCACTATGAAGACCACTGAGATAGTGTCCAAACTAACATTTGATTGACAGTTATTTTTCCTTTGGTTTGTCTGACATCCTCAAATGTATAATTGATTAAAATAAGAGGGTTTCAATCAAAAGTATTGAGTAAACTAGTCAAAGTTAGAAGACTAATTAAAATGCCTATTATTTTTTAAAGAATTATTCATTTAATTTTATTATTTTATTTTTAATTTGCTATGGGCTCATGTGTTCACCAGAGAGAGACAGAGGGAGAAAAAGAGAGAGAAAGAGAGTGAAGGAGAAAAGTGAGAAAGCAAGCTGCCAGGTCTGGGACTTGAACTGCTGTCAGCCATGTGGGAGTCCAGCGTCCTAACCACTATACCACCTCTGGCCCCAAAATGCCTAATATTTTAGATGATGAAAACAGACTTCAACTATTGCAAGTGTACTTACATTCTGTTGATTTGACAGAGAAAGTAAAACAAACCTTTTTCTTATTGACAAATATTTATAACCTGAAATGTATTTTCTGCAAAATTTTGTATCTTACCAAAACTGCCATTTTAAAATAAATTTGTCTCTTACTTGAATATCTATAAACACTCAACAAATTTTATTACTACTATAAATATGTAAAAGAGAGTTTCTGAGCATAGAGTCATCATATACATATAAGGAAAAAATAGGCTTCTTGCACAACTGCAAAATGTGTCTGATCATCTGCTTCACTGAAGTCAGTCTTGCAACTGGGAGAATCATTATTATGGTGTAGCAGAGGAAATAAAGGGGTGGGAGTAGGGTGCTTATGATTGTCATTTCTGTGGCTGATTTTTATTCATAAAAGCACATGATAGTCAATATCAGAATTAAATTGCTCTAAACTTTCTATTTGAGGAAGTTTCCATAATACTTCTGTTTGTTCATCAGGTTGCCATGTTGAGATACACCTAGGAGTATAATATGAATGATGAGGTTTTATTCTCAACCCATTGGCAACAAGACTGAAGAGAACCATTTAAATAATTGGCAGACCTACCACTAGAAAAATCTAGTTTAAATAGAGGTACGTATAGTTTTCTCCTTCAAATTACTTCCAGATCTGTCTAAATAATGTACCAAGGGATGTCTAAATAATAGCAATAAAAATATATGAAATAGGGATAAACATAATAAAACTCAAGACAAATGTGTCTGATTCAAATAATTATAAATGCTAAATGACAAAAATATAACTCATACCATGGCCTAAAATTCTTTTAATACTTGTCTTTAATTTTCACGTTTTAAGCCGCAACAAAATCTCTGTCAAAATGGTAACATTCTCAACACAATGAAGTTTTAGTTTGTTTTTGTTTGGTGCTTTTGTTTGTGTGTTTTTAGCAAAAAGGTTCATGCACACATAGGAGAGAGAGCATAGAGAGAGAGAAAGCATTTCTCCAAAGAGCCTGGTCATGCTACAATCTTTTTTTCCTCCATTTCTCCATCCCATCAGGATCCTGGGCATGTTCACATATGCCTGGAATATTTTTCAAGGCTCTGGGGCTGGCTAGAATTTTAACCATCATGTGGGATCTGGCTCCCCCTGCATAACATTTAACTGCTGTGCTATGGTCTTGTACAACCACAGTTTTAGTTTTGCTTTGCTGTATTAATAGGTTGTCAGGACTAGCAGTGGGTGTAATGGCTGTGTTCGCTGGACTCCCATGTAGTCCACGGTGATTCAAGTCCCAGACATGGTGGCTTAAACTCACGCCCAGCACATGTGCATGTGTGCCCAAGATCCCCAGAGGAGTAATGACGGAGGAGAAGGGATTGCGGCGTGACTGTCCCCACTGGGGGGTGATTTCTCACTTTCTGTCTCTCTGTCTTTCTTTTTTTTTTTTTATTTTTTGAGAGAGAGAGGTTTTTGCTATAGGGTGCGTGCGCTCACCAGACAGACAGAGACAGAGAGATAGAAAGCGAGAAATCACCCCCCAGGGGGCATGGCCACACCGCAATCCCTTCTCCTCCATTCTCCTCTCGAGATCTTGGGCACGCACGCACACGCGCCCGGTGTGAGTTTTAAGCCACCGGGTCTGGGACGTGAACCGCGGTCGACTACAAGGGAGTCCACCGACATAGCCATTATGCTAACTGCTGGTCTCTCTGTCTTTCTGGCAAGCGCATGCACCCTATAGCAAAAAAACTCTCCAAAAAAAAAAAAAAAAAAAAATAGGTTGTCTACTGAGAGATACTGAGAGTTCAACAACAGTACATATGTAATGACTACATTTTAAAATATTATTTGAGTATTTATAAGTATAAAATAAGTTTTTTACCAAGCAATAGTTTTATAAATAGGACTATTTTCTTTTTTTCTATGATCTTAGGTATTCAATTATATATTGTTACTTTTAAAAGAAAAAATTTATGTTAATATTTTAAGGTCACCTAAATGTAATTGTTTAGCTTTTTCTTTAATTTTCATTTTGTTTTGCTTTATTTAATTTACCTCTCTCTTCCAAAAGAGAGAGGTCTTCATACGGCAATCAACCCACAGCCTCAGCAAGCCACGATCACAGGCATACATGCACACAACAGTGTGATCAGGGATACCTACTGATGTGACTTTTCTACATGGCTGCAGCATCAAGTGTATTATACTACCTTTGCTCTCCCATGCCACACCCAAAATTCCTGAAAAATGTGGTATTATCTATTGAAGATATTTCATAGTTTTATCAACAGTACTAGGGAGAAATGTTCACCTGTAGAAATATCCATTTTGTAAGACAAATAATAATGTGATCAAATATATGGAAGAAAATGAAATGAACAAAAAAAAAAAAAGAGAAAAAAATAAAACATTTCTAGTTAATGTTAGGTAACATAAAGTTAGCTCTCAGTTTGAGGAGTGGAGCCTATTGTTATAAACTAGGGGATTTTCTGGCATTCTGAAAAGTGACATGAGAATCTTAGTCCTTTTCTCCCTTTCGAAATTGAAATTATAATTATTAACATAAATTAAATGTATTTTCTGCAAAATTTTGTATCTTACCAAAACTGCCATTTTGAAATGAATTAATCTATTTAAACCGAACTATGTATAGACACAAGTGAAAAAACATTTTAAATGTCAAAAATTGAGTTATCATTATACTGATGATGTACAACATACACTTAAATGATGACCCAAAGTAATATATAAACCAAAAAAAAAAAAAAAATCTATCATATTCTGACAAGTTATCTCTTAGTTCAGGTACTCTCTCCCCCATCAGGTTGGTTAAGGCTTTATTTTGCTTTTTGCTTTGGAGGGGGTTTGGTTTTAGTTATTCTTTCTTAAGAAGCATTTTGCACACCCATCATTTATATTCAAAGTTATGTAATTTAATTTTTACTACTTTTAAGTAAGCTAATGACATTTAATCTGTTTGTTTGTTTGTTTTAGAGATTTTTTTATATAGGGCACATGCGCACTCACTGGATAGACAGAGACAGAGAGACAGAAAGCAAGAAATCATTCTCTCCCAGGGGTAGCTCCACACTGCAATTCCCTCTCCATTCTCCTTTTCGGATTTTTGGGCATGCACAGACATGTGCCTGGCATGAGTTTTAAGCCACCAGTTTCTAACAACCATGTAGGAGTCCAGCAACATAACCATTATATCATCAGCTGATCCCAAAATTTAATCTTTTCAAAAGAATTGCTTAAATAAATTAATCAAGAACTTTTGGGTCCAGCAGTTAGCGTAATGGCTATGTCGCTGGACTCCCACATAGTCAACTGTGTTTCACGTCCTGGACCCAGTGGCTTAAACTCACGCCAGGCGCGTGTGCGTGCGTACCCAAGATCCCAAGAGAAGAATGGAGGAGAAGGGATTGCGGTGTGGCCATCCCCCTTGTGGGGTGATTTCTCACTTTCTGTCTCTCTGTCTCTCTCTGTCTCTCTCTCTGGCTTTCTGGCAAGAGCATGTGCCCTATAGCAAAAAACTCTCAAAAAAAAGAAGAACTTTTAAGCTAACTAGGACATTTTCCCAAATTGACCTTATGAGAAAATGAATTCTTATGAGTTTCACATTGTTGGTAAAAGCAATGAGGTCAAATTATAAACCCCATATTTTATTGATAGCAGTCATTTAATTCTATATATAAAATAACAGTTTGAAATTCTTTGACTCTGCATAATCAGAATTCCCGCAAATGGGGGCCAGCAGGTGGTGGGGGATTTAGGTGCTGAACTCTCACATGAATGACCACATTTGAAGTCCCAGACCTGGCACTTTGCTTTCTGTCTGTTTCTATCCCTCTCTGGTGAGTATTAATGCAAATTAAATAATAATAATAAATAAATAAATAATTTTTTGGTGAGGTTTTTGCTATATGGTGCGTGCACTCACCTGTCTGTCTAGACAGAGAGAGACAGAAAGATAGAAAGCAAGAAATCACCCTCCAAGGGGGATGGCCATACCGCAATCCCTTTCTTCCATTCTCTTCTTGGGATCTTGGGCACACACACACATGCACCCGGCATGAGTTTAAGCCACCAGGTCCGGGACTCGAACCGCGGTCAACTACATGGGAGTTCAGCGACATAGCCATTACGCTAACTGCTGGTCCCAATAAAATTTTTAAAAAAGAATTCCCACAAATGTCCAAGTATGTGAGATGGTCTGACATAAGAAATTGAAAGAAATTTGTCAATGTGTTTTTAGACTCTCTATTACAATATATGAATTGAATTAGGTAATTAAGTTGATATTTGGGCACAAAGATATTGTGCTCTGGGATAAATTTTAAATCATTTAAATGTAGTCATGATACTAAATATGACAGAAAATGTTTTTAAAAATTTAACAAAGGGGGGAAATTAGCCTTATACAACAAAAATTGTGAGAACACAAATATTTATTAAGAATCTTTACAATATACATACTTCTGATCTAGTAATTCTACTTCTAAGGGTCTTACATGAAAGCAATGATTTAAAATACCTTTAAGATGTATTTATAAATATTTTTAAAACATACAAATTTATTTATTTATTTATTTGTTTGTTTGTTTGTTTGTTTTAGGATTTTGCACTTGTCAGAGACACACAGAGAGAAAGAAAGAGAGAAAGTGAGAGGGAAAATAAGAAATCACCCTTTCAGGGAGGATGACCAGACTGCAATCCTTTCTCCTCCACTCTCCTCCTGGGATTTTGGACATGAACATATACACCTGGTATGAGTTTAAAGCCGCTGAGTCAGAAACTCTAACCGCAGTCAGCCATGTGGGAGTCTAGCACCTTAACCATCACACCACCTGATGGCTCTAAAATAAGCACTTTTTAAACTGAAAAGAAATTTCAAATTGTTAAGAGTGGCTTTCTCTGACTACTTCTTTCTTAATATTGTAGTTTCTATAGTTGCCTTTATTGTGCATTTCTCAATTTTATAATCAGAAAATAAAAGTTGGAGATGGGGAGAAATTTTAAAATAGAAAGAAAAACCTTGCATTCAGGCCTCCAGTTCAATTCTTCCCTCTCTTTGTCCTGCCTATTATCCATTAGACCACACCAGCACTTTGATATTGTTACATTTAAATTTAAAAGCATAAATACAACCTCTAGTACTGTGATTCAAAGAATTATCGGTCATAGAATGAGCAGGAACATTCTATCCCAGAGGAAAAAGATGCAGAAAAAAAAAAATTATATGCAGGATCATATTACTCCAAAATGTAGAAAACTTTCTCATTACTCCTGTTAAGCCATGTTATGTTCAACCTTATGTATTTCAGGCTTATGTATTTTAGTTACATAAGCCATCTATTTTTTTTTTTTGACAAAAGTACAAAAATGCAATAAAGATACTTTTAACAAAGCAATGCTGTGAACTGGGTGAAAGCTTTATTATCCCCACTTAGTACATTATTCTTGAGATCAAAGTTCATTATTATCTTTTCTAAGATGATACCCATCTGTCACATAGTCCTCTTGTTCAATAACTTCCATTTAAAAATTTCTCTGCTTCTAAATCAAAGGAAATATTAAGGTACATGATGTGTTTCTGAAGATCTAAGACTCCAAATGCTTTGGGTTTTTAGAAGTGCAACTATAGAGAAACCACAAAAAACTACAAAGCAGGATAAAATATTAGCCATGGCTCTTGTATAGATTATAGCTAAAGGTGTATATTTGGCTTGAGGGACTCAATGATTTATTCTTGTTCAACTAACCTACAATAAAATTATTGCAATGTCTCTGGAACAGATATTAAAAACATCTCTAAGTATTAAGTTTAAGAGAGAAGGAAAGACTGACTTAGCATATAGCCTGAGTCTATCACTGTCAATAATACTAAAAAAGCACAATATAAAATATCTCCAAGTCCCCTCTGGCTAGTAAGAAAGACCAGGATCTATGTTCATAAGCTCATAAGATCTTGATTTACTGCCACCATTTTCAACACATTGGTTCACTTGCCTATAATAAAGTTGAAATCATGATACTCCTTTTATATTTAGACATAGTCATTCTACTTTCATGCTTCCTGGTTCAGAAATAAAAAAATAGGTAAAGAAACATGGAGTTGGATGTATAACTGTGTGGTACAAATACAAATGTAGAGAACGTAGCAATGACAAATTGCTGATTCACCAAACCCCACTACCAATATAATAGTAACTGCTTTTATCTCACTATAAAAATTCATCTACTGATGAGGATTGCATAGTTAACAGTTCTGTAGGAATATATGGTTTACTATTACTGATAAGAGTTAACTCTTGCTTTCTACTTCTTCATTATGTTGCTTAATTTTGGACATTACATTAATAATTAACATCTTTTAGACATATTGGAGAAAGAAGTTAACGAAAAAAACATAAGAATTTGCTTTAAGTTCTCTATAATTCTGTTAAAGTTTATATTACCAAAATGATGGTACTTAAGTATTATTAAACAGACCTTTTTTTTCTCATTAAGTTACATATATTCATCACATATTTATGGAATATATTTTATGTGCATGGTTATATTTTTGCCCCTATATAGACAAGAATAAAGAGGAGAGGAAAAAAGTCTTGGGTTTTGATCACCCAGTTGTTAGTACCTTGGACCATATCTTAAAATTTTAAGGTTGTGATTATAATTTAAAACAATAATTCAGATTTTGAAATCATTCAATGGAGTAAATCAAGAGTTTAAAACATTCTGAAAATAAAACAATTTACCTTTGGTCAATACTAAAGACAATACTTTATTTCATATCACTGCATATTAAATCCAAAGAGAAGAGGACTAAAAAATAAGAAGACTCTGCTCTGTATTTAAGGACTAAGGTTTTTTCCTACTAGATAACCATAAAAACAGTGTAATAAATGTAATAAATACCCCTCAAAAGTCATGATATTTTGGCCACTTCATAAAAAAAAATTACCTACATATTAATAACTAAACCACAGAAAACAGAGATAATTTATTCCCAAATCAACACTTTCAGTTCTATTCCCCAGAATAGAAAACAATTGCTAAAACTATAAGAACAAAAACAAACATTAATTTGCAAAAAGCTGTTTATTACATTCACAGCTGGAAAGCTAATAAACTTTGGAATGATATTTTACACTCCAGTCCAACTCAAATGATAGTGTCTACATCTTCATTTAACAGAAAACAAGTTTCAAAGAAAAAAGATTAATCTCTAAATCCCTGCCATTCATCATCTAAGGTAAATTATGTAACTGCTTGCTTCTTCTACCATTCCAAAAATTCGTAAGAGTCTCCTGCAAAGTTTGCATCAGTTAAATCTCTGAGAGTAAAGTGTCTTTATAGCTGAATTATATGGGGTGGTTTCAATAACTGACTTAGACATTTAATGAACTAAGTTATAGCGAATCTGAATGGAGTAAAGTATCATTCAACTACCAAGTTCAATTCTGGCCAAGACAGGGAAAAGGAACCTTTGCCTTTGGGATTTTCTCACGACCTTGCCTTTGTCCTCCCTTTACCCTCCGTAATTCTCTTCACATCAGCTGCCTGGTGTGTGAGCCATCCCCTAGACGGCTAGTAACTATCCTCCAGAGCTACCTCCTGTTTCTTCTATTCTGCAGAGGGCCCATGTTATAAGAAAAGAAGTTATTTGAACTGATTCCCATTAAAATATGACTAGTAAGTCACTGTGTTTTCTTTCCCAAGAGTATTTGCCTTTTAAGAGAAATAGAAAAGAAACAAAAAAAGGCTGTTAATGCTAAATATCCAGTTTTATATTGTAGTCATTTGAGATGTATAACAAACCAAAATAAAGAATTTCAGGCAGTTGGTATAGGGTAGAAAATATTGGACTGGAAGACTTATTAGTAAACCTTCATTACAACAGAGTTGGTCCTGTTCAAGATTAATAAATAGGTAGTGTTAATCACTTTATCTATTTCTTTAGCAATCTTAAATATCTTGTTTCTTTACTCAATGCAAAGTACTTCATTTATTCATTCAACACCCAAATGTTTGTCAAAAGCATATTCTTTTTGGGACCAGCAGTTAGCGTAATGGCTATGTCGCTGGACTCCCACGTAGTCGACCGCGGTTCGAGTCCCGGACCCGGCGGCTTAAACTCACGCCGGGCGCGTGTGCGTGCGTGCCCAAGATCCCGAGAGGAGAATGGAGGAGAAGGGATTGCGGCGTGGCCATCCCCCCTGGGGGGTGATTTCCTGCTTTCTATCTCTCTGTCTGTCTCTGTCTGTCTGGCGAGCGCACGCGCCCTATAGCAAAAACCTCTCCAAAAAAAGAAAAAGAAAAAAAAAAAAAAAAAGCATATTCTTTTTGAAACACTGTTGTGTACCCTACAGGTGGAGGGGTGAAAAAAAAAAGTGGACCCGCCTTCATGGAGCCCACATTCTGAGGATGAAAACATATGTTATAAAAGTAAAGAAAAAAGTAAACAAGATAATTTCATATCATAGACAAACCTATAAGTAAATAAAGGAAAAGGTGTGTGCAAAAGCTCCATCCCAAGAAAGGGCTTGCCATGTTCCATTAACGAAAGGGAGGATGGTGTTTGGAGCATTACAAGAGGATGGGTAGTGTAACATGAGGTTGGAAAGACAGGCAGGAGCCAAACCTTGGGGGTTTGGATTTTCTTCTCTGTGACAGTACAAAATCATGGAAAGCATGAACAAGATGGTGAGGGGATTGTACAGTAGGTATAGAAAGATCTTATCTGATTTGTATTTTATTACACTATAACATCACTCCAGTAGTTCACTTGTCCAAAAGCAAAGTGCGTATTATTTTTCTTTTCATTAGTAGCTGAGCAAGCAGGCTTTGGAATTCTATTACTTGGAGTCAAATCCTTCCTCTACCATTTACAGACTGGAGACTTTTGCCAAGTTTTACAGCCTCTTTCAGTCACGACATCTTCATTTTTTTTTCTTTTTTTCTTTTTTTTGTTTTTGTTTTTGTTTTTGTTTTTAGGTTTTTCTCATAGGGCACATGTATTTGGCAGAGAAAAGAGAGAAGGAAAGTCAGAAATCACCCTCCAGGAGGGTGGCCATGCTGCACTCCCCTGTTGTCCATTTATCTCTTGGGATTTGGGGTACGTACACACACACACACACACACACGCATGCCCAGCACAATTTTCAAGCTGCCAAGTCCAGGAATCGAACCATGATCAGCCACATGAGAATCTAGCACCTTCGTCACCATGTCACCTTCTGATCCCTTCATTATTTTAGATGTAGAAAATAATAATACTCATAAGATCTTTATTACTAGTACCAAACAGAGCTCATAATTTCACTTCTTTCCCCTTGCTAATTCTGTACTTCTCCCAGTCTTCCTGGTTTCAGTAAATGGAGTATGGACCATAATACTGAAAGACAGCATCTTGAATGGCATAATCCCAAATGCTGAAATCCCAAAATATAAATTCCTGAGTTAAAATCTTGAAAACCAGAATACCAAAAACTGCAATTCCCAGTTAAAAAAAGAAAAAAACTATGTAAGAGGAATAGAAACCAAATTTTGCATCTCCACCATTTTGCGCTCCATGCACATGGTTGAATTTCCACATGCACTAAGCAACATAGAAGCATAGCACAGAAGATAAAACTTAATAGGCAATGCTCATGTCAGTGTATGTTGAATCACAATTTTTTTTAAACAGAGTAACATCAAGTAGAAAATGGATGTGGATGTATTCTCTGAGTTGTGCCATACCCTAAAAGAAAAAAAAAGGAGCTATTCATCATAATGCAAGTCTTCAAAATATAGTTAATGATAGTGAAAGTCAGTCAACTTCTATGGACTACCTCCATGCAATTGTATATAATCTATCCCTGTTATACACCTTTCCATATCTCTAATTTTCTTTTATTATTTTTTTTTTACTTTTTTTTAATCTTTCTTTCTTTTTTAGTTTTTTCCTCCATTGTTTGAAATTGTCAGTATTATGTTTACAAATTACTACGCTAGGCTTTTATCTTTGTACCATTTCCAATACTGGAGGTATAAACTGTGTAAAGATTGTTAGAGTTCTAATTTATTTTATGCATTGTTTACAAAGTTTACTGAGAAAGTGCATTGTCATAACATCAACTTTGTGTGTATGCATTATGAGTGTAAAATGTAATTTCCAAGACCAGCAGATGACGTAATGGTTCTGTCACTGGACTCCCACATGGCACGTGGTCAATTGCAGTTAAATCCCAGACCCGGTGGCTTCAAACTCACGCCAGGTGTGTGTGCATGCATCCCCAGGATCCTGAGAGGAGAATGGAGAAGGATTGCACTGGGGCCATCCCTCCTGGGGGGGGGGGGGGGAGCGCTGATTTCTAGCTTTCTGTTTCTCTGTCTTTCTCCTTATATCCGGCAAGCGCAGCATGCCCTATAGCAAAAATCTCTCTTAAAGGAAGAAAAAATGGTTGTATCTTTTTCAATAATGTAAAGTGTAAAAATGTTGAAGCTTTCTCAGTAAATGAAGAGCTGTCCTTTATGTACATGTGCATTTGTGAAAAATCAAAAAAAAATTTTTGGAGCTCTTTGGGCAACTACATATGCAGTGGTGACCCATCATAGTTGTTTGATAGATCTCATCAAAGATTTAGGTTCTCCACCATATTTCAAATGTCTATAGTTATAAAGTTGGGTACACAACTACCAGGAATATTGATAAACATTTATACAATTAGTGTTTTGATCAATTTCTTTATGAGTATGATTTGCCTGCTCATACTGTTATACCCACGTGACTGTTGTTAATATACCTGAGTGTTCATGCTTACAAAAATAAGTATGCTGTAATTGCCAATCTTATTGTATAAAGTAGTCTGTTTTTTTTAAAAGAATAATTTCATCTAACTTTATTTATTTATTTATTCATCTTCTTATTTCAATTTGACCAGAGAAGAAGGGAGAGAGAGAGAGTGAGCACGAGCGAGAGTGAAAAAGCAAGCCGCCAGGTCTGGGACTTGAACCATGGTCAGCCACATGGGAATCCAGCACCTTTAACCATCTGCCAGCCCCAAAGTAGTCTATGTTTTGATCTGTTGGATTTGTATGTGTTTCTAGGGTCTTGTAGCTGCTCTATGGCACTGGCAGTGCGTAGGCCCCAGGTCTTCTTTTCCTGGGTCCCACAGGCCTCTGTCCCTTTCCTCTTCTTATCCTGAGGAAAGTTCTAGTCTAAAATATGACATAGTCTTTTTCTGTTCCCAGCTTCTAATCAGCACTTGTTCTGTTCCCATAAATCCTCTTCACATAAAGATTTAGGATTTTGAACACAAAGTTCAAAGACTTTTCCATGTATCTATTTCCAGTCCTGCTATATTCCTCCTCTGAGACAATGAGCCACAAAATGACTGCTTGAATACATTCAGAAAAGAAAAGGGAGGAGGGGGAACCAGCAGTTGGCACAATGGCTATGTCGCTGGACTCCCATGTAGTCGACCGTGGTTCGAGTCCCGGACCTGGTGGCTTAAACTCATGCTGGGCACGTGTACCTGAGTGCCCAAGATCCTGAGAGGAGAATGGAGAAGGGATTGTGGCAATCACCCTGGGGGCTGATTTCTGGCTTTCTGTCTCTCTCTATCTCTGGCTTTCTGGCGAGCGCACACGCCCTATAGCAAAAACCTCTTCAAAAAAAAAAAAAGAAAGAAAAAAAAGGGAGGAGGGGAGAAAATTGTATATGGAAAATTGTTTCAAATATTATGCCAGCCATAATACTTTAAAAGCAGTTCATTCAGTCAAGTCCTTGTACCCACAAATATAATGAAAACTCAGCTATATATGAAAAAACTTTGAACCCAGTAGGTTGCATGGTAATTAAGGCACAGGACTCCCACATGGCTGGTTTGAGTCCTGGAGGCTTGCTTTCTCATTTTCCCTCTCGCTCTCTGTCTCTCTCTGGTGAACGTATGTGCCCTTAGAAAATTAAAAAATAATAATGATAAATAAAATTAAATAATTCTTTTTTTAAAAGGAAAGAAACTTTGGGGGCAAGAAGGTGGCATGGTTAAGGTACTGGACTCCCGCATAACAGACCCCAGTTCAAGTCCATGGCTTGAAAAAAATCACACCAGAAACATGTGTGTGTGTGCCCCAAATCCAGAAGAATGAAGGAGAACAGATTGCAGCATGGCCATCCCTCAGGGCGTGATTTCTCTCTTTCCCTCTCAAATGTCTCTTTCTATCTCTCTCTACCAAGCCCACAATCCCTATGGCAAAAACCAAAAGAAAGAAAGAAAGAAGGAAGGGAAGGAGGGAGGGCGGGAGGGAGGGAGGAAGGAAGAAAAGAAGGAAGGAAGGAAGGAAGGAAGGAAGGAAGGAAGGAAGGAAGGAAGGAAGGAAGGAAGGAAGGAAGGAACTTCCCCCTGAAAGATTATTTTGAGAGATAGTCTTCTGTAGGGCTACCGCAGGCAAGTAAAGGACTTCCCTAGTACTTATCCACCTGAAAGCACAAAAATAGTTGCTCACACAGAGGTCTTGAAGTTATGTTGTTATTTTTACAAATATAAGGGAATCCAGTTCAATGAATCAGTAAATCATATTTGCTAGGAAGACTCAGAATAAAAGTCTTTTGCTCTAAGAACCTGAGCTATTTGGCATTAAATCACGTACTCATGGTATAGTCAGGAAGTCCTAAAATTAGGATCCCCTACTGCGGTCCATGAACAAATTCTGCAACAGAAAAAGAAATCTCCCAAGTTGAAAGAAGCTTTATGTACCCTTAGTGTCACCTAGTGGTGACATTAAAAAAATCCTGAGGTTAGTCTGTCAGTGAAATCTAAGGAGAGTATCCTTCCTATCTCCAAATATTTCAACTAGGAAAACAAAGACCTGCCTTCTGTCAAATGCTACAGCTTGGCAACCTGGAAATTCTGTAAGTTTCCTCTGACTTCTTTTAACGTTGAACAATATATACTCTTCATTTTCATTTCTCCTCTAAAATTAATCTGTGTGTTACTTTCAGTTATCTAAACTTATCAGTCAAACTCTCCTCACCAAGACTAACAATATCTCAGTTAAGGAAGAGCATATGTTGCTAAGACAAGACTCGAAGGTAAAGTTTCCATGTTTTTGTTGATTTCAGATGTGCCTCGTCTCCTTGCCATAAGAACACAGGAGACTACAGGCAATTGTCATGAAATTTTATTGCTGAAGGACATCTATCACTTTACCGAGGAAACTGAAATTTAAACAAATTTTTATATGTCATTTGACATACCTCATTAGAGACACATTGGAGACTAGAAGCCAAGCTTTTAAATTTCCAGTTTAGTATCCTTTCCACGTATGTCACAACACCCAACTCCCCTCTGAAACATTTTCAGCATAGCAAACAGATTGGCCCAGTAGAGTGAGGCCAAGATTCAAGGAAAATTCCTATGATTGTTAGCCTAGGTCCTACACTTAAATTTGTGAAATGGGATAACGTTTAATTTGTAATCAACAAAGCTTGACTCCTAAAGAAGTTTTTATCACTAGGTAATGGTTCACACTACTCATCAGTCCTGCGGTTACTGGACCATGTGCCATCAAATCATCTGTTATTGTTTTATTAGTTTTATGGAGTGCTCAGCACCTGGGCATGTCCCCACAGATAATATGCTTCCTCTCCCGTTTCCAACATATCCTAGGTTGATGTATTCTTTTGTTATCAGGAGCTTATGATGATAATCTTAGAGTATTTTTCGTAATAGGTCATACTTCTTGCTTCAAGGAAAAAAATTCTTCAGACACAACTATTGATTTGCTTCGTGTGGATGGCATAATTACTAAATCTCTCCTAAATGGAGAAAGTATCAAAAGAACAAAATTTTGCTAATATCTTAACACTAAATACACGAAACAAAGACAAAAATCTCAGAAATATCTTAATGGTATTTATTTTTTTATATTCATTGTTTATCATATAAACAAGAGTCCTTGGGGTCAGCAGGTGGCATGGTGGTTAAGGCATGACTCCCACATGGTTCAAGTCCTGGACTCAGCAACTTGAGACTCATGCTGAACATGTGTGTGTGCATGCCCAAAATTCCAAGAGGAGAATAGAGGAGGGGGAATTGTGGCATACTCATCCCCAGGGGAAGTTATTTGTCACTTTCCCTCTCTGTGTCTTTTTCTGGTGAGGGCACAAGCCCTATTGGGGAAAAAAAAAAAATCCTCACCCTGAAGGAATAGAAAATGTTCACTGTTTTTTTTTGTTTTTGTTTTTGTTTTTTTGTTTGTTTGTTTGTTTGTTTTGGTTTTTTTGTTTTTTTTTTTACCAGATGGAGTATCATTATGTTGCCCAACACTGGTCAAAGCTTATGATCCACCTGTCTCAGCCTCTCAAGCCTCTGAGACAATAGGCATGTACTACTATGCCCAGCTTTTTAGGGTAGTCTGAAAATCAAACCTGAGTCTTCCATGTGACCTCAGCTAGCCAAGTACCAGCATCACTCAGTCTCACTATTGCAACTTGGTCTACTTTTAAATGTTTTTAAACCAACCTCCCATAAATGTGAATGGCTCTCTATACATGAAAGCAAAACTGACTTTGAGGTTATGTTTTAATTAAAAATTGTTTTAAAATTACATCCAATTGTTCTTTTGCTCTTGATCTTAGGGGTTTTCTTTTGTGTTTTTACTTTCTTTCTTAAATTTTTTTTGCTTTTTTTTTTTTTTGGTCAGAAGGTGTGTGTGTTCACCAGAGATAAAGAAAGCAACCCTCAAGGGGCATGATCATACCTCAATCCTTTTTCTCTATTTCCCCCTCCCCATCAGGATTTTGAGCACACACACATGTACTCACATGTTTTTCAAGCCACTGGGGCTGGTATTCAAACTGCAGTCAATAATGTGGGATCTGTCTCCCTACACGCAGGACTTAACCCCTGTGCTACAAGGACAGCCCTTTTTTTCCAGTTTGAAATCATTCTTTTTCCAAGCTAACAAACTGACTTAACCATTTTCACCTCAGATGAAGCACATTCTAGCTTTTCCTATATTTTATTTTATATATCTAGTTACATTAGACATAGTTCCACAGAAAAATACTGAGTTCAATATTCCAGTCACTTCGACCTTCTGGAAAATAAATGCTTTCCTTTGCACTCTGGAACCATGAGTACAAGGCCTTTCCCACCAAGGTGAAGGGTGCAAATTTACAAGTCACAATCTTGACAGCTATGAAGTTAATGAGGGCAAAACATCCATGCTGATGTAAGCTAGTCAGCATAGTACTTTCCTATAGGAAAGAGCCAAGAGTCATTATTAAGTTTCAAATGTTGTAACTGGAGACTTAATAGCCTCACCCCCAAGCCATTTTTATTTCTTTGCCTAAATAAAGTTCGCTAGAATTCCCTCTGCTGAGAAGAAAAATTGCTGATTAGCCAAATGAGACTTAAGTCTTCCTTTACCGGTCTAGTAAATAGGGCTCCCAGGCTATGTGCCATTTACCCCCTCAAGTATTTCTGGGCACAAGTTCTTTCACAGAAGGCATAACCTCTTAGATCCCCACACCAAGAAATGAAGATGATGACAGGCTGAGCTGTTAATTTGTAAGTCTTCTATAATTGAGGTCACATTCAAGAATGAGAAAATATTTGCCTAAGACAAATAAACCAGCTATCTATGCACCCTGTTCTTTGTAGTACATACTATCTGTTCCCAAATTAATCTGACTGCTTTTTTCATGAAGATCATACAGAGCTTAAAGTAGATTTAAAAGCATTTTGGGCCCTTCTTTGCCTCACCATCCTCCACAGCACCACAACTACCATGCAAAATTCTGAAAGATTCCAATTTGGGTCTTTACCAAAAAAAAAAAAAAAAAAAAAAAAAAAAAAAAAAAAAAAAAAAAAAAAAAAATTCACATGATGAAATTTACTGAATTCCTAGCTCCTATTTCCAGATGGATAAAAATAACTGCCAGGAAGGATTACAAATTTAGAAGTCACCATTTAGAAATTTCTTAGAAACAGAGGTAGATTATAAAGAAATTGGAAATGTTATTAGTTTCTGTATATCCATGGCAAAATGAGTAGTTAGTTTCTGAATCAGCGGAAGAAGAGGAGAGGGAGGAAGCTGGGCATGACATTTCCTGTGTATCTAATTCACTAATGGAGTCAAAGCATTGAGTATACCTGTTCAGAAGCAAGAGCAGGGACACATATGGTTCCAAAATAAGAATGCTACCTCTGGTTTCTGGTAATAAGAGAATTGCAAGATACTTTTTGGCACTGAATCAGAACCTAGTTTGAATGAAAAGTAAAATGTTCAAAAGAAAGATGCTTTAGGCCATATCTAGGAAGCTCTTCACAGGTAGCATATGTTTGTAGCTAATAAAATCTATTTAAATAGGAGAACCCTGTTTCATCAGACAAGTGTGTGTTCTGATGACCTGGGTGCTGAGCTAACAGGAAACATCTTTGCTGGAAATAGGCAGAGAAAGGTTGCTGCATGCTCAGAAAGATATTCCCCTGTGGATGGAAAAGAAAAGAATATGAGAAGGAAAATTACTTACTGAGGCAGTTACTCCTGACTTACTACCTCTGCAGATGATTTCTTCCCCTCTTTTCCTCTCTTTGTTTCTCACTGCCCCTCTATGTTTTTATACTTTGTAGTTTCTTTGAACTTTTGATGAATATTCATATATCTCCATAGTGATTTGTCTGTACTATGATTAAGAACAGACTGAAGTACTTAATATAGCCTCTTCTGATAAAGAAAGCAAATGCATAGTAAGTCATCCATGTTAATGAGGGACATTTTACTATAACAAGCCAATGAGTAAAATTGTAGGTCTAGACCTACAGAGAAAATCCAATTGCCTCATCACAACTGAAGCATTTCTATTCCTTAGATGCATTTGTGAAATACAGTCATGTAATAATTCTTCTAATCTAGTTCCCAATCAGTCATAATTATAGATCAAGTATTTGTTGAGCTGGGCTTTATACTAGACACTGGATCAAATAAAAGAAAAAGCAGATAAGAGCCTCACACTTCAAACTTAAAAGTTTCGGGCAGGTGATATTTTTTTTATAGGTTTTTTGCTACAAGGCACATGCACTCGCCAGAAAGACAGAGAGAGACAGAGAGACAGAAAGTAAGAAATCACCTCCCAGGGGGATGGCCACACTGTAATCCCTTCTCCTCCATTTTCCTCTCGGGATCTTGGGCACGCACACACATGCGACCAGCATGAGTTTAAGCCACCGGGTCTAGGACTTGAACCGCAGTGTACTACATGGGAGTCCAGCAACATAGCCATTACGCTAACTGCTGGTCCTGGACAGGTGCTTTTTGAGATGACCTGCATCTACTATGGAGACTTTTTTTTTTTTTTTTTTTTCACGAACCTTTATTAAAATGCAGGCCACTCGTGCAGCATTACCAACTAGGTTGGGCACCTGGTTGAGGGGGTGAATCAGGGCTGAAATTTAGCTTGCAGTCTGTTCTCCAAAATCTACTTTGCCTGGTGGAGATGCTGGGGAGATGTCTTTTAAAAAGTCACCCAAAGGCATCACTAGGCAATAACCAGTATTAAAGCAGTTTATCCCACACACATACAGGAAGTTTGTGTTTGCAGTTTACCCTGCCCCCTCCTGCCCCCCTCCACAGAAACTACTGTGCTTTTCCTTCCTCTTCCACATCTACTTGTCAGACCTCAGCCTTGGATCTATAGGCTATGGCTCAGGTGAATTAATGCAGCTTAAGCAGAACACAAAAATCTTTATGTTAATAGGACCATAATACTGAGGCTGGTTTCAGATTTGTTAGAGATTTTCACTATGAAAAGGTTTTCTAAATCAAATGGAGTCATGTCAATTTGCACTAAAACTATGACTAAATCAAACCAAGAGCTTTCTCGTGCATGCCTGATATCAAGAGCTGTTGGAAAACTCAACCAGAATCACAATATTGCACAAACACCACTGCAACCTGACACAAAGACTAACTCTGCAAGACTCTGTCCAAAGACTGCTTGATCGACTTAAGACCGACACCACCCTTGCTATTGATCCTGGTAGCTGAGAATAACTGTCCCCAAACAAGTATAATCCCCTCCCACTTCTGGATTTTGTCTTTAAAACTCATCTAAGGATTGTAAGACCTCAGTGAGCATGTTTAGGATGACCTAAAATAGGCTCATTTGGGCTGCAAGTCAGCTGCAGTCCTTAAAACAGACAGAAATAAAGTCCTTTTTGTTTATATATTTTGCCTCAGTTTACCTGTTTTAGGTCATCATGATTTAAACCACAATTTCTTAGTTGTCATTTTATTTTAAAGTCCCAGTCCAGCTTTTCTCTTTGAGCCTGTAAGTATGCCTAAATTTAAAGTTCTTTGTTCAGAGTTCAACCACTTACATAAAGCACTTTTTTACCCCTCATAAATGAGGGTAATAACCTTTCTCCAGCTGACTTTCTACATTCCACACCTTGTATTTACTAATACAGAAAAAAGTAAAAATTTAGAGAGGCTATAAAGGAAGCCAAGTTTGACTGAATCATTTGCAAATAGAGTTTTAAAATTTCATTAAGCACAAGAAGAGAAAAATCACATTTTCACTCATATGTGGAACTAAAAACGCCCTCTTAGAAGTAGAGAATAAAAAAGTGATTAGTAGAGGGAGACCCTGGATGCAGTGGTGAAAAGAACCAGATTCCACATTGTCAACTGTGATTGGAATCCTGGCTCTAGAAGCTTCAAAAACAGAGCCAACGCGTGGGTATGCAAGCCCAAATTTCTAATGGGAAGGAGGAATGAAGGAAAAAGGCTTGTGACATGATCATGCCCCACTGGAGGGTTCCTTTTCTCTTCTCTCTCTCTCTCTCTCTCTCTCTCTCTCTCTCTCTCTCTTTCTCTCACAAGCACATACATCTTCTGGCAATTTAAAAAAATAATTTTTTAAAAAAGAAAAAGTAGTTACTATAGACTAGGAGGTATAGGAAATAGGGGTGCTGTGGTTTAGATTATGACCTATCCCCCAAAGATTCATATTTTAAAATTTGGTCCCTAATAGTAATACAATGGCATTAAGAAGTGATTATAACTGTAAGAGTAAAACTCACCTTCAATATAGGCAGATACATCAGCAGACAAGATTGCCATGCAAGCCAGTGGACTGAAAGAGGAAGATTCACCTTCAATGTGCATCACCACCATCCAATTGACTGAAATCATGGGTTGAAACAAAGGAAGTGGGAAAACCTGCTTCTTTTTCCTTCCTCTATATCTTTCTCGCTTTTCTTTTCCTTCTTCCTCTTTTTTCTTTCTCTTTCTTTCTGCACATAGCTGCTGACCCACTGCCACTCGTAACCATGTCATTACATAGTACCAAAAGCCAGTCAGATGCCCGTTTCATGTTCTTAGACTTTCCAGCCACCAGATTCATGAACCAAATAAATCTCTTTCTTTATAAATCACCCAGTATCAGATATCATTCCAATAATGGAATGACACAGGGGGACACTCAGAAGTTGGTTAATGAATACAAAACTACAGATAAGGGGAAGAAGCTCTAGTGTTCTATAGCAAAAATTACTACAGTTAGCAATAATATACCGTACATATCAAAACAGCTAAAAGTGAAGATTTCTAATGTTCCCAATAAAAAGTAAAGATAAATGTTTAAGATGATGAATATGCTAATTATCCTAATTTGATCATTACACATTGCATTCATCTACTGAAAAGTCACATTGTACCCATAAGTGTGTATGATTACGTGCCGATAAAAAATAATATTTTTATATGAAATTTTATTCATATAGTTGATTTGCTGCTAGCCAGCATCAAAGATCATAGAGAATGAAAATGGCATATTTTCATCATGTGTCTGCTGCCCCTGTTGCAAAGATAAATCTGTAATTGGTGAGCCTTTAATATCTAATAGCATTTTCTGTTGTGGTCTGATAGAAATAATCAGTCCAGACTTTGTGACAAAGTTGTTTCATAAATCCCCGCTAAAAATGGATGGAAAACTCTGATAGTGTGTATGTTCTTATTTTGGTATTAAAAATTTACACTAGCTTTAGTCAAAACTAATTCTAATCCTGTCACTTGAAAATATAATTATTTTCATTCTTTCCATTGTAAAAGGTTGGGAGTAAAAGCTTCTAAAAGCCAGTTTTACATATAGTTCTCTGGCAGGTTACTCACAATGTGGTTCTACCATTAATTGTTTAAAACCTGTTTAGATAGATACTCTATCTTTAAAAAGCCAGAGCTTTTTGTTCTTAAACTCAAGTCCTAGATGGCCTCCCACTGCCCCATGATTGAAAAGCAACTATAAACTCTACCAAAATCCAGTGTTCATCCATGATTAATTATCAGTGTCAAATACATAAGCAAGCAGCAGTAAACACATGAATTAAATGCTGCCTAATAATAATTAATCTTTCCGATTGTTTCATCAAATAAATTAGACCTGCCATTCTTTCAACACAGCTTTGATTCACTGCCATGATAGGTTTCAAATAATATCACATGAAATTGTTCTGTATTTTATAAAATAAATCAAAAAGCAAATTTAAAAAAAATTTGTTAGAGTTTTTTTTTTTGTTTTTTTTTGGTTTTTTTTGTTTGTTTGTTTTTTTGTTTTTTGGGTTTTTTTTTTTTTTTTTTTTTTTTTTTTTTGCTATAGGGTGCGTTTATTCACCAGAGAGATGGAGAGTGACAGAGAGACAGAAAGTAAGAAATCACCCCCATAAGGGTGATAGCCACACCTACAAGCCCTTCTTCTCCATTCTCCTGTTTAGATCTTGGGCACGCACACACATGCACCCAGAGTGAATTTTAAGCCAACAGGTCCAGAATTCAAATCGCAGTTGACTACGGTGAGCATCCAGCAACATAACCATTACCTCATCTACTAGTAATTTTAGGAGCTGGCAGATGGCATGATGGTTTGGGCACTGGACAACCATATTTCAAGTCCTAGACCTGGTGGCTTGCTTTCTCACTTTTCCTCTCTCTCTCTTCCTGTCTCTCTGCTGAGTGTGTGTGCCATGTAGCAAATTCAAAAATAATAATAATAATAATAAATAAGTAAAATAAATCATTCTGGAGATAGATACCAAACTTGAGCTGTGAAATATTGGTTTCCTTTACTAAAAATTAAGATTTTCTGCTAAGACTTCTCCCTCCAGATTCATTTCTAGTGGCCTCTATGCACTAAGTGTTTAGACAGGTCCAAGTAAATAGGATCCAAACATCTGAATACAATTAGGGTCAGAATATTCCTCTATTCCCACTAAATCTGATGCACAAAGAATGAAAACGGAATGGAAGAGAAATTGCAGATCACCTCCTCCTGCATGCCTCTGAATGTTCAGATTGAACTTCAAGAATTAGGAAGAAATACACCATTCATCAGATGATTATAAATCACCACAGGGTCACAAGAAATACAGGAAAGCAGGAAAATTCTTCTCCTCCAAGGGAAAAGAATAACTCGTCTTCATCTTCAGACAGTACAATGAAACTCATGGAAATGTCTGACAAAGAATTTAGAATATTCATAGTGACAAAGTTAACAGAGATGGAAGAGAAGAGAGACAATGAACTGCAGCAGAGGCAAGAGAAAAGAGCTGACGAGTTCCAGGAGGTGAGAAAGTTTTTCCAAGATCTAAAAGAGGAAATACTCACTATAAAAAAAAGAATAAAATGGACCCGTTAGAGATGAAGGCTATAATACAGGAAGTCAAAACCTTCCTTGAAAGTATTAAAAGAATCTAGTCAGATCGTAAACAAAATAGAATCTCAGATATAGAAGACAGAATCACTGGCCTAGAAAAATCCAACACAAAGACTGAGAAAATTGCCCAAAAAAGTGAGAATAATATACGAGAAATACTAGATACCATCAAATGCCCAAACGTCCAGATAATTGATATCCCAGAAGGTGAAGAGACTCATAAGGGCATTGATAATCTATTCCATGAAATCCTGCAAGAAAACATTCCAAACCTAGAGAGGCTTTCAAAGTTCTAGTCCCAAGAAATGCAAAGGACCTTGAATAGAATCAACCCAAGAAGATCTTCTCCAAGACACATTTTAGCCAGATTGACCAAAACCACAGACAAAGACAAGCTACTGACATTAGCAAGAGAGAAACGTGAAGTTACCTAGAAAGGATATCTCATCAGGCTGACAGCAGACCTCTCATCAGAAACAATGCGAGCAAGGAAAGAATGGGAAAATATATTCAAAGTGTTAAGGGAAAATCAATTTCAACCAAGAACACTGTACCCGGCAAGATTATCCTTCCTATGGGAAGAAAAGACAAGAATATTCTCAGATAAACAAAACCTGAAAGAATTTACCAGCATCAGATCAGATCTCCAAGAAGTTCTGAAGTGCTATACCAGGAAAATTAAATACAGACACACAGAAATAAGAGTTCAAAAACTAAGAAAATCGTGAACTTAAGTCTGGAGTTGAATATTATATCCCAGAATTTAATCGGGAAGACTGGACTACAACAGAAGACAGATTAAGTACATGAGACTGAACTGGTGAAATAGAATTTTATGAATTTTAACTAAAACATTGCTAATTTTCTTCTAGATTTGTTTTCCAGTTTTAAGGATTTTTGTCCTGTCTTGAGCTGCCAATAAGTTCATGTACCTACTATTTGGACAGAATCCTAACCTGTTTCCTTGATTTAAGGTTTAAGCAAAGTTCCTTAGCATTTCTTTGATTTACTAAAGTTAAACCTGTTTTTTTGAAATTAAAAAATATATTAACAAATACCTGTTTAATGACTGTAGTAAGCTATATAGCATGAGCTAGGTGCTACCTTATAGTATATTCATTCTACTCAGAGTTTCATGCCTAAAATCAGACTGTATTCACAGATATCTATATGTCAGAGGAACTAACTATTGAAAGTAGTTAGATTATTTAAGAAATTTTGTGAATCAATAAAATGTGGGGAAGAAAAGGAATGGAAAACAACTATAGACACCTGAGATAGTGTGGGAGGTGGGTGGGAAATGGCAGAGGGTGAGAAATAGGGGGAAATATATATATATATATATATATATATATATATATATATATATATTATATATATAGGTACATATATATATAACATATATATATTATATATATAGGCACATACATATATATAACATATATATATATATATATATGAAACTGGAAAAGGAAAATTATTGATGATAACAAGTATGATTAAGCCACTATGCAGTATATTCTAGACGGGAAATCACATTTTCTTTGCTGTGATGATGCTCAGTCAGTAAGTGAATGTAAATTAATTAATTAAAAATAAAATAATTAAAAATAAATATTTTTAAAATAAGCAAATTAAAAAAATTAGTCTTTTTTAAAAAGACTTCTTTTAAAAAAGAATTCTTTTTATTTAATTTTATTTATTTTGAGAGGTGTTTGCTATAGGGTGCGTGTGCTCACAGAAAGAGGGACAGAAAATGAGAAATCACTCCAGGGGGATGGCCACGCCACAATCCCTTCTCCTCCATTCTCCTCTCGGGATTTTGGACACGCATGCACACACACCTGGAGTGAGTTTAAGTCACCAGGCCCAGGACTCAAACTGCAGTCAACTACATGGGAGTCCAGCGACAGCCATTACACCAACTGCTAGTCCCAGATTTATTTATTTTTAATTTACTACAGGGCATGTGCACTCACCAAAAAAAGACAGAGAGAGAGAGAGAGAGAGAGAGAGAAGGAAAGTGAGCAAGTAACTGCCAGGTCTAGGATTCAAACCACAGTTGGCCATATGGGAGTCCAGCCCCTTCACCACCACCCCATCTGCTGGTCCAAAAATCCTTAGTCTTTAATACAAAGGAGAAAATTCTGAGAACATAAACTAACAGCATAGGTCACAACTAAATGTATTCATATTAGATAGACAGCCTCCAGAGCAGCCTCCTCAATGATTAGATCCCCTCCTTTTAAATCAAATATAAACCCTCTAGGCCTCCCCTTCAGGTCCTATTCAACTTCTTAATTAATTTATTTTTTAAAGAATTATTTATTTATTTAATTTCATTTGTTATTATTATTATTTTTTTTAATTTGACCAGACAGAGATTGAAAGAGAGAGAAAGAGAAAAAGCAAACTGCCAGGTTTGGGATTCAAACTACAGTTGGCCATGTGGGAATCCAGCGCCTTTAACAGCTATGCCACCTGCCGACTCCTTATTCAACTTATAAGTAGTCCCTAAGCAAAAGGAAACCTAGACTTAGTCTTCTAGAATGTTTGCCTCTTCTTCCTAAGCAGAATTTTTCTCTCAGATTCTTCAAGATTAGTCTGAGTTACCTTCCTTTCCCAAACCCTCTTTCTGACCCCCAATGCCTCCTTCAGCTGGAGCTAAGTATTGTTCCACCTTAGCCCTTACCATAATATCAGAAATTGTTTTATTTGTTTTTATATCTACTAGAATATGACTGCCTTGAGACCAATGACTGTGTATTTGGATCTCTATTTCTAGTGCCACCTGGAACATAATAGATGCTGAGTAAACGTCTGTCAGATGTAAAGAACAAGGAGCATAAGGATCCAGCAGGACATTTCTCCTAGTGATCAGTTGGAAATATATGTTCTATCCATCAACACCTTAAGAAACTGAACACATCACGATAGAAGGTGAGCTTCTCTTCAATATTTCAATCATTTCTGGGGGCAGACAGTGTTACATTGTAAAACATGATGCCTTGAGAGGCAATCCTACATGAGAATGTTCTGGTTCAAGTCTAGAGACCTCCCTCAGTGTGCTCGGCACACATATGCCCATGATTTGGGGTTGGGTAAAGCTGGGGATGGACTCTGAGATAGGGCACATATTGAGGGCTCTCTCTCTCTCTCTCTCTCTCTCTCTCTCTCTCTCTCTCTCTCTGTTTTTCTGTCTCTCCTACTCATGTAAGGAATAGAGGGACCAGTAGTTGGCATAATAGCTATGTCACTGGACTCCCATGTAGTCGACCGCGGTTCACGTCCCAGACCTGGTAGCTTAAATTCATGCTGGGTGTGTGTGCATGTGTGCCCAAAATTCCGAAAGGAGAATGGAGGAGAAGGGATTGCAGCATGGCCATCCCTCCTGCAGAGTGAATTCTTGCTTTCTATTTCTCTGTCTCTCTCTGTCTTTCTGGTGAACTCATGCATCCTATAGCAAAAACCTCTCCAAAAAAATAAATAAATTTTTTAAAATTAAAAAAAAATGAATAGATACATTTTTTAAGAGGTTTTTGCCTTACAGCACTTGTGGTCACTGGAGAAAGAGACAAAGACACTGAGAGAGAAAGTAAGAAATCACCCCCTATGGGAGATGGCCATGCTGCAATCCCTTCTCTTCCATTCTCCTCCTGGGATCTTGGACATGCAAACACACACGCCCTGTGTGAGACCCAAACCACAGGGTCTAGGACTTGAATCATGGTCAGCCATGTGGGAATCCTGCAACATAACTGCTGTGCCATCTGCTGACCCCTAGATACATATTTTCTTTAATTTTAATTATTTTAACAATTCCTGTACTTAGTTATCTCCATTTCAAGGATATTCAAACAGTAATGTGACAAAATTCTATAGTTCACTAGTCATCTTTTTTTTTTTTATAAAGAATTATTTTATGGGGCCGGCAGTTGGCGTGGTGGTTGAGGGTGCTGGACTTCCACATGGCTGACCAGTTCAGGTCTCGGACCTGGAGGCTTGCTTTCTCACTTTTTCTCTCTCTCTTCCTCTGTCCCTCTCTGTCAAATTTAAATAAATAAATAACATTAAATAAGTAATTATTTTTAAAAAATAAATAATTATTTTATTTAACGTTATTTATTTATTTTAATCAGACCAGAGAGGGACAGAGTGAGAGAGCAAGAGATAAGGAAAGCAAGAAAGCAAGCCTCCAGGTCTGGGACTCTAACTGTAGTCAGCCATGTGGAGTCCAACACCCTCAACCACCACCTGCTGGCCCCAGTCATATCTTTCAAAGATCTTTGCTCTCAGAGGGGCAAAGATGGTATAGAATGTCTCAAGCAGTTTTCTTTATGGAAGAGGCTATGTATAATGACAGTAACCAATTAACTATCTGTGGATTTCTCAAATACTTCTAGGCATTTTATTATGTCTTCTAAACTCTTGATGTCTTAGGAAGCTTGCCATTTGATACACAAGCAAAATTGTCCTCTCAGTAACTTGGTCCTTTATGCTAATTGAAACAATATGTTTCAAGAATATTGTTCTCGGGAACCAGCAGTTGACGTAATGGCTATGTCGCTTGACTCCCATGTAGTCGACAACTGCTCGAGTCCCGGACCTGGTGACTTAAACTCACGCCAGGCACATGTGCATGCATGCCCAAGATTCTGAGAGGAGAATGGAGGAGAAGGGATTACGGCGTGGCCATCCCCCCTGGGGGGGTGATTACTTGCTTTCTGTCTCTCTGTCTCTCTCTGTCTTTCTGGCAAGTGCACACACCCTGTAGCAAAAACCTATCCAAAAGAAAAAGAAAAAAAAAGGAATATTGTTCTCTTTTATTTAACCACACTGTAGCCCTGTCTTTTTAAGCTTGTGAATGGGATACAATGTATAAATCTACACTCATAAAAACGACAGTGTTTATGTCCCTGAAAATTACATTCTGTTTCTTCTTTAATGGAAAAGGATACATATTCTACCTGTGACTAGGCTGCCTTTGTGTGAATTTATGAAAAACTGGCAGCTCTAAAAGATTGGCTTTTGATGTGTCTGTCTTACAATCCTTGCAGTTCTTTGATCTCCAGTTTGGATCGCTAAGGTAGGCTGTTCATGAGCCGAAACAGCAGGCATCATTTCTCCATCTGCTGGAAGCACAGCACTCTAGAGATAGCACCAGCCCAAGGAAAGTAAAAGGCAGGAAGAGACAGAACATTTTTCTGTTTGTTTTTTTAACTTACATGCCTGGAGGAAATCAAGCCCAGGAGTGTAGCTGCTAAGAGAAAAGGCAGAATCCATCAGAATTTCCAGGGGAAAAGGTAGGTCAGTTGCCTGGACACAGGGGGATGCCCTAATGAGAGAGAGAAGATACAAAAAGTCTAAATTAGTGTAATGTTAAAAACCTAAAACAATGCTAATCATTAAGAAGATTTTTTTTTAAGTACTCTCTCTCTCTCGGTGTGTTGTAAAATCATTCTTCCTTGGTGTCTCTGCAAGTGAGCCAAGAAAATATGCCCCAAAACAGAGAGAAAATATTATAGTCAATTTCATGTGATGTGAGCAACTACTTGACATGTGGTTCCTCAACCAGGTTATCACACTGTACACAGTAAGAAGTGAAATCCTTGGTGTCATATGTCCAAATTAAAAAGAAATCAACCTGCTGACTCTTTAACCAAGGTTGACAGGCTCTCCAGGCTGAAGGAAGCGGCCATTAGAACTGCAAGTGTCTATTATTATCCCTTCTCTGTGTTATTATTCAACTCTTAGCTGGCAGAGTGACTGTAACAGCATGAAAGCATCAAACTTCTGTTGACCACAAGAGCATTGATTAACACAGACACAAGAGGAGTTCTGTAAAAAGTGCAGGATCTTCCTCCAAACAACTCAGACACACAGAGCCAAGCTGCTACTGTGGTAACTAGAATGTGCAGCTTGTTATTTTTAATTACATCCTCTCCATAGTTAGGTCTCTCCTTTAGAACAGTGGATTATTATTCAGCAACTTCTGATCAAGAGTGGTGTGCCCAGTATCTAGCAGGAACCAAGAGATCGCAATGGCTTGTATGTTAGACTTGCTAATCAATTCACTGTAGCTAAAATGAAAAGTCCAGGAATGCAGTAGGTATTAGGATCTCAATTTTAGGTAAACACTATTACCCTTACAATACAATATATCACAAATTTAAATGCACAGAGGCTAAGAACTTACTTTCCAAATCCTATCAACTCTTAAGAAACAATGATTCAAAGTGAACTGTAAGTGCTTTTGATGTGTTGCTGATGAACCTCTGAAGAACTTTTCTGCCTCTATTTTTTAATGTTAGTATTTTAATGTAGATTTAAAGCAGTGGTTCTCAATTGGGGTTCAATTTTATCTCCCAGGGAATATTTGACAGTGCCTGGAGACATTTTTAGTTGTCATGACTTGGGGGATGAGGAGCATGTACTAGCATCTACTGAGTAGAGACCAGGAAAGCTGCTTAACATCCACCAACACAAGACAGTCCCACATCAAACCATTTGCTGGCTCTAAATGTCAATAGCACTATGGGTGAGAAATTATTGATGATAATATGCATGATTAAGCCACTATGCAGTATATTCTGAATGGGAAATCATATTTTGTATGCTGTGACAATGCTTAGGGAATGAATATAAATTTATTAATTTTTTATTTAAATTTATTTATTTGCATTCATTCACTGTACATCATTACAGCATACAAAATGAGATTTTCCATCCAGAGTACACTGTATATTGTCTCAATCAAGCACATCAACAAACATGTTATTGTCAGCAAATAATTTTCCATTTCTTGTTTTCTGTATGTTTTGCTTTTTTCCCCCCATCCTTGATTCCCTATCTCTTACCCTCTGCCATCTCCCACTCTCCTCCCACACTGTCTCTGCTATCTATGTTTGCTTTCTATACTGTTTTCCCCGCACATTTTATTGAATTACTAAAGACCTTAATTAATCTAAATATTTTCATAGCAAACACAGCTGATATATACATTTCCATGAACACAAGTCTAACTTTACACATCCTATAAAGTAGCACCTAGCTGGGGCTATGTATCTTACTGCAGTCATTGAATAGATTTTTTTTTCTGAAACTTTTTTTCTGTGTAATTTAATTTGCATTCTTTCCCTAAGCATCATCACAGCATACAAAATGTGATTTTCCATCCAGAATATACTGCATAGTAACTTAATCATGCATATTATTATCAAAAATTTTCCATTTCTAGTTCCTAGAATTTTTTTTACCCCTCTTTCTGACCCTCTGTCCTTTCCCACTCTCTTCTCACACTATCTCTGGTGTCTACAGTTGTCTTCCATTCCTTTCCCACCCACATTGTATTGATCACACGATTTCTTACATAATCTAACTACTTTCAATGGTGAGTTCATTCTTTACTATTAAGAAAACCAGTTTTAACTTAAATCAAAGAAATGCCAAGGAACTTTGCTTAAAGCCAGGAAACAGGTTAGGATTCTGTTCAAATGGTAGGTTGCATGAACCTATCAGTCTCATGTACTTTTATCTTCTGTTCTGGTTCAATTTTCCTGATTAAATTCTGGGATATAATATTCAACTCCAGACTTGTCCCTATGATTAAGTTGGCCACTTTCTTAGTTTTTGAACTCTTATTTCCCTGTGTCTGTATTTAATTTTCCTGACATAGCACACCCTTGAGAACCTCTTGGAGATTTGGTCTGGTGCTGGTAAATACTTTCAGGTTTTGTTTATCTGAGAATGTTCTAGTCTTTTCTTCCCACATGAAAGATAATCTTGCCGGGTACCGTATTCTTGGCTGAAATTGCTTCTCTCTTAACACTTTGAATATATTTTCCCATTCTTTCCTCGCTCACATTGTTTCCGATGAGAGATCTGCTGTTAGCCTGATGGGATGTCCTTTGTAAGTAACTTGATGTTTTTCTTTTGCCAATCTTAGTATCTTGTCTTTGTCTGTGGTTTAGGTCTACCTGACTATAATGTGTCTTGGAGAAGATCTTCTTGGGTTGATTCTATTTGGGGTACTTTGTATTTCTTGGGACTGGATCTTTGAGTGCCTCTCTAGGTTTGGAAAGTTTTCTTGCAGGATTTCATGGAATAGATTATCAATGCCCTTATGGGTCTCTTCACCTTCTGGAATGCCAATTATCCGGATGTTTGGACGTTTGATGGTATCTAGTACTTCTCGTATATTATTCTCAAATTTTGGGGCCACTTTCGCAGTCTTCATGGTGGATTTTTCTAGGCCAGCAATCTTCTCTTCTACATCTGAGATTCTATTTTCTGTATGATCTAGTCTGCTTTTAATACTTTCAAGGGAGATTTTGACTTCATTTCTAACAGTTCCGTTTGAGTCTCTTGTAAAGTGTGTAATTCCTCTTTTAGATCTTGCAAGAATTTCCTCATCTCCTGGAACTCAACAAATTCTTTCTCCTTTCTCTTTAGCAGTTCATTATCTCTCTTCTCTTCCATCTCTGTTAGTTTTGACATTATGAATGCTCTAAATTCCTTATCAGACATTTCCATGATTTTCACTGAACTACTGATGGATGAAGAGGAGTTATTCTTTTCCCTTGGAGGAGAGGTATTTTCTTGCTTTCCCATATTTCTTGTGATCCAGCGGTGATTTGTTGTCATCTGATGTATAGTGTGCTTCTTTCAAATTCTTGAAGTTCAGTCTGAATGTTCAGGAGCAAGCAGAAAGAGGTGATCTAGAATCTCTTTGCCGTTCTGTTGTGATCGCTGGTGCAGCAGATTTAATAGATATTGAGGAATATTTTAACGCTAATAGTATTTGGATGTTTAGCTACAGTGCCCTTAAATCCATCTAGTTTCCAGGAGCCATGAGGAATCTTCTTCTCATAAAGTAATTAATTTTTTTTTGGAGATATTTTTGCTATAGGGCGCATGCACTCGCCAGACAGACAGTGAGAGACATAGAGACAGAAAGTGAGAACACCCCCCCCCCGGGGGGTATGGTCACGCCGCAATCCCTTCTCCTCCATTCTCCTCTCGGGATCTTGGGCACGCACGCACACACGCCCGGCGTGAGTTTTAAGCCACCAGGTCCGGGACGTAAACCGCGGTCGACTACGTGGGAGTCCAGTGACATAGCCATTACGCTAACTGCTGGTTCCCAAATTAATTAATTTTTAAAAAGTGTTTCAGGAAAAAAAAAAAAAAAAACATGAAAACTGTTTTTCTTGAAATTAAAAAAATGCATTAAAAATAGCTATTTGATGACTACATTAAGCTATATAGCCCCAGCTAGATGCTACTTTATAGTATGTTCATTTTACTCACTGAAGTTTTTGCCTAAAGTCAGACTTGTATTCATGGATATGTATATATCAGCTGTGCTTGCTATTGAAAATATTTAGATTAATTAAGATCTTTAGTGAATCAATAAAATGTGGGGGGTGCGCATAGAAAGCAACCATAGATACCAGAGACAGTGTGGGAGGAGGGTGGGAGATGGCAGAGGGTGAGAGATAGGGAATCAAGGATGGTAAAAAATCAAAATGTACAGAAAACAAGAAATGGAAAATTATTTGTTGACAATAACACGTATGTTGATGTGCTTGACTAAGCCAATATACAGTGTATTCTGGATGGAAAATCTCATTTTGATGTATAGTAAATGAATGTAAATGAATGTGTGTATAATAAATGATGTATAGTAAATTAATGTAAATAAATAAATTTTAAAAATTTTTTTACTACTTATTCTTTTTTGTGTAAATTATGTCCGCTGAATAAATGTTAGCTGATTCAGAATAAAGTTATTTCCAAAATTTAAAAATAAAGAGAAGGAAAGAGATATTAGAAATTTTTATTTTTAAAAATATTTTTATTCAATTAATGCCACATACCTAGTTTTAAAAGTTAAATAGACTAATAAAACTTCCCATGAGGATTAGCAATCCTCTGCACAGCATCTTTCTTAAGTCTCCCTTACAAAACACTTCATTATTTCTTCTGACTACCCTTTATTTTTACAGGTTCACTTATACCAAGAATTTTCATTTAAGAGAGTTCAAATAGTGTTATCCAGATTTTATTTTTCAATGAAAGAATTTAGCACTCTTTCAGTGCCTCATTCCTTCACTTCCTTGTCTAATTTTACCATTTTTCCTCTTTTCCATTTCTCACTGGAAGATTTTTCTAACTTTATTTTCAAGCCTTTAGTTTGAACTTTAATTTTAGCCGTTTGACTTTATTTTTTATTCCCAAAGGCTTTTTCTTGATCTTCTTTCTCTTATTGTTCATTTTTTAAAAAAGGAACCTGTTTTTGTTTCATGGGTAACATATCTCTTACTTTCCTCTCATATTACAAACTACATTCTTTTTGATTATTTCATTTGTTCATTGCTTTGTTTCTGTTTACTTTGAGATCTGGTTTTTAAATTTAGAGTCAATCTCTCTAATATGGAATAATTTACCTAAATATTTGATGATCTCTTGTCACCCATTTATGTTTAAAAACAATAAACTAAAAGGCTGTGCGTGCATGGATATGGCTTGTCCACTGGGGACTTCACAGAGCACAACCTGGTGGCAATTGGACAATTGGATATACTGATGGCAGTCACAACTGCCATCACCTGTGTTAGTAAAGGTAGGTTTTATATATATGTATATATTCTGGAGAGGTTTTTCCTAGAGGGCGCTCACCAGAAAGACAGAGAGACAGAAAGCGAGAAATTATCTCCCAGGGGAGATGGCCATCCCACAATCCCTTCTCCTCCATTCTCCTCTCAGGATCTTAGGCAAGCATGTAACACGTGCCCAGCGTGAGTTTAAGCCACTTGGTCCAGGACTCGAACCATAGTTGACTACAAGGGAGTCCAGCAACATAGCCATTACACCAACTGCTGGTCTCAAGGTTATATCTTTAAAATAACACCAGTTCAGTAGTTTAACACACAGGAGGGCCATATGTCCACTGTAGGTCTAGTGGCTCTGTGGTATGACTGTACTCATGTGGCTCAGCCGTTTAGGTTGCTTCCAGTCTACAGGCCCTTCTCGCCCAAAGATAGCTTTAATGGTCCCCACTGGACCACTTCTTCCCTTCACAGCCTACGGGCCAGAACCAGCCACAAGATTCCA